>CAWUFW010010189.1:0-719425 GCA_963921515.1 Calotriton arnoldi
TAGACATGATGTATACAAATCCATGCCGCAATAAGAGAACAAGGGACCCCCTCTACGGAATGAATAAGGTCTGGGAGTAAGAGGGGAACTAAGTGAACCAATAGAACCAGAAAACACTCCCCTTAGACCTATATTTCTTTTATAGAGGAATAAATCTAGTATGGGTATACACATATGCCATACATGAGGTACTTATAACATATCAACAACATCACTGTTTTTAAAAATCATATTTATTATTATCATTGATTTCTTTTTTTCTTTTTCTTCCAATGCATTAAATGTCATATTTTTCAATAGGTACAAAAAACTTTTTTTTAAATATAATTTTTTATATAAAATGTAAATACATATAAACAACCATGCAGCATAGAAAAACAATTTTATTAATCCCCACAATGACAATACTCCTTAAAACTCATACATTCCTCACACTCGTTCACATACATACAAGACACTTATGCGCATCTGGATTCAAGGGAAACTACAGATGTAAATTATTTCCACCAAGATGAAACAAACAATAAGATCTGGACACACGAGGTCGACGCGCGTTTCGGTGGGTTGACACAAACATGAACCACCTTCTTCAGGACCTTATCCAAATCGGACACAGTATCATACAAGCAAATACAAGGGGACAAGTTTCTATTAATGGAATTTCCAATATTCACGACTGGGACGACGGAGTCTAATGTCGAAGATGGTGGCCACTAAGTCTTATTTTCAAGCATGAAACAATGTGTATGGCCTTGATCCAGCGGACACCACAAAATAATACTCTCCAAAGTACCTTTTGGTCCTCCAGGTATTAAAACCACATACACTACAAACACTTGACGATGGGGCCCATAACACCGTCTATTCACTCACCTTCACTTCATTTATTCTTCCCTGGATTACAAAAATACTCTTAAGAGAGTGATGACTTGCTGGAAAGAGTCGGGATACCTTTTAACATGTTTGCATATTTATACTAAGGTATTCCGCTCATTGGTCGATGGACCAACTAGTAGGAATTAGTTAAGGGTGATTCAGACCAGCTCAATCACTTTAACATTTAAATACAGTTGACATTTATCATTGAGCTAAAGAAACACAGACTCATTTGATTTAAAGTAAAAAGTATTTATCTAAAGTTTTTAGGAAAGCATGAAAATAATTCTATTTATTCAATTAAATCATTACATTTATCAACCAAGAACTCAGAAGAAATGAAAATTAAAGTTGAAATGCATACCCATTAGTTGAAAATACAGAAGTTGTCGCAGCAAGGGAAACACCAGATCACAGCATGGAAAATCTTCAAACCTCACTAAGCCACATATAGAGGCTCCTGTCTATAAACTCACTAGCATCTAAAGTCTCAGGAAAAGAATAAAATTTGAAAAATCTAATGCTCAATAATAATATGAACCGCAGTTATTCTCCTAGTCAGCATCAAAAATATTGTTTCTTCAAAATCAGCAGCTCTCCGGCAGCATAGCATCTCAAAAACGCAATATGGAAAAATAAAAGTAATATAAGAGCTCATAAGCAAAGTGAAAAATCATAAGTCATAAGAGAAGTGACCCTCCCCAAGTTGGTCTTCTTATACCCTAATTCTAACGCGCTAACTAAAATGTTACATTCTCAATAGGAAACCCTCTCTGATTGGTTCATTCAAGTCCGCATACATTTATAATGAACTATTCAATTATATCAGTTTTCTCTGCAAAGACGCATTCCTTAGTCCTTTCCCATACGTTTATATATTTAGGCATCCGCTTCCATTCACCATTTGTACCTCTTCGGATACATTTATACTTCATTTGTCCATTGTTCATTTATTAGACTTTTGGCTTTTCAACTCCTCGTGCCCTTTGCCAAGTTCACGACCTTATCCATCCGCTGCAGTCAGTTCAAAATTGTATCTTTATTTGTTGCATTTCCTTATTCATCGATCCGATCTCATGTTCTCCAAACTTCTTCGCTGACCATTCTTGGCATACATCTCGTTCTCAAAGTTCACCCCAGCCTTGACCATACTTCTGGCTTAGCCTCTCGGCATGGAACCACGTTACTTCTCCACGCATGCGTACTCAAACAAACGGCGGCCATTTTGTATCACTGTTTGACTAGACGTTAAGCGTTCTAATTAATGGAAACAGAATATTATTAAAACAAAGAAAATAAACCCTTTCGTTTCCCTCCCGTCTTCTACGTACCCCAATTAAGTATTACCTAGCATAAAGCAACATATAAAGCCGTCTCTTACTTACCAAATCTTACTTTTGCAACACCACGTTTATTTATAGCACAAATCATGCATCTTTATTATTGGATTAATACGCAATTAGTAAATTATGTGAGACACATGGACATTTGTAAGTTCGTTATTTTGCATAGATAATTTGCATTGTTAACCCTTTCCCCTTATATATAACATACAGTGTTGATTATTTTACATGAACAAACATGTTTAATTATTTTTACGAAAAATGTTAGGAGGTTAAAATTTTTCATTTACTCTGCTCCATCAACTCCCCCTTTGGTGATTTTTAACATCACCACAAAAAAAAAAAAAAAACCCAAGTTATACTCAATTTTTCAGGTAGCATATATCTTTTAAATCCTTTTAACTCTGGTTAGTTTATACATTTGTTTCCATTTTCACCTGTCTTCTTGTATCATTATACATATTTTCTTTTACTTCTTCCATTTCAATCTCACCCAATTCTCTCTCTCTTTCCTTGTCTATTTTTGTTTTTCTTTTTATCTTATTCTGTCTTCTTTTTCTTTTTATACACATTATTATAATTTTTATCATCATAACCATTAATACTACTAATGTCAGTACTATTATAACTTTCCCTATCATTTATTGAAGAAAATCCTTTACCAAATTTTCCAAAAGTACTTTCAACCTCCAGTGGAATCAATTCTTTATGCAAATTTGTAATATTTGTTATATACTTCTGTATACTCTCACTTTTATCGGGAATGTAAGTGCAACAATGTTGGACTTTCAGCATTCCACAAACTCCACCCTCTTTTGCCAAAAGAATATCAAGGGCAAGTCGATTTTGCATCACCATAGCTCTCATGGCAACCATTTCGGTATTCACCATTAAGAACCCTCCAGCAGTATCAGTAGATAATCGATCTACCACTGTGGACAATTTCCGAATTTTAAATGCATTCAAAGATATTCCCACTGCTGGTATCAATGCTCCAAAAATATCACCTACTATTTCTGAAAAACTCTCCCTTTTTCTACTTGTAAAATCATTAATCATTCTGTGTGTTCCTTTTTCTTCTCTGTCCATATGAAAAATCTTTGGAAAGACCAGGCCTACATAACATGTTCCATACCAATGGTCTGGCAACCTATAGTAAGCTCTATTCCCACAAATATAATACATCCCTGGTAAGATTGGATCATTTCCCCCTTTGAATCCCCAACCACCTAAAATTTGATAGTTGTCAGCACAATCACTGGAACCCACAAAATAATTATCATAGACTGTCTTATTTCTTCTAATACACAACCTTCCTTTCTGAGGCCAATCTATAATCATTGCTGCATTTGCCTTTTTCTTATCTTGATTTTCTTCCTCAAATTCCCATAAAGGTGTTTTCATTTCTTTTATTGTTTCTTTTTGAAATTTCACTCTTCTCTCTTCAACCATTTCTAAAAATACTCTTTCTTCTTTCTTTAACTCGCAAGTAAGGTTGTTTGCAATTATATCTTCTAGTTCTAAAATGTTATTTTCTAGAAAGTATTCACCAAAAACTTTTGCATGTTTTATCCTATTTAATTCAGAAACTATAGTAACTTTCGCAAAATTTTTATTTACATCAGTGTAATAATATTCTAATCTACCTGTTCTATAAAATAAACTTGCTAGGACACGACATGTCATTCCATATGTCTAAGGTAAGTGATGATAAGTCACACCTTCTGTTACAGATGCAGGCAATTGCATGCATACATAACAATCTTTCACATCCATTGTTTCAACATACTCGTACAATAATTTTGTAAAAACATTTTTAGAATAATCTGTTATTGACTTATCTCTATGAAATTCTGCACTACTTCTTAAAATGACTGATTTTTGTGTAATCGCTTTTTCATCTTTTTCAGTGTTATTCTTTATTTCTACCACAGCTAAACTAATTGGAATTGTTATTGCTAAAATTAACCATATTGTCATCAATAATCCTGTACAAAAGCAACACATTTTACACCATCTTTTTATAAACTCACATCTACTTTTTCTATCTCTGATATTCTCCATTTTATTTATAACTTTATTTTGTTTCTTTTGAAAACTGTGTCACTACACCTCAGTTGAATGACTTTTCTGCCACTCTGCACTCCAAAAATTCTGTCTTTGATCGGTTCTTTCTTTTAATTCTTTCCAGAATTCTTTCTTTGTCACATCCAGTAAGTTTGTCACATCCAGTAAATTTTCTTCAGTTTTCTTGCAATTCAGTTACACCCATTCGGTTTCTTTTTGCTCTGCAATCTTGTGAGTATTCTTTTCTTCTTTGTACTCAGTCAAAGCGATATATAACCATTCAGGTGATTTATACTTTGCATTCACTTTTCTTAATCTTTTCGTTTTTCGTAGTCGTTTTCCACTTGGTTTTTCTTGTTCTCTTTGACTTGTTATCTCATTTACTTGTTCTGCACTCTTTTCTCCCTTTCTTATGAATCTATATCTCAATTTTCTCACTTCACCTGGCCAATTTTCCCCTTTTCTTGGTCTTTTTGCATGATTCTCTCTTTCTTCTCTTTCTGATTTCCAATTTCTCTTTCTTGTATCTGATTTTGTATTTTCTTCTTCCTCACTTTCTTCAGATTTCAAATTATCTCTTATTTTGAAACTTATTATTTCACTTTCTTCATCATCTTGTGGTTTTGCTTTCTCCTTCTTCTGTTTTCCTACTTCTGTCCCTCCTCGATGTTCTTCCAAATCTGTATCAATCTCTCTCTCTGTTTCTAAATTTCCCTGTACTTTTGTTTTATTATCTTTCCCTATTACTCCTCGGGGTTCTTCCGAATTTTCTACCTTTCTACTTGACACTTTCCCTTTCTTTTCTTTTATTATTGTCTCTGAAGGATTTTTATCACAACTTGTACTTGGTTGTTCATTACCATCATCCTGTGACTCAGGTTCTTCTTTTATTGTCTCAATTTTCCAATCTCTCTTTTCAATCTCTTCACTGTCTGACAAATCTGTTCCTGATTCTGAACTAGTATCTGATATTTCCAGATGTCGACTTACAGGTCGATCTTCAAGTTCTGGAATTCCAGTTATTTCTTCTTCTTCAGTTTTTGTGCTTTCAAAAGATTTATCCAGATGTCGACTTACAGGCCGATCTTCCAGTTCTGGCTCTCTGTCTATTTCTTCTCCTGTTTCTGATACTAATCCCTCATCATATGTTTCCAGATGTCGACTCTCCTGTCGATCTTCAGATTCTGGAACACTGACTGTGTCTTTTTCTACTTCGGATTCTGAACTTTTATCCAATACTTCCAGATTTCGACTCACATGTCGATCTTCAGGTTCTGGAACTCTAATTGTGTGACTTGCATGGACCCAGTGTTTCACTCCTGCACACTTTACTGCGGTGGTCGTCACCAGGATTACTTGTCGTGGTTCATCCCAACGAGGAATCAAACAATTTCTTCTCCTGTGAACCTTTATGCGAACCCAATCCCCTGGATTCAGATCATGTGCTGGTTTTCTCTCAAGGGTAGTCACATCTGGTCCAACCTGATGAAACACAGAATGTACTATATCAGCCAATCCTTTGCAATAATCCAATATCAGATCATCAGTTATAGTCAGCAATTTGTTGACAGGTACGTGTGCTTGTCTCATTGCTCGTCCCATGATAATTTCATGTGGACTAAGTCCTGTCTTCTTCTCTGGAATACTTCTGATTGACATTAGAACTAAAGGCAGAGCATCTGGCCATTTGAGTCCTGTAGCTTGACACATTTTTCCTAACCTATTTTTGATTGTTCCATTTATTTGCTCAACTATTCCAGAAGCCTCTGGTCTGTAAGCACAATGCAATTTTTGTTTTATACTGAGCGCTTCACAAATCAATTTAATTAACTCATTTTGAAAATGTGTTCCTCTATCTGTTTCAATCGTGACTGGAAAACCATACCTCGGAATGAATTCTCGCAGCATAAGTTTTGCTACTGTGATCCCATCATTCCTTCTTGTTGGATATGCCTCCACCCAACGAGAAAACAAACAGACAACCACTAGGACATATTTTAGTCTGTTGCAAGGGGGCATTTCGACAAAGTCCATTTGTATTCTAGTGAATGGACCTCCTTCTCGTCCTATTGTTCCTAGGCTCACTACTGTCTTCCTTCCTGGATTCAATTGCTGACAAATAAGACATCTTTGACAAAGGCTTTCAGCGATTGCTCTGAATTTTGGATTATACCAAGTTTGTCTGAAAAGTCTAATCATTGCATCTCTCCCAATATGAGCTTGTCCATGGTACATCCGTGCCATGTCAGAAATCATGCTATCAGGCATAACTGGTCTTTCATCTTTATAAACCCATCCACCATTTTCTTCCTGTTGTCTACACCCTGCTTTTATCCATGTATCTTTTTCATCATCATCTGCAGCTTCCTGCAACTGTCTCACTTAATCACATGTTTCAATAATGTTAGTAAAGAGCAAAGGACAAGAAATATGCCCCCTTTCGCGACACTTATTTAGTGAAACCATGTTCTTTGCACAATACTGTGCAACCTCGTCTGCATATTTATTTCCAACGGTCATGTAATCATCACCCTTTTTATGTGCCTTGCACTTCACCACAGCTATCTGTTTAGGCAGCTGTATTGCCTCAAGCAACCTTTTGACAAAATCTCCATTTCTGATAGGTGTTCCTGTAGATGTCAGAAAACCTCTTTGTGACCAAATTTGACCATAATCATGCACGACTCCAAAGCCATACTGACTATCAGTCACAATCGTAACTCTTTCATTCTTTCCCAACTTACATGCTTGAATCAGAGCTATCAGTTCTGCAACTTGGGCAGACCTTATTCCTTTCAGACAAGATGCTTCCATTATGGCAGCTACAGTGCAAACTGAATATGCTGCACTCAAAGTTCCATCATTCGTTCTCAAACACGAGCCATCCACAAAATAAACATAATCTGACTCCTTTAAAGGTTCATCTCGTATGTCAGATCTTGGTTTGGTACAATACTCAAGCACATTCAGGCAATCATGATCCACTTCATCCAATTCAATTATACTTTCCTCATCAGGTAGTGATGTTGAAGGATTCACATTCATACATCTGTCAATGGTCACATTTTCTGCACTTAGAATTACCTTTTCATACCTAGTCAGCTGACTATGTGTCATGTATTGGGTTTTGGTTCTTGTCAAAAGAATTTCTACTGAATGAGGTACAAACACTCTTAAAGGATACCCCATTACTATACCTTCACTTTGTTCCAGACTCACACAAGTAGCTGCAACTGCTTTCAAACATCCAGGCAACGCTTTTGCTATAGGATCTAAAACAGCTGAAAAATAAGCAATGGTCTTTTCATAGTTCCATGTCTTCGCACCAAAACTGAAAATGCACATCCATCTCTTTCGCTGCAATACAATTCAAAATCTTTTTCATAATCAGGCATTCCCAAAGCCGGTGCTTCACACAACGTCTTTTTCAACTCTTTAAATGATTTCATTTCTTCGTCATTCAATTCAAAAGGATCTTTAACATCCTTTTTTGTCAGTTTTTGTAATGGCTTAGCAATCAGGGAAAACCCACTTATCCATTGTCGACAGTATCCAACTGTTAGAACTGGGGGTCTCTAGTTGGCAATGGTCTACACCTTTGTCCAAATAGGGACCCTTGCTTCTAAGTCAGGGAAAGGGGATTACACACCTGGATAACCCCTGCTCACCCCCTTGGTAGCTTGGCACGAGCAGGCAGGCTTATCTAAGAGGCAGTGTGTTAAGCATTTGTGAACACATACAGTAATACAGTGAAAACACTACAGATGGACACCACACAGGTTTTATAAAAATAAGTATTCTTTATATAGACTTATCACAAGACCACAAACGACAAAAATCCACAATACTGTACTCGAAATACTCTAAAAAGATGGTGAAGTTACTTAGTTCAAGTTGATGATAAATGCGACACAGTTCTCACAAACAGTACCTGGATGCGTAACGCAAAATAAACAAAAGGTTCGCAGGGAAGGAGATGCGTCGGTTTCCGTACTTCGGGGGATGCGATGCGTCGCGCCTCAATGCTTGCGCAGAGTAGGGGATGCGTCCGTACCTCACCGGAGGGGAGTAGATGCGTTGATTCTCGGGCTGCGTTCCGGTTGCGATGCGCAAGACGGCTCCGCGATGCGATGCGACACTCAGGTTGTGATGCGATAAGATGGCGCCCTTGATGCGACGATGTGAAGAGGATGCGGGCACGCCGAAGGTCGTGCGGCGAACTCTGTACCTTTGGAGCCGCGACAGGCCCTGCAACGCGCTTCTCCGGTGATGCGACGGCGACCCTTGCGGTGGCGACACGCTTCTCCGGGTGATGCGACACTCAGCAGCTGTTGATGAAGACACGCTTCTCTGGCGATGCGGCGGCAGCCTCTGCGGCAGCGACACGCTTCTCCGGCGATGCGACGGCAACAGCTACGAGGGCGACACGCTTCTTCTCGTTGCGTCGCGCTTCCAGCTCCCAGCGACACGCAGGTCTCAGCAGACAGAATCCCCAGCAAGGGAACTCAGGAGGGAGCTGGTGGTGAAGTCTTTTGGCCCTGAGACTTCAGCAGGAGGCAAGCACAAATTCAAGCCCTTGGAGTAATATTCTGCAAGATGATCAAAAGTTCTTTAAAAGTTCCTTCTCCTTTCCTTGGCAATGAAGAAACCACTGCAGGCCAACCCAGCAAACAGCACACTTGGCAGAGGGGCAGTCCAACTCCTGCAGCTTCCTTGGTTCTTCTCCTTGGCAAAAGGGTCGTCTTGTTGTTCCAGAAGTGATCTAATTTCTTAGGGGTCTGGGTCCCCTTTTTATACACAGTTTTCCTTTGTTCTCTGGAGGCAGAGAGGCCTCTGCCTAGTCCAAAACCAGTTCTGGTCAGTCCTGGAGCACTTTGTTTTTCTGACTCCTTCTTTCCTTTCAGAGTGAGGGGCAGAGCCATCAGACGCCCAGCAGGAGGTGGAGCCAGCATTGTGGAAGGCAGGCACAGCCCTATTCAGACCCAGGTGCAACTCCTCCCTCCACTCTGGATGCAGATCTTCCTATTCAGCCCTGTGCTGACTCACCATGTCTCCTGTAGCCACCCCCAGCCCCTGTCACTCAATCTCCAGACAAGGAATACACAACCTAGCAGAGGCAGGCTTGGATAGTTAGGCAAGAAAATACCCACTTTCTAAAAGTGGTATTTTCAAACACAGAATGTTAAAACCAACTTCACTAAAAGATGTATTTTATCATTCTGAGTTCAGGCATACTAAATTCGTTTTTCTACCATGTTCCCTGGGTTAGTTAGGATTATAAGGTGTAATAATCTAACTGCCCATTCTAGCCTATGGAGGACAGGTAGCCTTGCAATAGTGAAAAACGAAAATGGCTGTAATTCACTATTAGGACATGCCACACACACCAGGGCATGTCCTACCTTATACTTACAATGCACCCTGCCCTTGGGCCTACCTAAGGGGTGTCTGATATGAAGATAAGGGAAGGTTTAGGGACTGGCAAGTGGGTGCACTTGCCAAGTCGACATGGCAGTCACAGACTGCACACAGGTTCTGCAATGGCAGGCCTGAGGCACACTTTACAAGCTGCTTCTGTGGGTGGCACAACCAGTGCTGCAAGCCCACCAGCAGCATTTGATTTACAAGCCCTGGGCACACCTGGTGCACTATACTAGGGTCTGACAAGTAAATCAAATGATCCAATCATGGAGTCACTAATCAATGCATCAATTTAACATAGGGAGCACTTGCACTGTGGCACTGAATAGCAGTGGCACAGTGCCCAAAGCATAAAACCAGCAAAAACATAACAAAACAGAGGAGGCAATCAATAAAAAAATGGAAGGGAGACTCACGCCAATGATACCAGGTCTAACACCAACCATTCCTAAAAACATTCTTACCTCTCGCTGTGTCATTGGTGCTCTCATTCCTTGAATCATTTTTATTCTTTCAGTCGTCACCTTTCGTACTCCTTTTTCAATTTTATGGCCTAAATATTGGACCTCTTTTTTACAAAACTGCAATTTTGAAGGGGACACTTTATGCCCAACTTTCTCTAGATGATTTAGTAAAGCAATTGTATCACTTACACATGCTTCTTTTGTCTTTGATGCCACCAGTAGGTCGTCAATGTACTAAACCAATACTGATTTCTCCGGCATTTTCAAATCTTCCAATGATTTCTTTAAAATCTGATTAAAGATTGAAGGACTTTCTGTATAGCCCTGAGGAATTCGGCACCATGCCAAAATACGCTCTCCGAACCTGAATGCAAATAATGGCTGGCTATCTGGATGCAATGGTATAGAGAAAAATGCATGGCATAAATCTATAACCGTATACCATTCTGCTTCATGTGGAATTTGATATAAAATTACAGCAGGATTAGGCACTATAGGACAGCAAGGTACAACAATTTTATTTACCTTCCGCAAATCTTGTACTATCCTATATGTTCCATTCGGCTTTTTCAATCCCATTATTGGTGAATTACATGGGCTGCTCAATATTTCTTTTTAAATGCCTTGTTCAATCATTTTATTTATTACTGGCTTTATTCCTTCAATTACTTCTGGTGTCAATTTATACTGAGGAGTATTTGGGTAACTTGCTCCTTCTTTTACTGAAACTTTTACAGGGTCTATTCCTTTCATTAACCCTATATCTTCTCCTGTGAAATCCCACGCATTTTCTGTCACAGTGTCTTTCAATTCAATGGGCAATTTCTCTGCATCAAATACGGGAAACGAACCATTCATTCCAGGTTCTAAATTTAGCAGTGTCATTTTATACAACACATCTTCATCCGGAGTTTGAAATGCAATACCATCTGGTGTACAATATATTGTGCAGTTCATCTTGCACAACAAGTCCCTTCCCAAGAGGTTCACAGGACTGCAATCACACACTACGAATTTATGCATCTCACTAAATGGACCAATTTTCACTTCTACTAATTTAGTAAGTGGCGTTTTAATTTGTTGATTTGCAACTCCAATTACTTGGATATGTTCACCTGAGAGAGGAAGATTTGGAATTTTCACTGATCTTACAGTAGAACGGGTAGCTCCAGTATCGACAAGGAATGTTACATTTGCACCATTCACTTCTCCATCCACAAATGGACCAGACTGATCTACCTCTAGAGTTGCGCCAAGCACGCACTCTACTCCCTCCTCTAGGCACCGTCATGCACTTTCATTCGGGTCATCCTCATCCTCATTCTGACGCATCCAATACTGAGAGACCGCAGCTGCTCTAGGCAAATGTGTTACCTGTTCTCCTCCGTAGAATCCTGTTTCTGTACTGTACTTCTGTGGATTTATATTCTTGGTAAATGGTGGTTGCGGCACCTGAGCTTGTTGAACCACTACCTCATTCTGCATCTGTGAATTCAATGATGGGTTTTCAGTATTAGGTTTCGGAGGAAACTTACACTCGTTTCTCCAATGCCCTATTCTTCCGCAATTATGACACGGCCATTTTTTCTTTGCTTCATCTATACTCATTTGCCCTTTACCTTTACCTATATTAGGTCGGTATTTCACTTGACCAGTTTCGTTACCCAAATTACTAATTTGAGCTTCCTGTTTCTCTGCAACTTTCACTTGTGCCCACATGGCTTTTTCCTTCAATTTACGCTGTCTACTCTCAATATCATCACTACAATACTTAGCATATCTCAACACCTCGTCCACTGTACTATTCTGCCAACAAATCATATGCTGCTTAATCATTTCACTTATCTCTGGTTTGAATCCAAACACAAACCTGTATATAAAATGACTCATGTCCTTCTCACTCAGTTCCTCATAACCACTGTACTGCTTGAAAACCAACAACAAACGCTCATAATAAGCATGTACCGATTCTTTACTCTCCTGTGTAGTTCTGTCAATTTTTACCCAATCTGTCTCTTTTGGTGGAATCTTATTCTTCAAAAAGATAATTACTTGCTCATACTTCCGCATCACTTCAGGACCTGGAGCTCCTGTTTTGGGATCCCTTGGATATTCTACAGTTGGCCAATCAATTGTAATCTTACACTCTGTCCACAAATCAGCTGGCACTACTATGTCAAACAAGCCATCCAAATCTATCCACAACACTTTTGAAACCTTCACAAATCTTTCTACTTGTCTGTACCATTCCACTGGCTTTTCTCTTAATTTTGGAAAGTCATTAGTAAATGACAATATATCTTGTCTTGTCCAAGGAACATGCACATAATTACCACCTGGAGTTTCTCTCATTGGATACTCCCTTACAACTGATTCTTTGTCTGTCATTGCAAAAGCCAGAGCTGCTTTATCTGTAGTTTTCTCATTCCTTTTCGTCCATTTGCTTCTCCATTTGTCCACATCACCCCATTTTCTCAATAACACAATCAACTCCTTTATCTGGGTTAGTCTTCCTGCCGTGTTCAAATTCTCAATGTCTTTCTCACAAAAATCAACTCTGTAAGGTTTCTGCAATGTTTTCAACTTTGAAAAATCAACTCCCAGTTCACTCGCTATCTCTTCTAACTTGTCATGTAAATTTCTAGCTCTCCACGTCAAACTCTTGCACAAAAACATAACCTCTTCATCCTGATAATTCTTTAACTTTTCTGTACCAATTGTCCCTAAAATAAATTCTTCCATGTCAATTTTTAACTTAATAACATCTAATGGTTTCTCTTCTGATTCTTTTGTCTTAAATGCTTTCATCCATTCATTTAGTTCATCTGGAGTTGGACCTACCTGAGTACTATTTAGCTCTATCCAATTACTACTTCGTTCTGGTGTCACTGATGCAGACTCAGTCACCATCGGCATTCTTTTTATTTCATTTTCATTTCTGGTCAAATTAACAGGCGGACTATGTCTGTAAATACTAGCCATATCTTGAATAAACTCATTATTTGGTTCTATTCTTTCTCTTTCTTTTTGTACATGTGAACTCATGGGAATTACTAATGATCATTCGTCAGGTTTCTGGTTCTCAAATACTGGTATCACTGGACCTATTGTCACTGGTACAGTTACTGCTTCCATATTCTTGGTTAATTCTCTTATTTTCTCAGTTAATTCTTTTGTCGTTTTTGCCAATTCCATTGCAGTATCATTTTCCGTTTCTTTATTTAAGGGAATTTTCACTTGATTCTGTGATCTATTTATTTCATACCTATTTTCAGGTGTTTTATTCCTCCCAGTTTCTATCAGTGGTGCATTTGGTGTCACCACCACAGAACTCTGTTGGTATGGAGGTGGATTTCTGTTTAAAATATCTTCCAGCAACTCATCATCAGTTTCACTACCTCCACGCATATACCTTTCCTTCTCTACATGTTTCTTTTTCTCAGTACATTTTCTCCTTGCTTCTTCCTCAACCGTAAAAGCCGGAAACAAACCTCCTGTCATGTTCGCACACCTCCAACGTTTTATTCTGTCCTCATGATTTATTCCCCACAATCTTCCAGGCATAAACTCATGATCTCTCAATCCTCTAAATCTCTCTCGATCATACATCTCATCTTCCAATTCCGCTAAAGCTTCAAACTGTGTCGGTCTAGGTCTAGGTTCCAACTGTGTCATCTTTTCTCTCAAATTTCGTAACACTGCCACATTAAATGAACCATTTTCAGGAAAAGCCAATGCTCCATCGTTTTTTGTATATTTTGCCCAATTTTCTAACCAAATACACGTATGATATCCATGTTTCAGCATCATATGTGACGCTGCAGATTTTGGCGGAGGAATTATTTGTCCCTCTCTAGTCACTATTTTCTTATCTTTCTTGAAGAAATTCTTAATTTTCTTCATCAATGATGTTTTCTCTTTTTCGTACCCATAATACGACATGATTCTTCGATTCGCTTTGCTTCTCAAACAAACCCCAAACCTGCACGTATTTTCCACCAATCCTAGCGCGACTCACACGCCAATCAGAACAATTCTTGTCAGTTCTGTTCCTGTTTCCACGTGACTAACGCACTAACCAATACTAGCTCGGCTTTTGTCTACGTCACCTTTACTCGTGTTCCCACGTGACTAGCCCACTGACCAATCCCAGCGCGGCTCTTTTTCCGTCACTTCTACTCTTGACCCCTCCTTTACAAAAATTATCGGCAATTTTCTTTTTCAAACCTTTCTGTTAGTTACGACATTTAAAACATCTCCATAGTCTGATTCGCTAAACAAAAGTGATAGTCTTGTTCATTTACACAAGAATCCTGTATTTCCAGTAGGCAGCGCTTCCCTCTACCCTACCACAGAATTTTTCACCTTACCCTTCTTTCAAACGAAAAGTAAACCCGTTTCTCTAGAGATAAACACATGGGGAGACCAACTCCTGCGAAATAAATCCAGAGTTTCACAAGAAAACGTAATCGTTATTTCACTCACACGGAAAATGTCCCTAACATAACGCAACTTGCATTATTACCAAAATTAATTCAGACCATGTGAAATTCCATGTGACTTCTCTTGCCACACGTGTTCCACTTCCTACATCCCAGAAGCGTGTAGACTCACATATAACATAACACAACTCAACATAAAGTGTTAGTCATAAAAACTTATCAATAATAAACTAATCAATAATCAATAATCACCAAACTATTAACCATAACTCTGCTACCAAGAAATCTGATCCATTGGACACCACAAAATAATGCTCTCCAAAGTACATTTTGGTCCTCCAGGTATTAAAACCACATACACTACAAACACTTGACGATGGGGCCCATAACACCGTCTATTCACTCACCTTCACTTCATTTATTCTTCCCTGGATTACAAAAATACTCTTAAGAGAGTGATGACTTGCTGGAAAGAGTCGGGATACCTTTTAACATGTTTGCATATTTATACTAAGGTATTCCGCTCATTGGTCGATGGACCAACTTGTAGGAATTAGTTAAGGGTGATTCAGACCAGCTCAATCACTTTAACATTTAAATACAGTTGACATTTATCATTGAGCTAAAGAAACACAGACTCATTTGATGTAAAGTAAAAAGTATTTATCTAAAGTTTTTAGGCAAGCATGAAAATAATTCTATTTATTCAATTAAATCATTAAATTTATTAACCAAGAACTCAGAAGAAATGAAAATTAAAGTTGAAATGCATACCCATTAGTTGAAAATACAGAAGTTGTCGCAGCAAGGGAAACACCAGATCACAGCATGGAAAATCTTCAAACCTCACTAAGCCACATATAGAGGCTCCTGTCTATAAACTCACTATCATCTAAAGTCTCAGGAAAAGAATAACATTTGAAAAATCTAATGCTCAATAATAATATGAACCGCAGTTATTCTCCTAGTCAGCATCAAAAATATTGTTTCTTCAAAATCAGCAGCTTCTCCGGCAGCATAGCATCTCAAAAACGCAATATGGAAAAATAAAAGTAATATAAGAGCTCATAAGCAAAGTGAAAAATCAAAAGTCATAAGAGAAGTGACCCTCCCCAAGTTGGTCTTCTTATACCCTAATTCTAACGTGCTAACTAAAATGTTACATTCTCAATAGGAAACCCTCTCTGATTGGTTCATTCAAGTCTGCATACATTTATAATGAACTATTCAATTATATCAGTTTTCTCTGCAAAGACGCATTCCTTAGTCCTTTCCCATACGTTTATATATTTAGGCATCCGCTTCCATTCACCATTTGTACCTCTTCGGATACATTTATACTTCATTTGTCCATTGTTCATTTATTAGACTTTTGGCTTTTCAACTCCTCGTGCCCTTTGCCAAGTTCATGACCTTATCCATCCGCTGCAGTCATTTCAATTTGTATCTTTATTTGTTGCATTTCTTTATTCATCGATCCGATCTCATGTTCTTCAAACTTCTCTGCTGACCATTCTTGGCATACATCTCGTTCTCAAAGTTCACCCCAGCCTTGACCATACTTCTGGCTTAGCCTCTCGGCATGGAACCACGTTACTTCTCCACGCATGCGTACTCAAACAAACGGCGGCCATTTTGTATCACTGTTTGACTAGACGTTAAGCGTTCTAATTAATGGAAACAGAATATTATTAAAACAAAGAAAATAAACACTTTCGTTTCCCTCCCGTCTTCTACGTACCCCAATTAAGTATTACCTAGCATAAAGCAACATATAAAGCCGTCTCTTACTTACCAAATCTTACTTTTGCAACACCACGTTTATTTATAGCACAAATCATGCATCTTTATTATTGGATTAATACGCAATTAGTAAATTATGTGAGACACATGGACATTTGTAAGTTCGTTATTTTGCATAGATAATTTGCATTGTTAACCCTTTCCCCTTATATATAACATACAGTGTTGATTATTTTACGTGAACAAACATGTTTAATTATTTTTACGAAAAATGTTAGGAGGTTAAAATTTTTCATTTATTCTGCTCCATCAGCCTTCAACATATCTTGTATAAATAGTAGCAGGACTCTAGAAAGAATTAGAAACACGGATGGTATATTGACGTATATTCCTAGATCTACTATCTTCTATGTATTATTTAGTGGCAAGCTGTAAATCGTAATCAGCTACCATGGGGGGTAACAACTCCACAAGATGGTTAGAATATTCAAATAGTTAATGACAATGATCACAGTTCCCGAGTTGAAAGTGGGGTCCTACAAAGTGCTCCGCGTCCTACCACCGTTGCAGACAAATCCATGCAGCCTCTGAAAGTGTTCTTGTTGCACTCCACCGTAATTTAGGCATTTTTTTTTCTACTTGATTTTTCAATATCCCTTTTGTTTTCCTATCTGCAATTACAGCCCGGCCCTTACCCTGTGCTACACTGGGAAAAACAACTCTCACTTACCTTACCAATGAATCTACATCTGCCAGGCAGGCAGTGGCGTCACCCAAGATTGATGGCCGGAGCGTCCATGGAAGGGAGGACCAAGACGAATGCCGAGATGCAACTCCCCATTTTGACCAGGATAACATACAGTAACAGTATCAACTTTCATCATCTTTTAAATTTGATTCATTTTTTGTCTTCAATCATTACTACTGTGTGTTGTTGTTGTTGTTATTATGTTTGCTCTCTGCTTATAATTCAATTCATCCCTACAGCTATTTTTGACTTTTCTTTGCTATCTTCAAGCCCGGGCCGGTACAACAGAACAGAAACTGTATGTAATTCGGGTCTCTCTGAGGGCAGACAGGCAAGGCAAATTGCATAATATACTGCTGCTCTGTACCTTTTTAATTGTCTAGTAGTAGTGGTTAGTAAGTACTATCATTAACCATCAAGTTATCATCATCATGCATGCATTTCCTTTTTCTCCCTTAACAGATTTATGGATATGGTTGTCTGCCAAGATTGTGTTTTGTTGTTGTCCATGCGTACTGTTTTTCTTTGTCAAACCTTTCCCAAAACCCCCTTCCCAACCATTCATCAAACCCTAACCCTCTTCCCCGGGCTGTGTGACTTATTGAGGTGTGACTAAATTAAAAGTACACCAATAATTTATCACACGCTTGCTGGGGCGGATGTGGCTAAAGCAACAAAAATTAATTTTCAAGGCAGGGGGAGGATCTTCTTCTGCTTGCCCACCTATGAGCAGTATATTTGCGAGATAATTTTTTTACCAAAGGAACCTAATCCATCAGAATTAATTGACGGCATAGATTGGATTTGTTGTCGTCATCCTCCGAAACAGCACTAACGGTTACGCTTGTGTCGAGTGTACTGTAGGCCTAGTCGAGTGACTCGACACAGCTAGAGTTTGTAACTCTATACTAGGCTATCCCCGCCACCATTATGTTTCCTTGTATTTTGGCATATTATTGTTTGGCAGTAAGTTCCGTACTGTACTTCGTTCTACTACTCCTCCCACAGTCTCTCTCAGGCGACTGACTGTCTCATTTTCTTTTTTTGCAAATGCTACTGCCAGGGTCTACTACTACTACCACCACAACCATGGCATGTTGGGAAAGAAAACCATCATCACCATGCAGCCATCGCAGTGCCCAAGTTAAACATCAAGCACAGGTAAGAAAGAAGTTTGGGGGAGGCATAATTAATAACGGAATATTTTTCATTAATTCTATTTCACACACCCCTTTGAGTCCAGTTGCAGAATGCATAGATTAGGAGGAGAGACTGACAGTACTAGTAGGACAAGTCCCTCAGTGAGGGGTACCGCATCTGTCTGTTTGTGTCTTAGTAACTCAGCCAATTATTTAAATCAAACACTGGCTGTGGCACTGCACCAGCAAGGAAACAGTGTAACGTAAAACAGTAACCCCACCCACAAAACATTAACAACATCGTATATAAAGTCTAAATATGTAATTTAATACCCTAACAAAAATAAACTATGTAAAAAAATCCCACAACACCTGACCCACCCCTCTCCCTAACCCCAACCAATGTCCATGTCCCGGAACGAAAAAGTCCAACAAATGTCCAATAGTCCAAAACCCAACGCCCGATTCCCACCCACCAAAATAAGCTATAAAAAAGGGGCAATAAATAAACGGGGTCTCAGCGGGCTCGCCTCTCCAGGACACGGATGCGCTCCTCTAGGCGGGCCACGCGGCGCTTCAGCGCGCGGCAGTTGCATCCACAGGGGGGGCAGCAGTGCTTCTTGCAGTGTGGCCGCGGGCGGCTGCCAGGCGGTGGCGCCGTAACACTGGAGGGGGGTGGCTGGGGCCCGGGGCATTGGAGGAGGCTGCAGCTGCTGCCGCCTCCTCCTCCTCCTCTAGAACCACCAACCGCTGGTATTCAGCCTGTATGGCCTCGAGCTTCCGGCGCCGGGCCTTGGCTGCCAACTCCTTCCTGTCGACTTTACCTTTGGAAGGAGTAGCTATATCAAGAAGAAAAAACAAGACTATTGTAAAATATACTCTTACCAAAGCAGTCAGACAAATTCATTCTACACATAGTGGCACAGTAGCACTAGCAAGCACAGTACGTAACATTTGCGGTATGTATCTATCCTCCCACTGCCTTGAACATTTGTGGGAGTTTCAGGCATTCCACCACCCATGCATCTGATTCCTATCAGACACCTATGCATGCATCCCACGTATCCTTCTCTGCCAGTCATAAATATAAAATCTCGCCCGTCCTTCCTCCTTCCACCCTTCTTTCTCTTTTCGTTCAACCCATCCATCAAGGTCATCTGATCTGACTTTTAGTCTTCTCCATAAAACTTTCACAGCTGAGTTGAAGTCCGATAGAAGAGGCCATTGGTTACTCAGTACACTCCCATTGCTAATGCTAAGTAAAGGGTGTCTTCTTCAACCGTTCACAACAACTTCTTGCTTAAGTCTCAACAATACAGTATACATTACACCCTTGCAGCGAGTGTAATGTCAATAAGTAAGGATTAGGAATATAACTTACCACCTCCCGCCACTGCTGCTGGCTCACCCCCTGCAGCTCCTCCTACAACTGCCGCATCGTCTGCACCCTCAGCGGCCGCGTCACTTTCGCCGCTGGCCCCAGTACTGGTGGTCGGTAGTACGCCTAGAAAAAATATTACACATTTTTCAGATGCCATATACACCTCCCCCTATTTTTCACTAGCAAGATTGAAAAAAAAGTTAATACATACATAATACATAATAACAAAAACAACACCATCAACGGCTGACCACAGGTTCAGCACATCAAATCCCAAGTTTTCATAAGCATTCAAAGTCATGTGCATCCACTTCCAGAGCTTGCCGCAGTTAAGCTCTACTGGAGACCAGAAATGTAATCTTTATACGAAGGGGAAGGTGCACCAAGAAACAAAGTGAATGTCCTTCAAACTTTGTCCGAAAAGTATCCTTTTATTATTCTTGATAGTAAAAAATAGGTGTCAGCCAACGCGTTTCGTTCCACTGAGGGAACTTCAACAGGGCTCATGTAACAATACGAGGTACAATATATCCGTGCTCAAAATCAAATTATATCCAAAATAGAAGTAAAAAGCATCCAAATTCCTCATATATCAAGACGAGGTGTAGTGTGTCAGAGCTCTATGTTAAAATATTTCCAAAATCAAAGTAAGTAATAATGGTCCGAAAATCTGACACTTGGGTGACAATGGTAAATAAGATCAATCTGTAGTGTTCACAGCGATTAAGCTCCAAAATACCAATGGCAAAATGTAAACCAGTATCCTTGATACGATACGTCCTCTGCCTGTAATCTCTCCTTTACGATCGTAGTACAAATCAGGTAGTAGAGTAGACACTAGTAGTGTAAGTGTTATATGGTCCCTAGGGTCATTCTAGTCTTTGCTAAGTTACCCCGAGCCAAGCAACCATTTTAGCTTTGTGTCTTTTATTTTTGCGCAAGTTACCTCGCAGCTTGTTGAGAAAGACGCCTTTGAGCCCACATGAGCTCATACTGCTACTGTCTGAGCGCTGCGTACAAGGTCGAAAAACAAGCCACTTTGTTATGGAGTTCTGGTGTTAGTCCATATTGCTTATCCATAAAAATACTACACTTTTTGGCACGACTGAGAAATGCTTGCACTATTCTAACGCGCACCATTTTTCTCATAACAGACGGAAGATTCCCTTATACGAAGAAGCAGAGCTTTGCAGAGCTTATGATGTAACCAGTACTAGGTTCTTATAAGGTGAGGGGTCCCCAGAATTCTCACATCTCCATTTATAATTTTATATAAACTAGATTCCTACGAAGGGGAGGGTGGTTCTTCCACCACTGTTCAGTTATCATGATCTCGCCTTTTGGCTTCTATGGACTTGTTGTTGTAAGTGTAACAATGTTTATTGTTTTAATCTTATGCATTTTGCTGTTGCTGCTGCATTATAGAACAACGTACAGAGCTTGTCAGTTGGAAATAAACCTTTTGAACTTACATGGACTCGGTGGTATTTGGTGTGGACTTACACGAGAGAGTGAGCGAAAGGGTGTGCATTGCTTCCGAGACAGAGGTCGGGAGTGTTATGTTCTGGGTTGTCTACTCATTGGGTATTTTGGGGGGGGGGTTTCGGAGACCTAATGAGACAGTATAACTAGTCGGTCAGGGGATTGTGTTGGCTTCTGATTGAGGTGTGAGGAAGGTCCAACCTCCCATCACCAACGTCCTATTTTCTTGTGCAAAGTTCAGTATGTGCAGAATCCCTACAACAGTAGTAGTATGTCCTATCCTATCAAAAATTGTAAAATGTGGTTGGGCATTTTCTTGGTGGGAATTGTCGAAAAGCCTCAAGATTAAGAAGACTAGAAGTAGTAGAAGAGGCCAACCCAAAGGACTGGACTCAATGGCTAGAGCTATTGGTGAAGCTGAGTTTTATTTAAAACCTTTTAAATAAAGAGTGGCCAACTGGGCAAGCTTAGCTACAGACAGACTAATAGTAGTAGTACAGAGAGTCATAGACGCAGTTAGAGGCAGGGATAACAAGAATTTAGAAACAGATAGTATAGAGCAAAGAAGAATTTGTAAAAATTATAATTAGGATACTGAAATAATAGTTCGGAAAAAATAAGGTGCAGGAAAAGTTTGGGAAATATAATTATTAATATTAACCACTGGAGGACTTACTGGGACCAGCAGCAGAGCCCTCGATAGAGGAGCGGTCCTGTCCCTGGGAGGCATCTTGGAGATCTTCTTGGCCCGCCGGCTGTGACCCCGTCTTCTTGCCCCTGGGTGCTGCTGATCATGTAAGATTTCATAAAGAAAGAGACACAAATTAAAGTTTGGTGTGAAATAAATAAAATATTTTCAAATACGCACCAAAAACATTTTTGGTAACAACAATTGCAATAAAATTTACCTATCTAATCTGATCGACTGGTAGGATTGCGAGATTCACGGACCGTCTAGCAAGCCTAACTACCACCTGACCTAGCCCACCTATTCCAATCCAGACGGGCCAATTGTTCAGTAAGTCTGCATTTCCATTTATTTTAGTCCTCAAAAATGCATAGATGGAGGACACATGCATACATTTTTGCATACACCAAATTGTTGGCTGGTTGCTGCTGATGTTCTGCTAGTGATGATATAAGCCTATTAACACTCAGTAAACAAACTACAAAAGGTTCTACTAAGGACTGGGGTAAGCAGCACTCAGCAGCACGTGACGTGACAGAGGATGCGTCACGCACATCACTTAAAAATTACCAACTAATAAGTAACTAAACCTATCAATCCACCACTATCCCTTCTTAGTGGAAGGAGGACAAAGGAAGGACTACTCGCTCTAGCATTACGTCACTTAAGTTCTCTAAAGTAAACTCTTACATAATCATCAGGCCAAGCGAGCGCAAAGTTGCAAACAAGTAAGATTAGTAGCGCCGAGCGCCTGTGTCATAACAATCTCAGATTTTTAAACGTAATTTACCTGCAATGTAAGCAGCAGCATTCTTGCTGGTCGGAAAAAAAAAATATTCGCAATATATAACACAGAGCAGAAGAACACAAAGTAGTAATATTAAATAGCTACTCACCAAGCCCCTGGACCTCCACTCCTAGCAGGTCCAGCAGGTCCTGCTCCCGGTCCAGAATATCGGACCACCGGTGCGTTAGCTGATTATTGGTGCGCCGGACACCAGAGTAGCAAAACACTGCCCGACGCACCTTGTCCCACCGCTGCCGATGCTCCCGGAGCCCGTACCCGGACCCAGACCTGCCGCCTGCTGCCAGGGTTAAGGGGAGGTGGCGCTGAGCAAAAAAAACCAGTGCGGCCACCTCCACCTCACCGAATAAGGCCCGTGCCTGCACCGCTCTTTGGCGCCGCCTTCCGCAAGGAAGGCGGTCGCGGCTCTGGCTGCGACTACGAGCCCTGTGGCTGTGGCCCTTTGCCATGGTTCAGGGTAGGCGGGGGGCGGAAAAGAAAAGGTAGGAATTAAAAAAAGTAAGTAAAAGAAATTAAAAAGCAGGTAATAGAAAAAGTGTGAAAAAGTAGTTAAAAACACACAAAAAGTAGAAAAAAACTCAAAATATAGAATCAGGAAAATAGAGAGATAGATAATAAATAAAATAGACCAGGCTAGCTTGAATCCAGTGGCAGAGTGAGCAATGGACCCACGTCTGGGCATAACCTGCCAACTCAGGGCAAACAAAGCGATACCAAAGGGGATGATGGACGGAGCATTTGAGCAAATCAAACACTCACCCCCAGTCAACTGATCTGGGTTTAATCCATCATCATTCTTTAGCTCACACCACCACCCCAGTTCAGACATGGACTGTTCCCATGAGGCACAGGGTCAGACTGATTTGCATATGGCCATGTCTGAACTGGGGTGGTGGAGTGAGCTAAAGAATGATGATGGATTAAACCCAGATCAGTTGACTGGGGTGAGTGTTTGATTGGCTCAAACGTTCCGTCCATCATCCCCTTTTGTATCGCTTTGTTCGCCCTAAGTTGGCGGGGGTATGCCCAGACGTGGGTCCCTTGCTCACTTTGCCACTGGATTCAAGCAAGCTTGGCTGATGACGGCTGAAATGCCAGAAACCGGTCCTAGGATGCTTGTTTCCGGTCCAGGGAAGACATGGCTTGGCAGTTCGGGCTGGACTGTTCCCATGAGGCACAGGGTCAGACTGATTTGCATATGGCCATGTCTGAACTGGGGTGGTGGAGTGAGCTAAAGAATGATGATGGATTAAACCCAGATCAGTTGACTGGGGGTGAGTGTTTGATTGGCTCAAACGTTCCGTCCATCATCCCCTTTGTATCGCTTTGTTCGCCCTAAGTTGGCGGGGGTATGCCCAGACGTGGGTCCCTTGCTCACTTTGCCACTGGATTCAAGCAAGCCTGGCTGATGATGGCTGAAATGCCAGAAACCGGTCCTAGGATGCTTGTTTCCGGTCCAGGGAAGACATGGCTTGGCAGTTCGGGCTGGACTGTTCCCATGAGGCACAGGGTCAGACTGATTTGCATATGGCCATGTCTGAACTGGGGTGGTGGAGTGAGCTAAAGAATGATGATGGATTAAACCCAGATCAGTTGACTGGGGGTGAGTGTTTGATTGGCTCAAACGTTCCGTCCATCATCCCCTTTTGTATCGCTTTGTTCGCCCTAAGTTGGCGGGGGTATGCCCAGACGTGGGTCCCTTGCTCACTTTGCCACTGGATTCAAGCAAGCCTGGCTGATGACGGCTGAAATGCCAGAAACCAGTCCTAGGATGCTTGTTTCCGGTCCAGGGAAGACATGGCTTGGCAGTTCGGGCTGGACTGTTCCCATGAGGCACAGGGTCAGACTGATTTGCATATGGCCATGTCTGAACTGGGGTGGTGGAGTGAGCTAAAGAATGATGATGGATTAAACCCAGATCAGTTGACTGGGGGTGAGTGTTTGATTGGCACAAACGTTCCGTCCATCATCCCCTTTTGTATCGCTTTGTTCGCCCTAAGTTGGCGGGGTTATGCCCAGACGTGGGTCCCTTGCTCACTTTGCCACTGGATTCAAGCAAGCCTGGCTGATGACGGCTGAAATGCCAGAAACCGGTCCTAGGATGCTTGTTTCCGGTCCAGGGAAGACATGGCTTGGCAGTTCGGGCTGGACTGTTACCATGAGGCACAGGGTCAGACTGATTTGCATATGGCCATGTCTGAACTGGGGTGGTGGAGTGAGCTAAAGAATGATGATGGATTAAACCCAGATCAGTTGACTGGGGGTGAGTGTTTGATTGGCTCAAACGTTCCGTCCATCATCCCCTTTTGTACTCTCTTTTCATGACCCTAGAACTCAGGGGATGTTCCCACTGTACTGCAGTGGGAAGGTACAAGCATCCTCCCTACAAAGGTTAGCGGGGTGCTCACGCAATTGGGTTAAGTGTTGTACCCGGGAGTGCCCTATGAAAAGGTACACCATATACCCAGGGTGGGTACGGCATTAGCAGGTAGGGGGACGTAGCTTTGATCTTTCCCAGTATGTCTCCTACTTAGGTTGGCATCTCCACTGGTGAGCCAACCCAGAGGCGACCTCCCCTACCCCCGGAGCGGCCCTAGGGTAAGTCACTAGGGGTGAAGCTCGGGGTAGGTGAAGAGCCGGGTGGAGGTCTGAGCGTGATCTTTGCCCGAACAGGGGAGTGCCCCTAGGTGGGGTCCCCTTACCTTGGGGGTCAGTTCCCCTCCATGGGACACCTTCAGAGGTTACAGAGGCCTCTTTGTGGTCATAGGGCCGGAGCCCTTCCCCACTGGTGGTGCAGTGTGGAAGCGCACAAAACCCTTTCTACCCCTCATAAGAAAAGGCATTTAGCTGAGGGGGTTAAATGGATTGTCCACCTGTCATGATAAGCGGTGGGTGCCCTAGCACCAAGGTTGTGCTCGGCCTGGGTCTGGCCAGATACTGCCGGTCGGCCTGAGCTCTTGCACCCGTGATGTTTGTAGGCTCCCGCCACCAGCCTACCAAGATGGGCTGGTGTGTGTGTTGGCACCAAGGAAGTGCTTAGCGTGAATCCGGACCGCCATTGTCGGCCGGATAGCGCACGGACACCATGGGTGACCTGGAGACCTGAGCCATCGGCCTGCCTCTGCAAGCTGGTGTGCCTGCTGGTTCTCACGTGGAGCCTCGAGGCTCTCGGCCAGCTCCCCCTGTACTTCAATGTGAAAGTGCAAGCACCCTTCCGACTCATGTTAGGAAGTGGTGCGGACATGATGTTTGTAAATGTAGGTCAGGCCTGACTTTGTGGCCTGGGTGCGCACTTGCCCCATTTACCTATGTGACCGGCCTGCTATTGCACGCCGGTGTCCGCAATCGCCCGGACTGTGCATTTGAACATGTGTCCAACCTGCCACAGCAGGTCTGTAAGAGCACCCTTGCTCGTGTAGTCCGTCTGGCGTGTAAGTCAGAGATAGAAAAATAAAATGGTAATAAAGATCATTTATTACCATTTTAGTTTTCAAAACCCCGTCCCGAGCCGAGCGTCAGGACGGGGGGGAGGGCTTTCAGATTTCTGCTGCTGCCAGTCAGGCAGCCGCAGAAAGCAGTAATGGGCAGAGCACTTTAAGTTTAAAGTGCGCCTTTTTGGCTGGCCGTCTTGAGACTATCTAACTACCTAACTACAGTTTTCGTCCACTCTTGTGGTTAATGTGTGTTTGAGGGGAACTTTCTTTTTAAGGCCCCACTTGCATACATAATCAGCACGGCGCTCATCATGAGCGCCGCGCTGTTAATGGTTTTAATGTTTTCTCCAACCTCCCACCCGCTTTCTGCTGTCACTCCCCCTCCCTATTATTGCTTTCTGTCCGTCGCGGCCAGCAGGCACGAGATGCTCCTCCACAATGCTTTTTTCACCAGCTCGGCACGAACAATGGTGGCGTGCCTTGATTCTGCTTGTTTAACAAAGGTGCCCATGCGCCTATTCAGCAGCCTATTCATAATGCTTTGCGAAAGGATCAGCGCGGGACGCCGCCCTACCTTTCCACCCTCTCACTGCTGCAGCACACGCCACTGCTTGCACTTCACTTAATCTCCCCAGCTACCCCCAACAACACTTCCCACCCAGGACTGTGCATTTAAATAGCCACAAACAGCGCGCCATGCCGCGCTTTAACTTTCTTCTGCTGTCCTTCACTCCGGATCGGAACCGTGTCTTTTGCTTTATTATTGCCATTTTATCTGTTGCGTGAACTCGCCAGCAAATAATCCGCTCCCGAATCGGAGCTTGTTCCTTTCTGCGCCTTATTTTTATTTTTTTGCTTTGCATACCCGAGCGGGCTTGATGACTGCACAGCATTCCTTTACCCGCCAGGTGCGATCCTCTGTTATTTTAATTGTAAAACAAAATACAGCTGTTGTCTTCGTCTCTCTCTTAAGCGTTTCAAGTTTCTTTATTTTGCATAGTTAACAAAAACCATTGCAATATTAACATTTAAAAAAAGAGATTTAGACAAATATTCAATATGATTTCATCCTTTGCCACCTATTTGAACACTGTGTTATAGAAAAATATCTTCAAATAAAACCAGGTAAAACCCAAGGTAGAAAAATACTATGTAGTTTAAAGTCAGAGTTAATAATAGTGGCATTAGTGAATGTCATTAGTTCGCAGGGTGGAGTGGAGTGCAGTCACAGATCTTTTACTCCAACCGGACTTGCCCATAGACCAGTATCGTATTGTGTATGTTGTTAAATTATCTGGACTTGTTGTGAGCTTATTCACTAAAAATGCAGGTGATCCGTCGTTGGTGTGGTCAAAGCAAAGACCTCTTCCCATCTGCAGGACGTCATGCAGCATCAGAGCTTTATGTTTGATATGTCAAATTTTCGGTATTTTGAGCATTTTTGGTTCGGCCAGCGTAAGGAATTTTACCAATCTACAGTTCAATTGTGTGTTCTCCGGGTTTAAGCAGGCCAGCCATGGTGGAAGATGTTGAGCACACGGACAAATCCCCAGTCTGTGCTTTAGAAAGTTCATTTTTATGGCTTTGGGATATCCCTGATTGAAGAATGATTGTGCTGCGAGTGATTTGTAGGAGTTCAAGGTCATCCAGGCATGAGATCTATTTGAGAAGCTTGCCTTGTCCTCCTTGTTTTATGCATTTCCAGACTCGTTTTTTAAAGGTTAGATGGCCGAGTTGCGTGTCCCAGAGATCCTTGAGTCTGGTAGATTCCAAGGCTAGCTGAAGGTAGCTTCTAGCTTGGAAGGTCTCCCTATGCTGGATGTCGTGCCACAGCAGATGATTTAACGTGTTTGTAGTGGCGCTTCTGATCTTATGCCAGCAGATGATGTAAGAGCCGTACCTGGCTAAGACTTGTTGTAAAAGACCGAACTCCAGCCTTATTTGAGCAGGTGATGTATAGGGCGGAAGGCAGAACATGGTTCTATATGCTTTGACCAGTGTGTTGTCCAGATCCTTAGCGTCTCTTCCCCGCATTGCCTCGCTGCCATAGGCAATTGTGGGGAGTAGTTTAGCCTGGACTACCTTCAGAAGCGGGGTCAAAGTCGGCCCCATCAATTTATTTGCAAGGTTTTTCATCGATAGAGATATCAACAATCCTTTCCTTCTTATTTCCTCTTTCTGGCGCTTAAATGACCCTTCCTTGTCGATTATTACTCCTAGGTACTTGTACTCGTGAGCTGGTTCAAGTTTAGTGCTGCCCAGAAACCAGTTCCTCTGCAGGTTTTTTTGTTGTTTATTGTCATTGTCCGAGTCTTACTCAGATTTATTTTTAGGTTATTTTCTGTAGCGTAGTTCTGCATTTCCGTTAATAGATGTTGAAGACCAACGTAAGTGTGACAAAGCAGAACTACGTCGTCTGCATACATAAGATTCGTCAATATTTTTCCTCCTAGCTTGGGTGAGTGGGAATTACAGGCATCGAGCGCCTTTGGGAGGTCGGCCATGAATAGATTGAACAGGGGTGGTGCGAGCACACAACCCTGTTTCAGTCCTTTTGTTGTGGGGACTTTTGAGGAGAGGTGGGTACTGCCGCCTAGTTTCACCTGCACCCAGGTGTCTGTATGTAGAAGCAACAGAATGTTTAAGATAGGCTGTGGGATGCCCCATAGCGCCAGTTTCCCCCACAGTCTGCCCCTCTCTACGTTGTCGAAAGCAGCGCTAAAGTCGATGTAACATAGATGTAGGGGTAGGTTAGAGGTTTTTGCTGCATCAATTAGTAAAGAGATTGTGAGTTCAAGTTTCTTTATTTTTGCATAGTTAACTAAAACCATTGCAATATTAACACTTAAAAGAATAAAAAAAATGTAACTAAACATTCAGTGTGATTTCATCCACCATTGCTGCCTATTTAGGCCCTGGAATTATAAAACGACAATCTTCTAGTAAAACCAGTTAAAACCCAGAGATAGGGAAAGTTCCTTACAGTCTAAAATCAAAATTGATAATGGTGGTATTAATAAATGTCCATAATTCGCTGGGTTCTCCCAGAGGTAGGAAAGATACCTTTCCGTCTAAAATCTGAATTAATGATAATGATATTAGTAAATGACCTTAGTTCGCTGAGTGCAACAGTCACAGATTTTATTCTCCCGCCATGCTTGTCCATTGACCAATATCGTGTTCTCTTAAGGTCGGCCTGCGGCTTCAAAGCATTACGATTGATATTTCAAGCTTACGCTATTTTGGTCATTTATTTTCTGCCAGTGTAAGGAATTTTACCAATCTACAGTTCAGTTGTGTGTTCTCCGGGTTTAAGCAGGCCAGCACTGCTTGCCTCCTGGTGCGGGTGCCTTTCTGCTTAAGGCTTTTTTTAGGAGCTGTCGCCGTTCTTGATGCAGTTCCTCGCATGAACAGATTAGATGTAAGATATCTCCTTGCTTGTTGTTACACAGCCTGCACATCTCTTGAGCTGTTGTACTCAGCCATGGTGGAAGATGCTGAGCACACGGACAAATCCCCAGTCTGTGCTTTAGAAAGTTCATTTTTATGGCTTTAGGATATCCCTGGTTGAAGAATGCTTGTGCGGCGAGTGATTTGTAGGATTTCAAAGTCATCCAGGCATGAGATCTCTTTGAAAAGCTAGCCTTGTCCTCCACCAAGGAAATTTGTTTTATGGACTTCCAGACTAGTTTTTTGAAGGTTAAGTTACCGAGTTGCGTATCCCAGAGTCCCATAAGTTGGGTAGTTTCCAGGGCCAGCTGAAGGTAATTTCTAGCTTGGGAGTGCTCACTATGCTGGATGTCGTGCCACAGCAGATGATTTAGCGTGTTTGTAGTGGCGCTTCTGATCTTATGCCAGCAGATGATGTAAGATCCGTGCCTGGCCAAGACTTGTTGTAAATGACCGAACTCCAGCCTTATTTGAGCCAGTAAAGTGTAGGGCGGGAGGCAGAACATGGTTCTATATGCTTTGACCAGTGTGTTGTCCAGATCCTTAGCGTCTCTTCCCCTCATTGCCTCGCTGCCATAGGCGATCGAGGGGAGAAGTTTGGCCTGGACTACTTTCAGCAGCGGGGTCAGAGTCGGCCCCATCAATTTATTTGCAAGGTTTTTCATCGATAGGGCTATCAGCAGGCCTTTCCTTCTTATTTCCTCTTTTTGGCGCTTGAACGACCCTTCCTTGTCGATTGTGACTCCTAGATACTTGTACTCGTGAGCTGGGTCAAGTTTAGTGCCACCCAGGAACCAGTGTCTCTGCAGGTTTTTTTTTTTGTTATTTATTGACATCGTCCGAGCCTTACTCAGATTTATTTTTAAGTTGTTTTCTATAGCATAGTTCTGCATTTCCGTAAGTAAATGTTGGAGACCAACGTAAGTGTGACTAAGCAGAACTACGTCGTCTGCATACATGAGATTGGTTAATGTTTTCCCTCCTATTTTGGGTGAATGGGAGTTACAGGCGTCGAGCGCCTTCGGGAGGTCGGCCATGAATAAATTGAACAGGGTTGGTGCGAGCACACAACCCTGTTTCAGTCCTTTTGTTGTGGGAACTTTCGAGGAGAGGTGGGTGCCACCACCTAATTTCACCTGCACCCAGGTATCTGTGTGTAGAAGCGACAGAATGTTTAGAATGGGCTCTGGTATGCCCCATTTCGCCAGTTTCCCCCACAGTCTGCCCCTCTCTACGTTGTCGAATGCAGCGCTAAAGTCAATGTAACATAGGTGTAAAGGCAATTTAGAGATTTTTGCTGCGTCGATCAGTAGAGAGATTGTGAGTAGGCTGGGCGGTAAATTCCGTTCTGCTCGCGGAATTTGGGTAATTTCACGTTCCGCGGAGAACGCGGAATTGCCAAAAATTCCGCCATCCGCGGCTTCGGGGAATTTTTTGCTTGTTCGCGCTTTCAAAATGCGTGTTCGCGAGATATTTCTCCCCGAGCACGCAAACAGCGTTCGCGAACAGGAAAAAAGCATTGCGAACGGGCGGAACAAGCAATTCCGCGTGTTCGCTGAACTTTTGCGTGCTCGCGGAGATTTTTTACCATTTCGCGGAGCTTTGCATAGCGCGACTACGCAAATTCCACCCACCCCTAATTTGTGAGGATGTTTGTTGTTGTGCTGGCCATTTTGCGAAAACCAGTTTGGTTCAACGGTATTATATGATTCGCCTCAGCCCAGGATGTGAGCTCCTCTAGTATGATGCCCGCAAAGTATTTTGCTTCATTATCTATCAGAGCTACTAGGCGGTAGTTGTTAGGCTCGGCCTTATCTCCTTTTTTGTGGATTGGCACAATTGTCGAGCCCTTCCAAGATTCCGGTATTCTGTTTAGCAGCCTGACTTCCAAAAAGAGAGGTTGTAGAATGTCAGCCCAATCCTCCGACTTTGCTTTGAACATTGCAGGTGGAATGCCATTCGGTCCCGGAGCCCCTTCTTTCCTCCCTTTAGCAATCTGCTTTTTAATTAGGAGTGGCAGGGGGCTGCTAGCTGTGCTTAATGATATATTTCCTGTAGCTGGTAGCTTCTGCTCTTTCGTCTCAGTAGTGCATGCTCCAGCTTGTTCTTCTTGTATCCAGCTGTTAAGAGTTTATGCTCCGGCGCTTCCCGTTTGATTATTAAAGTGAGTAGAGAGGAATTTTACCCAATTTGCTTCACTGATGTTTGACGCGATGCCCTCATGTTGAGGGTTAATTATCCCGTTCACGGTTTTCCAGAAGCGGGCGCTGTCCTTGCAATTTGTATCATGTAGGAGTTTTGCCCAGGTTGCGTTCTCTTGGTCTCTGCTAATGTTCCATTTCAGTTTTTTCAGTGATGCCCTTTGGTCCTTCAAGAGGAATCGTGCGCTGTCATTTCCTGGGAGTCTTCTCAGCATACGTAGAGTTGTATTTATTGATTTTTTGAGGGACTTAAGCTGTGTTCTTTGATCTTTCGGAATTCTATTTTTTTTATATTGTTTCTGGAAGTTTTCTTTTGTGGGGAATTTAACTGCGTGTTGTTCTAATAGTGTAGCAGTGAACTGTCCCCAATGGGCAATTTGATCTTCTTGACTGAGAACTTGAGTTCTATAAAGTTGAATTGCAGCTTCCGCCTGAAAATTTATGTTGTTTATTGTACATTTGATCCTTCTTAGGTTGTAGGTGAAAATAGGCCCCAAGGTTGAGTCTGGCCTAATGGATCTAGGTGCGGTGGCTGTTAGCTGAAGTTCCTGAGGGCGATGGTCGCTGTCGCCCTTGTCCCCCATTCTGAACCCAAGGATGTGTGGGAACAGAGAGAAGCTTACAAAGGTGTAGTCCAGTATGGAACTTGTTGTTGCAGAATAAAATGAATCGACTGGGGGTGAGTCGTCCGGGAAACTTCCATTTACTGCTCGGAGGTTTAGGTGCTCTAGGTCGTCGAGAAGGCCGCTTTTGCAGCATTTTTTTCTTCCATGCAGTGGAGCACATTGTGTGGGAATATTGTAGATGCCGTTATGAATAGATGCCTCCTCACCTTCAGCTGATCCAATAAGATATTGGTTTAGGTCCCCAGCCAGGATAAACATCGGTTTTTCCATCTCTGTAGCATACATAGCCACTTGATCAGTGAGTTTTTTTGAGTCTTTTGCTTTGCGTTTGGGATGAACGTACAAGTTGATCAGGCACACCTCCATTTCTTAGCCCTGGTGGGAGATAGTGATTGTGACTGCTATTGTTGCAGTTGACATCGAGCCCATGGGGGTTGCTGAAGGTATACTCGTCGTACAAACGTAAGTGGCCAGCCCCCCTGAGGGATGACCAAACCTGCCGGTCCTTGTTGCTGGTGTAGTAAAGCACATGTAGCCCTGAATGTGCTGAGTATCCGTGAGCCAAGTTTCTTGCAGCAAGATTATGTCAAAAGATCTAACATAGCTCAGGAAATCTGGGTCGTCTATTTTTGTTGCTAAGCCATTGATATTCCAAGAGCATAGTCTAAGAGGGGTCCCCTTTGCCCTGCTGTGGGCTTCACCCTGTAAGTAGCGTCAGTCGTCCTCTGTGCGTATGATTATAGTGCGGGATATTGCTCCCCTGTTAAAACCTTGGCTTGTGAAGGCGGGTACCCTCCGTGGTGTTTCTTGTTGAGCCCTCTGACTGCTAACACTCGATTGCCGGGATCTGCCCCGAGCACCTCTGAGTACACAGTTTGAGTGTACGTGGTGTGTTATCGGTCCAGGGCTTGCGTTGTTTAATATTGGAAATGGATAGGCTGGTTTTTGGTAAGGGGTGATGTCAATGCCCCATTTGTGAAATATATCCAGTTTTGCTAGGATTGACTCTGCAATTTTGCTTGTAATCCAAGTTGTCTTTGTGGCCTCTGGTCTTTGAGGGTTGGCGGTATGTATGAACTCTATGGAGAGTAGATCCTCTGACCTGATGCTGGCGAGATTTGGAATTGCTTTCATTAATCTTAATATATTACCTCGGTTTAGCGTATCCTGATGGCCCTTTGAAGTGTATAAGGGGTAGAATACCAGAGCCTCTATTTCTTGCTGCCTGGTACTTGGTGTTTTTGTTGCCGGCTGATGTTGGTTTGCTTTGGCCGTCGGTGCAGGTTGATGTATGAAGCTGGTTTCTTCTTTAGGCTGGGTTTTCGCTTGGTTGCTTGATACTTCTACCATAGAGTACCTTGGATTTGCCTTAGGTGTTGTTAACTTTGGGAATGTTTGTTTTGTGTCTTGAGCCCTGTCCTGAGGCCCTTTGTCCAGGAACCTCCAGCTGGGGCAATCATTGAGTGATATAATAGGCCATTTAGACTCTCTGAGCAGTGGCTCCTGGTTTGAGCTGTCTGTCTTTCCAGTGCATTCTCTTCTGGGCCCGTTGTTTGAGCTCATGTTGGTAACTTTTTTCTTTATTTCAGTCGGCCTTGGGGCCTCCGAAATACCCTCCTCTCCCCTTGGCTGTTGAAGGTATGCAGGTTTATTGGAAAAGACCCCTAACTCTCTCCTCGGGTCTTGGCAGTATGTTAGTTGTTGACTATGGCCTCCAGCTGGATTTGATATTAACGAGATGGTTGTAATACCTTGTCTATTTTCTTCTGTGTGTTCTGTGCTTGCCCCAGGTCGGGATCCTTGTCCATTTTCTTCTCCAGTTTCCATGTGTGCCAAAGCTGCAGGTGACTGTGTTGGGGCACTTCCTTGCTCCGGAGAGTGTTTTGGGATGGTTGGAGACAGTTGTGCTTGATCTAGAGTGCTCGGGTTGCCTGAATATATATCCAGTTTGTTGTGGGAACCTGAGAAGATTGGGAAATAAGCTATTGCATTTGTGGGGGGATTTTGCTTACGTCCTTTCCTCTTCTGTTGGCGGCGTTGTTTAGCATTTAGTTTTGGTGATCCTCCATTACCAGGCCCTTCTAACATGTCAATGTTCGCATTGGAGTTGCCTGTATGTGTTTTACTATTTGGCTGTCCGTTGATTATTCCCTCCACGTTGTTGGAATTGTCCTGGCCTTTTGTTGTAATTCCCGCTGTTGCGCCTTTGAGATCCTTTAGCATGCTGCTTAACATTAAAGGCAAGGTGGCTAACTTGTCGACTATTTGCTCGCAGTTGCAGCTAAGATGTGTGTCGGATTGTGCTCTTTTTATCAAGCCATTCAGGTTTCCCAATTTCTCGTCGATGCCTGCTGTGAAGACTGCCAATGTGTTCAGTAATGTCAGCTGGATCTCCATCTTTTCTGACTGAAATTGCAGTGCTTCAACGGCCAGTTGTATTGTATTTAGTAAGGAAGACCAGGTGCCAGCTATTTGTTCCTTTGTTTGCGCGCTCTCTTTTGCATCATTTTTGGTCTGGTTTATACGAAGTGGATTCCGGAGAGGCTCATGGGTCGGGTGCTCCCTTTGTGCCTGATCTGGTGAGTAGGTGGCGAGCATGTCTTCCCATTCTTGTGTGTTTGGGTAGGAAATAATTGCCCTCCCATCCTCTTTCTGCTTTGGGTCCGAGATCCCTGCACTTGGTCCTCCTTGTTGAGCCAGCGGGCTCCCTTGGGCAAAGAGTAGCGGGTTTGTTGGAGATTTTGTGTTTGTTGAAAGGGTTGTTTGGATCGGGGTGCTGTGGACACTGGTTGTCATGTTCGTTGTGGGGCTAAGGTTAATTTCTATAATTTGTTCCCCGTTTCCTCTCCTTGTGGCTTCTGTACTCTCGCTCACATCCTTGGTTTTTTTGGTTGCACAGTCCCCATCCCTGACTCCAAGTTGTAGTAGTGGCGCAGAGGTTTTTTGGGTCTTGTATTCCATGGTCGGAGTCCCCTGTATGTAGCCCTCTTGGCTTATTTTTATTGGTGAGAGCCCTGAAAGCACGGGTGCTCCTACGAGGACCACAGGGGATGTGCTGCCTGCTGCTTGCACCCCCGTTAAGTGCGTTGGAGATTGAGGCTTGATTTGTGGTTGCTGGCCTTGTTGTTGTGCTGCCCTGGTATCCGGCTTGCCTTCGTCTGAGGGCGATGTACTTGGGGCAGGTGCTTGCAGCTGTAGGGGTAGCAGTGAAGATTGCAGGCCTTTGAGAGTTGTGTTTCTGGAATAAAGGACTGAGCCTGCATCCCTTAGGAAGTTAAACTTTGTATACATTTTGGGTTGATTGGAGCATGTGGCTTTAGTAAGTCCTGTCCGTGTTATTGTCTCACTTTGGTCCTGGTCTGTTTCAATGAGTAGTGATTCAGCACTGTGCTGAGCGTTGGGGTTCTGTTTCTTTCCTTTTCTCCCCACTGTCCTGGGTGGCATGGCCGTTCTGGTTCTTCCTGACCTCATTAGCCTGATTGAGTTTGAGTTTGAGGGAGCAGATCAGCAGCTGTGTCTGACAGGACAGAGTACTGTAGCGGCTTGTCTGGTTGTTCTGCGTTATACTGTTGGGCGTTGTGTGCTCTCCTGCATGTTGTCCCGAGTGGCGTCCCGCCTCGCTTCAGACTGCGTTTCGTTGTTTCCGGTTGTGGCCGACTCCTTGCTGCAGCAATGTGACCCCACTGCTGCTGCGCTGCTATAGCGCTTTAGCTCGACCTCTGTTGCGCTGTGGCACGTCCTTTGTCGTTGGCCGTTGCCCTGTCCCTGTCCTGTTCCTGTGGACACTGCTGGGCACTGCTGGAGGTTGAGTGTGCTATGGGGTGGCCAGTGTCCCTAATGGAACGATATGTGCGGGGGGCTGTGTGAGGGGGAGGATGGTGAGTGGATTCAGCAAGCTAAGCACGCGACTCGCTGGCTGCGCTGGCTGTTTGGCTGACTGTGCCAGCACTCTGTGCGCCAGGAACTTGCTCCGCTATGCTATGCTGTACGTTCACTGCACCAGCACCCGCCCCTGCACCCTGCCTCTGCCATTGGACCCACTTCCGCTGCGTGCTCTGTACTCACTGCCACTCACTTCTGGCGCTGCTCCGTCTGGATCTAGTGGTCTGGTGATCTTCAGCAGAGCTCCAGCCGGGCACCAAACGACACTCCTGGCTCTCCAGCTCCAGCTCCTGCTTGGACCGCAGAGGGGAAACATCGTTTACAACGCGGGGATTACATCGCATACCATTACATCGCAGTTTTTACAATGCAAGTCGTTACAACGACTTGCGCTGGATGGCGCTCTAGGACAAGGAATAGTATAATTTACTATCAAACACCTTCCCTACTGTACGTAGGCTGGAGTTGGAATAGTAAATTATACTACTCCTAAGTCCAGCGCCCTCCAACGCAAGTCGTTGTAACGACTTGCGTTGTAAAAACTGCGATGTAATGGTATGCGGTGTGAAGGGCTGCGTTGTAACGTCATACAACCACCGCAGAGAGTGCCACACGGGGGCTAGAAGGGCACCAGAAAGGAGCTCAGCTGCCTCGCAGCTGATGCCTGGTGCCTGCTCCTCTTCGGTCCCTGATACCTGCTCCTCTCTGCTCCGTTGCCCTGCCTTCTGTGCACCAGCCACGGAGCACACTTCAACCACGCCCCAGCTGAAACAGGCTCGGTGCTCAGGTGCACAGGAGGAGCAGGAGGAGTAGTGGAGCGGTGGAGCGGCGGTGTTAGCAGCGCCGGGCTGGAGGGCAAGCTGTTTGGAGTGCGAGAGGGTCGCGGGAGACCGTGGAGGTCTCGAAAGCGGGTGCCGGCTATGGTAGTAACTGTCCTTACTGGCCGCCGGTTGCTGGTTGCTTGTTACCGATCCTCAGGGTCCTCAGGGTCGCGATTACCGGCCTCAATTACTGGCCTCGGGAGCCGCGGCGGCGGCAGCCAATCTCCTCCACAAAATTTGCGCGTGTGGTTCGACGTGACGGCGAGTCAGCGGGAAACCAGGACTGGAATCGGCAAGGTTTTGGAAAAGCTAACTTCAGGAGTATGTCTCAGAGGGAAAGAGATTGTGAGGATATTTGTTGATGTGCCGGCCATTTTGCAGAAACCGGTCTGGTTCAACGGTATTATCTGGTTTGCCTCTGCCCAAGATGTGAGCTCCTGTAGTATGATGCCCGCAAAGTATTTTGCTTCATTATCTATCAGAGCAACTAGGCGGTAGTTACTAGGCTCGGCCTTATCTCCTTTTTTGTAAATTGGCACAATTGTCGAGCCCTTCCAAGATTCGGGTATTCTGTTTAGCAGCCTGACTTCCAGAAAGAGAGGTTGCAGGATTTCAGCCCAGTCCTCCGTCTTTGCTTTGAACAGTGCAGGTGGAATGCCGTTCGGTCCCGGAGCCCCTTCTTTCCTCCCTTTGGCGATCTGCTTTTTTATTAGGAGTGACAGGGAGCTGCTAGCTACACATGTTGGTATGTTTTCTGTGGTTGGAAACTTCTGCTCCCTCGTCTCAGTGGCAAATACTCCAGCTTGTTCTTCTGGTGGCCAGCTATTAAGAGTTTGTGCTCCGACGCCTCCCGTTTGGTTATTAAAGTGAGTATTAAGAAATTCCACCCAGATTGCTTCTGAGATATATGACCCGATGCCCTCATGGTGAGTGTGGATAATCCCATTCACGGTTTTCCAGAAGCGGGCACTGTCATTGCAATTTATGTCATGTAAGAGTTTTGCCCAGGTTGCATTCTCTTGATCTCTGCTGATGTTCCATTTCAGTCTTTTGAGTGCTGCCCTTTGGTCCTTCAAGGATGATCGTGCGCTGGCATTTTCCGGAAGTCTTCTCAGCCTGCCCAAAGTCATATTTAATGATTTTTTGAGGGTCTTAAGCTGATCTCTTTGGCCTTTCGGAATTATGTTTTTTCGGCATGATTTCTGGGAGTTGTCTTTTATGGAGAAAGTAGCTGCGTGTTGTTTTAGTAGTGTGGCAGTAAACTGTCCCCAATGGGCGATTGGGTCTTCTAGACTGAGTGCTTGAGATTTGAAAAGTTGGTTTGCAGCTTCGGCCTGAGGATTTGTGTTGTTTGCTGAACATTTGATCCTTCTTAAGTTGGAGGTGTAAATGGGCCCCAAGGTTAAGTCTGGCTTGATAGATCTAGGTGCAGTGGCTGTTAGCTGAAGTTCCTGTGGGCGATGGTCACTATCCCCCATGTCCCCCATTCTGAACCCAAGGATGTGTGGGAACAGAGAGAGGCTTGCAAAGGTGTAATCCAGTATGGAGCTTGTTGTTGCAGAATAGAATGAATCGACTGGAGGGGAGTCATCAGGGAATCTGCTGTTTAGCGCTCGGAGGTTTAGATGTTCTAGATCATCTAGAAGGTGGCTTTTGCAGCATTTCTTCCTTCCATGCAGTGGGGCGCATTGTATGGGGATGTTGTAGATTCCAGTTTGGATAGATACCTCCTCTCCTTCTGCTGAGCCAAAGAGATATTGGTTTAGGTCCCCTGGCAAGATAAACGTCGGTGTTTTCATCTCTGTTGCGTATTTTGCCACTTGATCAGTGAGTTTTCTAGAGTCTTTCACTTTACGTTTGGGATGAACATATGAGTTGATTAGGCACACCTCCGTTTCTACAGCCTGGAGGAAGATGGTAATTGTAACTGCTATTATTGCAGTTGACGTCGAGCCCATGAGAGTTGCTGAAGGTATGCTCATCGTGGATACGTAGGTGGCAAGACCCCCAGAGCGATGTCCGAATCTACCGCTCCTTGTTGCTGGTGTAACGAAGCACATGTAGCCCTGAATGTGCCGAGGATCCGTGAGCCAGGTTTCTTGTAGCAAGATTATATCAAAAGTTCTAACATAACTCAGGAAATCCGGGTCCTCTATTTTTGTTGCTAAGCCATTGATGTTCCACGAGCATAGTCTAAATGGGGTCCTCTTTACCCTGCTGTGGCATTCGTCCTGTGAGTAGCATCAGTCCTCCACTGCCCGTGTAATTATAGTACGGGATATTACGTCCCTGTTGAATCCTTGGCTTGTGGAGGCGGTTGCCATCTGTGGTGTTTCTTGTAGGTCCAGCTGGCTGCTAGCACTCTGTTGTCGAGATCTACCCCGAGCTCCTCTAAGTACGCAATTTGCGTGTGCATGATGTATTTTTGGTCCACGGCTTGCGTTACTTTGTAATAGTGGAAATGGGTAGGCTGGTTTTCGGAAGGGGGCGATATCAATACCCCAGTCTTGGAATGTGCCCAGTTCTGCTAGGATTATCTCTGCAATTTTACTGGAGTTCCACGTTGCCTTTGTGGCCTCTGGTCTTTGAGGATTGGCAGTGTGTATGAACTCTATGGAGAGTAGGTCCTGTGAGCTTATGCCGGCGAGATTTGGGATTGCCTTCATTAATCTTATGATGTTACCTCGATTTAACGTATCCTGATGGCCCTTGGAAGTGTATAGGGGGTAGAATACCAAAGCCTGTATTTCTTGCTGCCTGGTTCTTGGTGATTGTGTTGCCTGCAGATGTAGATTTGCTGTGGCCGTCGGTGCGGATTGTGGTATGAAGCTGGTTGCTTCTTTGAACTGGATTTCCGCTTGATTGCTTGATGTATCTGCCGTAGAGTTCCTTGGGTTTGCCTTAGATGTTATCAATTTGGAACTTGAAACTTGGAAACTCTTAAGCGGGAGAATGGAGGCTTTCGCGCTGCACCTAATACCGAGGAGACACAAAAACCTCTTTGAAGTCGGTGTACTCTTCCTTGCTCCAAGGCTGTTATAAACAGCGCCATCTGTTTGGAAGGTTCCCTTCTGTAAACAGGTCTGTAATTATTGGTGTTATGTTATGTCGCCTGAATGTGTATTTTATCCACATTTTTTTGTTAGGCAGTGAGAGATTCAGTGATTTGCCCAGAATCACAGGATGTTGAGCAACGCCGAGACTCGATCCTGGTTCCCCAGTTCGAAAGCTGGCTTCTCTGACCCTTACACTACATCCTCTCAGTGCGCCGTCTTATTGTGGGCATTTTCATTAAGCTTCCGGAGCAAGCCTGTCATGGTGCAGTGAAGGGGTTAACATGTTTCCCATTCTACTCAAATATCCTCTGATGTGTTACTATTTTCACAAACGTGAAACGTGAAAAAAGGGCTAAATGTGAATTAACAAGAGTTTTTTTTAAAGCCAAAGCGGTCTTTTCAAACTGGCCACTAGATGGCAGTGTTGTTGTTTTTTGGGAGGGCAGCGTAAGCTCGCATTGGCTAGGAGCATGTTCTTGCTGATGGACTGATATAAAAAACATGTAAGCATCCTCTCAGGCACACATATCACTTTCCTTATTGCCATGGGCCACAGAGCCCAGGCCTCTGTAATGTGCTGACAGTTTCACTTTCAGGTCCCTGCCGCTCGGATCTCATTATTACATGTGACTTCCGGGGCTCTTAGATCCCCTTTGCCAGATCGATGCGTTGCAATGGTGGGAAGAAGAGAGGTCAGAGAAATAAGCAAGCATTGGCAAAAACATGTTAGCCGTGTAGTCCAAGAGCACACAATTTATCAGGGAAGCTGTCATTTATCCTCGTTTGTCTGGGTTTCAGTGGCAGAACTGCAATCGTTTCAAACTGAATCCTTTTTCTTTCTGCCCACCTTCGGGACAGATCTCACTGCGAGCAGCAAGCACCAGTGTATAAAATAATTGCAAAATGCTGCAGTCCCATAAGAAAGGTAACTGTCCGCGTGAAAGGCAAAAGAAAAAATAGAAGCATTTGCAATGCAATAGGTCTCGCATTTACGCGAGTTTAAGCTATTGGCCTTGTAAATGACAATGCCTTATATATATGTTTGTTTAAAAAACGAAAACAAAAATAAAAGGCATTGTCATTTGCAATGTCAATAGCTCACAAGTGCTGCAGCTGTGGTGATAACTGTGCGTGTTGCTGCAGGACTCAGGTGCTGAAGCTGTAGTGATAGCTGTGCGTGTTCCTGCAGTGCTCAGGTGCTGTAGCTTTGGTGACACCTGTGCATGTTCCTGCAGTGAACAAGTGCTGCAGCTGTGGTAATAGTTGTGCATGTTCCTGCAGTGCACATGTGCTGCAGCTGTGGTAATAGCTGTGCATGTTCCTGCAGTGCACAGGTAGTGAAGCTGTGGCGATACCTGTTTGGGCTCCTGCAGTCCCCAGGTGCAGTAGCTGTGGTGATAGCTGTGTGTGCTCCTGTAGTGCCCAGGTGTTGCAGCTGTGGTGATAACTGCGCATGTTCCTTCAGGCCCAGTTGTTGCAGCTATGGTGATAGCTGTGCGAGTTCCTGCAGAGACCAGAAGCTGCAGCTGTGGTGATGGCTGTGCGTGTTCTTTCAATGCACAAGTGCTGCAGCTTTGGCGATAGCTGTACATGTTCCTGCAGTCCACAAGTGCAGCAGCTTTGGCGATAGCTGTGCATGTTCCTGCAGTGCACAAGTGCTGTGGCTGTGATGATAGCTGTGCGTGTTCCTGCAGTGCCCAGGTGCAGCAGCTGTGGCGGTAACTGTGCATGTTCCTGCAGTGCCCAAGTGCTGCAGCTGTGGCGATAGCCAAGTGTGTTCCTGCAGTGCCCAAGTGCTGCAGCTGTGGTGATAGCTGTGTGTGCTCCTGCAGTGCCCAGGTGTTGCAGCTGTGGTGATAAATGTGCGTGTTCCTTCAGTGCCCAGGTGTTGCAGCTATGGTGATAGCTGTGTGTGTCCCTGCAGAGACCAGATGCTGCAGCTGTGGTGATAGCTGTGCATGTTCCTGCAGTGCCCAGGTGCTGCAGCTGTGGTGATGGCTGAGCATGTTCCTGCACTGCTCAGGTGCTGTATCTGGGGCAATAGCTGTGCGAGTCCCTGCTGTGCCCAGGGGCTTCAGCTGTGGTGATAGCTGTACAGTGCCCAGGTGGGAAGCTGTGGTGATAGCTGTACGACTCCCAGCAGTGCCCAGATGCTGAAGCTTAGTTACAGCTGATCGTGACCCTGCAGTGCACCAGTGCTTCAGCTGTGGTGATAGCTCTGTGTGTTCCTGCGGTGTCTTGGTGTTGCATCTCCGTGATAGCTGTGCGTGTTCCTGCAGTGCCCAGGTGCTGCAGCTGTGGTGATAGCTGTGCTTGTTCCTTCAATGCACAGGTGCTGCAGTTGTGGTGATAGCTTCACATGTTCCTACAGCGCACAGGGGCTTCAGCTATGGTGATGGCTGTACAGTGACCAGGTGCTGCAGCTGTGGTGATAGTTATGCATGTTCTTGCAGTGTCCCGGTGCTACAGCTCGGTGACAGCAATGCATGTTCCTGCAGTCCACAAGTGCTACAGCTGAGGCGACAGCTGTGCATGTTCCTGCAGTGCACAGGTGCAGCAGCTGTGGTGATAGCTGTTCCTGTAGTGCTCAATTGCTGTGACGGTGGTGATAGCTGTGCATGTACCTGCAGTGCACAAGTGGTTCAGCTTTGGCAATAGCTGTGTGTGTTCCTGCAGTGCACAAGTGCTGCACATGTGGCGATAGTCGTGCGAGTCCCTGCAGTGCACAAGTGGTTCAGCTGTGGCAATAGCTGTGCATGTTCCTGCAGTGTTCAGGTGCTGCAGCTGTGCCAATAGCTGTGTATGTTCCAGCAATGTCCAGGTGCTGCAGCTGCTGTGATAGGTGTACATTTTTCTGCAGTGCACAAGTGCTAAAGCTGTGGTGATAGCTGTGCATGTTGCTGCAGTGCTGTTAGAACTGGGGGTCTCTAGTTGGCAATGATATACACCTTTGACCAAATAGGGACCCTTGCTTCTAGTCAGGGTAAAGGGGATACACTACTAAAATAACCCCTGCTCACCCCCTCGGTAGCTTGGCACGAGCAGACAGGCTTATCTCAGAGGCAGTGTGTTAAGCATTTGTGAACACATACAGTAATACAGTGAAAACACTACAGATGGACACCACACAGGTTTTATAAAAATAAGTATGCTTTATATAGACTTATCACAAGACCACAAACTGTAATCAAAAATAATACTTCAAGATGGTAGAAATAGTTTAAAAATAGGTTCTTCACTTAAAAGCAGTCTTTAGCAACAGATAACCCCAACTGGAGTTATCACGACGTCGAGGTCAAAGAAATCCCAAAGTATGGCGCCGACCGCAAGGTGCGCGGCGTCGGGCCCGGAGTCGAAACAGACCCACAAAGAACAGTACCTTGGAAAAGCGAAAACAAAGACAGCTCACGGCGTCGGGGAGGTGCGGCGTCGTTGGCGCGTTGCGGCGTCGGTTCCTTGCTTCGGGGGAGATGATGCGTCGGGACCTGGATGCTTGCGCAGGCAGGGGAGGTGTCGGTTCCTGACCGGAGAGGAGGTGACGTCACCATGGCGCCGAAACCACGGTTCCGTTCGATGTCACGATGTTGATGGATTCTTGACCACCCACGTCGACGATCGGCTCTGCGATGATGTCGGCTTCGGAGTTGATGCGGCACAGCAGCAGGCGTCGGGCCGGCGTCGCAAGTCGGAGCAGCGCTCATGGCTATGGCAGGCTTACGATGTCGTTCGCTGGCGTCGATGTGGCACGGCGGCCGGCGTTGGGTCTACGTTGCAAGTTGGAGCAGCGCTCACGGCTTCGATGCAGAAGGCGGCGTCGCTCGCCGGCGTCGGTGTTGCAAATTCCTTCTGTAGCACCAGAACAGCAAGTTCCAGATGCAGGCACACAGAAAGAGTGAAGTCTGGTATCCCTGAGACTTCAGTCAGGAGGCAAGCTCAAATCAAGCCCTTGAAGTAATATTCTGCAAGATGATGAAAGTTCTTTAAAAGTTACTTCTCCTCTCCTTGGCACTGAAGACACCACTGTAGGCCAACCCAGCAACACAGCACACTGGCAGGGGGGCAGTCCAACTCGTACAGCTTCCTTTGGTTCTTCTCCTTGACAGAGGTTCGTCTTGTTGTTCCAGAAGTGATCTAAAGTTCTGGGGTCAGGGCCCCAATATTTATACCCCTAAATCCTTTGTCCTCTGAGGGCAGAGGGGCCTTTACCTGGTCCAAACCAGTTCTGTGCAGTCCTGGAGCACTTTGTTTACAGGACTCCTTCTTTCCTTTGACAGTGTGGGCCAGGGACATCAGACGCACCACAGGAGGTGGAGCCAGCATTGTGGAAGGCAGGCACAGCCCTATTCAGACCCAGGTGCAACTCCTCCCACCACTCTACATGCAGATAGGTCTATTCAGCCCTGTGCTGACTCACCCTGTCTCCTGGAATCCCTCCCAGCCCCTGTCACTCACAAACCAGACAAGGAATACACAACCTAGCAGAGGCAGGCTTGGACAGTTAGGCAAGAAAATACCTACTTTCTAAAAGTGGTATTTTCAAACACAGAATGTTAAAGCCAACCTTACTAAAAGATGTATTTTATTATTCTGAGTTCAGGCATACTAAATTCGTTTTTCTACTATGTTCCCTGGGTCAGTTAGGATTATAAAATGTTATAATCAAATTGCCCAATCTGGCCTATGGGGACAGGTAGCCTTGCAATAGTGAAAAACGAAAATGGCTGTAATTCACTATTAGGTCATGCCACACACACCAGGGCATGTCCTACCTTATACTTACAATGCACCCTGCCCTTGGGCCTACCTTAGGGGTGTCTGATATGAAGATAAGGGAAGGTTTAGGGACTGGCACGTGGGTGCACTTGCCAAGTCGACATGGCAATACAGACTGCACACAGGCTCTGCAATGGCAGGCCTGAGACACACTTTACAAGCTGCCTCTGTGGGTGGCACAACCAGTGCCGCAAGCCCACCAGCAGCATTTGATTTACAGGCCCTGGGCACACCTGGTGCACTATACTAGGGTCTGACAAGTAAATAAAATGATCCAATCATGGAGTCACTAATCAATACATCAATTTACAATAGGGAGAGCATATGCACTTTAGCACTGGTCAGCAGTGGTAAAGTGCCCAGAGTCATAAAACCAACAAAAACAGGTTAGAGAAAATACAGGAGGAAGGCAAAAAGTTCAGGGATGACACTGCAAAAAGGGCCAAGTCCAACAAGTGCACAGATGCGGAAGCTGTGCTGATAGCTGTACGTGTTAATGCAGTGCTCAGGTGCAGTTGCTTTAGTGAAAGCTGTGCATGTTCCTGCAGTGTACAGGTGCTGAAGTTGTGAACAATCGCTGCAGCTGTGGCAACAGCTGTGCAAGTGCTAGATCAGCGGCAGTAGCTGTGCGTGTTCCTGCATTGCAGAAGTGCTGCAGCTGTGGTGATAGCTGTTCCTGTAGTGCTCAGGTTCTGTGGCGGTGGTGATAGCTGTGCATGTTCCTGCAGTGCACAAGTGCTGCATCTGTGGCTATAGCTGTGCATGTGCCTGCAGTGCACAAGTGGTTCAGCTTTGGCAATAGCTGGGCATGTTCCTGCAGTGTTCAGGTGCTGCAGCTGTGCCAATAGCTGTGTATGTTCCTGCAGTGCACAATTGCTGCAGGTGTGGTGATAGCTGTGCATGTTCCTGCAGTGTACAGGTGCTGAAGATGTGGTGATAGCTGTACACAACCACTGCAGCTCTGGCTTCAGCTGGGCAAGTGCTGGAGCAGTGGCATTAGCTGTGGTTGTTCCTGCAGTGCACAAGTGCGGCAGCTGTGGCGATAGTCGTGCGAGTCCTTGCAGTGCACAAGTGGTTCAGCTGTGGCAATAGCTGTACATGTTCCTGCAGTGTTCAGGTGCTGCAGCTGTGGTGATAGGTGTACATTTTTCTGCAGTGCACAAGTGCTAAAGCTGTGCAGATAGCTGTACGTGTTCCTGCAGTGCTCAGGTGCAGTTGCTTTAGTGAAAGCTGTGCATGTTCCTGCAGTGTACAGGTGCTGAAGTTGTGCACAACTGCTGCAGCTGTGGCGACAGCTGTGCAAGTGCTGGATCAGCGGCAGTAGCTGTGCGTGTTCCTGCATTGCACAAGTGCTGCAGCTCTGGCGATAGCAGCGCATGTGCCTGCAGTGCCCAGGTGCTGCAGCTGTGGTGATAGCTGTGCATGTTCCTGCAATGCACAAGTGCTGCAGCTGTGGCTGCAGGTGTATGTTCCTGCAGTTCACAAGTGCTGTAGCTGTGGTGATAACTGTGCGTGTTGCTGCAGGACTCAGGTGCTGTAGCTTTGGTGACAGCTGTGCATGTTCCTGCAGTGCACTGATGCTGAAGCTGTGGTGATAGCTGTGCATGTTACTGCAGTGCACAGGTGGTGAAGCTGTGGTGATAGCTGTTTGGGTTCTTGCAGTCCCCAGGTGCTGTGGTGATAGCTGTGCATGTTTCTGCAGTGCACAAGTGCTGCAGCTGTGGTGATAGCAGTGTAAGTCCCTGCAGTGCACGAGTGCTACAGCTGTGGTGATAGCTGTGTGTGTTCCTGCAGTGCCCAGGTGCTGCAGCTGTGGTGATAGCTGTGCTTGTTCCTTCAATGCACAAGTGCTGCAGTTGTGGTGATAGCTTCACATGTTCCTACAGTGCACAGGGGCTTCAGCTATGGTGATGGCTGCACAGTGACCAGGTGCTGCAGCTGTGGTGATAGTTATGCATGTTCTTGCAGTGTCCCGGTGCTACAGCTCGGTGATAGCTATGCATGTTCCTGCAGTCCACAAGTGCTACAGCTGTGGCGACAGCTGTGCATGTTCCTGCAGTGCACAGGTGCTGCAGCTGTGGTGATAGCTCTTCCTGTAGTGCTCAAGTGCTGTGGCAGTGGTGATAGCTGTGCATGTACCTGCAGTGCACAAGTGGTTCAGCTTTGGCAATAGCTGTGCATGTTCCTGCAGTGTTCAGGTGCTGCAGCTGTGCCAATAGCTGTGTATGTTCCTGCAGTGCACAACTGCTGCAGGTGTGGTGATAGCTGTGTGTGTTCCTGCGGTGTCTTGGTGCTGCATCTCCATGATAGCTGTGCTTGTTCCTTCAATGAACAGGTGTTGCAGTTGTGGTGATAGCTTCAACAGGGGCTTCAGCTATGTTGACGGTTGGCAGTGCCCAGGTGCTGCAGCTGTGGTGATAGTTATGCTTGTTCTTGCAGTGTCCCGGTGCTACAGCTCGGTGATAGCTATGCATTATCCTGCAGTCCACAAGTGCTGCATCAGCAGCTATAGCTGTGTATGTTCCTGCACTTTTCAGGTGCTGCAGCTGTGCCAATAGCTGTGTATGTTCCTGCAGTGCACAACTGCTGCAGGTGTGGTGATAGCTGTGCATGTTCCTGCAGTGTACAGGTGCTGAAGATGTGGTGATAGGTGTACATTTTTCTGCAGTGCACAAGTGCTAAAGCTGTAGTGATAGCTGTGCATGTTCCTGCAGTGCACAGGTGCGGAAGCTGTGCTGATAGCTGTACGTGTTCCTGCAGTGCTCAGGTGCAGTTGCTTTAGTGAAAGCTGTGCATGTTCCTGCAGTGCACAACTGCTGCAGCTGTGGTGATAGCTGTGGATGTTCCTGCAGTGCACAAGTGCTGCATCTGTGGCTATAGCTGTGTATGTTCCTACAGTGTTCAGGTGCTGCAGCTGTGCCAATAGCTGTGTATGTTCCTGCAGTGCACAACTGCTGCAGGTGTGGTGATAGCTGTGCGTGTTCCTGCAGTGTACAGGTGCTGAAAATGTGGTGATAGCGGAACACAATCGCTGCAGCTGTGGCTTCAGCTGGGCAAGTGCTGGAGCAGTGGCATTAGCTGTGCGTGTTCCTGCAGTGCGCAAGTGCTGCACATGTGGCGATAGTCATGCAAGTCCCTGCAGTGCACAAGTGGTTCACCTGTGCCAATAGCTGTGTATGTTCCATTAGTGTCCAGGTGCTGCAGCTGCTGTGATAGGTGTACATTTTTCTGCAGTGCACAAGTGCTAAAGCTGTGGTGATAGCTGTGCATGTTGCTGCAGTGCAAAGGTGCGGAAGCTGTGCTGATAGCTGTACGTGTTCCTGCAGTGCTCAGGTGCAGTTGCTTTAGTGAACACTGTGCATGTTCCTGCAGTGCACAACTGCTGCAGCTGGGGTGATAGCTGTGCATGTTCTTGCAGTGTACAGGTGCTGAAGTTGTGAACAATCGCTGCAGCTGTGGCGATAGCTGTGCAAGTGCTGGATCAGTGGCAGTACCTGTGCGTGTTCCTGCATTGCACAAGTGCTGCAGCCGTGGCGATAGCAGCGCATATGCCTGCAGTGTCCAGGTGCTGCCGCTGTGGCAATAGATGCGCATGTTAAAGCAGTGCCCAGGTGCTGCAGCTGTGGCGATAGCTGTGCTGCAGCTGTGGTGATAACTGTGCATGAGCCTACAGGACTCAGGTGCCGCATTTGTGGTGATAGCTGTGCATGTTCCTGCAATGCACAAGTGCTACAGCTGTGGCTGCAGGTGTATGTTCCTGCAGTTCACAAGTGCTGCAGCTGTGGTGATAACTGTGCGTGTTGCTGCAGGACTCAGGTGATGTAGCTTTGGTGACAGCTGTGCATGTTCCTGCAGTGTACAACTGCTGCAGCTGTGGTGATAGCTGTGCATGTTCCTGCAGTGTACAGGTGCTGTAGCTTTGGTGAGGGCTGTGCGTGTTCCTGCTGTGCTCAGGTGCTGTAGCTTTGGTGACAGCTGTGCATGTTCCTGCAGTGAACAAATGCTGCAGCTGTGGTAATAGCAGTGAATGTTCCTGCAGCGCACAAGTGCTGCTGCTGGGGTGATAGCAGTGTAAGTCCCTGAAGTGCACGAGTGCTACAGCTGTGGTGATAGCTGTGTGTGTTCCTGCGGTGTTTTGGTGCTGCAGCTCTGTGATAGCTGTGCTTGTTCCTTCAATGCACAGGTGCTGTAGTTGTGGTGTTCGCTTCACATGTTCCTACAGTGCACAGGGGCTCCAGCTATGGTGATGGTTGTGCAGTGCCCAGGTGCTGCAGCTGTGGTGATAGTTATGCGTGTTCTTGCAGTGTCCCGATGCTGCAGCTGGGTGATAGCTATGCATGTTCCTGCAGTCCACAAGTGCTACAGCTGTGGCGACAGCTGTGCATGTTCCTGCAGTGCACAGGTGCTGCAGCTGTGGTGATAGCTGTTCCTGTAGTGCTCAGGTGCTGTGGCGGTGGTGATAGCTGTGCATGTTCCTGCAGCGCACAAGTGCTGCATCTGTGGCTATAGCTGTTTATGTTCCTGCAGTGTTCAGGTGCTGCAGCTGTGCCAATAGCGGTGTATGTTCCTGCAGTGCACAACTGCTGCAGGTGTGGTGATAGCTGTGCGTGTTCCTGCAGTGTACAGGTGCTGAAGATGTGGTGATAGCTGTACACAATCGCTGGAGCTGTGGCTTCAGCTGGGCAATTGCTGGAGCAGTGGAATTAGCTGTGCGTGTTCCTGCAGTGCACAAGTGCTGCAGCTGTGGGGATAGTTGTGCGAGTCCCTGCAGTGCACAAGTGGTTCAGCTGTGGCAATAGCTGTGTATGTTCCTGCAGTGTTCAGGTGCTGCAGCTGTGCCAATAGCTGTGTATGTTCCAGCAGTGTCCAGGTGCTGCAGCTGTGGTGATAGGTGTAAATTTTTCTGCAATGCACAAGTGCTAAAGCTGTGGTGATAGCTGTGCATGTTGCTGCAGTGCACAGGTGCGGAAGCTGTGCTGATAGCTGTACGTGTTCCTGCAGTGCTCAGGTGCAGTTGCTTTAGTGAAAGCTGTGCATGTTCCTGCAGTGCACAACTGCTGCAGCTGTGGTGATAGCTGTGCTGCAGCTGTGGTGATAGCTGTGCGTGAGCCTGCAGTGCACAAGTGCTGCAGCTGTGGTGATATCTGAGCATGTCTCTGCAGTTCCCAGGTGCTGCAGCTGTAGCAATAGTCAAGCTTGTCCCTGCAGCGCCCTGGTGCTGCACACCAGGCGATAGCCATGGTGTTCCTGCAGTGCGCAGGTGCAGCAGCTGTGGCAATAGCCATGCATGTTCCTACAGTTCACAAGAAAGGGTGTGAGAGTGCTGTCTGTACAGCAAGACTGCTGCCCATGAGGGGTGTAAGAGAGCTGTCTGTACAGCGAGACTGCTGCCCATGAGGGGTGTAGGAGTGCGGTCAGTACAGTGAGACTGCTGTCCATGAGGGGTGTAGGAGTGCGGTCAGTACAGCGAGACTGCTGCCCATGAGGGGTGTGAGAGTGCTGTCTGTACAGCGAGACTGCTGTCCATGAGGGGTGTGAGAGTGCTGTCTGTACAGCAAGACTGCTGTCCATGAGGAGTGTGAGAGTGCTGTCAGTACAGCGAGACTGCTGCCCATGAGGGGTGTGAGAGTGCTGTCAGTACAGCGAGACTGCTGCCCATGAGGGGTGTGAGAGTGCTGTCAGTACAGCGAGACTGCTGTCCATGAGGGGTGTTTGAGTGCTGTCTGTATAGCGAGACTGCTGCCCATGAGGGATGTGAGAGTGCTGTCTGTACAGCGAGACTGCTGCCCATGAGGGGTGTAGGAGTGCGGTCAGTACAGCGAGACTGCTGTCCATGAGGGGTGTAGGAGTGCTGTCAGTACAGCGAAACTGCTGTCCATGAGGGGTGTGAGAGTGCGGTCAGTACAGTGAGACTGCTGTCCATGAGGGGTGTAGGATTGCTGTCTGTACAGCGAGACTGCTGTCCATGAGGGGTGTGAGAGTGCTGTCTGTTCAGCGAGACTGCTGTCCATGAGGGGTTTGAGAGTGTGGTCAGTACAGCGAGACTGCTGCCCATGAGGGGTGTAGGAGTGCTGTCAGTACAGCGAGAATGTTCTCTTTGTGTGGGTGAGAGGGTTGTTAGTAGTGTGTGACTGCTCATCTTTAAGGGGTGTGAAAGGGCTGTTGATAGTGTGAGAATGCTAGTCTGTGCGTGAGTGGGTGTGAGGGGGTGTGAGGGGCGTGAGGGGGTGTGAGGGGCGTGGGCACACAGAGGCTTTCTTCCAAATGCTGTTGTTTTCTTCAGGTTACACTGCTGTAGTGACATTGTAGGTTGACAATGAGTAGCAAAGTGGCAATAGTGGTGAAACTTTCTTGTTGTATTCTGAACAAAGCCTTCCTAAAGACACACACAACTGACCAAGATGCTGTTTTCACGTTTACGAGCCCGAGGCACATTTAAGGCACATTCTTGAGAAGTGCACACAGCAGCATAACTGGTGGGCGGAATTTGCGTAGTCGCGCTACGCAAAGCTCCGCGAAACGGTACAAAACTCCGCGAGCACGCAAAAGTTCCGCGAACACGCGGAATTGTTGTTCCGCCCGTTCGCGATGCTTTTTTCCTGTTCGCGAACACTGTTTGCGTGTTCGGGGAGAAATATCTTGCGAACACGCATTTTGAAAGCGCGAATAAGCAAAAAATTCCACAAAGTCGCGGATCGTGGAATTTTTGACTATTCTGCGTTCTCTGCGGAACGCGAAATTACCCAAATTCCGCAAATTCCGCGAGCGGAACGGAATTTACCGCCCAGGCCTACTATACGCGCGGAACTCAAGCGATGCCAGTCTTGTTGCATTCAGAAGGAAGTCTTCAAGCGTGCATGGATTTATTTTGTCAAACAAGATGCAATCGAGAAAAATGCTGCCAAACAAACAAAGAATTTAAATCAAACTGACAACCCATGCGATTACAAATCACTTTTAAGCCTTTGTAAGAACCTTAAAAAGGAGGCCACGAGCAATCAGGCCAAGGATCGAAGAACAGGTCCCTGCTCCAACCCCTCCAACCCCACGCACAGTACAAACCCCCAACAAGATAATAGTGGACAGAAGCGCAAAAGGCCAAGACCCGCAAACAGGCCACCCGACTGCCAGGGCACTGTCAGCCCTCAGGACGTGCCCAGACACAACAGTCGAAGGAGGCCTCGCCCCAGTAGACACACCGGAAGCTAAAACACAATCAAAAACAAGCATTTGCAATGCAATCGGTCTCGCCTTTTGTACCTTATATGTATTTAGCTATGCAGCACATTAGCCTGGGTGCTGAAACATCTACTGTTCTTTAACATGGAGGGAAAGTAAGCTCCAAACTGCGTGACATGCCAGGTATGGGAACACATGAAGAGAAATATTGCCTTTCAGCGGAAAATGGTATAGTCCAAAGCTCTGTTTTTAATATAAAATCAGGGCCTTCGGTGGTCATATCACTGAAAATACAAGATTTGAAAAAAATATTGTTTTCTAATGGTGCTCGTGGAAGACAATTTCTATGGACTGGAATCTAGAGAATGCTAAAGTGATTCTGGTATTTTACTGACCTCTGCTGGTCGTTTTCTATCAAGAAAGTTAAACAGAGGCAGTTGTCAGAATAATCAAAAAAAAGAAAGTCCCTCAGCAGAAAGCAATTCTGGTATTTTACTGACCTCTGCTGGTCGTTTTCTATTAAGACAGTTAAATAGAGGCAGTTGCCAGAAAAATCAAAAAAAGAAAGTCCCTCAGCAGAAACCAATTCTTGTATTTTACTGACCTCTGCTGGTCGTTTTCTATCAAAAAAAGTTAAATAGAGGCAGTTGCCAGAAAAATCAAAAAAAGAAAGACCCTCAGCAGAAAGAAATTCTGGTATTTTACTGACCTCTACTGGTCGTTTTCTATTAAGACAGTTAAAAAGAGGCAGTTGAACAGAAAAAAAGTCTTTGTGGAAGACAATTTCTATGGACTGGAATCTAGAGAATGCTAAAGTGATTTGGTAATTTACCGACCTCTGTTGGTCGTTTTCTATCAAGAAAGTTAAATAGGGGCAGTTGCCAGAAAAATTAAAAAAAGAAAGTCCCTCAGCAGAAAGCAATTCTGGTATTTTACTGACCTCTAAATAAAGGCAGTTGAACAAGCAGAAAGCAATGCTGGTATTTTACTGACCTCTACTGGTCGTTTTCTATCAAGACAGTTAAATAGAGGCAGTTGAACAGAAAAAAAGCCCCTAAGCGGAAGCAGACAAGTCCTAGGGCTGATCTCCAGAGCCCACAAAGTACATACACATATAAGTATATACTAAAGTATATACAAGAGGTCTCGAATGCTCAACCTAAAAAAAAACACAGGGTGGCAGTGAGACGCTCTGTAAAGGGCAATCAGTGACATTTTTGTTTACTTGCGACATGGCTTGAGTAGGTGTCAAAATGGGGGAGGAAGGACAAAATAGCCTTCAAAGTTTTTCTTTTTTCTAATAAAGGATCACACTGTAAATACTTTTTTTTTAAAGTAAAACTTTAGGGAGACCGGGCTTCGCATAGCGTGTTGGCAATTGGTATTATATTGCAGGCAAAATGGGGGGGGGGGTGAGGGCTGGGCGACATAAAAAATTGGAAGACCACCTACATAGACTGTAGACTTTCACCAGTCTTGTTCATGCTGAACCAAAAAGGGACTTGAAAAAATGTGTAAAATGTTCTGTAATTGAGATTAACCAAGGGTGTTTTTAACATATTAAATAGAAACTTTAATTTGCACTATATCCGTCTCAATATCACATAATGGAACCCTTAAAGGTTCTCTAGTGTGCATTGAATAATCATCTGTTTCATAGGCTTTTGTGACATGGTTTGTAGTTAGTTTTTACAACTTGTCTTGCCAGAGGCACTTTCATTCGAAGGCACAGCTGCCCTTCCCATCTCTTGATTATGCCTGCATGCTGCCACTGTACCCAATCCCTGCCAACAAGAATCTCAAAAAGCAGAGCGAAATACAATGTTCAAAGGTTGCTGCAGTCTGAGACATCAAAACCAACAAAATGCCCAATACCATACTAAATAATACAGGAGTATTCTGAAGTAGGAATAGGGGGACTGCTTCATGTGAAATGTACAAATAAAACATACATTAAAGTTGCGTGGCTTAGATCAGGGCCGGCTTTGGGGCAGTGCGACTGGTGCAGCCGCACTGGGCGCTGACCTGAAGGGGCGCTGACCTCAGGTAGGGGGGGTGCTGTGTTTAGCAATAACTTAAGATTGGAGAGATGAGGGGCACTTTTGCCCAGTGAGGGAATTCGAGGGGTGTGGGGGTGCCAAAAATGATTTTGGTAACGGGCGCCACCAGCGCAAAAGCCGGCCCTGGCTTCGATACTGTGAATGGAGGTACTTACCGAGCAGCGGGGGCAGTGCCACTCTCCATTGGGGATCTCTGGCAGAGGTGGGTTTAGGCAGTGGATGTGGGAGGACGAGGGGCAAATGTCACAGCACAGCAGCTCTCCCCCATCTCTGCATACGCGTCAGAACTCCATATGGTGGCCATCTTCCTTGGGGTCCCCTGCGCCTTCTTCTCGGTCTTCCTCACCTTCAGAGTCTTCCTTGGCCTCCCACTGAACTCCCTCCTTTTCCTGATATGCAGGGATTGGGGGAAATGTTTTAGATAAGACACTTCCATTCTGACCCAGAACCATGCCTCAAGCTTCAAAGCGGTCACCAAATGCCTCACTCAGTCTTCTGTCACCCACTAGATTCTCCCAATTCACCATTCAGGTCCCCAGGAAACACAGCACCCAAGTTGCCACCAGGCTCACTTTGGCCATGCCATGGGCCTTCAGGCACCATCACGAGTATAATCCACAGAACTCACACAGTGAGGGCAGCTCCACTTGCCCTCAGGCGACTTCTCCACGTCGGGGTCCAGGCACACCATATGATCGGCACGGGGACAAGTGCCACACCTTGCTGGCACACCTCGCAGTAGTCCTGGAGGTCCGTCTCATAGCCATCAGGAGGCATGGGCGTGTCGTCATCTCCTGGCAGGGACGAGAATGATAAAGTAGTCCTGTCGCGGCAGGATGTGGTTGAGAAGCAGCCTCGGGTGGGTTTGGCTAGAAGAATGGAGCAACAGGCGGACTGTGGGATCAGCTCTAACCTTTCTTCTTCTTCCTGCTAGCCCTCGGCTTCTTGCGACTCCGGCTGCTTCGACCCGTGGAACCGTCAGAAAGTGAATAGCTGTTGATGCTGACGTCATCAAGTCCGAATCCACCTCCAGATCGTCCTCCTCACTCTGGTGAAGTAGATATCATGTCACTAGAAAGTCTTAACGCAAAGAACCGGATGCCCTCCATCGTGCCCCCACCTCCAATATCTACCTATCCATACTAGGAAAACAAACACTTGCCCACCCCCTGATCTTGCCTTCTGCTCTGTCTCCTCAGGCTAGAAGCCACATGGGCAGACTTCCTCCAGGTGCCCAGTATTAAAGAGAGCTGGACAGCATCCTAAAGAGCTCTTCTCCTGCACCCTCTCCTGCTGTAGTCTAACGCTGGCCTCTTACCGAAGAGCGTTTGCGCTTGGACCCAAAGGCTCCTGGTTTGATTTTAAGGGGGGGCGCCTTCTTGGCTTTAGGCTTCTTCACCTCTGGCACTTGAGGGCTCTTAGGTTTCTTTCTAGCATTGGGCCCTGAGAAATAAGAGGCAGACTTGACTCTCACCCAACTAGGACTCTGATAATGTAAGGCTTTACAGAGAGGAACATGAACCGGCGGTGCTGGTGGGGCCACCTCCGGGGTAGACCCCATGCTCCCGACCATGGCAGCAGCTACTGATGCCCCAGAGCTGCCTTTGAAGGGGTTGCTTGTGCTAAATTCTAGCCATTTGGCCCCCAGGACCATCATCATCTTCAACACAGCAATGTTAGGGTTCTTGGCAGTTATTAGAGGCCTGAAGAAAAGGGAGAGAAAAATAAATCAAGAGAAAGGCACGTCGGAGCCACATGAGTCAGTCTGGTACCCCCAAATCCACCCCCTTCCTAAAACCCCATGGTTCAGACTCATTAGTGGAGCAATGTTTCTGTCAGTGGAGATTCACAGGACTGTAGAAGGCAGAACGACTTTCACCTCCACCCCAGAAGAGCAAAGTCTAAACTCAGCCTTTGTCATTGGGGGAACCATACGTGATAGGAGAAAGGAGGTGAGCCCAAGGGCATACGGTCCTTCAAAGGCAGGGTCTCATCAGCGGAGCAGCGTGTGAGACTAGACTATCTGCAAACATCAGCTGCCGAAAAACAAGACTCACCCGCATGTGAGACTAGAATATCTGCAAACATCAGCTGCCGATCAACAAGACGCACCTGCGTGTGAGACTAGACTATCTGCAAACATCAGCTGCCAATCAACAAAACGCACCTGCGTGTGAGACTAGACTATCTGCAAGCATCAGCTGCCGATCAACAAGACGCACCTGCGTGTGAGACTACACTATCTGCAAGCATCAGCTGCCGATCAACAAGACGCACCTGAGTGTGAGACTAGACTATCTGAAACATCAGCTGCCGATCAACAAGACGCACCTGCATGTGAGACTAGACTATCTGCAAACATCAGCTGCCGATCAACAAGACGCACCTGCGCGTGAGACTAGACTATCTGCAAACATCAGCTGCCGATCAACAAGACGCACCAGCGCGTGAGACAAGACTATCTGCCAACATCATCTGCCGATCAACAAGACGCACCTGCATGTGAGACTAGACTATCTGCAAACATCAGCTGCCGATCAACAAGACGCACCAGTGTGTGAGACAAGACTATCTGCGAACATCAGCTGCCGATCAACAAGATGCACCTGCGTGTGAGACTAGAATATCTGCAAACATCAGCTGCCGATCAACAAGACGCCCCTACGTGTGAGACTAGAATATCTGCAAACATCAGCTGCCGATCAACAAGACGCACCTGCGTGTGACACTAGACTATCTGCAAACATCAGCTGCCGATCAACAAGACGCACCTGCGTGTGAGACTAAACTATCTGCAAACATCAGCTGCCGATCAACAAGACGCACCTGCGTGTGAGACTGGACTATCTGCAAACATCAGCTGCCGATCAACAAGACGCACCTGCGTGTGAGACTAGACTGTCTGCAAACATCAGCTGCCGATCAACAAGACGCAACTGCGTGTGAGACTAGACTATCTGCAAACATCAGCTGCCGATCAACAAGACGCACTTGCATGTGAGACTAGACTATCTGCAAACATCAGCTGCCGATCAACAAGACGCACCTGCGCGTGAGACTAGACTATCTGCAAACATCAGCTGCCGATCAACAAGACGCACCAGCGCGTGCGACAAAACTATCTGCCAACATCATCTACCGATCAACAAGACGCACCTGCATGTGAGACGACTATCTGCAAACATCAGCTGCCGATCAACAAGACGCACCAGCGTGTGACAAGACTATCTGCGAACATCAGCTGCCGATCAACAAGACGCACCTGCGTGTGAGACTAGACTACCTGCAAACATTATCTGCCGATCAACAAGACGCACCTGCACATGAGACTAGACTATCTGCAAACATCATCTGCCGATCAACAAGACGCACCTGCGCGTGAGACAAGACTATCTGCAAACATCAGCTGCCGATCAACAAGACGCACCAGCGCGTGAGACTAGACTATCCGCAAACATCAGCTGCCGATCAACAAGATGCACCTGCGTGTGAGACTAGACTACCTGCAAACATCAGCTGCCGATCAACAAGACGCACCTGCGTGTGAGACTAGACTATCTGCAAACATCATCTCTAAAGCAACAAGGAAACAGCCAACCTGTACAAAAACTGCCCGGTTTTTGTGATGCACCATCCACCTTATATCTCCTTCCCAATAGTTTGAACCTAACACAGAGCCTTATACTCGCATCGTGTGCAACTCTGCTACCCCTGCCGTTCCTCTAGGGGCAGTTAGAATAACCAAAAATACAATTGTAACAGCTGCAGGTTGCACCACCTTACAAGAAAGTCCATATAGAAATACATATACGAATGTCCGTCCAGTATTGAGATAACAAAAAAGTTCTTTATTCTTCTTTACAATGTTGACAAGTGTACAGCAAACAGCCACAACAGCCAATGCATTTCGTTCTATGCCAAGAACTTCATCAGGGCTGTAAAACAATGTTTAAAAAAAGATAGATATATAGTTTACTTTATTTCAAATGCATATTACTAAGCTTATAGTTCATTATATACATGTAATAAAAGCATAGCATAAAAACACATGCGAGAAAATCTGCCGATCAACAAGACGCACCTGCATGTGAGACTAGACTATCTGCAAACATCAGCTGCCGATCAACAAGACGCACCAGTGTGTGAGACAAGACTATCTGCGAACATCAGCTGCCAATCAACAAGACGCCCCTGCGTGTGAGACTAGAATATCTGCAAACATCATCTGCCGATCAACAAGACGCACCTGCGTGTGAGACTAGACTATCTGCAAAGATCAGCTGCCGATCAACAAGACACACCTGCATGTGAGACTAGACTATCTGCAAACATCAGCTGCCGATCAACAAGACGCACCAGCGTGTGAGACTAGACTATCTGCAAACATCATCTGCCGATCAACAAGACGCACCTGCGTGTGAGACTAGACTATCTGCAAACATCAGCTGCCGATCAACAAGACGCACCTGCGTGTGAGACTAGACTATCTGCAAACATCAGCTGCCGATCAACAAGACGCACCAGCGTGTGAGACTAGACTATCTGCAAACATCATCTGCCGATCAACAAGACGCACCTGCGTGTGAGACTAGACTATCTGCAAACATCAGCTGCCAATCAACAAGACGCACCTGAGTGTGAGACTAGACTATCTGTAAACATCAGCTGCAGATCAACAAGACGCACCTGCGTATGAGACTAGATGCGAGACTAGACTATCTGCAAACATCAGCTGCCGATCAACAAAACGCACCTGCGTGTGAGACTAGACTATTTGCAAACATCAGCTGCCGATCAACAAGACGCACCAGCGTATGAGACTAGACTATCTGCAAACATCAGCTGCCGATCAACAAGACGCACCAGCATGTGAGACAAGACTATCTGCAAACATCAGCTGCTGATCAACAAGACGCACCTGCGTGTGAGACTAGACTATCTGCAAACATCAGCTGCCGATCAACAAGACGCACCAGCGTGTGAGACTAGACTATCTGCAAACATCAGCTGCCGATCAACAAGACGCAGAAGCGTGTGAGACTAGACTGTCTGCAAACATCAGCTGCCGATGAACAAGACGCACCAGCGTGTGAGACTAGACCATCTGCAAACATCAGCTGCCGATCAACAAGACGCACCAGCGTGAGACTAGACTATCTGCAAACATCAGCTGCTGATGAACAAGACGCACCAGCGTGTGAGACTAGAATATCTGCAAACATAAGCTGCCGATCAACAAGACGCACCTGCGTGTGAGACTAGACTATCTGCAAACATCAGCTGCCGATCAACAAGACGCACCTGCGTGTGAGACTAGACTATCTGCATCATCAGCTGCGAATCAACAAGACGCACCTGCGCGTGAGACTAGACTATCTGCAAACATCAGTTGCCGATCAACAAGACGCACCTGCGCGTGAGACTAGACTATCTGCAAACATCAGCTGCCGATCAACAAGACGCACCTGCTTGTGAGACTAGGCTACCTGCAAACATCAGCTGCCGATCAACAAGACGCACCTGCGTGTGAGACTAGACTACCTGCAAACATCAGCTGCCGATCAACAAGACGCACCTGCGTGTGAGACTAAACTACCTGCAAACATCAGCTGCCGATCAACAAGACGCACCAGCGTGTGACAAGACTATCTGCGAACATCAGCTGCCGATCAACAAGACGCACCTGCGAGTGAGACTAGACTACCTGCAAACATCATCTGCCGATCAACAAGACGCACCTGCACGTGAGACTAGACTATCTGCAAACATCATCTGCCGATCAACAAGACGCACCTGCGCGTGAGACAAGACTATCTGCAAACATCAGCTGCCGATCAACAAGAGGCACCAGCGCGTGAGACTAGACTATCTGCAAACATCAGCTGCCGATCAACAAGACGCACCTGCGTGTGAGACTAGACTATCTGCAAACATCAGCTGCCGATCAACAAGACGCACCTGCGTGTGACACTAGACTATCTGCAAACATCAGCTGCCGATCAACAAGACGCACCTGAGTGTGAGACTAGACTATCTGTAAACATCAGCTGCCGATCAACAAGACGCACCTGCGTGTGAGACTAGATGCGAGACTAGACTATCTGCAAACATCAGCTGCCGATCAACAAGACGCACCTGCGTGTGAGACTAGACTATTTGCAAACATCAGCTGCCGATCAACAAGACGCACCAGCGTGTGAGACTAGACTATCTGCAAACATCAGCTGCCGATCAACAAGACGCACCAGCGTGTGAGACTAGACTATCTGCAAACATCAGCTGCCGATCAACAAGACGCACCAGCGTGTGAGACTAGACTGTCTACAAACATCAGCTGCCGATGAACAAGACGCACCAGCGTGTGAGACTAGACCATCTGCAAACATCAGCAGCCGATCAACAAGACGCACCAGCGTGAGACTAGACTATCTGCAAACATCAGCTGCCGATGAACAAGACGCACCAGCGTGTGAGACTAGAATATCTGCAAACATCAGCTGCCGATCAACAAGACGCACCAGCGTGTGAGACTAGACTATCTGCAAACATCAGCTGCCGATCAACAAGACGCACCTGCGTGTGAGACTAGACTACCTGCAAACATCAGCTGCCGATCAACAAGACGCACCTGCGTGTGAGACTAAACTACCTGCAAACATCAGCTGCCGATCAACAAGACGCACCAGCGTGTGACAAGACTATCTGCGAACATCAGCTGCCGATCAACAAGACGCACCTGCGTGTGAGACTAGACTACCTGCAAACATCATCTGCCGATCAACAAGACGCACCTGCACGTGAGACTAGACTATCTGCAAACATCATCTGCCGATCAACAAGACGCACCTGCGCGTGAGACAAGACTATCTGCAAACATCAGCTGCCGATCAACAAGAGGCACCAGCGCGTGAGACTAGACTATCTGCAAACATCAGCTGCCGATCAACAAGACGCACCTGCGTGTGAGACTAGACTACCTGCAAACATCAGCTGCCGATCAACAAGACGCACCAGTGTGTGAGACAAGACTATCTGCAAACATCATCTCTAAAGCAACAAGGAAACAGCCAACCTGTACAAAAACTGCCCGGTTTTTGTGATGCACTATCCACCTTATATCTCCTTCCCAATAGTTTGAACCTAACACAGAGCCTTATACTCGCATCGTGTGCAACTCTGCTATCCCTGCCGTTCCTCTAGGGGCGGTTAGAATAACCAAAAATACAATTGTAACAGCTGCAGGTTGCACCACCTTACAAGAAAGTCCATATAGAAATACATATACGAATGTCCGTCCAGTATTGAGATAACAAAAAAGTTCTTTATTCTTCTTTACAATGTTGACAAGTGTACAGCAAACAGCCACAACAGCCAATGCATTTCGTTCTATGCCAAGAACTTCATCAGGGCTGTAAAACAATGTTTAAAAAAAGATAGATATATAGTTTACTTTATTTCAAATGCATATTACTAAGCTTATAGTTCATTATATACATGTAATAAAAGCATAGCATAAAAACACATGCGAGAAAATCTGCCGATCAACAAGACGCACCTGCATGTGAGACTAGACTATCTGCAAACATCAGCTGCCGATCAACAAGACTCACCAGTGTGTGAGACAAGACTATCTGCGAACATCAGCTGCCGATCAACAAGACGCCCCTGCGTGTGAGACTAGAATATCTGCAAACATCATCTGCCGATCAACAAGACGCACCTGCGTGTGAGACTAGACTATCTGCAAAGATCAGCTGCCGATCAACAAGACACACCTGCATGTGAGACTAGACTATCTGCAAACATCAGCTGCCGATCAACAAGACGAACCAGCGTGTGAGACTAGACTATCTGCAAACATCATCTGCCGATCAACAAGACGCACCTGTGTGTGAGACTAGACTATCTGCAAACATCAGCTGCCGATCAACAAGACGCACCTGCGTGTGAGACTAGACTATCTGCAAACATCAGCTGCCAATCAACAAGACGCACCAGCGTGTGAGACTAGACTATCTGCAAACATCATCTGCCGATCAACAAGACGCACCTGCGTGTGAGACTAGACTATCTGCAAACATCAGCTGCCGATCAACAAGACGCACCTGCGTGTGACACTAGACTATCTGCAAACATCAGCTGCCGATCAACAAGACGCACCTGAGTGTGAGACTAGACTATCTGTAAACATCAGCTGCCGATCAACAAGACGCACCTGCGTGTGAGACTAGATGCGAGACTAGACTATCTGCAAACATCAGCTGCCGATCAACAAGACGCACCTGCGTGTGAGACTAGACTATTTGCAAACATCAGCTGCCGATCAACAAGACGCACCAGTGTATGAGACTAGACTATCTGCAAACATCAGCTGCCAATCAACAAGACGCACCAGCATGTGAGACAAGACTATCTGCAAACATCAGCTGCTGATCAACAAGACGCACCTGCGTGTGAGACTAGACTATCTTCAAACATCAGCTGCCGATCAACAAGACGCACCAGCGTGTGAGACTAGACTATCTGCAAACATCAGATGCCGATCAACAAGACGCACCAGCGTGTGAGACTAGACTGTCTACAAACATCAGCTGCCGATGAACAAGACGCACCAGCGTGTGAGACTAGACCATCTGCAAACATCAGCAGCCGATCAACAAGACGCACCAGCGTGAGACTAGACTATCTGCAAACATCAGCTGCCGATGAACAAGACGCACCAGCGTGTGAGACTAGAATATCTGCAAACATCAGCTGCCGATCAACAAGACGCACCAGCGTGTGAGACTAGACTATCTGCAAACATCAGCTGCCGATCAACAAGACGCACCTGCGTGTGAGACTAGACTATCTGCAACATCAGCTGCCGATCAACAAGACGCACCAGCGTGTGAGACTAGACTATCTGCAAACATCAGCTGCCGATCAACAAGACGCACCTGCGCGTGAGACTAGACTATCTGCAAACATCAGTTGCCGATCAACAAGACGCACCTGCTTGTGAGACTAGGCTACCTGCAAACATCAGCTGCCGATCAACAAGACGCACCTGCGTGTGAGACTAGACTACCTGCAAACATCAGCTGCCGATCAACAAGACGCACCTGCGTGTGAGACTAAACTACCTGCAAACATCAGCTGCCAATCAACAAGACGCACCTGCATTTGAGACTAGACTATCTGCACACATCAGCTGCCGATCAACAAGACGCACCTGCGTGTGAGACTAGACTACCTGCAAACATCAGCTGCCGATCAACAGGACGCACCTGTGTGTGAGATTATACTACCTGCAAACCTCAGCTGCCGATCAACAAGACGCACCTGCGTGTGAGACTAGACTATCTGCAATTATCAGCTGCCTATTAACAAGACGCACCTGCGTGTGAGACTAGACTATCTGCAAACATCAGCTGCCGATCAAGAAGACCAACCTGCGTGTGAGACTAGACTATCTGCAAACATCAGCTGCCGATCAACAAGACGCACCTGCGTGTGAGACTAGACTATCTGCAAACATCAGCTGCCGATCAACAAGACGCACCTGCGTGTGAGACTAGACTGTCTGCAAACATCAGCTGCCGATCAACAAGACGCAACTGCGTGTGAGACTAGACTATCTGCAAACATCAGCTGCCGATCAACAAGACGCACCTGCATGTGAGACTAGACTATCTGCAAACATCAGCTGCTGATCAACAAGATGCACCTGCGCGTGAGACTAGACTATCTGCAAACATCAGCTGCCGATCAACAAGACGCACCAGCATGTGAGACAAGACTATCTGCAAACATCAGCTGCTGATCAACAAGATGCACCTGCTTGTGAGACTAGACTATCTGCAAACATCAGCTGCCGATCAACAAGACGCACCAGCGTGTGAGACTAGACTATCTGCAAACATCAGCTGCCGATCAACAAGACGCACCAGCGTGTGAGACTAGACTGTCTGCAAACATCAGCTGCCGATGAAGAAGACGCACCAGCGTGTGAGACTAGACCATCTGCAAACATCAGCTGCCGATCAACAAGACGCACCGGCGTGAGACTAGACTATCTGCAAACATCAGCTGCTGATGAACAAGACGCACCAGCGTGTGAGACTAGAATATCTGCAAACATCAGCTGCCGATCAACAAGACGCACCAGCGTGTGAGACTAGACTATCTGCAAACATCAGCTGCCGATCAACAAGACGCACCTGCGTGTGAGACTAGACTATCTGCATCATCAGCTGCCAATCAACAAGACGCACCTGCGCGTGAGACTAGACTATCTGCAAACATCAGTTGCCGATCAACAAGACGCACCTGCGCGTGAGACTAGACTATCTGCAAACATCAGCTGCCGATCAACAAGACGCACCTGCTTGTGAGACTAGGCTACCTGCAAACATCAGCTGCTGATCAACAAGACGCACCTGCGTGTGAGACTAGACTACCTGCAAACATCAGCTGCCGATCAACAAGACGCACCTGCGTGTGAGACAAAACTACCTGCAAACATCAGCTGCCGATCAACAAGACGCACCAGCGTGTGACAAGACTATCTGCGAAGATCAGCTGCCGATCAACAAGACGCACCTGCGTGTGGGACTAGACTACCTGCAAACATCATCTGCCGATCAACAAGACGCACCTGCACGTGAGACTAGACTAACTGCAAACATCATCTGCCGATCAACAAGACGCACCTGCGCGTGAGACAAGACTATCTGCAAACATCAGCTGCCGATCAACAAGACGCACCAGCGCGTGAGACTAGACCATCTGCAAACATCAGCTGCCGATCAACAAGACGCACCTGCGTGTGAGACTAGACTACCTGCAAACATCAGCTGCCGATCAACAAGACGCACCTGCGTGTGAGACTAGACTTTCTGCAAACATCATCTCTAAAGCAACAAGGAAACAGCCAACCAGTACAAAAACTGCCCGGTTTTTGTGATGCACTATCCACCTTATATCTCCTTCCCAATAGTTTGAACCTAACACAGAGCCTTATACTCGCATCGTGTGCAACTCTGCTACCCCTGCCGTTCCTCTAGGGGCGGTTAGAATAACCAAAAATACAATTGTAACAGCTGCAGGTTGCACCACCTTACAAGAAAGTCCATATAGAAATACATATACGAATGTCCGTCCAGTATTGAGATAACAAAAAAGTTCTTTATTCTTCTTTACAATGTTGACAAGTGTACAGCAAACAGCCACAACAGCCAATGCATTTCGTTCTATGCCAAGAACTTCATCAGGGCTGTAAAACAATGTTTAAAAAAAGATAGATATATAGTTTACTTTATTTCAAATGCATATTACTAAGCTTATAGTTCATTATATACATGTAATAAAAGCATAGCATAAAAACACATGCGAGAAAATCTGCCGATCAACAAGACGCACCTGCATGTGAGACTAGACTATCTGCAAACATCAGCTGCCGATCAACAAGACGCACCAGTGTGTGAGACAAGACTATCTGCGAACATCAGCTGCCGATCAACAAGACGCCCCTGTGTGTGAGACTAGAATATCTGCAAACATCATCTGCCGATCAACAAGACGCACCTGCGTGTGAGACTAGACTATCTGCAAACATCAGCTGCCGATCAACAAGACGCACCTGCATGTGAGACTAGACTATCTGCAAACATCAGCTGCCGATCAACAAGACGCACCAGCGTGTGAGACTAGACTATCTGCAAACATCATCTGCCGATCAACAAGACGCACCTGCGTGTGAGACTAGACTATCTGCAAACATCAGCTGCCGATCAACAAGACGCACCAGTGTGTGAGACTAGACTATCTGCAAACATCAGCTGCCGATCAACAAGACGCACCAGCGTGTGAGACTAGACGGTCTGCAAACATCAGCTGCCGATGAACAAGACGCACCAGCGTGTGAGACTAGACCATCTGCAAACATCAGCTGCCGATCAACAAGACGCACCAGCGTGAGACTAGACTATCTGCAAACATCAGCTGCCGATGAACAAGACGCACCAGCGTGTGAGACTAGAATATCTGCAAACATCAGCTGCCGATCAACAAGACGCACCAGCGTGTGAGACTAGACTATCTGCAAACATCAGCTGCCGATCAACAAGACGCACCTGCGTGTGAGACTAGACTATCTGCAACATCAGCTGCCAATCAACAAGACGCACCTGCGCGTGAGACTAGACTATCTGCAAACATCAGTTGCCGATCAACAAGACGCACCTGCGCGTGAGACTAGACTATCTGCAAACATCAGCTGCCGATCAACAAGACGCACCTGCTTGTGAGACTAGGCTACCTGCAAACATCAGCTGCCGATCAACAAGACGCACCTGTGTGTGAGACTAGACTACCTGCAAACATCAGCTGCCGATCAACAAGACGCACCTGCGTGTGAGACTAAACTACCTGCAAACATCAGCTGCCGATCAACAAGACGCACCTGCATTTGAGACTAGACTATCTGCACACATCAGCTGCCGATCAACAAGACGCACCTGCGTGTGAGACTAGACTACCTGCAAACATCAGCTGCCGATCAACAGGACGCACCTGCGTGTGAGATTATACTACCTGCAAACCTCAGCTGCCGATCAACAAGACGCACCTGCGTGTGAGACTAGACTATCTGCAATTATCAGCTGCCTATTAACAAGACGCACCTGCGTGTGAGACTAGACTATCTGCAAACATCAGCTGCCGATCAAGAAGACCGACCTGCGTGTGAGACTAGACTATCTGCAAACATCAGCTGCCGATCAACAAGACGCACCTGCGTGTGAGACTAGACTATCTGCAAACATCAGCTGCCGATCAACAAGACGCACCTGCGTGTGAGACTAGACTGTCTGCAAACATCAGCTGCCGATCAACAAGACGCAACTGTGTGTGAGACTAGACTATCTGCAAACATCAGCTGCCGATCAACAAGACGCACCTGCATGTGAGACTAGACTATCTGCAAACATCAGCTGCCGATCAACAAGATGCACCTGCGCGTGAGACTAGACTATCTGCAAACATCAGCTGCCGATCAACAAGACGCACCAGCGCGTGAAACAAGACTATCTGCCAACATCATCTGCCGATCAACAAGACGCACCTGCATGTGAGACTAGACTATCTGCAAACATCAGCTGCCGATCAACAAGACGCACCAGCGTGTGAGACAAGACTATCTGCGAAAATCAGCTGCCGATCAACAAGACGCACCTGCGTGTGAGACTAGACTACCTGCAAACATCATCTGCCGATCAACAAGACGCACCTGCATGTGAGACTAGACTATCTGCAAACATCATCTGCCGATCAACAAGACGCACCTGCGCGTGAGACAAGACTATCTGCAAACATCAGCTGCTGATCAACAAGACGCACCAGCGCGTGAGAATAGACTATCTGCAAACATCAGCTGCCGATCAACAAGACGCACCTGCGTGTGAGACTAGACTACCTGCAAACATCAGCTGCCGATCAACAAGACGCACCTGCGTGTGAGACTAGACTATCTGCAAACATGATCTCTAAAGCAACAAGGAAACAGCCAACCTGTACAAAAACTCCCCAGTTTTTGTGATCATCAGCTGCCGATCAACAAGACGCCCCTGCGTGTGAGACTAGAATATCTGCAAACATCAGCTGCCGATCAGCAAGACGGACCTGCGTGTGAGACTAGACTATCTGCAAACATCATCTGCCGATCAACAAGACGCACCTGCGTGTGAGACTAGACTATCTGCAAAGATCAGCTGCCAATCAACAAGACACACCTGCATGTGAGACTAGACTATCTGCAAACATCAGCTGCCGATCAACAAGACGCACCAGCGTGTGAGACTAGACTATCTGCAAACAACAGCTGCCGATCAACAAGACGCACCTGCGTGTGAGACTAGACTATCTGCAAACATCATCTGCCGATCAACAAGATGCACCTGCGTGTGAGACTAGACTATCTGCAAACATCAGCTGCCGATGAACAAGACGCACCAGCGTGTGAGACTAGAATATCTGCAAACATCAGCTGCCGATCAACAAGACGCACCAGCGTGTGAGACTAGACTATCTGCAAAGATCAGCTGCCGATCAACAAGACGCACCTGCGTGTGAGACTAGACTATCTGCAACATCAGCTGCCAATCAACAAGACGCACCTGCGCGTGAGACTAGACTATCTGCAAACATCAGTTGCCGATCAACAAGACGCACCTGCGCGTGAGACTAGACTATCTGCAAACATCAGCTGCCGATCAACAAGACGCACCTGCTTGTGAGACTAGGCTACCTGCAAACATCAGCTGCCGATCAACAAGACGCACCTGTGTGTGAGACTAGACTACCTGCAAACATCAGCTGCCGATCAACAAGACGCACCTGCGTGTGAGACTAAACTACCTGCAAACATCAGCTGCCGATCAACAAGACGCACCTGCATTTGAGACTAGACTATCTGCACACATCAGCTGCCGATCAACAAGACGCACCTGCGTGTGAGACTAGACTACCTGCAAACATCAGCTGCCGATCAACAGGACGCACCTGCGTGTGAGATTATACTACCTGCAAACCTCAGCTGCCGATCAACAAGACGCACCTGCGTGTGAGACTAGACTATCTGCAATTATCAGCTGCCTATTAACAAGACGCACCTGCGTGTGAGACTAGACTATCTGCAAACATCAGCTGCCGATCAAGAAGACCGAACTGCGTGTGAGACTAGACTATCTGCAAACATCAGCTGCCGATCAACAAGATGCACCTGCGTGTGAGACTAGACTATCTGCAAACATCAGCTGCCGATCAACAAGACGCACCTGCGTGTGAGACTAGACTGTCTGCAAACATCAGCTGCCGATCAACAAGACGCAACTGTGTGTGAGACTAGACTATCTGCAAACATCAGCTGCCGATCAACAAGACGCACCTGCATGTGAGACTAGACTATCTGCAAACATCAGCTGCCGATCAACAAGATGCACCTGCGCGTGAGACTAGACTATCTGCAAACATCAGCTGCCGATCAACAAGACACACCAGCGCGTGAAACAAGACTATCTGCCAACATCATCTGCCGATCAACAAGACGCACCTGCATGTGAGACTAGACTATCTGCAAACATCAGCTGCCGATCAACAAGACGCACCAGCGTGTGAGACAAGACTATCTGCGAAAATCAGCTGCCGATCAACAAGACGCACCTGCGTGTGAGACTAGACTACCTGCAAACATCATCTGCCGATCAACAAGACGCACCTGCATGTGAGACTAGACTATCTGCAAACATCATCTGCCGATCAACAAGACGCACCTGCGCGTGAGACAAGACTATCTGCAAACATCAGCTGCCGATCAACAAGAGGCACCAGCGCGTGAGACTAGACTATCTGCAAACATCAGCTGCCGATCAACAAGACGCACCTGCGTGTGAGACTAGACTACCTGCAAACATCAGCTGCCGATCAACAAGACGCACCAGTGTGTGAGACAAGACTATCTGCAAACATCATCTCTAAAGCAACAAGGAAACAGCCAACCTGTACAAAAACTGCCCGGTTTTTGTGATGCACTATCCACCTTATATCTCCTTCCCAATAGTTTGAACCTAACACAGAGCCTTATACTCGCATCGTGTGCAACTCTGCTATCCCTGCCGTTCCTCTAGGGGCGGTTAGAATAACCAAAAATACAATTGTAACAGCTGCAGGTTGCACCACCTTACAAGAAAGTCCATATAGAAATACATATACGAATGTCCGTCCAGTATTGAGATAACAAAAAAGTTCTTTATTCTTCTTTACAATGTTGACAAGTGTACAGCAAACAGCCACAACAGCCAATGCATTTCGTTCTATGCCAAGAACTTCATCAGGGCTGTAAAACAATGTTTAAAAAAAGATAGATATATAGTTTACTTTATTTCAAATGCATATTACTAAGCTTATAGTTCATTATATACATGTAATAAAAGCATAGCATAAAAACACATGCGAGAAAATCTGCCGATCAACAAGACGCACCTGCATGTGAGACTAGACTATCTGCAAACATCAGCTGCCGATCAACAAGACTCACCAGTGTGTGAGACAAGACTATCTGCGAACATCAGCTGCCGATCAACAAGACGCCCCTGCGTGTGAGACTAGAATATCTGCAAACATCATCTGCCGATCAACAAGACGCACCTGCGTGTGAGACTAGACTATCTGCAAAGATCAGCTGCCGATCAACAAGACACACCTGCATGTGAGACTAGACTATCTGCAAACATCAGCTGCCGATCAACAAGACGAACCAGCGTGTGAGACTAGACTATCTGCAAACATCATCTGCCGATCAACAAGACGCACCTGTGTGTGAGACTAGACTATCTGCAAACATCAGCTGCCGATCAACAAGACGCACCTGCGTGTGAGACTAGACTATCTGCAAACATCAGCTGCCAATCAACAAGACGCACCAGCGTGTGAGACTAGACTATCTGCAAACATCATCTGCCGATCAACAAGACGCACCTGCGTGTGAGACTAGACTATCTGCAAACATCAGCTGCCGATCAACAAGACGCACCTGCGTGTGACACTAGACTATCTGCAAACATCAGCTGCCGATCAACAAGACGCACCTGAGTGTGAGACTAGACTATCTGTAAACATCAGCTGCCGATCAACAAGACGCACCTGCGTGTGAGACTAGATGCGAGACTAGACTATCTGCAAACATCAGCTGCCGATCAACAAGACGCACCTGCGTGTGAGACTAGACTATTTGCAAACATCAGCTGCCGATCAACAAGACGCACCAGTGTATGAGACTAGACTATCTGCAAACATCAGCTGCCAATCAACAAGACGCACCAGCATGTGAGACAAGACTATCTGCAAACATCAGCTGCTGATCAACAAGACGCACCTGCGTGTGAGACTAGACTATCTTCAAACATCAGCTGCCGATCAACAAGACGCACCAGCGTGTGAGACTAGACTATCTGCAAACATCAGATGCCGATCAACAAGACGCACCAGCGTGTGAGACTAGACTGTCTACAAACATCAGCTGCCGATGAACAAGACGCACCAGCGTGTGAGACTAGACCATCTGCAAACATCAGCAGCCGATCAACAAGACGCACCAGCGTGAGACTAGACTATCTGCAAACATCAGCTGCCGATGAACAAGACGCACCAGCGTGTGAGACTAGAATATCTGCAAACATCAGCTGCCGATCAACAAGACGCACCAGCGTGTGAGACTAGACTATCTGCAAACATCAGCTGCCGATCAACAAGACGCACCTGCGTGTGAGACTAGACTATCTGCAACATCAGCTGCCGATCAACAAGACGCACCAGCGTGTGAGACTAGACTATCTGCAAACATCAGCTGCCGATCAACAAGACGCACCTGCGCGTGAGACTAGACTATCTGCAAACATCAGTTGCCGATCAACAAGACGCACCTGCTTGTGAGACTAGGCTACCTGCAAACATCAGCTGCCGATCAACAAGACGCACCTGCGTGTGAGACTAGACTACCTGCAAACATCAGCTGCCGATCAACAAGACGCACCTGCGTGTGAGACTAAACTACCTGCAAACATCAGCTGCCAATCAACAAGACGCACCTGCATTTGAGACTAGACTATCTGCACACATCAGCTGCCGATCAACAAGACGCACCTGCGTGTGAGACTAGACTACCTGCAAACATCAGCTGCCGATCAACAGGACGCACCTGTGTGTGAGATTATACTACCTGCAAACCTCAGCTGCCGATCAACAAGACGCACCTGCGTGTGAGACTAGACTATCTGCAATTATCAGCTGCCTATTAACAAGACGCACCTGCGTGTGAGACTAGACTATCTGCAAACATCAGCTGCCGATCAAGAAGACCGACCTGCGTGTGAGACTAGACTATCTGCAAACATCAGCTGCCGATCAACAAGACGCACCTGCGTGTGAGACTAGACTATCTGCAAACATCAGCTGCCGATCAACAAGACGCACCTGCGTGTGAGACTAGACTGTCTGCAAACATCAGCTGCCGATCAACAAGACGCAACTGCGTGTGAGACTAGACTATCTGCAAACATCAGCTGCCGATCAACAAGACGCACCTGCGCGTGAGACTAGACTATCTGCAAACATCAGCTGCCGATCAACAAGACGCACCAGCATGTGAGACAAGACTATCTGCAAACATCAGCTGCTGATCAACAAGATGCACCTGCGTGTGAGACTAGACTATCTGCAAACATCAGCTGCCGATCAACAAGACGCACCAGCGTGTGAGACTAGACTATCTGCAAACATCAGCTGCCGATCAACAAGACGCACCAGCGTGTGAGACTAGACTGTCTGCAAACATCAGCTGCCGATGAACAAGACGCACCAGCGTGTGAGACTAGACCATCTGCAAACATCAGCTGCCGATCAACAAGACGCACCGGCGTGAGACTAGACTATCTGCAAACATCAGCTGCTGATGAACAAGACGCACCAGCGTGTGAGACTAGAATATCTGCAAACATCAGCTGCCGATCAACAAGACGCACCAGCGTGTGAGACTAGACTATCTGCAAACATCAGCTGCCGATCAACAAGACGCACCTGCGTGTGAGACTAGACTATCTGCATCATCAGCTGCCAATCAACAAGACGCACCTGCGCGTGAGACTAGACTATCTGCAAACATCAGTTGCCGATCAACAAGACGCACCTGCGCGTGAGACTAGACTATCTGCAAACATCAGCTGCCGATCAACAAGACGCACCTGCTTGTGAGACTAGGCTACCTGCAAACATCAGCTGCTGATCAACAAGACGCACCTGCGTGTGAGACTAGACTACCTGCAAACATCAGCTGCCGATCAACAAGACGCACCTGCGTGTGAGACTAAACTACCTGCAAACATCAGCTGCCGATCAACAAGACGCACCAGCGTGTGACAAGACTATCTGCGAAGATCAGCTGCCGATCAACAAGACGCACCTGCGTGTGGGACTAGACTACCTGCAAACATCATCTGCCGATCAACAAGACGCACCTGCACGTGAGACTAGACTAACTGCAAACATCATCTGCCGATCAACAAGACGCACCTGCGCGTGAGACAAGACTATCTGCAAACATCAGCTGCCGATCAACAAGACGCACCAGCGCGTGAGACTAGACCATCTGCAAACATCAGCTGCCGATCAACAAGACGCACCTGCGTGTGAGACTAGACTACCTGCAAACATCAGCTGCCGATCAACAAGACGCACCTGCGTGTGAGACTAGACTTTCTGCAAACATCATCTCTAAAGCAACAAGGAAACAGCCAACCTGTACAAAAACTGCCCGGTTTTTGTGATGCACTATCCACCTTATATCTCCTTCCCAATAGTTTGAACCTAACACAGAGCCTTATACTCGCATCGTGTGCAACTCTGCTACCCCTGCCGTTCCTCTAGGGGCGGTTAGAATAACCAAAAATACAATTGTAACAGCTGCAGGTTGCACCACCTTACAAGAAAGTCCATATAGAAATACATATACGAATGTCCGTCCAGTATTGAGATAACAAAAAAGTTCTTTATTCTTCTTTACAATGTTGACAAGTGTACAGCAAACAGCCACAACAGCCAATGCATTTCGTTCTATGCCAAGAACTTCATCAGGGCTGTAAAACAATGTTTAAAAAAAGATAGATATATAGTTTACTTTATTTCAAATGCATATTACTAAGCTTATAGTTCATTATATACATGTAATAAAAGCATAGCATAAAAACACATGCGAGAAAATCTGCCGATCAACAAGACGCACCTGCATGTGAGACTAGACTATCTGCAAACATCAGCTGCCGATCAACAAGACGCACCAGTGTGTGAGACAAGACTATCTGCGAACATCAGCTGCCGATCAACAAGACGCCCCTGTGTGTGAGACTAGAATATCTGCAAACATCATCTGCCGATCAACAAGACGCACCTGCGTGTGAGACTAGACTATCTGCAAACATCAGCTGCCGATCAACAAGACGCACCTGCATGTGAGACTAGACTATCTGCAAACATCAGCTGCCGATCAACAAGACGCACCAGCGTGTGAGACTAGACTATCTGCAAACATCATCTGCCGATCAACAAGACGCACCTGCGTGTGAGACTAGACTATCTGCAAACATCAGCTGCCGATCAACAAGACGCACCAGTGTGTGAGACTAGACTATCTGCAAACATCAGCTGCCGATCAACAAGACGCACCAGCGTGTGAGACTAGACGGTCTGCAAACATCAGCTGCCGATGAACAAGACGCACCAGCGTGTGAGACTAGACCATCTGCAAACATCAGCTGCCGATCAACAAGACGCACCAGCGTGAGACTAGACTATCTGCAAACATCAGCTGCCGATGAACAAGACGCACCAGCGTGTGAGACTAGAATATCTGCAAACATCAGCTGCCGATCAACAAGACGCACCAGCGTGTGAGACTAGACTATCTGCAAACATCAGCTGCCGATCAACAAGACGCACCTGCGTGTGAGACTAGACTATCTGCAACATCAGCTGCCAATCAACAAGACGCACCTGCGCGTGAGACTAGACTATCTGCAAACATCAGTTGCCGATCAACAAGACGCACCTGCGCGTGAGACTAGACTATCTGCAAACATCAGCTGCCGATCAACAAGACGCACCTGCTTGTGAGACTAGGCTACCTGCAAACATCAGCTGCCGATCAACAAGACGCACCTGTGTGTGAGACTAGACTACCTGCAAACATCAGCTGCCGATCAACAAGACGCACCTGCGTGTGAGACTAAACTACCTGCAAACATCAGCTGCCGATCAACAAGACGCACCTGCATTTGAGACTAGACTATCTGCACACATCAGCTGCCGATCAACAAGACGCACCTGCGTGTGAGACTAGACTACCTGCAAACATCAGCTGCCGATCAACAGGACGCACCTGCGTGTGAGATTATACTACCTGCAAACCTCAGCTGCCGATCAACAAGACGCACCTGCGTGTGAGACTAGACTATCTGCAATTATCAGCTGCCTATTAACAAGACGCACCTGCGTGTGAGACTAGACTATCTGCAAACATCAGCTGCCGATCAAGAAGACCGACCTGCGTGTGAGACTAGACTATCTGCAAACATCAGCTGCCGATCAACAAGACGCACCTGCGTGTGAGACTAGACTATCTGCAAACATCAGCTGCCGATCAACAAGACGCACCTGCGTGTGAGACTAGACTGTCTGCAAACATCAGCTGCCGATCAACAAGACGCAACTGTGTGTGAGACTAGACTATCTGCAAACATCAGCTGCCGATCAACAAGACGCACCTGCATGTGAGACTAGACTATCTGCAAACATCAGCTGCCGATCAACAAGATGCACCTGCGCGTGAGACTAGACTATCTGCAAACATCAGCTGCCGATCAACAAGACGCACCAGCGCGTGAAACAAGACTATCTGCCAACATCATCTGCCGATCAACAAGACGCACCTGCATGTGAGACTAGACTATCTGCAAACATCAGCTGCCGATCAACAAGACGCACCAGCGTGTGAGACAAGACTATCTGCGAAAATCAGCTGCCGATCAACAAGACGCACCTGCGTGTGAGACTAGACTACCTGCAAACATCATCTGCCGATCAACAAGACGCACCTGCATGTGAGACTAGACTATCTGCAAACATCATCTGCCGATCAACAAGACGCACCTGCGCGTGAGACAAGACTATCTGCAAACATCAGCTGCTGATCAACAAGACGCACCAGCGCGTGAGAATAGACTATCTGCAAACATCAGCTGCCGATCAACAAGACGCACCTGCGTGTGAGACTAGACTACCTGCAAACATCAGCTGCCGATCAACAAGACGCACCTGCGTGTGAGACTAGACTATCTGCAAACATGATCTCTAAAGCAACAAGGAAACAGCCAACCTGTACAAAAACTCCCCAGTTTTTGTGATCATCAGCTGCCGATCAACAAGACGCCCCTGCGTGTGAGACTAGAATATCTGCAAACATCAGCTGCCGATCAGCAAGACGGACCTGCGTGTGAGACTAGACTATCTGCAAACATCATCTGCCGATCAACAAGACGCACCTGCGTGTGAGACTAGACTATCTGCAAAGATCAGCTGCCAATCAACAAGACACACCTGCATGTGAGACTAGACTATCTGCAAACATCAGCTGCCGATCAACAAGACGCACCAGCGTGTGAGACTAGACTATCTGCAAACAACAGCTGCCGATCAACAAGACGCACCTGCGTGTGAGACTAGACTATCTGCAAACATCATCTGCCGATCAACAAGATGCACCTGCGTGTGAGACTAGACTATCTGCAAACATCAGCTGCCGATGAACAAGACGCACCAGCGTGTGAGACTAGAATATCTGCAAACATCAGCTGCCGATCAACAAGACGCACCAGCGTGTGAGACTAGACTATCTGCAAAGATCAGCTGCCGATCAACAAGACGCACCTGCGTGTGAGACTAGACTATCTGCAACATCAGCTGCCAATCAACAAGACGCACCTGCGCGTGAGACTAGACTATCTGCAAACATCAGTTGCCGATCAACAAGACGCACCTGCGCGTGAGACTACACTATCTGCAAACATCAGCTGCCGATCAACAAGACGCACCTGCTTGTGAGACTAGGCTACCTGCAAACATCAGCTGCCGATCAACAAGACGCACCTGTGTGTGAGACTAGACTACCTGCAAACATCAGCTGCCGATCAACAAGACGCACCTGCGTGTGAGACTAAACTACCTGCAAACATCAGCTGCCGATCAACAAGACGCACCTGCATTTGAGACTAGACTATCTGCACACATCAGCTGCCGATCAACAAGACGCACCTGCGTGTGAGACTAGACTACCTGCAAACATCAGCTGCCGATCAACAGGACGCACCTGCGTGTGAGATTATACTACCTGCAAACCTCAGCTGCCGATCAACAAGACGCACCTGCGTGTGAGACTAGACTATCTGCAATTATCAGCTGCCTATTAACAAGACGCACCTGCGTGTGAGACTAGACTATCTGCAAACATCAGCTGCCGATCAAGAAGACCGAACTGCGTGTGAGACTAGACTATCTGCAAACATCAGCTGCCGATCAACAAGATGCACCTGCGTGTGAGACTAGACTATCTGCAAACATCAGCTGCCGATCAACAAGACGCACCTGCGTGTGAGACTAGACTGTCTGCAAACATCAGCTGCCGATCAACAAGACGCAACTGTGTGTGAGACTAGACTATCTGCAAACATCAGCTGCCGATCAACAAGACGCACCTGCATGTGAGACTAGACTATCTGCAAACATCAGCTGCCGATCAACAAGATGCACCTGCGCGTGAGACTAGACTATCTGCAAACATCAGCTGCCGATCAACAAGACACACCAGCGCGTGAAACAAGACTATCTGCCAACATCATCTGCCGATCAACAAGACGCACCTGCATGTGAGACTAGACTATCTGCAAACATCAGCTGCCGATCAACAAGACGCACCAGCGTGTGAGACAAGACTATCTGCGAAAATCAGCTGCCGATCAACAAGACGCACCTGCGTGTGAGACTAGACTACCTGCAAACATCATCTGCCGATCAACAAGACGCACCTGCATGTGAGACTAGACTATCTGCAAACATCATCTGCCGATCAACAAGACGCACCTGCGCGTGAGACAAGACTATCTGCAAACATCAGCTGCTGATCAACAAGACGCACCAGCGCGTGAGAATAGACTATCTGCAAACATCAGCTGCCGATCAACAAGACGCACCTGCGTGTGAGACTAGACTACGTGCAAACATCAGCTGCCGATCAACAAGACGCACCTGCGTGTGAGACTAGACTATCTGCAAACATCATCTCTAAAGCAACAAGGAAACAGCCAACCTGTACAAAAACTCCCCAGTTTTTGTGATCATCAGCTGCCGATCAACAAGACGCCCCTGCGTGTGAGACTAGAATATCTGCAAACATCAGCTGCCGATCAGCAAGACGGACCTGCGTGTGAGACTAGACTATCTGCAAACATCATCTGCCGATCAACAAGACGCACCTGCGTGTGAGACTAGACTATCTGCAAAGATCAGCTGCCAATCAACAAGACACACCTGCATGTGAGACTAGACTATCTGCAAACATCAGATGCCGATCAACAAGACGCACCAGCGTGTGAGACTAGACTATCTGCAAACAACAGCTGCCGATCAACAAGACGCACCTGCGTGTGAGACTAGACTATCTGCAAACATCATCTGCCGATCAACAAGATGCACCTGCGTGTGAGACTAGACTATCTGCAAACATCATCTGCCGATCAACAAGACGCACCTGTGTGTGAGACTAGACTATCTGCAAACATCATCTGCCGATCAACAAGACGCACCTGCGTGTGAGACTAGACTATCTGCAAAGATCAGCTGCCAATTAACAAGACACACCTGCATGTGAGACTAGACTATCTGCAAACATCAGCTGCCGATCAACAAGACGCACCAGCGTGTGAGACTAGACTATCTTCAAACATCATCTGCCGATCAACAAGACGCACCAGCATGTGAGACAAGACTATCTGCAAACATCAGCTGCTGATCAACAAGATGCACCTGCGTGTGAGACTAGACTATCTGCAAACATCAGCTGCCGATCAACAAGACGCACCAGCGTGTGAGACTAGACTATCTGCAAACATCAGCTGCCGATCAACAAGACGCACCAGCGTGTGAGACTAGACTGTCTGCAAACATCAGCTGCCGATGAACAAGACGCACCAGCGTGTGAGACTAGACCATCTGCAAACATCAGCTGCCGATCAACAAGACGCACCGGCGTGAGACTAGACTATCTGCAAACGTCAGCTGCTGATGAACAAGACGCACCAGCGTGTGAGACTAGAATATCTGCAAACATCAGCTGCCGATCAACAAGACGCACCAGCGTGTGAGACTAGACTATCTGCAAACATCAGCTGCCGATCAACAAGACGCACCTGCGTGTGAGACTAGACTATCTGCATCATCAGCTGCCAATCAACAAGACGCACCTGCGCGTGAGACTAGACTATCTGCAAACATCAGTTGCCGATCAACAAGACGCACCTGCGCGTGAGACTAGACTATCTGCAAACATCAGCTGCCGATCAACAAGACGCACCTGCTTGTGAGACTAGGCTACCTGCAAACATCAGCTGCCGATCAACAAGACGCACCTGCGTGTGAGACTAGACTACCTGCAAACATCAGCTGCCGATCAACAAGACGCACCTGCGTGTGAGACTAAACTACCTGCAAACATCAGCTGCCGATCAACAAGACGCACCAGCGTGTGACAAGACTATCTGCGAAGATCAGCTGCCGATCAACAAGACGCACCTGCGTGTGGGACTAGACTACCTGCAAACATCATCTGCCGATCAACAAGACGCACCTGCACGTGAGACTAGACTAACTGCAAACATCATCTGCCGATCAACAAGACGCACCTGCGCGTGAGACAAGACTATCTGCAAACATCAGCTGCCGATCAACAAGACGCACCAGCGCGTGAGACTAGACCATCTGCAAACATCAGCTGCCGATCAACAAGACGCACCTGCGTGTGAGACTAGACTACCTGCAAACATCAGCTGCCGATCAACAAGACGCACCTGCGTGTGAGACTAGACTTTCTGCAAACATCATCTCTAAAGCAACAAGGAAACAGCCAACCTGTACAAAAACTGCCCGGTTTTTGTGATGCACTATCCACCTTATATCTCCTTCCCAATAGTTTGAACCTAACACAGAGCCTTATACTCGCATCGTGTGCAACTCTGCTACCCCTGCCGTTCCTCTAGGGGCGGTTAGAATAACCAAAAATACAATTGTAACAGCTGCAGGTTGCACCACCTTACAAGAAAGTCCATATAGAAATACATATACGAATGTCCGTCCAGTATTGAGATAACAAAAAAGTTCTTTATTCTTCTTTACAATGTTGACAAGTGTACAGCAAACAGCCACAACAGCCAATGCATTTCGTTCTATGCCAAGAACTTCATCAGGGCTGTAAAACAATGTTTAAAAAAAGATAGATATATAGTTTACTTTATTTCAAATGCATATTACTAAGCTTATAGTTCATTATATACATGTAATAAAAGCATAGCATAAAAACACATGCGAGAAAATCTGCCGATCAACAAGACGCACCTGCATGTGAGACTAGACTATCTGCAAACATCAGCTGCCGATCAACAAGACGCACCAGTGTGTGAGACAAGACTATCTGCGAACATCAGCTGCCGATCAACAAGACGCCCCTGTGTGTGAGACTAGAATATCTGCAAACATCATCTGCCGATCAACAAGACGCACCTGCGTGTGAGACTAGACTATCTGCAAACATCAGCTGCCGATCAACAAGACGCACCTGCATGTGAGACTAGACTATCTGCAAACATCAGCTGCCGATCAACAAGACGCACCAGCGTGTGAGACTAGACTATCTGCAAACATCATCTGCCGATCAACAAGACGCACCTGCGTGTGAGACTAGACTATCTGCAAACATCAGCTGCCGATCAACAAGACGCACCAGTGTGTGAGACTAGACTATCTGCAAACATCAGCTGCCGATCAACAAGACGCACCAGCGTGTGAGACTAGACGGTCTGCAAACATCAGCTGCCGATGAACAAGACGCACCAGCGTGTGAGACTAGACCATCTGCAAACATCAGCTGCCGATCAACAAGACGCACCAGCGTGAGACTAGACTATCTGCAAACATCAGCTGCCGATGAACAAGACACACCAGCGTGTGAGACTAGAATATCTGCAAACATCAGCTGCCGATCAACAAGACGCACCAGCGTGTGAGACTAGACTATCTGCAAACATCAGCTGCCGATCAACAAGACGCACCTGCGTGTGAGACTAGACTATCTGCAACATCAGCTGCCAATCAACAAGACGCACCTGCGCGTGAGACTAGACTATCTGCAAACATCAGTTGCCGATCAACAAGACGCACCTGCGCGTGAGACTAGACTATCTGCAAACATCAGCTGCCGATCAACAAGACGCACCTGCTTGTGAGACTAGGCTACCTGCAAACATCAGCTGCCGATCAACAAGACGCACCTGTGTGTGAGACTAGACTACCTGCAAACATCAGCTGCCGATCAACAAGACGCACCTGCGTGTGAGACTAAACTACCTGCAAACATCAGCTGCCGATCAACAAGACGCACCTGCATTTGAGACTAGACTATCTGCACACATCAGCTGCCGATCAACAAGACGCACCTGCGTGTGAGACTAGACTACCTGCAAACATCAGCTGCCGATCAACAGGACGCACCTGCGTGTGAGATTATACTACCTGCAAACCTCAGCTGCCGATCAACAAGACGCACCTGCGTGTGAGACTAGACTATCTGCAATTATCAGCTGCCTATTAACAAGACGCACCTGCGTGTGAGACTAGACTATCTGCAAACATCAGCTGCCGATCAAGAAGACGCGACCTGCGTGTGAGACTAGACTATCTGCAAACATCAGCTGCCGATCAACAAGACGCACCTGCGTGTGAGACTAGACTATCTGCAAACATCAGCTGCCGATCAACAAGACGCACCTGCGTGTGAGACTAGACTGTCTGCAAACATCAGCTGCCGATCAACAAGATGCACCTGCGCGTGAGACTAGACTATCTGCAAACATCAGCTGCCGATCAACAAGACGCACCAGCGCGTGAAACAAGACTATCTGCCAACATCATCTGCCGATCAACAAGACGCACCTGCATGTGAGACTAGACTATCTGCAAACATCAGCTGCCGATCAACAAGACGCACCAGCGTGTGAGACAAGACTATCTGCGAAAATCAGCTGCCGATCAACAAGACGCACCTGCGTGTGAGACTAGACTACCTGCAAACATCATCTGCCGATCAACAAGACGCACCTGCATGTGAGACTAGACTATCTGCAAACATCATCTGCCGATCAACAAGACGCACCTGCGCGTGAGACAAGACTATCTGCAAACATCAGCTGCTGATCAACAAGACGCACCAGCGCGTGAGAATAGACTATCTGCAAACATCAGCTGCCGATCAACAAGACGCACCTGCGTGTGAGACTAGACTACCTGCAAACATCAGCTGCCGATCAACAAGACGCACCTGCGTGTGAGACTAGACTATCTGCAAACATCATCTCTAAAGCAACAAGGAAACAGCCAACCTGTACAAAAACTCCCCAGTTTTTGTGATCATCAGCTGCCGATCAACAAGACGCCCCTGCGTGTGAGACTAGAATATCTGCAAACATCAGCTGCCGATCAGCAAGACGGACCTGCGTGTGAGACTAGACTATCTGCAAACATCATCTGCCGATCAACAAGACGCACCTGCGTGTGAGACTAGACTATCTGCAAAGATCAGCTGCCAATCAACAAGACACACCTGCATGTGAGACTAGACTATCTGCAAACATCAGCTGCCGATCAACAAGACGCACCAGCGTGTGAGACTAGACTATCTGCAAACAACAGCTGCCGATCAACAAGACGCACCTGCGTGTGAGACTAGACTATCTGCAAACATCATCTGCCGATCAACAAGATGCACCTGCGTGTGAGACTAGACTATCTGCAAACATCAGCTGCCGATGAACAAGACGCACCAGCGTGTGAGACTAGAATATCTGCAAACATCAGCTGCCGATCAACAAGACGCACCAGCGTGTGAGACTAGACTATCTGCAAAGATCAGCTGCCGATCAACAAGACGCACCTGCGTGTGAGACTAGACTATCTGCAACATCAGCTGCCAATCAACAAGACGCACCTGCGCGTGAGACTAGACTATCTGCAAACATCAGTTGCCGATCAACAAGACGCACCTGCGCGTGAGACTAGACTATCTGCAAACATCAGCTGCCGATCAACAAGACGCACCTGCTTGTGAGACTAGGCTACCTGCAAACATCAGCTGCCGATCAACAAGACGCACCTGCGTGTGAGACTAAACTACCTGCAAACATCAGCTGCCGATCAACAAGACGCACCAGCGTGTGACAAGACTATCTGCGAAGATCAGCTGCCGATCAACAAGACGCACCTGCGTGTGGGACTAGACTACCTGCAAACATCATCTGCCGATCAACAAGACGCACCTGCACGTGAGACTAGACTAACTGCAAACATCATCTGCCGATCAACAAGACGCACCTGCGCGTGAGACAAGACTATCTGCAAACATCAGCTGCCGATCAACAAGACGCACCAGCGCGTGAGACTAGACCATCTGCAAACATCAGCTGCCGATCAACAAGATGCACCTGCGTGTGAGACTAGACTACCTGCAAACATCAGCTGCCGATCAACAAGACGCACCTGCGTGTGAGACTAGACTTTCTGCAAACATCATCTCTAAAGCAACAAGGAAACAGCCAACCTGTACAAAAACTGCCCGGTTTTTGTGATGCACTATCCACCTTATATCTCCTTCCCAATAGTTTGAACCTAACACAGAGCCTTATACTCGCATCGTGTGCAACTCTGCTACCCCTGCCGTTCCTCTAGGGGCGGTTAGAATAACCAAAAATACAATTGTAACAGCTGCAGGTTGCACCACCTTACAAGAAAGTCCATATAGAAATACATATACGAATGTCCGTCCAGTATTGAGATAACAAAAAAGTTCTTTATTCTTCTTTACAATGTTGACAAGTGTACAGCAAACAGCCACAACAGCCAATGCATTTCGTTCTATGCCAAGAACTTCATCAGGGCTGTAAAACAATGTTTAAAAAAAGATAGATATATAGTTTACTTTATTTCAAATGCATATTACTAAGCTTATAGTTCATTATATACATGTAATAAAAGCATAGCATAAAAACACATGCGAGAAAATCTGCCGATCAACAAGACGCACCTGCATGTGAGACTAGACTATCTGCAAACATCAGCTGCCGATCAACAAGACGCACCAGTGTGTGAGACAAGACTATCTGCGAACATCAGCTGCCGATCAACAAGACGCCCCTGTGTGTGAGACTAGAATATCTGCAAACATCATCTGCCGATCAACAAGACGCACCTGCGTGTGAGACTAGACTATCTGCAAACATCAGCTGCCGATCAACAAGACGCACCTGCATGTGAGACTAGACTATCTGCAAACATCAGCTGCCGATCAACAAGACGCACCAGCGTGTGAGACTAGACTATCTGCAAACATCATCTGCCGATCAACAAGACGCACCTGCGTGTGAGACTAGACTATCTGCAAACATCAGCTGCCGATCAACAAGACGCACCAGTGTGTGAGACTAGACTATCTGCAAACATCAGCTGCCGATCAACAAGACGCACCAGCGTGTGAGACTAGACGGTCTGCAAACATCAGCTGCCGATGAACAAGACGCACCAGCGTGTGAGACTAGACCATCTGCAAACATCAGCTGCCGATCAACAAGACGCACCAGCGTGAGACTAGACTATCTGCAAACATCAGCTGCCGATGAACAAGACGCACCAGCGTGTGAGACTAGAATATCTGCAAACATCAGCTGCCGATCAACAAGACGCACCAGCGTGTGAGACTAGACTATCTGCAAACATCAGCTGCCGATCAACAAGACGCACCTGCGTGTGAGACTAGACTATCTGCAACATCAGCTGCCAATCAACAAGACGCACCTGCGCGTGAGACTAGACTATCTGCAAACATCAGTTGCCGATCAACAAGACGCACCTGCGCGTGAGACTAGACTATCTGCAAACATCAGCTGCCGATCAACAAGACGCACCTGCTTGTGAGACTAGGCTACCTGCAAACATCAGCTGCCGATCAACAAGACGCACCTGTGTGTGAGACTAGACTACCTGCAAACATCAGCTGCCGATCAACAAGACGCACCTGCGTGTGAGACTAAACTACCTGCAAACATCAGCTGCCGATCAACAAGACGCACCTGCATTTGAGACTAGACTATCTGCACACATCAGCTGCCGATCAACAAGACGCACCTGCGTGTGAGACTAGACTACCTGCAAACATCAGCTGCCGATCAACAGGACGCACCTGCGTGTGAGATTATACTACCTGCAAACCTCAGCTGCCGATCAACAAGACGCACCTGCGTGTGAGACTAGACTATCTGCAATTATCAGCTGCCTATTAACAAGACGCACCTGCGTGTGAGACTAGACTATCTGCAAACATCAGCTGCCGATCAAGAAGACCGACCTGCGTGTGAGACTAGACTATCTGCAAACATCAGCTGCCGATCAACAAGACGCACCTGCGTGTGAGACTAGACTATCTGCAAACATCAGCTGCCGATCAACAAGACGCACCTGCGTGTGAGACTAGACTGTCTGCAAACATCAGCTGCCGATCAACAAGATGCACCTGCGCGTGAGACTAGACTATCTGCAAACATCAGCTGCCGATCAACAAGACGCACCAGCGCGTGAAACAAGACTATCTGCCAACATCATCTGCCGATCAACAAGACGCACCTGCATGTGAGACTAGACTATCTGCAAACATCAGCTGCCGATCAACAAGACGCACCAGCGTGTGAGACAAGACTATCTGCGAAAATCAGCTGCCGATCAACAAGACGCACCTGCGTGTGAGACTAGACTACCTGCAAACATCATCTGCCGATCAACAAGACGCACCTGCATGTGAGACTAGACTATCTGCAAACATCATCTGCCGATCAACAAGACGCACCTGCGCGTGAGACAAGACTATCTGCAAACATCAGCTGCTGATCAACAAGACGCACCAGCGCGTGAGAATAGACTATCTGCAAACATCAGCTGCCGATCAACAAGACGCACCTGCGTGTGAGACTAGACTACCTGCAAACATCAGCTGCCGATCAACAAGACGCACCTGCGTGTGAGACTAGACTATCTGCAAACATCATCTCTAAAGCAACAAGGAAACAGCCAACCTGTACAAAAACTCCCCAGTTTTTGTGATCATCAGCTGCCGATCAACAAGACGCCCCTGCGTGTGAGACTAGAATATCTGCAAACATCAGCTGCCGATCAGCAAGACGGACCTGCGTGTGAGACTAGACTATCTGCAAACATCATCTGCCGATCAACAAGACGCACCTGCGTGTGAGACTAGACTATCTGCAAAGATCAGCTGCCAATCAACAAGACACACCTGCATGTGAGACTAGACTATCTGCAAACATCAGCTGCCGATCAACAAGACGCACCAGCGTGTGAGACTAGACTATCTGCAAACAACAGCTGCCGATCAACAAGACGCACCTGCGTGTGAGACTAGACTATCTGCAAACATCATCTGCCGATCAACAAGATGCACCTGCGTGTGAGACTAGACTATCTGCAAACATCAGCTGCCGATGAACAAGACGCACCAGCGTGTGAGACTAGAATATCTGCAAACATCAGCTGCCGATCAACAAGACGCACCAGCGTGTGAGACTAGACTATCTGCAAAGATCAGCTGCCGATCAACAAGACGCACCTGCGTGTGAGACTAGACTATCTGCAACATCAGCTGCCAATCAACAAGACGCACCTGCGCGTGAGACTAGACTATCTGCAAACATCAGTTGCCGATCAACAAGACGCACCTGCGCGTGAGACTAGACTATCTGCAAACATCAGCTGCCAATCAACAAGACGCACCTGCTTGTGAGACTAGGCTACCTGCAAACATCAGCTGCCGATCAACAAGACGCACCTGTGTGTGAGACTAGACTACCTGCAAACATCAGCTGCCGATCAACAAGACGCACCTGCGTGTGAGACTAAACTACCTGCAAACATCAGCTGCCGATCAACAAGACGCACCTGCATTTGAGACTAGACTATCTGCACACATCAGCTGCCGATCAACAAGACGCACCTGCGTGTGAGACTAGACTACCTGCAAACATCAGCTGTCGATCAACAGGACGCACCTGCGTGTGAGATTATACTACCTGCAAACCTCAGCTGCCGATCAACAAGACGCACCTGCGTGTGAGACTAGACTATCTGCAATTATCAGCTGCCTATTAACAAGACGCACCTGCGTGTGAGACTAGACTATCTGCAAACATCAGCTGCCGATCAAGAAGACCGACCTGCGTGTGAGACTAGACTATCTGCAAACATCAGCTGCCGATCAACAAGATGCACCTGCGTGTGAGACTAGACTATCTGCAAACATCAGCTGCCGATCAACAAGACGCACCTGCGTGTGAGACTAGACTGTCTGCAAACATCAGCTGCCGATCAACAAGACGCAACTGTGTGTGAGACTAGACTATCTGCAAACATCAGCTGCCGATCAACAAGACGCACCTGCATGTGAGACTAGACTATCTGCAAACATCAGCTGCCGATCAACAAGATGCACCTGCGCGTGAGACTAGACTATCTGCAAACATCAGCTGCCGATCAACAAGACGCACCAGCGCGTGAAACAAGACTATCTGCCAACATCATCTGCCGATCAACAAGACGCACCTGCATGTGAGACTAGACTATCTGCAAACATCAGCTGCCGATCAACAAGACGCACCAGCGTGTGAGACAAGACTATCTGCGAAAATCAGCTGCCGATCAACAAGACGCACCTGCGTGTGAGACTAGACTACCTGCAAACATCATCTGCCGATCAACAAGACGCACCTGCATGTGAGACTAGACTATCTGCAAACATCATCTGCCGATCAACAAGACGCACCTGCGCGTGAGACAAGACTATCTGCAAACATCAGCTGCTGATCAACAAGACGCACCAGCACGTGAGAATAGACTATCTGCAAACATCAGCTGCCGATCAACAAGATGCACCTGCGTGTGAGACTAGACTACCTGCAAACATCAGCTGCCGATCAACAAGACGCACCTGCGTGTGAGACTAGACTATCTGCAAACATCATCTCTAAAGCAACAAGGAAACAGCCAACCTGTACAAAAACTCCCCAGTTTTTGTGATCATCAGCTGCCGATCAACAAGACGCCCCTGCGTGTGAGACTAGAATATCTGCAAACATCAGCTGCCGATCAGCAAGACGGACCTGCGTGTGAGACTAGACTATCTGCAAACATCATCTGCCGATCAACAAGACGCACCTGCGTGTGAGACTAGACTATCTGCAAAGATCAGCTGCCAATCAACAAGACACACCTGCATGTGAGACTAGACTATCTGCAAACATCAGCTGCCGATCAACAAGACGCACCAGCGTGTGAGACTAGACTATCTGCAAACAACAGCTGCCGATCAACAAGACGCACCTGCGTGTGAGACTAGACTATCTGCAAACATCATCTGCCGATCAACAAGATGCACCTGCGTGTGAGACTAGACTATCTGCAAACATCATCTGCCGATCAACAAGACGCACCTGTGTGTGAGACTAGACTATCTGCAAACATCATCTGCCGATCAACAAGACGCACCTGCGTGTGAGACTAGACTATCTGCAAAGATCAGCTGCCAATTAACAAGACACACCTGCATGTGAGACTAGACTATCTGCAAACATCAGCTGCCGATCAACAAGACGCACCAGCGTGTGAGACTAGACTATCTTCAAACATCATCTGCCGATCAACAAGACGCACCAGCGTGTGAGAGTAGACTATCTGCAAACATCATCTGCCGATCAACAAGACGCACCTGTGTGTGAGACTAGACTATCTGCAAACATCAGCTGCCGATCAACAAGGCGCACCTGCGGGTGACACTAGACTATCTGCAAACATCAGCTGCCGATCAACAAGACGCACCTGAGTGTGAGACTAGACTATCTGCAAACATCAGCTGCTGATCAACAAGACGCACCCGCGTGTGAGACTAGATGCGAGACTAGACTATCTGCAAACATCAGCTGCTGATCAACAAGACGCACCTGCGTGTGAGACTAGACTATCTGCAAACATCAGCTGCCGATCAACAAGACGCCCCTGCGTGTGAGACTAGACTATCTGCAAACATCAGCTGCCGATCAACAAGACGCACCAGCGTGTGAGACTAGACTATCTGCAAACATCAGCTGCCGATCAACAATACGCACCAGCGTGGGAGACTAGACTATCTGCAAACATCAGCTGCTGATCAACAAGACGCACTGCGTGTGAGACTGGACTATCTGCATACATCAGCTGCCGATCAACATGACGCACCAGCGTGTGAGACTAGACTATCTGCAAACATCAGCTGCCGATCAACAAGATGCACTAGCGTGTGAGAATAGACTATCTGCAAACATCAGCTGCAGATGAACAAGACGCACCAGCGTGTGAGACTAGACCATCTGCAAACATCAGCTGCCGATCAACAAGACGCACCAGCGTGAGACTGGACTATCTGCAAACATCAGCTGCCGATCAACAAGACGCACCAGCGTGTGAGAATAGACTATCTGCAAACATCAGCTGCAGATGAACAAGACGCACCAGCGTGTGAGACTAGACCATCTGCAAACATCAGCTGCCGATCAACAAGATGCCCCTGCGTGTGAGACTAGACTATCTGCAAACATCAGCTGCCGATCAACAAGACGCACCAGCGTGAGACTAGACTATCTGCAAACATCAGCTGCCGATCAACAAGACGCACCAGCATGTGAGACTAGACTATCTGCAAACATCAGCTGCCGATCAACAATACGCACCAGCGTGGGAGACTAGACTATCTGCAAACATCAGCTGCTGATCAACAAGATGCACCTGCGTGTGAGACTGGACTATCTGCAAACATCAGCTGCCGATCAACATGACGCACCAGCGTGTGAGACGAGACTATCTGCAAACATCAGCTGCCGATCAACAAGATGCACCAGCGTGTGAGAATAGACTATCTGCAAACATCAGCTGCAGATGAACAAGACGCACCAGCGTGTGAGACTAGACCATCTGCACACATCAGCTGCCGATCAACAAGACGCACCAGCGTGAGACTGGACTATCTGCAAACATCAGCTGCCGATGAACAAGACGCACCAGCGTGTGAGACTAGACTATCTGCAAACATCAGCTGCCAATCAACAAGACGCAGAAGCGTGTGAGACTAGACTATCTGCAAACATCAGCTGCCGATCAACAAGACGCCCCTGCGTTTGAGACTAGACTATCTGCAAACATCAGCTGCCGATCAACAAGACGCACCTGCGTGCAAGACTAGACTATCTGCAAACATCAGCTGCTGATCAACAAGACGCACCTGCGCGTGAGACTAGACTATCTGCAAACATCAGTTGCTGATCAACAAGACGCACCTGCGCGTGAGACTAGACTATCTGCAAACATCAGCTGACGATCAACAAGATGCACCAGCGTGTGAGAATAGACTATCTGCAAACATCAGCTGCCGATGAACAAGACGCACCAGCGTGTGAGAATAGACTATCTGCAAACATCAGCTGCCGATCAACAAGACGCACCAGCGTGTGAGACTAGACTATCTGCAAACATCAGCTGCCGATCAACAAGACGCCCCTGCGTGTGAGACTAGACTATCTGCAAACATCAGCTGCCGATCAACAAGATGCACCTGCGTGCAAGACTAGACTATCTGCAAACATCATCTGCCGATCAACAAGACGCACCTGCGCATGAGACTAGACTATCTGCAAACATCAGTTGCTGATCAACAAGACGCACCAGCGTGTGAGACTAGACCATCTGCAAACATCAGCTGCCGATCAACAAGACGCACCAGCGTGAGACTGGACTATCTGCAAACATCAGCTGCAGATGAACAAGACGCACCAGCGTGTGAGACTAGACTATCTGCAAACATCAGCTGCCGATCAACAAGACGCACCAGCGTGTGAGACTAGACTATCTGCAAACATCAGCTGCCGATCAACAAGACGCCCCTGCGTGTGAGAATAGACTATCTGCAAACATCAGCTGCCGATCAACAAGACGCACCTGCGTGCAAGACTAGACTATCTGCAAACATCAGCTGCCGATCAACAAGACGCACCTGCGCGTGAGACTAGACTATCTGCAAACATCAGCTACCGATCAACAAGACGCACCTGCTTGTGAGACTAGGCTACCTGCAAACATCAGCTGCCGATCAACAAGATGCACCTGCGTGTGAGACTAGACTACCTGCAAACATCAGCTGACGATCAACAAGACGCACCTGCGTGCAAGACTAGACTACCTGCAAACATCAGCTGCCGATCAACAAGACGCACCTGCGTTTGAGACTAGACTATCTGCAAACATCAGCTGCTGATCAACAAGACGCACCTGCGTGTGAGACTAGACTACCTGCAAACATCAGCTGGCGATCAACAAGACGCACCTGCGTGTGAAATTAGACTACCTGCAAACATCAGCTGCCGATCAACAAGACGCACCTGCGTGTGAGACTAGACTATCTGCAAACATCAGCTGCCGATCAACAAGACGCACCTGCGTGTGAGACTAGACTATCTGCAAACATCAGCTGCCGATCAACAAGACGCACCTGCGTGTGAGACTAGACTATTTGCAACTATCAGCTGCCGATCAACAAGACGCACCTGCGTGTGAGACTAGACTATCTGCAACCATCAGCTGCCGATCAACAAGACGCAACTGCGTGTGAGACTAGACTATCTGCAACCATCAGCTGCCGATCAGCAAAACGCACCTGCATGTGAGACTAGACTATCTGCAACCATCAGCTGCCGATCAGCAAGACGCACCTGCGTGTGAGACTGGATGCGAGACTAGACTATCTGCAAACATCAGCTGCCGATCAACAAGACTCACCTGCGTGCGAGACTAGACTATCTGCAAACATCAGCTGCCGATCAACAAGACGCACCTGCGTGTGAGACTAGACTATCTGCAACCATCAGCTGCAGATCAATAAGACGCACCTGTGTGTGAGACTTGACTATCTGCAAACATCAGCTGCCGATCAACAAGACGCACCTGCGTGTGAGACTAGACTATCTGCAACCATCAGCTGCAGTTCAATAAGACGCACCTGCGTGTGAGACTTGACTATCTGCAAACATCAGCTGCCGATCAACAAGACGCACCTGCGTGTGAGACTAGACTATCTGCAAACATCAGCTGCCGATCAACAAGATGCACCTGCGTGCAAGACTAGACTATCTGCAAACATCAGCTGCTGATCAACAAGACGCACCTGCGCGTGAGACTAGACTATCTGCAAACATCAGTTGCTGATCAACAAGACGCACCTGCGCGTGAGACTAGACTATCTGCAAACATCAGCTGACGATCAACAAGATGCACCAGCGTGTGAGAATAGACTATCTGCAAACATCAGCTGCCGATCAACAAGACGCACCAGCGTGTGAGACTAGACTATCTGCAAACATCAGCTGCCGATCAACAAGACGCCCCTGCGTGTGAGACTAGACTATCTGCAAACATCAGCTGCCGATCAACAAGACGCACCTGCGTGCAAGACTAGACTATCTGCAAACATCATCTGCCGATCAACAAGACGCACCTGCGCGTGAGACTAGACTATCTGCAAACTTCAGTTGCTGATCAACAAGACGCACCAGCGTGTGAGACTAGACCATCTGCAAACATCAGCTGCCGATCAACAAGACGCACCAGCGTGAGACTGGACTATCTGCAAACATCAGCTGCCGATGAACAAGACGCACCAGCGTGTGAGACTAGACTATCTGCAAACATCAGCTGCCGATCAACAAGACGCACCAGCGTGTGAGACTAGACTATCTGCAAACATCAGCTGCCGATCAACAAGACGCCCCTGCGTGTGAGACTAGACTATCTGCAAACATCAGCTGCCGATCAACAAGACGCACCTGCGTGCAAGACTAGACTATCTGCAAACATCAGCTGCCGATCAACAAGACGCACCTGCGCGTGAGACTAGACTATCTGCAAACATCAGCTACCGATCAACAAGACGCACCTGCTTGTGAGACTAGGCTACCTGCAAACATCAGCTGCCGATCAACAAGATGCACCTGCGTGTGAGACTAGACTACCTGCAAACATCAGCTGACGATCAACAAGACGCACCTGCGTGCAAGACTAGACTACCTGCAAACATCAGCTGCCGATCAACAAGACGCACCTGCGTTTGAGACTAGACTATCTGCAAACATCAGCTGCCGATCAACAAGACGCACCTGCGTGTGAGACTAGACTACCAGCAAACATCAGCTGGCGATCAACAAGACGCACCTGCGTGTGAAATTAGACTACCTGCAAACATCAGCTGCCGATCAACAAGACGCACCTGCGTGTGAGACTAGACTATCTGCAAACATCAGCTGCCGATCAACAAGACGCACCTGCGTGTGAGACTAGACTACCTGCAAACATCAGCTGCCGATCAACAAGACGCACCTGCGTGTGAGACTAGACTATCTGCAAACATCATCTCTAAAGCAACAAGGAAACAGCCAACCTGTACAAAAACTCCCCAGTTTTTGTGATCATCAGCTGCCGATCAACAAGACGCCCCTGCGTGTGAGACTAGAATATCTGCAAACATCAGCTGCCGATCAGCAAGACGGACCTGCGTGTGAGACTAGACTATCTGCAAACATCATCTGCCGACCAACAAGACGCACCTGCGTGTGAGACTAGACTATCTGCAAAGATCAGCTGCCAATCAACAAGACACACCTGCATGTGAGACTAGACTATCTGCAAACATCAGCTGCCGATCAACAAGACGCACCAGCGTGTGAGACTAGACTATCTGCAAACAACAGCTGCCGATCAACAAGACGCACCTGCGTGTGAGACTAGACTATCTGCAAACATCATCTGCCGATCAACAAGATGCACCTGCGTGTGAGACTAGACTATCTGCAAACATCAGCTGCCGATGAACAAGACGCACCAGCGTGTGAGACTAGAATATCTGCAAACATCAGCTGCCGATCAACAAGACGCACCAGCGTGTGAGACTAGACTATCTGCAAAGATCAGCTGCCGATCAACAAGACGCCCCTGCGTGTGAGACTAGACTATCTGCAAACATCAGCTGCCGATCAACAAGATGCACCTGCGTGCAAGACTAGACTATCTGCAAACATCATCTGCCGATCAACAAGACGCACCTGCGCATGAGACTAGACTATCTGCAAACATCAGTTGCTGATCAACAAGACGCACCAGCGTGTGAGACTAGACCATCTGCAAACATCAGCTGCCGATCAACAAGACGCACCAGCGTGAGACTGGACTATCTGCAAACATCAGCTGCAGATGAACAAGACGCACCAGCGTGTGAGACTAGACTATCTGCAAACATCAGCTGCCGATCAACAAGACGCACCAGCGTGTGAGACTAGACTATCTGCAAACATCAGCTGCCGATCAACAAGACGCCCCTGCGTGTGAGAATAGACTATCTGCAAACATCAGCTGCCGATCAACAAGACGCACCTGCGTGCAAGACTAGACTATCTGCAAACATCAGCTGCCGATCAACAAGACGCACCTGCGCGTGAGACTAGACTATCTGCAAACATCAGCTACCGATCAACAAGACGCACCTGCTTGTGAGACTAGGCTACCTGCAAACATCAGCTGCCGATCAACAAGATGCACCTGCGTGTGAGACTAGACTACCTGCAAACATCAGCTGACGATCAACAAGACGCACCTGCGTGCAAGACTAGACTACCTGCAAACATCAGCTGCCGATCAACAAGACGCACCTGCGTTTGAGACTAGACTATCTGCAAACATCAGCTGCTGATCAACAAGACGCACCTGCGTGTGAGACTAGACTACCTGCAAACATCAGCTGGCGATCAACAAGACGCACCTGCGTGTGAAATTAGACTACCTGCAAACATCAGCTGCCGATCAACAAGACGCACCTGCGTGTGAGACTAGACTATCTGCAAACATCAGCTGCCGATCAACAAGACGCACCTGCGTGTGAGACTAGACTATCTGCAAACATCAGCTGCCGATCAACAAGACGCACCTGCGTGTGAGACTAGACTATTTGCAACTATCAGCTGCCGATCAACAAGACGCACCTGCGTGTGAGACTAGACTATCTGCAACCATCAGCTGCCGATCAACAAGACGCAACTGCGTGTGAGACTAGACTATCTGCAACCATCAGCTGCCGATCAGCAAAACGCACCTGCATGTGAGACTAGACTATCTGCAACCATCAGCTGCCGATCAGCAAGACGCACCTGCGTGTGAGACTGGATGCGAGACTAGACTATCTGCAAACATCAGCTGCCGATCAACAAGACTCACCTGCGTGCGAGACTAGACTATCTGCAAACATCAGCTGCCGATCAACAAGACGCACCTGCGTGTGAGACTAGACTATCTGCAACCATCAGCTGCAGATCAATAAGACGCACCTGTGTGTGAGACTTGACTATCTGCAAACATCAGCTGCCGATCAACAAGACGCACCTGCGTGTGAGACTAGACTATCTGCAACCATCAGCTGCAGTTCAATAAGACGCACCTGCGTGTGAGACTTGACTATCTGCAAACATCAGCTGCCGATCAACAAGACGCACCTGCGTGTGAGACTAGACTATCTGCAAACATCAGCTGCCGATCAACAAGATGCACCTGCGTGCAAGACTAGACTATCTGCAAACATCAGCTGCTGATCAACAAGACGCACCTGCGCGTGAGACTAGACTATCTGCAAACATCAGTTGCTGATCAACAAGACGCACCTGCGCGTGAGACTAGACTATCTGCAAACATCAGCTGACGATCAACAAGATGCACCAGCGTGTGAGAATAGACTATCTGCAAACATCAGCTGCCGATCAACAAGACGCACCAGCGTGTGAGACTAGACTATCTGCAAACATCAGCTGCCGATCAACAAGACGCCCCTGCGTGTGAGACTAGACTATCTGCAAACATCAGCTGCCGATCAACAAGACGCACCTGCGTGCAAGACTAGACTATCTGCAAACATCATCTGCCGATCAACAAGACGCACCTGCGCGTGAGACTAGACTATCTGCAAACTTCAGTTGCTGATCAACAAGACGCACCAGCGTGTGAGACTAGACCATCTGCAAACATCAGCTGCCGATCAACAAGACGCACCAGCGTGAGACTGGACTATCTGCAAACATCAGCTGCCGATGAACAAGACGCACCAGCGTGTGAGACTAGACTATCTGCAAACATCAGCTGCCGATCAACAAGACGCACCAGCGTGTGAGACTAGACTATCTGCAAACATCAGCTGCCGATCAACAAGACGCCCCTGCGTGTGAGACTAGACTATCTGCAAACATCAGCTGCCGATCAACAAGACGCACCTGCGTGCAAGACTAGACTATCTGCAAACATCAGCTGCCGATCAACAAGACGCACCTGCGCGTGAGACTAGACTATCTGCAAACATCAGCTACCGATCAACAAGACGCACCTGCTTGTGAGACTAGGCTACCTGCAAACATCAGCTGCCGATCAACAAGATGCACCTGCGTGTGAGACTAGACTACCTGCAAACATCAGCTGACGATCAACAAGACGCACCTGCGTGCAAGACTAGACTACCTGCAAACATCAGCTGCCGATCAACAAGACGCACCTGCGTTTGAGACTAGACTATCTGCAAACATCAGCTGCCGATCAACAAGACGCACCTGCGTGTGAGACTAGACTACCAGCAAACATCAGCTGGCGATCAACAAGACGCACCTGCGTGTGAAATTAGACTACCTGCAAACATCAGCTGCCGATCAACAAGACGCACCTGCGTGTGAGACTAGACTATCTGCAAACATCAGCTGCCGATCAACAAGACGCACCTGCGTGTGAGACTAGACTACCTGCAAACATCAGCTGCCGATCAACAAGACGCACCTGCGTGTGAGACTAGACTATCTGCAAACATCATCTCTAAAGCAACAAGGAAACAGCCAACCTGTACAAAAACTCCCCAGTTTTTGTGATCATCAGCTGCCGATCAACAAGACGCCCCTGCGTGTGAGACTAGAATATCTGCAAACATCAGCTGCCGATCATCAAGACGGACCTGCGTGTGAGACTAGACTATCTGCAAACATCAGCTGCCGATCAACAAGACGCACCTGCGTGTGAGACTAGACTATCTGCAAAGATCAGCTGCCAATCAACAAGACACACCTGCATGTGAGACTAGACTATCTGCAAACATCAGCTGCCGATCAACAAGACGCACCAGCGTGTGAGACTAGACTATCTGCAAACAACAGCTGCCGATCAACAAGACGCACCTGCGTGTGAGACTAGACTATCTGCAAACATCATCTGCCGATCAACAAGATGCACCTGCGTGTGAGACTAGACTATCTGCAAACATCAGCTGCCGATGAACAAGACGCACCAGCGTGTGAGACTAGAATATCTGCAAACATCAGCTGCCGATCAACAAGACGCACCAGCGTGTGAGACTAGACTATCTGCAAAGATCAGCTGCCGATCAACAAGACGCACCTGCGTGTGAGACTAGACTATCTGCAACATCAGCTGCCAATCAACAAGACGCACCTGCGCGTGAGACTAGACTATCTGCAAACATCAGTTGCCGATCAACAAGACGCACCTGCGCGTGAGACTAGACTATCTGCAAACATCAGCTGCCGATCAACAAGACGCACCTGCTTGTGAGACTAGGCTACCTGCAAACATCAGCTGCCGATCAACAAGACGCACCTGTGTGTGAGACTAGACTACCTGCAAACATCAGCTGCCGATCAACAAGACGCACCTGCGTGTGAGACTAAACTACCTGCAAACATCAGCTGCCGATCAACAAGACGCACCTGCATTTGAGACTAGACTATCTGCACACATCAGCTGCCGATCAACAAGACGCACCTGCGTGTGAGACTAGACTACCTGCAAACATCAGCTGCCGATCAACAGGACGCACCTGCGTGTGAGATTATACTACCTGCAAACCTCAGCTGCCGATCAACAAGACGCACCTGCGTGTGAGACTAGACTATCTGCAATTATCAGCTGCCTATTAACAAGACGCACCTGCGTGTGAGACTAGACTATCTGCAAACATCAGCTGCCGATCAAGAAGACCGACCTGCGTGTGAGACTAGACTATCTGCAAACATCAGCTGCCGATCAACAAGATGCACCTGCGTGTGAGACTAGACTATCTGCAAACATCAGCTGCCGATCAACAAGACGCACCTGCGTGTGAGACTAGACTGTCTGCAAACATCAGCTGCCGATCAACAAGACGCAACTGTGTGTGAGACTAGACTATCTGCAAACATCAGCTGCCGATCAACAAGACGCACCTGCATGTGAGACTAGACTATCTGCAAACATCAGCTGCCGATCAACAAGATGCACCTGCGCGTGAGACTAGACTATCTGCAAACATCAGCTGCCGATCAACAAGACGCACCAGCGCGTGAAACAAGACTATCTGCCAACATCATCTGCCGATCAACAAGACGCACCTGCATGTGAGACTAGACTATCTGCAAACATCAGCTGCCGATCAACAAGACGCACCAGCGTGTGAGACAAGACTATCTGCGAAAATCAGCTGCCGATCAACAAGACGCACCTGCGTGTGAGACTAGACTACCTGCAAACATCATCTGCCGATCAACAAGACGCACCTGCATGTGAGACTAGACTATCTGCAAACATCATCTGCCGATCAACAAGACGCACCTGCGCGTGAGACAAGACTATCTGCAAACATCAGCTGCTGATCAACAAGACGCACCAGCGCGTGAGAATAGACTATCTGCAAACATCAGCTGCCGATCAACAAGACGCACCTGCGTGTGAGACTAGACTACGTGCAAACATCAGCTGCCGATCAACAAGACGCACCTGCGTGTGAGACTAGACTATCTGCAAACATCATCTCTAAAGCAACAAGGAAACAGCCAACCTGTACAAAAACTCCCCAGTTTTTGTGATCATCAGCTGCCGATCAACAAGACGCCCCTGCGTGTGAGACTAGAATATCTGCAAACATCAGCTGCCGATCAGCAAGACGGACCTGCGTGTGAGACTAGACTATCTGCAAACATCATCTGCCGATCAACAAGACGCACCTGCGTGTGAGACTAGACTATCTGCAAAGATCAGCTGCCAATCAACAAGACACACCTGCATGTGAGACTAGACTATCTGCAAACATCAGCTGCCGATCAACAAGACGCACCAGCGTGTGAGACTAGACTATCTGCAAACAACATCTGCCGATCAACAAGACGCACCTGCGTGTGAGACTAGACTATCTGCAAACATCATCTGCCGATCAACAAGATGCACCTGCGTGTGAGACTAGACTATCTGCAAACATCATCTGCCGATCAACAAGACGCACCTGTGTGTGAGACTAGACTATCTGCAAACATCATCTGCCGATCAACAAGACGCACCTGCGTGTGAGACTAGACTATCTGCAAAGATCAGCTGCCAATTAACAAGACACACCTGCATGTGAGACTAGACTATCTGCAAACATCAGCTGCCGATCAACAAGACGCACCAGCGTGTGAGACTAGACTATCTTCAAACATCATCTGCCGATCAACAAGACGCACCAGCATGTGAGACAAGACTATCTGCAAACATCAGCTGCTGATCAACAAGATGCACCTGCGTGTGAGACTAGACTATCTGCAAACATCAGCTGCCGATCAACAAGACGCACCAGCGTGTGAGACTAGACTATCTGCAAACATCAGCTGCCGATCAACAAGACGCACCAGCGTGTGAGACTAGACTGTCTGCAAACATCAGCTGCCGATGAACAAGACGCACCAGCGTGTGAGACTAGACCATCTGCAAACATCAGCTGCCGATCAACAAGACGCACCGGCGTGAGACTAGACTATCTGCAAACATCAGCTGCTGATGAACAAGACGCACCAGCGTGTGAGACTAGAATATCTGCAAACATCAGCTGCCGATCAACAAGACGCACCAGCGTGTGAGACTAGACTATCTGCAAACATCAGCTGCCGATCAACAAGACGCACCTGCGTGTGAGACTAGACTATCTGCATCATCAGCTGCCAATCAACAAGACGCACCTGCGCGTGAGACTAGACTATCTGCAAACATCAGTTGCCGATCAACAAGACGCACCTGCGCGTGAGACTAGACTATCTGCAAACATCAGCTGCCGATCAACAAGACGCACCTGCTTGTGAGACTAGGCTACCTGCAAACATCAGCTGCCGATCAACAAGACGCACCTGCGTGTGAGACTAGACTACCTGCAAACATCAGCTGCCGATCAACAAGACGCACCTGCGTGTGAGACTAAACTACCTGCAAACATCAGCTGCCGATCAACAAGACGCACCAGCGTGTGACAAGACTATCTGCGAAGATCAGCTGCGATCAACAAGACGCACCTGCGTGTGGGACTAGACTACCTGCAAACATCATCTGCCGATCAACAAGACGCACCTGCACGTGAGACTAGACTAACTGCAAACATCATCTGCCGATCAACAAGACGCACCTGCGCGTGAGACAAGACTATCTGCAAACATCAGCTGCCGATCAACAAGACGCACCAGCGCGTGAGACTAGACCATCTGCAAACATCAGCTGCCGATCAACAAGACGCACCTGCGTGTGAGACTAGACTACCTGCAAACATCAGCTGCCGATCAACAAGACGCACCTGCGTGTGAGACTAGACTTTCTGCAAACATCATCTCTAAAGCAACAAGGAAACAGCCAACCTGTACAAAAACTGCCCGGTTTTTGTGATGCACTATCCACCTTATATCTCCTTCCCAATAGTTTGAACCTAACACAGAGCCTTATACTCGCATCGTGTGCAACTCTGCTACCCCTGCCGTTCCTCTAGGGGCGGTTAGAATAACCAAAAATACAATTGTAACAGCTGCAGGTTGCACCACCTTACAAGAAAGTCCATATAGAAATACATATACGAATGTCCGTCCAGTATTGAGATAACAAAAAAGTTCTTTATTCTTCTTTACAATGTTGACAAGTGTACAGCAAACAGCCACAACAGCCAATGCATTTCGTTCTATGCCAAGAACTTCATCAGGGCTGTAAAACAATGTTTAAAAAAAGATAGATATATAGTTTACTTTATTTCAAATGCATATTACTAAGCTTATAGTTCATTATATACATGTAATAAAAGCATAGCATAAAAACACATGCGAGAAAATCTGCCGATCAACAAGACGCACCTGCATGTGAGACTAGACTATCTGCAAACATCAGCTGCCGATCAACAAGACGCACCAGTGTGTGAGACAAGACTATCTGCGAACATCAGCTGCCGATCAACAAGACGCCCCTGTGTGTGAGACTAGAATATCTGCAAACATCATCTGCCGATCAACAAGACGCACCTGCGTGTGAGACTAGACTATCTGCAAACATCAGCTGCCGATCAACAAGACGCACCTGCATGTGAGACTAGACTATCTGCAAACATCAGCTGCCGATCAACAAGACGCACCAGCGTGTGAGACTAGACTATCTGCAAACATCATCTGCCGATCAACAAGACGCACCTGCGTGTGAGACTAGACTATCTGCAAACATCAGCTGCCGATCAACAAGACGCACCAGTGTGTGAGACTAGACTATCTGCAAACATCAGCTGCCGATCAACAAGACGCACCAGCGTGTGAGACTAGACGGTCTGCAAACATCAGCTGCCGATGAACAAGACGCACCAGCGTGTGAGACTAGACCATCTGCAAACATCAGCTGCCGATCAACAAGACGCACCAGCGTGAGACTAGACTATCTGCAAACATCAGCTGCCGATGAACAAGACGCACCAGCGTGTGAGACTAGAATATCTGCAAACATCAGCTGCCGATCAACAAGACGCACCAGCGTGTGAGACTAGACTATCTGCAAACATCAGCTGCCGATCAACAAGACGCACCTGCGTGTGAGACTAGACTATCTGCAACATCAGCTGCCAATCAACAAGACGCACCTGCGCGTGAGACTAGACTATCTGCAAACATCAGTTGCCGATCAACAAGACGCACCTGCGCGTGAGACTAGACTATCTGCAAACATCAGCTGCCGATCAACAAGACGCACCTGCTTGTGAGACTAGGCTACCTGCAAACATCAGCTGCCGATCAACAAGACGCACCTGTGTGTGAGACTAGACTACCTGCAAACATCAGCTGCCGATCAACAAGACGCACCTGCGTGTGAGACTAAACTACCTGCAAACATCAGCTGCCGATCAACAAGACGCACCTGCATTTGAGACTAGACTATCTGCACACATCAGCTGCCGATCAACAAGACGCACCTGCGTGTGAGATTATACTACCTGCAAACCTCAGCTGCCGATCAACAAGACGCACCTGCGTGTGAGACTAGACTATCTGCAATTATCAGCTGCCTATTAACAAGACGCACCTGCGTGTGAGACTAGACTATCTGCAAACATCAGCTGCCGATCAAGAAGACCGACCTGCGTGTGAGACTAGACTATCTGCAAACATCAGCTGCCGATCAACAAGACGCACCTGCGTGTGAGACTAGACTATCTGCAAACATCAGCTGCCGATCAACAAGACGCACCTGCGTGTGAGACTAGACTGTCTGCAAACATCAGCTGCCGATCAACAAGACGCAACTGTGTGTGAGACTAGACTATCTGCAAACATCAGCTGCCGATCAACAAGACGCACCTGCATGTGAGACTAGACTATCTGCAAACATCAGCTGCCGATCAACAAGATGCACCTGCGCGTGAGACTAGACTATCTGCAAACATCAGCTGCCGATCAACAAGACGCACCAGCGCGTGAAACAAGACTATCTGCCAACATCATCTGCCGATCAACAAGACGCACCTGCATGTGAGACTAGACTATCTGCAAACATCAGCTGCCGATCAACAAGACGCACCAGCGTGTGAGACAAGACTATCTGCGAAAATCAGCTGCCGATCAACAAGACGCACCTGCGTGTGAGACTAGACTACCTGCAAACATCATCTGCCGATCAACAAGACGCACCTGCATGTGAGACTAGACTATCTGCAAACATCATCTGCCGATCAACAAGACGCACCTGCGCGTGAGACAAGACTATCTGCAAACATCAGCTGCTGATCAACAAGACGCACCAGCGCGTGAGAATAGACTATCTGCAAACATCAGCTGCCGATCAACAAGACGCACCTGCGTGTGAGACTAGACTACCTGCAAACATCAGCTGCCGATCAACAAGACGCACCTGCGTGTGAGACTAGACTATCTGCAAACATCATCTCTAAAGCAACAAGGAAACAGCCAACCTGTACAAAAACTCCCCAGTTTTTGTGATCATCAGCTGCCGATCAACAAGACGCCCCTGCGTGTGAGACTAGAATATCTGCAAACATCAGCTGCCGATCAGCAAGACGGACCTGCGTGTGAGACTAGACTATCTGCAAACATCATCTGCCGATCAACAAGACGCACCTGCGTGTGAGACTAGACTATCTGCAAAGATCAGCTGCCAATCAACAAGACACACCTGCATGTGAGACTAGACTATCTGCAAACATCAGCTGCCGATCAACAAGACGCACCAGCGTGTGAGACTAGACTATCTGCAAACAACAGCTGCCGATCAACAAGACGCACCTGCGTGTGAGACTAGACTATCTGCAAACATCATCTGCCGATCAACAAGATGCACCTGCGTGTGAGACTAGACTATCTGCAAACATCAGCTGCCGATGAACAAGACGCACCAGCGTGTGAGACTAGAATATCTGCAAACATCAGCTGCCGATCAACAAGACGCACCAGCGTGTGAGACTAGACTATCTGCAAAGATCAGCTGCCGATCAACAAGACGCACCTGCGTGTGAGACTAGACTATCTGCAACATCAGCTGCCAATCAACAAGACGCACCTGCGCGTGAGACTAGACTATCTGCAAACATCAGTTGCCGATCAACAAGACGCACCTGCGCGTGAGACTAGACTATCTGCAAACATCAGCTGCCGATCAACAAGACGCACCTGCTTGTGAGACTAGGCTACCTGCAAACATCAGCTGCCGATCAACAAGACGCACCTGTGTGTGAGACTAGACTACCTGCAAACATCAGCTGCCGATCAACAAGACGCACCTGCGTGTGAGACTAAACTACCTGCAAACATCAGCTGCCGATCAACAAGACGCACCTGCATTTGAGACTAGACTATCTGCACACATCAGCTGCCGATCAACAAGACGCACCTGCGTGTGAGACTAGACTACCTGCAAACATCAGCTGCCGATCAACAGGACGCACCTGCGTGTGAGATTATACTACCTGCAAACCTCAGCTGCCGATCAACAAGACGCACCTGCGTGTGAGACTAGACTATCTGCAATTATCAGCTGCCTATTAACAAGACGCACCTGCGTGTGAGACTAGACTATCTGCAAACATCAGCTGCCGATCAAGAAGACCGACCTGCGTGTGAGACTAGACTATCTGCAAACATCAGCTGCCGATCAACAAGATGCACCTGCGTGTGAGACTAGACTATCTGCAAACATCAGCTGCCGATCAACAAGATGCACCTGCGTGTGAGACTAGACTGTCTGCAAACATCAGCTGCCGATCAACAAGACGCAACTGTGTGTGAGACTAGACTATCTGCAAACATCAGCTGCCGATCAACAAGACGCACCTGCATGTGAGACTAGACTATCTGCAAACATCAGCTGCCGATCAACAAGATGCACCTGCGCGTGAGACTAGACTATCTGCAAACATCAGCTGCCGATCAACAAGACGCACCAGCGCGTGAAACAAGACTATCTGCCAACATCATCTGCCGATCAACAAGACGCACCTGCATGTGAGACTAGACTATCTGCAAACATCAGCTGCCGATCAACAAGACGCACCAGCGTGTGAGACAAGACTATCTGCGAAAATCAGCTGCCGATCAACAAGACTCACCTGCGTGTGAGACTAGACTACCTGCAAACATCATCTGCCGATCAACAAGACGCACCTGCATGTGAGACTAGACTATCTGCAAACATCATCTGCCGATCAACAAGACGCACCTGCGCGTGAGACAAGACTATCTGCAAACATCAGCTGCTGATCAACAAGACGCACCAGCACGTGAGAATAGACTATCTGCAAACATCAGCTGCCGATCAACAAGACGCACCTGCGTGTGAGACTAGACTACCTGCAAACATCAGCTGCCGATCAACAAGACGCACCTGCGTGTGAGACTAGACTATCTGCAAACATCATCTCTAAAGCAACAAGGAAACAGCCAACCTGTACAAAAACTCCCCAGTTTTTGTGATCATCAGCTGCCGATCAACAAGACGCCCCTGCGTGTGAGACTAGAATATCTGCAAACATCAGCTGCCGATCAGCAAGACGGACCTGCGTGTGAGACTAGACTATCTGCAAACATCATCTGCCGATCAACAAGACGCACCTGCGTGTGAGACTAGACTATCTGCAAAGATCAGCTGCCAATCAACAAGACACACCTGCATGTGAGACTAGACTATCTGCAAACATCAGCTGCCGATCAACAAGACGCACCAGTGTGTGAGACTAGACTATCTGCAAACAACAGCTGCCGATCAACAAGACGCACCTGCGTGTGAGACTAGACTATCTGCAAACATCATCTGCCGATCAACAAGATGCACCTGCGTGTGAGACTAGACTATCTGCAAACATCATCTGCCGATCAACAAGACGCACCTGTGTGTGAGACTAGACTATCTGCAAACATCATCTGCCGATCAACAAGACGCACCTGCGTGTGAGACTAGACTATCTGCAAAGATCAGCTGCCAATTAACAAGACACACCTGCATGTGAGACTAGACTATCTGCAAACATCAGCTGCCGATCAACAAGACGCACCAGCGTGTGAGACTAGACTATCTTCAAACATCATCTGCCGATCAACAAGACGCACCAGCGTGTGAGACTAGACTATCTGCAAACATCATCTGCCGATCAACAAGACGCACCTGTGTGTGAGACTAGACTATCTGCAAACATCAGCTGCCGATCAACAAGGCGCACCTGCGGGTGACACTAGACTATCTGCAAACATCAGCTGCCGATCAACAAGACGCACCTGAGTGTGAGACTAGACTATCTGCAAACATCAGCTGCTGATCAACAAGACGCACCCGCGTGTGAGACTAGATGCGAGACTAGACTATCTGCAAACATCAGCTGCTGATCAACAAGACGCACCTGCGTGTGAGACTAGACTATCTGCAAACATCAGCTGCCGATCAACAAGACGCCCCTGCGTGTGAGACTAGACTATCTGCAAACATCAGCTGCCGATCAACAAGACGCACCAGCGTGTGAGACTAGACTATCTGCAAACATCAGCTGCCGATCAACAATACGCACCAGCGTGGGAGACTAGACTATCTGCAAACATCAGCTGCTGATCAACAAGACGCACTGCGTGTGAGACTGGACTATCTGCATACATCAGCTGCCGATCAACATGACGCACCAGCGTGTGAGACTAGACTATCTGCAAACATCAGCTGCCGATCAACAAGATGCACTAGCGTGTGAGAATAGACTATCTGCAAACATCAGCTGCAGATGAACAAGACGCACCAGCGTGTGAGACTAGACCATCTGCAAACATCAGCTGCCGATCAACAAGACGCACCAGCGTGAGACTGGACTATCTGCAAACATCAGCTGCCGATCAACAAGACGCACCAGCGTGTGAGAATAGACTATCTGCAAACATCAGCTGCAGATGAACAAGACGCACCAGCGTGTGAGACTAGACCATCTGCAAACATCAGCTGCCGATCAACAAGATGCCCCTGCGTGTGAGACTAGACTATCTGCAAACATCAGCTGCCGATCAACAAGACGCACCAGCGTGAGACTAGACTATCTGCAAACATCAGCTGCCGATCAACAAGACGCACCAGCATGTGAGACTAGACTATCTGCAAACATCAGCTGCCGATCAACAATACGCACCAGCGTGGGAGACTAGACTATCTGCAAACATCAGCTGCTGATCAACAAGATGCACCTGCGTGTGAGACTGGACTATCTGCAAACATCAGCTGCCGATCAACATGACGCACCAGCGTGTGAGACGAGACTATCTGCAAACATCAGCTGCCGATCAACAAGATGCACCAGCGTGTGAGAATAGACTATCTGCAAACATCAGCTGCAGATGAACAAGACGCACCAGCGTGTGAGACTAGACCATCTGCACACATCAGCTGCCGATCAACAAGACGCACCAGCGTGAGACTGGACTATCTGCAAACATCAGCTGCCGATGAACAAGACGCACCAGCGTGTGAGACTAGACTATCTGCAAACATCAGCTGCCAATCAACAAGACGCACAAGCGTGTGAGACTAGACTATCTGCAAACATCAGCTGCCGATCAACAAGACGCCCCTGCGTTTGAGACTAGACTATCTGCAAACATCAGCTGCCGATCAACAAGACGCACCTGCGTGCAAGACTAGACTATCTGCAAACATCAGCTGCTGATCAACAAGACGCACCTGCGCGTGAGACTAGACTATCTGCAAACATCAGTTGCTGATCAACAAGACGCACCTGCGCGTGAGACTAGACTATCTGCAAACATCAGCTGACGATCAACAAGATGCACCAGCGTGTGAGAATAGACTATCTGCAAACATCAGCTGCCGATGAACAAGACGCACCAGCGTGTGAGAATAGACTATCTGCAAACATCAGCTGCCGATCAACAAGACGCACCAGCGTGTGAGACTAGACTATCTGCAAACATCAGCTGCCGATCAACAAGACGCCCCTGCGTGTGAGACTAGACTATCTGCAAACATCAGCTGCCGATCAACAAGATGCACCTGCGTGCAAGACTAGACTATCTGCAAACATCATCTGCCGATCAACAAGACGCACCTGCGCATGAGACTAGACTATCTGCAAACATCAGTTGCTGATCAACAAGACGCACCAGCGTGTGAGACTAGACCATCTGCAAACATCAGCTGCCGATCAACAAGACACACCAGCGTGAGACTGGACTATCTGCAAACATCAGCTGCAGATGAACAAGACGCACCAGCGTGTGAGACTAGACTATCTGCAAACATCAGCTGCCGATCAACAAGACGCACCAGCGTGTGAGACTAGACTATCTGCAAACATCAGCTGCCGATCAACAAGACGCCCCTGCGTGTGAGAATAGACTATCTGCAAACATCAGCTGCCGATCAACAAGACGCACCTGCGTGCAAGACTAGACTATCTGCAAACATCAGCTGCCGATCAACAAGACGCACCTGCGCGTGAGACTAGACTATCTGCAAACATCAGCTACCGATCAACAAGACGCACCTGCTTGTGAGACTAGGCTACCTGCAAACATCAGCTGCCGATCAACAAGATGCACCTGCGTGTGAGACTAGACTACCTGCAAACATCAGCTGACGATCAACAAGACGCACCTGCGTGCAAGACTAGACTACCTGCAAACATCAGCTGCCGATCAACAAGACGCACCTGCGTTTGAGACTAGACTATCTGCAAACATCAGCTGCTGATCAACAAGACGCACCTGCGTGTGAGACTAGACTACCTGCAAACATCAGCTGGCGATCAACAAGACGCACCTGCGTGTGAAATTAGACTACCTGCAAACATCAGCTGCCGATCAACAAGACGCACCTGCGTGTGAGACTAGACTATCTGCAAACATCAGCTGCCGATCAACAAGACGCACCTGCGTGTGAGACTAGACTATCTGCAAACATCAGCTGCCGATCAACAAGACGCACCTGCGTGTGAGACTAGACTATTTGCAACTATCAGCTGCCGATCAACAAGACGCACCTGCGTGTGAGACTAGACTATCTGCAACCATCAGCTGCCGATCAACAAGACGCAACTGCGTGTGAGACTAGACTATCTGCAACCATCAGCTGCCGATCAGCAAAACGCACCTGCATGTGAGACTAGACTATCTGCAACCATCAGCTGCCGATCAGCAAGACGCACCTGCGTGTGAGACTGGATGCGAGACTAGACTATCTGCAAACATCAGCTGCCGATCAACAAGACTCACCTGCGTGCGAGACTAGACTATCTGCAAACATCAGCTGCCGATCAACAAGACGCACCTGCGTGTGAGACTAGACTATCTGCAAACATCAGTTGCTGATCAACAAGACGCACCAGCGTGTGAGACTAGATGCGAGACTAGACTATCTGCAAACATCAGCTGCCGATGAACAAGACGCACCAGCGTGTGAGACTAGACCATCTGCAAACATCAGCTGCCGACCAACAAGACGCACCAGCGTGAGACTGGACTATCTGCAAACATCAGCTGCCGATGAACAAGACGCACCAGCGTGTGAGACTAGACTATCTGCAAACATCAGCTGCCGATCAACAAGACGCACCAGCGTGTGAGACTAGACTATCTGCAAACATCAGCTGCCGATCAACAAGACGCCCCTGCGTGTGAGACTAGACTATCTGCAAACATCAGCTGCCGATCAACAAGACGCACCAGCGTGTGAGACTAGACTATCTGCAAACATCAGCTGCCGATCAACAATACGCACCAGCGTGGGAGACTAGACTATCTGCAAACATCAGCTGCTGATCAACAAGACGCACTGCGTGTGAGACTGGACTATCTGCATACATCAGCTGCCGATCAACATGACGCACCAGCGTGTGAGACTAGACTATCTGCAAACATCAGCTGCCGATCAACAAGATGCACTAGCGTGTGAGAATAGACTATCTGCAAACATCAGCTGCAGATGAACAAGACGCACCAGCGTGTGAGACTAGACCATCTGCAAACATCAGCTGCCGATCAACAAGACGCACCAGCGTGAGACTGGACTATCTGCAAACATCAGCTGCCGATCAACAAGACGCACCAGCGTGTGAGAATAGACTATCTGCAAACATCAGCTGCAGATGAACAAGACGCACCAGCGTGTGAGACTAGACCATCTGCAAACATCAGCTGCCGATCAACAAGATGCCCCTGCGTGTGAGACTAGACTATCTGCAAACATCAGCTGCCGATCAACAAGACGCACCAGCGCGAGACTAGACTATCTGCAAACATCAGCTGCCGATCAACAAGACGCACCAGCATGTGAGACTAGACTATCTGCAAACATCAGCTGCCGATCAACAATACGCACCAGCGTGGGAGACTAGACTATCTGCAAACATCAGCTGCTGATCAACAAGATGCACCTGCGTGTGAGACTGGACTATCTGCAAACATCAGCTGCCGATCAACATGACGCACCAGCGTGTGAGACGAGACTATCTGCAAACATCAGCTGCCGATCAACAAGATGCACCAGCGTGTGAGAATAGACTATCTGCAAACATCAGCTGCAGATGAACAAGACGCACCAGCGTGTGAGACTAGACCATCTGCACACATCAGCTGCCGATCAACAAGACGCACCAGAGTGAGACTGGACTATCTGCAAACATCAGCTGCCGATGAACAAGACGCACCAGCGTGTGAGACTAGACTATCTGCAAACATCAGCTGCCAATCAACAAGACGCACAAGCGTGTGAGACTAGACTATCTGCAAACATCAGCTGCCGATCAACAAGACGCCCCTGCGTGTGAGACTAGACTATCTGCAAACATCAGCTGCCGATCAACAAGACGCACCTGCGTGCAAGACTAGACTATCTGCAAACATCAGCTGCTGATCAACAAGACGCACCTGCGCGTGAGACTAGACTATCTGCAAACATCAGTTGCTGATCAACAATACGCACCTGCGCGTGAGACTAGACTATCTGCAAACATCAGCTGACGATCAACAAGATGCACCAGCGTGTGAGAATAGACTATCTGCAAACATCAGCTGCCGATGAACAAGACGCACCAGCGTGTGAGAATAGACTATCTGCAAACATCAGCTGCCGATCAACAAGACGCACCAGCGTGTGAGACTAGACTATCTGCAAACATCAGCTGCCGATCAACAAGACGCCCCTGCGTGTGAGACTAGACTATCTGCAAACATCAGCTGCCGATCAACAAGATGCACCTGCGTGCAAGACTAGACTATCTGCAAACATCATCTGCCGATCAACAAGACGCACCTGCGCATGAGACTAGACTATCTGCAAACATCAGTTGCTGATCAACAAGACGCACCAGCGTGTGAGACTAGACCATCTGCAAACATCAGCTGCCGATCAACAAGACGCACCAGCGTGAGACTGGACTATCTGCAAACATCAGCTGCAGATGAACAAGACGCACCAGCGTGTGAGACTAGACTATCTGCAAACATCAGCTGCCGATCAACAAGACGCACCAGCGTGTGAGACTAGACTATCTGCAAACATCAGCTGCCGATCAACAAGACGCCCCTGCGTGTGAGAATAGACTATCTGCAAACATCAGCTGCCGATCAACAAGACGCACCTGCGTGCAAGACTAGACTATCTGCAAACATCAGCTGCCGATCAACAAGACGCACCTGCGCGTGAGACTAGACTATCTGCAAACATCAGCTACCGATCAACAAGACGCACCTGCTTGTGAGACTAGGCTACCTGCAAACATCAGCTGCCGATCAACAAGATGCACCTGCGTGTGAGACTAGACTACCTGCAAACATCAGCTGACGATCAACAAGACGCACCTGCGTGCAAGACTAGACTACCTGCAAACATCAGCTGCCGATCAACAAGACGCACCTGCGTTTGAGACTAGACTATCTGCAAACATCAGCTGCTGATCAACAAGACGCACCTGCGTGTGAGACTAGACTACCTGCAAACATCAGCTGGCGATCAACAAGACGCACCTGCGTGTGAAATTAGACTACCTGCAAACATCAGCTGCCGATCAACAAGACGCACCTGCGTGTGAGACTAGACTATCTGCAAACATCAGCTGCCGATCAACAAGACGCACCTGCGTGTGAGACTAGACTATCTGCAAACATCAGCTGCCGATCAACAAGACGCACCTGCGTGTGAGACTAGACTATTTGCAACTATCAGCTGCCGATCAACAAGACGCACCTGCGTGTGAGACTAGACTATCTGCAACCATCAGCTGCCGATCAACAAGATTCAACTGCGTGTGAGACTAGACTATCTGCAACCATCAGCTGCCGATCAGCAAAACGCACCTGCATGTGAGACTAGACTATCTGCAACCATCAGCTGCCGATCAGCAAGACGCACCTGCGTGTGAGACTGGATGCGAGACTAGACTATCTGCAAACATCAGCTGCCGATCAACAAGACTCACCTGCGTGCGAGACTAGACTATCTGCAAACATCAGCTGCCGATCAACAAGACGCACCTGCGTGTGAGACTAGACTATCTGCAACCATCAGCTGCAGATCAATAAGACGCACCTGTGTGTGAGACTTGACTATCTGCAAACATCAGCTGCCGATCAACAAGACGCACCTGCGTGTGAGACTAGACTATCTGCAACCATCAGCTGCAGTTCAATAAGACGCACCTGCGTGTGAGACTTGACTATCTGCAAACATCAGCTGCCGATCAACAAGACGCACCTGCGTGTGAGACTAGACTATCTGCAAACATCAGCTGCCGATCAACAAGATGCACCTGCGTGCAAGACTAGACTATCTGCAAACATCAGCTGCTGATCAACAAGACGCACCTGCGCGTGAGACTAGACTATCTGCAAACATCAGCTACCGATCAACAAGACGCACCTGCTTGTGAGACTAGGCTACCTGCAAACATCAGCTGCCGATCAACAAGATGCACCTGCGTGTGAGACTAGACTACCTGCAAACATCAGCTGACGATCAACAAGACGCACCTGCGTGCAAGACTAGACTACCTGCAAACATCAGCTGCCGATCAACAAGACGCACCTGCGTTTGAGACTAGACTATCTGCAAACATCAGCTGCTGATCAACAAGACGCACCTGCGTGTGAGACTAGACTACCTGCAAACATCAGCTGGCGATCAACAAGACGCACCTGCGTGTGAAATTAGACTACCTGCAAACATCAGCTGCCGATCAACAAGACGCACCTGCGTGTGAGACTAGACTATCTGCAAACATCAGCTGCCGATCAACAAGACGCACCTGCGTGTGAGACTAGACTATCTGCAAACATCAGCTGCCGATCAACAAGACGCACCTGCGTGTGAGACTAGACTATTTGCAACTATCAGCTGCCGATCAACAAGACGCACCTGCGTGTGAGACTAGACTATCTGCAACCATCAGCTGCCGATCAACAAGATTCAACTGCGTGTGAGACTAGACTATCTGCAACCATCAGCTGCCGATCAGCAAAACGCACCTGCATGTGAGACTAGACTATCTGCAACCATCAGCTGCCGATCAGCAAGACGCACCTGCGTGTGAGACTGGATGCGAGACTAGACTATCTGCAAACATCAGCTGCCGATCAACAAGACTCACCTGCGTGCGAGACTAGACTATCTGCAAACATCAGCTGCCGATCAACAAGACGCACCTGCGTGTGAGACTAGACTATCTGCAACCATCAGCTGCAGATCAATAAGACGCACCTGTGTGTGAGACTTGACTATCTGCAAACATCAGCTGCCGATCAACAAGACGCACCTGCGTGTGAGACTAGACTATCTGCAACCATCAGCTGCAGTTCAATAAGACGCACCTGCGTGTGAGACTTGACTATCTGCAAACATCAGCTGCCGATCAACAAGACGCACCTGCGTGTGAGACTAGACTATCTGCAAACATCAGCTGCCGATCAACAAGATGCACCTGCGTGCAAGACTAGACTATCTGCAAACATCAGCTGCTGATCAACAAGACGCACCTGCGTGTGAGACTAGACTATCTGCAAACATCAGCTGCCGATCAACAAGACGCACCTGCGTGTGAGACTAGACTATCTGCAAACATCAGCTGCCGATCAACAAGACGCACCTGCGTGTGAGACTAGACTATTTGCAACTATCAGCTGCCGATCAACAAGACGCACCTGCGTGTGAGACTAGACTATCTGCAACCATCAGCTGCCGATCAACAAGATTCAACTGCGTGTGAGACTAGACTATCTGCAACCATCAGCTGCCGATCAGCAAAACGCACCTGCATGTGAGACTAGACTATCTGCAACCATCAGCTGCCGATCAGCAAGACGCACCTGCGTGTGAGACTGGATGCGAGACTAGACTATCTGCAAACATCAGCTGCCGATCAACAAGACTCACCTGCGTGCGAGACTAGACTATCTGCAAACATCAGCTGCCGATCAACAAGACGCACCTGCGTGTGAGACTAGACTATCTGCAACCATCAGCTGCAGATCAATAAGACGCACCTGTGTGTGAGACTTGACTATCTGCAAACATCAGCTGCCGATCAACAAGACGCACCTGCGTGTAGAGACTAGACTATCTGCAACCATCAGCTGCAGTTCAATAAGACGCACCTGCGTGTGAGACTTGACTATCTGCAAACATCAGCTGCCGATCAACAAGACGCACCTGCGTGTGAGACTAGACTATCTGCAAACATCAGCTGCCGATCAACAAGATGCACCTGCGTGCAAGACTAGACTATCTGCAAACATCAGCTGCTGATCAACAAGACGCACCTGCGCGTGAGACTAGACTATCTGCAAACATCAGTTGCTGATCAACAAGACGCACCTGCGCGTGAGACTAGACTATCTGCAAACATCAGCTGACGATCAACAAGATGCACCAGCGTGTGAGAATAGACTATCTGCAAACATCAGCTGCCGATGAACAAGACGCACCAGCGTGTGAGACTAGACTATCTGCAAACATCAGCTGCCGATCAACAAGACGCACCAGCGTGTGAGACTAGACTATCTGCAAACATCAGCTGCCGATCAACAAGACGCCCCTGCGTGTGAGACTAGACTATCTGCAAACATCAGCTGCCGATCAACAAGACGCACCTGCGTGCAAGACTAGACTATCTGCAAACATCATCTGCCGATCAACAAGACGCACCTGCGCGTGAGACTAGACTATCTGCAAACTTCAGTTGCTGATCAACAAGACGCACCAGCGTGTGAGACTAGACCATCTGCAAACATCAGCTGCCGATCAACAAGACGCACCAGCGTGAGACTGGACTATCTGCAAACATCAGCTGCCGATGAACAAGACGCACCAGCGTGTGAGACTAGACTATCTGCAAACATCAGCTGCCGATCAACAAGACGCACCAGCGTGTGAGACTAGACTATCTGCAAACATCAGCTGCCGATCAACAAGACGCCCCTGCGTGTGAGACTAGACTATCTGCAAACATCAGCTGCCGATCAACAAGACGCACCTGCGTGCAAGACTAGACTATCTGCAAACATCAGCTGCCGATCAACAAGACGCACCTGCGCGTGAGACTAGACTATCTGCAAACATCAGCTACCGATCAACAAGACGCACCTGCTTGTGAGACTAGGCTACCTGCAAACATCAGCTGCCGATCAACAAGATGCACCTGCGTGTGAGACTAGACTACCTGCAAACATCAGCTGACGATCAACAAGACGCACCTGCGTGCAAGACTAGACTACCTGCAAACATCAGCTGCCGATCAACAAGACGCACCTGCGTTTGAGACTAGACTATCTGCAAACATCAGCTGCCGATCAACAAGACGCACCTGCGTGTGAGACTAGACTACCTGCAAACATCAGCTGGCGATCAACAAGACGCACCTGCGTGTGAAATTAGACTACCTGCAAACATCAGCTGCCGATCAACAAGACGCACCTGCGTGTGAGACTAGACTATCTGCAAACATCAGCTGCCGATCAACAAGACGCACCTGCGTGTGAGACTAGACTATCTGCAAACATCAGCTGCCGATCAACAAGACGCACCTGCGTGTGAGACTAGACTATTTGCAACCATCAGCTGCCGATCAACAAGACGCACCTGCGTGTGAGACTAGACTATCTGCAACCATCAGCTGCCGATCAACAAGACGCAACTGCGTGTGAGACTAGACTATCTGCAACCATCAGCTGCCGATCAGCAAAACGCACCTGCATGTGATACTAGACTATCTGCAACCATCAGCTGCCGATCAGCAAGACGCACCTGCGTGTGAGACTGGATGCGAGACTAGACTATCTGCAAACATCAGCTGCCGATCAACAAGACTCACCTGCGTGCGAGACTAGACTATCTGCAAACATCAGCTGCCGATCAACAAGACGCACCTGCGTGTGAGACTAGACTATCTGCAACCATCAGCTGCAGATAAATAAGAAGCACCTGTGTGTGAGACTTGACTATCTGCAAGCATCAGCTGCCGATCAACAAGACGCACCTGCGTGTGAGACTAGACTATCTGCAAACATCAGCTGCCGATCAACAAGACTCACCTGCGTGCGAGACTAGACTATCTGCAAACATCAGCTGCCGATCAACAAGACGCACCTGCGTGTGAGACTAGACTATCTGCAAACATCAGTTGCTGATCAACAAGACGCACCAGCGTGTGAGACTAGATGCGAGACTAGACTATCTGCAAACATCAGCTGCCGATGAACAAGACGCACCAGCGTGTGAGACTAGACCATCTGCAAACATCAGCTGCCGACCAACAAGACGCACCAGCGTGAGACTGGACTATCTGCAAACATCAGCTGCCGATGAACAAGACGCACCAGCGTGTGAGACTAGACTATCTGCAAACATCAGCTGCCGATCAACAAGACGCACCAGCGTGTGAGACTAGACTATCTGCAAACATCAGCTGCCGATCAACAAGACGCCCCTGCGTGTGAGACTAGACTATCTGCAAACATCAGCTGCCGATCAACAAGACGCACCAGCGTGTGAGACTAGACTATCTGCAAACATCAGCTGCCGATCAACAATACGCACCAGCATGGGAGACTAGACTATCTGCAAACATCAGCTGCTGATCAACAAGACGCACTGCGTGTGAGACTGGACTATCTGCATACATCAGCTGCCGATCAACATGACGCACCAGCGTGTGAGACTAGACTATCTGCAAACATCAGCTGCCGATCAACAAGATGCACTAGCGTGTGAGAATAGACTATCTGCAAACATCAGCTGCAGATGAACAAGACGCTAGAGCTTGTGAGACTAGACCATCTGCAAACATCAGCTGCCGATCAACAAGACGCACCAGCGTGAGACTGGACTATCTGCAAACATCAGCTGCCGATCAACAAGACGCACCAGCGTGTGAGAATAGACTATCTGCAAACATCAGCTGCAGATGAACAAGACGCACCAGCGTGTGAGACTAGACCATCTGCAAACATCAGCTGCCGATCAACAAGATGCCCCTGCGTGTGAGACTAGACTATCTGCAAACATCAGCTGCCGATCAACAAGACGCACCAGCGTGAGACTAGACTATCTGCAAACATCAGCTGCCGATCAACAAGACGCACCAGCATGTGAGACTAGACTATCTGCAAACATCAGCTGCCGATCAACAATACGCACCAGCGTGGGAGACTAGACTATCTGCAAACATCAGCTGCTGATCAACAAGATGCACCTGCATGTGAGACTGGACTATCTGCAAACATCAGCTGCCGATCAACATGACGCACCAGCGTGTGAGACGAGACTATCTGCAAACATCAGCTGCCGATCAACAAGATGCACCAGCGTGTGAGAATAGACTATCTGCAAACATCAGCTGCAGATGAACAAGACGCACCAGCGTGTGAGACTAGACCATCTGCACACATCAGCTGCCGATCAACAAGACGCACCAGCGTGAGACTGGACTATCTGCAAACATCAGCTGCCGATGAACAAGACGCACCAGCGTGTGAGACTAGACTATCTGCAAACATCAGCTGCCAATCAACAAGACGCACAAGCGTGTGAGACTAGACTATCTGCAAACATCAGCTGCCGATCAACAAGACGCCCCTGCGTGTGAGACTAGACTATCTGCAAACATCAGCTGCCGATCAACAAGACGCACCTGCGTGCAAGACTAGACTATCTGCAAACATCAGCTGCTGATCAACAAGACGCACCTGCGCGTGAGACTAGACTATCTGCAAACATCAGTTGCTGATCAACAAGACGCACCTGCGCGTGAGACTAGACTATCTGCAAACATCAGCTGACGATCAACAAGATGCACCAGCGTGTGAGAATAGACTATCTGCAAACATCAGCTGCCGATGAACAAGACGCACCAGCGTGTGAGAATAGACTATCTGCAAACATCAGCTGCCGATCAACAAGACGCACCAGCGTGTGAGACTAGACTATCTGCAAACATCAGCTGCCGATCAACAAGACGCCCCTGCGTGTGAGACTAGACTATCTGCAAACATCAGCTGCCGATCAACAAGATGCACCTGCGTGCAAGACTAGACTATCTGCAAACATCATCTGCCGATCAACAAGACGCACCTGCGCATGAGACTAGACTATCTGCAAACATCAGTTGCTGATCAACAAGACGCACCAGCGTGTGAGACTAGACCATCTGCAAACATCAGCTGCCGATCAACAAGACGCACCAGCGTGAGACTGGACTATCTGCAAACATCAGCTGCAGATGAACAAGACGCACCAGCGTGTGAGACTAGACTATCTGCAAACATCAGCTGCCGATCAACAAGACGCACCAGCGTGTGAGACTAGACTATCTGCAAACATCAGCTGCCGATCAACAAGACGCCCCTGCGTGTGAGAATAGACTATCTGCAAACATCAGCTGCCGATCAACAAGACGCACCTGCGTGCAAGACTAGACTATCTGCAAACATCAGCTGCCGATCAACAAGACGCACCTGCGCGTGAGACTAGACTATCTGCAAACATCAGCTGCCGATCAACAAGACGCACCTGCGTGTGAGACTAGACTACCTGCAAACATCAGCTGGCGATCAACAAGACGCACCTGCGTGTGAAATTAGACTACCTGCAAACATCAGCTGCCGATCAACAAGACGCACCTGCGTGTGAGACTAGACTATCTGCAAACATCAGCTGCCGATCAACAAGACGCACCTGCGTGTGAGACTAGACTATCTGCAAACATCAGCTGCCGATCAACAAGACGCACCTGCGTGTGAGACTAGACTATTTGCAACTATCAGCTGCCGATCAACAAGACGCACCTGCGTGTGAGACTAGACTATCTGCAACCATCAGCTGCCGATCAGCAAAACGCACCTGCATGTGAGACTAGACTATCTGCAACCATCAGCTGCCGATCAGCAAGACGCACCTGCGTGTGAGACTGGATCCGAGACTAGACTATCTGCAAACATCAGCTGCCGATCAACAAGACTCACCTGCGTGCGAGACTAGACTATCTGCAAACATCAGCTGCCGATCAACAAGACGCACCTGCGTGTGAGACTAGACTATCTGCAACCATCAGCTGCAGATCAATAAGACGCACCTGTGTGTGAGACTTGACTATCTGCAAACATCAGCTGCCGATCAACAAGACGCACCTGCGTGTGAGACTAGACTATCTGCAACCATCAGCTGCAGTTCAATAAGACGCACCTGCGTGTGAGACTTGACTATCTGCAAACATCAGCTGCCGATCAACAAGACGCACCTGCGTGTGAGACTAGACTATCTGCAAACATCAGCTGCCGATCAACAAGATGCACCTGCGTGCAAGACTAGACTATCTGCAAACATCAGCTGCTGATCAACAAGACACACCTGCGCGTGAGACTAGACTATCTGCAAACATCAGTTGCTGATCAACAAGACGCACCTGCGCGTGAGACTAGACTATCTGCAAACATCAGCTGACGATCAACAAGATGCACCAGCGTGTGAGAATAGACTATCTGCAAACATCAGCTGCCGATGAACAAGACGCACCAGCGTGTGAGACTAGACTATCTGCAAACATCAGCTGCCGATCAACAAGACGCACCAGCGTGTGAGACTAGACTATCTGCAAACATCAGCTGCCGATCAACAAGACGCCCCTGCGTGTGAGACTAGACTATCTGCAAACATCAGCTGCCGATCAACAAGACGCACCTGCGTGCAAGACTAGACTATCTGCAAACATCATCTGCCGATCAACAAGACGCACCTGCGCGTGAGACTAGACTATCTGCAAACTTCAGTTGCTGATCAACAAGACGCACCAGCGTGTGAGACTAGACCATCTGCAAACATCAGCTGCCGATCAACAAGACGCACCAGCGTGAGACTGGACTATCTGCAAACATCAGCTGCCGATGAACAAGACGCACCAGCGTGTGAGACTAGACTATCTGCAAACATCAGCTGCCGATCAACAAGACGCACCAGCGTGTGAGACTAGACTATCTGCAAACATCAGCTGCCGATCAACAAGACGCCCCTGCGTGTGAGACTAGACTATCTGCAAACATCAGCTGCCGATCAACAAGACGCACCTGCGTGCAAGACTAGACTATCTGCAAACATCAGCTGCCGATCAACAAGACGCACCTGCGCGTGAGACTAGACTATCTGCAAACATCAGCTACCGATCAACAAGACGCACCTGCTTGTGAGACTAGGCTACCTGCAAACATCAGCTGCCGATCAACAAGATGCACCTGCGTGTGAGACTAGACTACCTGCAAACATCAGCTGACGATCAACAAGACGCACCTGCGTGCAAGACTAGACTACCTGCAAACATCAGCTGCCGATCAACAAGACGCACCTGCGTTTGAGACTAGACTATCTGCAAACATCAGCTGCCGATCAACAAGACGCACCTGCGTGTGAGACTAGACTACCTGCAAACATCAGCTGGCGATCAACAAGACGCACCTGCGTGTGAAATTAGACTACCTGCAAACATCAGCTGCCGATCAACAAGACGCACCTGCGTGTGAGACTAGACTATCTGCAAACATCAGCTGCCGATCAACAAGACGCACCTGCGTGTGAGACTAGACTATCTGCAAACATCAGCTGCCGATCAACAAGACGCACCTGCGTGTGAGACTAGACTATTTGCAACCATCAGCTGCCGATCAACAAGACGCACCTGCGTGTGAGACTAGACTATCTGCAACCATCAGCTGCCGATCAACAAGACGCAACTGCGTGTGAGACTAGACTATCTGCAACCATCAGCTGCCGATCAGCAAAACGCACCTGCATGTGATACTAGACTATCTGCAACCATCAGCTGCCGATCAGCAAGACGCACCTGCGTGTGAGACTGGATGCGAGACTAGACTATCTGCAAACATCAGCTGCCGATCAACAAGACTCACCTGCGTGCGAGACTAGACTATCTGCAAACATCAGCTGCCGATCAACAAGACGCACCTGCGTGTGAGACTAGACTATCTGCAACCATCAGCTGCAGATAAATAAGACGCACCTGTGTGTGAGACTTGACTATCTGCAAGCATCAGCTGCCGATCAACAAGACGCACCTGCGTGTGAGACTAGACTATCTGCAACCATCAGCTGCAGATCAATAAGACGCACCTGCGTGTGAGACTTGACTATCTGCAAACATCAGCTGCCGATCAACAAGACGCACCTGCGTGTGAGACTAGACTATCTGCAAACATCAGCTGCCGATCAACAAGATGCACCTGACGAGCTGGCTAAAGGCCTTGTAGTTGGTCAATGTCCGGGGGTCCTCCTCAGTAAAGACATGGTCAATGTCCTCCATAGACCGGTCTTCCAGCAGTTGGCCAGAAGATTTTGGCTCCTACCAAAAATGAAAGGTCTGGTGAAGGCTGAATATTTACACATGGAAACAGGGGCAAATACTCAAGATAAACCACCAATTTAAACAGGGGCAAGGGCAGAGACAACTGTAAACAACAGCCTGTTGAAACCTGAGGAACAAACTATGGACTGTGCAAAGTACCTTGGAGTCATCCTCGTCCTCCTCTTCTTCCTTGCACTTTGGTTTGCTTTTTTTCTCTTTCTTGGGTGGCAGTTTCTTCTTCTTGCCTGGTGTGTAGTCACTACCTTCGCTCTCAGAGCGAATATCCTCATCCTCGCCAAATTCCAGGCCCTCTCCAGAACTGTCGCCAAGGTCCTGCAGAAAGAAGGAGAAGCAGATGATTCAGACTGCTGCAGGAGTCAGTAAGACAAAACAGTCGGGAGACTAAATCACTACTCACAAGAGGCATGTATCTCAAGGGAGCCTCACCTCAATGGAGCTTCACCTCAATGGAGCTTCACCTTAATGGAGCTTCACCTAAACGGAGCTTCACCTCCACCTCAATGGAGCTTCACCTCAATGGAGCTTCACCTCAATAGAGCTTCACCTCAATGGAGCTTCATCTCAATGGAGCTTCACCTCAATGGTGCTTCACCTCAATAGAGCTTCACCTCAATGGAGCTTCACCTCAATGGAGCTTCACCTCCACCTCAATAGAGCTTCATCTCAATGGAGCTTCACCTCAATGGAGCTTCACCTTCACCTCAATGAAGCTTCACCTCAATGGAGCTTCACCTCAATAGAGCTTCACCTCAATGGAGCTTCACCTCAATAGAGCTTCATCTCAATGGAGCTTCACCTCAATGGAGCTTCACCTCCATCTCAATGGAGCTTCACCTCCATCTCAATGGAGCTTCACCTCCATCTCAATGGAGCTTCACCTCAATGGAGCTTCACCTCAATAGAGCTTCACCTCAATAGAGCTTCACCTCAATGGAGCTTCACCTGTCCTGATGAGGACCACGCACATCCAAGAACACTCGGTCCACCACAGTAAGAGGGCTGGAAACCACACAAGAGATACAGTTGAGCCCACGCCCTCAACATTCGGATACCTTCCTTGGCATCCCTTCTGACACAAGACCTGCAATACATGTATGTGCCTGCTTTTCCATTCTGCAATCCTTCAAAGCAGTGGTTATTCAATCAATCAATCAGGGGTTTGTTGAGCGCCCTACTCACCCGAGAGGGCCTCAAAGCCCTGAGGGGGGGGGGAGGGATCGCAACTCCATTAGCCGAAAAGCCAAGTCTTGAGGGTCTTCCTCAAGGTGTTCAGGGAGGGGGCAAGTCTCATGTCTGCTGGGAGCTCGTTCCAGGTTTTGGCCGCAATGTGAGAGAAGGATCTTCCACCTGCTCTGGCTCTGCGGATGCGCGGGGTTTCGGCCAGTGCGAGGTTGGAAGATCAGAGGTTCCTTTTGGGTACGTGGAAGTTGATTCTGTCGTTGAGGTATTTGGGTCCGGTGTTGTGCAGGCATTTGTAGGCGTGTGTGAGGATTTTGAAGGTGACTCTTAGTCTTTTCTCCACGGGCAGCCAGTGGAGCGTTCGAAGGTGTTGGCTGATGTGTTTGTGCCGGGGAGGCCGAGGACAAGTCGGGCGGCAGTATTCTGTATCGTCTGGAGTTTTCGGAGTAGGGACTTGTTCATGCCGGCGTATAGTGCATTTCCATAGTCCAGTCTGCTGGTGATGAGTGCTTGGGTGACTGTCGTCCTTGACTCCGGGGGGATCCATTTGAAGATCTTGCGGAGGATGCAGAGGGTGTTGAAGCAACTCGAGGTGATGGCTTTCTCCTGTCGTTTCATGGTAAGGGATGGGTCGAGTACGATGCCAAGGTTTTTGGCACGGTCCAAGGGAGTCAGTGGGCTTCCGAGGGCTGTCGGCCCCAGGTGTTGTCCCATGCTGAAGGGGTGGTTCCGAGTCTGAGGACTTCTGTCTTCTCGACGTTGAGCTTGAGGCAGCTGTTGGTCATCCAGACTGCGACCTCCTGCATACTTTTCTGGAAGTTGAGTTTGGTGATGGCAGGGTCTTTTGTGAGGGAGAGGATGAGCTGGGTGTCGTCAGCGTAGGAGACAATGTTGAGGCCATGTTGTCGGATGATGGTGGCGAGGGGGGCCATGTAGATGTTGAAGAGGGTCAGGCTCAAGAATGATTCCTGTGGGACTCCGCAGGTGATTTCCGTGGGATCTGAGAGGAAGGGCGGCAGTCCTATTCTTTGGCTTCTTCCGGTGAGGAATGATCGGATCCAGTCTAGGGCTGTTCCTTGTATGCCGGCGTTGTGTAGTCTGGCGACAAGTGTGCGGTGGGAGACGGTGTCGACGGCTGCTGAAAGGTCAAGTAGGATGAGGGCTGCGGAGTGGCCTTGGTCCAGGAGGATGAGGATGTCATCTGTGGCGGCGAGTAGGGCGGTCTCTGTGCTGTGGTTGCTTCGGAATCCGGATTGGGACGGGTCGAGGATGGCATTGTCTTCGATGAATCGTGTCAGTTCCTTGTTGATTGTTTTCTATGCAACTTTAGCCGCGTTGGGGAGGAGCGAGATGGGCCGGTAGTTCTTGAAGTCGGTGGGGTCAGCTATCGGCTTTTTGAGCAGGAGCCTGACTTCTGCGCGTTTCCAGTCATCTGGGAAGGAGCCTGTTTCCATGGTGGTGTTGATGGTACGTTGTAGTTCGTGTGCGATGGTGGTGGCGGGTCTGTGGTAGATGTGGGGGGCAGGGGTCGGTGGGGGCCCCTGAGTGGATGCCTTTCATGGTTGAAGTGGTGTCTTCGACTGTGATCGGCGTCCAGGTGGAGATGATGGGCTGGCCGGTGCATCATGGGGGGCGGGTCGGCTGTGGCGTCAGGTGGAGGGTCGGTGAAGTTGTCGTAGAGGTTTTTGATCTTGAGGTGGAAGTATGTCCCAAGCTTGTCGCAGAGGTCTTGGGACTGGGTGATATCTGTGGCTTCGCTGCCAGGGTTGGTGAATTCCTGGATGACAGTGAAGAGTACCTTGGAGTTGGTGGAGTTAGCAGGGATTTTGGTGTGGATGAAGGACCTCTTGGTGGTTCTAATTTGGTTGTGGTAGTCGGTCATGGCGTCCTTGTAGGTGGTGTAGTTTTCGGGTGTCTTGGCATTTCTCCAGTTCTTCTCCAGGTTCCTGCAGGTGCATCTGGTTTGTTGGAGATCGGTGGTGAACGAGGCGGCTTTCCTAGGGCGCTGTTTGTCGGTGTTGCATAACGGGGCGAGTTTGTCTGCACAGTTGAAGATCCAAATGTGGAGTTCTCTGGCTGCAGCGTTAGTGTCGGATGCCGGGGGTGGTTGTCTCGGGTGAGGGTGGAGTTGAGTTGCTCGTCGGTGACCTTGCTCCAGTTCCTTCGTGGTGGGCGTGGGGCTGGTTTGGGTGCCATGGGTTTGTCGACGGTGAACTGTACGCAGTGGTAGTCGGTCCATGGGGGTTGCGTTGTGTGGCTGAAGTGGATGTTGTTTCCTGCTGCGAAGATGGGGTCAAGGGTGTGTCCTGCCCTGTGGGTCGGTGTGGTGACGAGTTGTTTGAGTCCGAGGTTGACCCGAAAGGTGGTGGAGTTGGGGTCGTTGGGGTTGTTGAGGTGGAAGTTCAGGTCTCCGATGAGTATGTAGTTCATTGAGGCTATGGCGTGGGGTGCGATGAGGTCGGTGATGGCAAAGGGGGCCCGGGAGGCGGGGGGTCTGTAGATGAGGGTTCCGCGGAGCGTGGAGCAGCGGCTGGTCTGGATCAGGAAGTGCAGGTGTTGGGCAGAGGGAAATGTTTCGCTGGAGGTGGTGAGGCGGAGGGTGTTCTTGTGGGCGATGGCGAGGCTCCCTCCCGGGTGGTTGGGGCGGTCCTTCCTCTGGATCTTGTATCCGTCTGGGATGGCGGTGTTGATGTCGGGACCGGAGGAGGCGTTGGTCCAGGTCTCCGTGAAGAAGGCAATGTCTGGCGAGAGAGAGTCGAGTAGGTTCCAGATCTCCACGGCGTGTTTGTGCACGGAGCGCACGTTGAGGAGGATGCATCTTAGGGCGTCGCTGGTGTTGACTTTGGTGGTGCTTGAGGCGGGTTGGTGGTGAAGGTCTGGCGGCAGTGGAGGAAGGAAAACTGTCTGTGGGTCGTGTTTGGCGTGGCATGTTGGCAGTCTCTGAGTCATCCGGGGTTGAGTGCGTGGAGGGTGGCTGTGTTGCAGCGGTGGGCGGTACGAGATGCAGGGTCCATGGCACTGGTCGTGGACGGGCGCAAACGGGCTTGCCTTTGCGCCCAGCGGCCTCCATTAAGTAGGGGAGAGGGGGGAAAGCACAGCTGGGAGGCGGGAGGCGGGAAGCGGCGATCGGGAGGTGGGCGGGGTCTAACGAGTACCTGAAACCAGGGTAAGGGGGAGAGAGGCAAAAAAGAATAAAACAATGAGGCAGGAACTAGAACTGAACTAAAGGCAAAACACTAAAGACAAAATACAAGACTAAAGACAAAAAACAAAGCCAAGGCAATCAGGCAATGCAATGCAGCAATGCAATCAGGACAGGCACAGAGAGCGGGTCGGGAGCGGTCTCGAACCCTGCTCTGCTAGGTCAGCGGCGGTGACGGCCAGGCAGAGCTGCGTGGAGGGAGAGCGGTTCCCAGGCCAGAAGGTCAGGGCACTCGCTCGATCCTCCGCGCAGCGACCTCCATTAAGTAGGGGAGGGAAAGGGCAGCCGGGAGGCGGGAAGGTGGGAAGCGGCGATCGGGAGGTGGGCGGGGTCTAACGAGCGCCTGAAACCAGAGTAAGGGGGAGAGAGGCAAAAAAGAATCAAACAATGAGGCAGGAACTAGAACTGAACTAAAGGCAAAAGCAAGACTAAAGACAAACAAGCATTTGCAATGCAATTGGTCTCGCCTTTGGGACCTTATATGTATTTATCCATGCAACATATTATACTGGGTGTTCAATTTCAAAGGGCGTGCGCATCTCACAAAGTCCAGTAGTCAGTTGTAGTTACAAAAATTATGATTTCTTTATTTTCATCAGTATAAATAAGCATTGAACATTAACACTCCAGCCAACGCGTTTCATTCCCACACTGGGAACTTCATCAGGGCTCTTATCTTGATTGTCTCAACCGTTAAGCTTGTGATTATATGAAGCGCGATCCTGTGTATTCCACTAGGACCCAACAATATAGTCTTGAGTATGGTAACTCCTCACACTCATGCGCGTCTTCCTCCTTGTTCTCGTGTCCCACACGACAGTGGAATACACAGGATCGCGCTTCATATAATCACAAGCTTAACGGTTGAGACAATCAAGATAAGAGCCCTGATGAAGTTCCCAGTGTGGGAATGAAACGCGTTGGCTGGAGTGTTAATGTTCAATGCTTATTTATACTGATGAAAATAAAGAAATCATAATTTTTGTAACTACAACTGACTACTGGACTTTGTGAGATGCGCACGCCCTTTGAAATTGAATGATCTCTTGATCTGGAGCACAGTGACGCCACGCAACGGCTGGCGTAGGGGCAGTTTTGTGCATCAGAACTTTATTTTTTGGAACTGGCACGAGGTGCGGTACCAGTGGTCCGCCGTTGCTCTAACTGATATCTATATTATACTGGGTGCTACAACATGTATTGTTTGAGCATGGAATTCTTTACAAGGTTGGGGTTTAAATAAAGCAACATATTTAGGGGTGAATGAAGAATGACAAAGGTATTCTTTTTTGTCATCTGATCAAAATGTCGAGGGTCACCAATGTTGGAATGTATTAGATAGGGCAAGCTGCGATTGTGCGTGAGCGAGTTTGAGCAAGAGTGTGTGTTTGCAAGGGTGAAACTGTGTGTGACAGAAGGGAGTGGTGTCTGAAAGCATGTGTGAGAGAAATGTGTGTGTGAGTATAAATTACGTGCTGAAATGTGTGTGAGAGTATAAATTGGGTGTGTAAGTTTGAGTGAAAATATGTGTGTGATAGACAACTTTAGAAATAGTTGATATATATGTCTCTGGGAAAGTGTGGTGTGTGAGTGTGTGAGAAAGAGAGAAAGTGTGTGTGAGAGAGAGAGCGAGAGAGGTGAAATTGATAGTAGTGCAGCAAAAAACGAGGCAAAAGGAGGCGAGAGTGATGCAGCATCACGGGAGAGCTGGGCAATCTGAAACTTGACAGCTATTGCAGATTCTGCTACTTTGGAGAGAGCACTAGATGACCCTGTGTGGCCTTCTTGGCTTTTCAGTCAATTGCACGTTTTATGTCAGGTTTTCAAGCTTTCTTTTACAATATTTGAAAGAAAACCTACAAATTTCGGAATGCATCATAATGGTGGCTGAATACGTACGATAATCTGTAAATTCACTACTACCATCTGCAGCACTGTTTACTAGGTGGAGACATTGAAAATAGTGTTTTATAGCACTAGAAATAGAAAAATCACGCACTTTTAAAATGAAATAAAGGCGAGGGTCAGGAAAATAAAATATAAAGTTGAGTGTTCTAAAATTAAATATGTATGTGATTGCCATATGCCAGTGACTCTCTCGAGGTCCGCGGCCCTGCTATCATGCTTGCGTGGCTTCTCTGTGGGCCGCTCGGTGTAGTTCTCTTCGCTTTTGAGCTCCAACTTAACCTCCCCTCAGCGGCCACAAGTACAAGAAATAAGATAGGTCCTTATTTAAAGTGTAATACACATCAGGGTATAAACTACGCCCCATTCCGGAATTGCCTGTTAACGGCCAATTGAACAAGACTAACCCGACTATTTTTTACGTCTGACATTATAGAATTTAAAGAAGGAGTAGTGTGCGTGTAAATATTTTGTGTATGTTTTAAACACTAGAATAACCACACGTGTGAAAGGACGAAGTCCGATTAACGGCCATATTGAATAAGGTGGAATCGTGTGTTTCGGACAGAGTTTTAATGAAAAAACAAAGTTGAGGTTTTAACATTCAAATGAATGACAGATTTGAGGGTGTGGCGCAGATGTGGATCGGTAGTTGAAATAATGAAAATGTACCTATGGAAAGCGCAGCTTATAACATGTAGGTAAGCAATCCATATTGTATGCAGGGAGCTTAATGTCTGCTTTTGTTGCAGCGATTTAGCATGACCACCTGCGTTTAGGTCATCACGGGCACTATGTCCAATCCTGGATTTTTGTTCCATACCTTAATGCGTTCCGCGTGAAGAGCCAGTGGAACAGCAACTAATAAAAACAGCAGAAAGCAATTAATGGCGGGAGTAAAATAACTTAGAAAAAACAGCGGTGGGGGGACAACTACTAAACATGTGCACCGAGCTCCGCTCCCCATCAGCACCAGCCAGCCTCCCTCTGTAGCAGCGGCTTCACCTGCACCAACGCACTTTCCCACTACACGTCGGAGCCACAGAAATAACGGGCCTGTCCCTAAGGCAGCAGTGGCAAAACGGCGCTTTGCCTACCTCCCAGCTGCCACCGCTACAGCTCTGCTGTCAGACCGGAGAAAAGAGAGCGCCGTTGAGCGCCAGTCTTGGAGCGAGATGGCAGGAGACAGGCAGCTCCCTTTACCACCCAGCAGCCCCCGTGCAAGAGGCTGTCAGAACAGACACGGCCACAAACACCACCTCAAAGAGCAAACGTGCTGCCGTCTGTCCTTCCCCAACTGAAAACCCGGCGGCAAGGGTCCCCGGGTGAATGAAGTCTTTGGTGCCCGTGTAACGGAAAGAGCATTACTGTTAGGGATTCGCTCGCGGTCTCCCGAGAGACGCTGTGTTTTTAAACGGGAGTGCCGGCGGGGGGAGAAGAGGACACAAAAGGAGTGCTCACAGGCCACATAACATGTGTAACACTCCCAGTAAAGGGGCCAATAGCCATGGGAGGTGACAGATGACGATATGGTCGTCATAAGGAGGGACTAACAAGCCTCAAAGTAAATCAAAAGACAGCATTTACAGAGGACAAACACACAAGCCAATGGGCGGAGAGTGGGCGGAGCTTCCACAAAGCTTCCCCGCTATACTGTATACTGCATGCCTCGCAAAGCGAGCTAGCACATGCGCTGCAACGCTAGCGAGACCTAAAAACAAGACTAAAGACAAAAATCAAAGCCAAGGCAATCAGGCAATGCAATGCAGCCATGCAATCAGGACAGGCACAGAGAGCGGTTCGGGAGCAGTCTCGAAACCTGCTCTGCTAGGTCAGCGGCGGTGACGGCTAGGCAGAGCTGCGTGGAGGTAGAGTGGTTCCCAGGCCAGAAGGTCAGAGTTATTAACCTTCTGACCCCACTGAATCACAAGTGGAAGGAAGGAACCTTAAAGCCATTTCTACAGCAACAAAATTACACAAACAAAAACTGGCAGCGCCAACTGGTCTCATATTTGCGACCTACTGGCGCTGCCAAGCAAAGCATGAACAAAATTAACGTAAAGGTGCGATGATGCAGCCGCACGTCACTTTGGAGGTGTGCACGTATGCATTATGACTCGTGCATATGATGCAGGTACCATTTGTTTTTAAATATCGATCTGAGATAGAATGGTAAATTAAAGAAAAATATATATATCACCAAAAAATAGAAATCTGGGTGGAGACGGGAAGTATAAGAGAATGCAGAGGAAAAGCAGCATACTAGGACGAGCAACACAGAGGAAGGGGAGAAGCACACAAGCATGAGACAGCAGAATGGTGTGCAGGGAGAGAGAAGCACATGGATGAGCGAGAACACTGCGTGCCAGGCAGAAAAAGTACATGACAGCACCAGGAAAACACATGCCCTCTCAAGGAGTACTTAAGCCAAAAAAAAAAGTAGTTCCCTAAAAGTGGACAGTGGAAGAACACAAGTAAACATACTATGCTCCGGCAGGGACAAAAGATGGACAAGGTAAGCTATTGAATAAGAAGCAAGTGGATTAGAATAACAATAAAGTCAGCTAATGGTCAACAATAGGCGGGCTTTGAGCCCACTGTCAGTTCTTGGTAAGCTAACAAGTTTTTAACCAAACAACTAATAGGCTCGACCTAAAAATACACAAACAAGAATACTCTACATGCAATAGCACATCTACTTTTCTCTGCAAATGCATGTTTAAATACAAGAGAGACTACACATGAGTCTAAGACCCGGGTCGCATTCCTAAATCAATAGGTAAAAATCAGAGCTTTAAGTAGAAGTAGTGAAAAGTTTGAACTGGATTGACATTTGCCAATGACAGACAAGGCAGCAATCAAGCTTAGTATGGACAAAGCTGAAGACCAGATGCCAAAGCACAGGCTGCCTACTGAGACAGAATATTGTGTAAAAAATATCGAAAACAAGAATATTGAGTAGGTAAGTGCAAATAGATAGGTATAAATTTACTATTCTTAACTCCTGATCTACGTACCTTGAAGATATATATATCGTCAAAGTACATATATGTGGAATTATATATAGTAAAACTTTACTTACCCGTAGAAAATGACCTTCACGATATTCTTGTTTTCGATATATTTGACACAATATTCTGTCCCACGATATTTGTGTTTCCGATATTTTGTCCCCACACCGAAGTGGCGTTCTGCCGGTGAAAGTATTTCAGCTCTGCTGAAAAATACAGACATGCACCCTCTCCAATACAGGAAGTGTAAGTCCTTGGAGTCTGTAAGGGCCTGCCTATATAAAGAAGTCGAAGGGAGAACAGCAGCCTGGGTGGGCTGTGTGGGCAGTCTACCCATGCTTAGATCACCGAGTGCCAGGAACCCTGGCTCTCCAAGTGTGCAGAGAAAATCAAAAGCAATTCAAAACTGTTTCTAGTAATTGCGGGTTCATATCAGAGCACAGTCAGTCACACATACTGCCTTCTGAACTAGGAACCAGATTCGGACTTGAAAGGTTTTTAAAATGCTCATGATATTTTTTTATTAACATATCTTCATTGATTTTATTAAGACATTAAATACACTGGGGATTCCGCAACTCTGTCCGTGAAGAAATGCATCGGTGGGAAGGTCTTCCCTTGGCATGGCTAGGCAGTCTCCATGCTGTTAAGATGTTCCTTCTTCCTAAAATCCTCTATTTGTTCCAGTCGCTCCCTACTCCTATTCCGCATGCGGATATTCAGGCCCTGCAACAAGATTTTACTAAGTTCATATGGGGGAAATCGCGTCCCCCGCTTCTCCCACAGAATACTCCTGCTTCCCAGATCTCGGGGTGGCCTGGTCTGTCCCAACTTGCTGGAATACTACTGGGCTTGCCACCTCTGTTTTATATCGGAGTGGATCGTTCCTGAAAGCGAGAAACATTGGTTCCACATGGACCGTGCGGTGGCTTGCAGACCGCTATGGGACCTCGCCTGGCTTCCGTGTGCGGCACGCCCACGCAGTGCCTGCTTAGCGACGCCAACGAGAACGGTCTTGGATATATGGGATAGATTGGCGCTCTCCCGGTGCCTCACAACCTTCCCTTCTCCCAACACCCCGCTCACACACAATCCTGCATTCCCCCCTGCTTTTCAGTCTCGGGCCTTTGAGGCTTGGACCATAGAGGGTCGACGTGTTCTCCAGGACTTCTTTCAGGGTTCTGCCCTCCTCTCTTTTGATCAATGCAAACAATTCTTCCACCTTGCTGACAATGCGCGCCTACAGTATTGCCAACTACGTCACTGGCTGTCTTCTCCCGCGTACTCTCGGGAAGTGACTCGACAACTCACCCCCTTTGAGTCCCTGGTCCGTAGATTTAACAGGTCTAAAGGCCTCATCTCTAAAACCTATTCAGTCCTCCAACACTCTGGGCATCTACCACTCCACGGCTATCAAACTCGCTGGGCATCTGATTTGGCTGCTGACGTCTCCCCGGAGGAATGGGACCGCCTGTGGAAGGACATTCCTAAGGTATACCGTAGCATTCCTCAGCACGAACCTGCCTACAAATTGATGACTCAGTGGTATTATACTCCTACTCGCCTCCACCAGATGTTCCAGAACACTTCTCCGATCTGTTGGAGATGCCAGACTGATAGAGGGGACTTCTTGCACATTTGGTGGTCTTGCTCAGAACTCACTGTGTTCTGGAAGGAGGTCCTCAGCCACATTAAAGAGGTGGTGGGTTTTCCGATCCCTGCTGCCCTGTCCCTGGTGCTCCTGGGCATCCGGCCCAACACGCTAAAAGCCATGACCTCGGCACACTGGCATCTCATCCTCCACTTACTAGGTGCAGCGCGACAGTCCATTGCCTCCTGCTGGAAGCGACCCCACCCCCGCCTATTGCTGCATGGTTTCTCTGACTATGGGACGTCCTTTCCCTGGAACTGCTTACTGCCCGTCTTGCTCATACTGACACACGCTTTGATCGCATCTGGCGTCCACTCATACACTACCTTACTAAAACCGAACATTCCCGTCTGATGCCTCCTAGATTGCGGGCTCTGCAACTGTTCGACGATCCCTTGGAGCCTTACTCTAGAGGCAAGAGACCAGACTCCTCGGAGTAGTCTGCGATACCTGCTGGGCGGGCCCCCCGAGCCCTAGGACTGCCGGCTTCCACTCTGGGTCTTGGCTTTGTTCCCTCCTCCTCATTCCCTTGGCGCATCCGCTTTTTCCGTCACTTTCTTCTCTGTCCTCGCCTTCTTCTGTTCCCTCTCCCCTCTTTTTTTTCTCCTTTCTTTTCTTCGTCTCCTTTTCTTTCTCTTGATATATGATGGTTCTTATGTTATTTGCCACAAAACGTATTGATGCTATCACAGTATGACCTGTGCCTTTCGCTTGGGCGGGGGCCCTGCTTTGCCTAGATTTTGTTAGCTTTGATCCACCGTTTACTTCCCTGGTTGCAGCTGTGGCCCTTCAATGTTGGACAATGTCGCCTTCGCTGGACCTTTGTCTCTTGGCCCCCTGCATGGCCTCTCCCTGAGAACTGACGAGAATTCTCTCCTGAAGGCTGACTTTTAAGTTTTGGAGTCTCGCTATGCCCCCCTCCCATATGTGTTGAAACTTCTCGAACTTTGTATCTCTTTCTTTATTGCTGGGTCTTCAGACTGATGGTTTATTTTGTCGATGTCTATTTGTTACCCCCCCCTCCCTCCCTTCCTCCCCCCCACCCTTGCCCTTCAATCTTTGTGGCATGTGTAATTTTCTATTTGCTTCTGTTCAATAAACAGATATTACATTAAAATAAAAAAAATACACTGGGAAGGGCCATACAGTAGACTTCAAGTAAGTATTATTGTTACTTGATGAAACATTTATTCTCATTGGAGGAACCATCTAAAAATTTCTTAGTGCAAAATGCTTATGATTGATAAAATAATGTTGAAGGTGAGACGGGTCCCCAGAGCCCCTGGGGAGGTGCCGTGGGTCCCCAGAGCCCCTGGGGAGGTGCAGCGGGTCCCCAGAGCCCCTGGGGAGGTGCCATTGGTCCCCAGGGGCCTGCCGAGCACGGATTAAAAACCACTGCTTCCGGGCATTAATACAATACGGCTCAGTCTTTAAACACTACTTTTTTCTAGCTCTCTTTCCTCACTGTAGGTAAAAGGACCCCCAACTCCTCATCCAGAGCTTCCTCAATCTCTGCGGAGAGACGTAAGAATCAGTCCCACAGTCGGCTGTACATCAGTGGCGCCCAAGCCATAGACATGTGACTGATCATCAAGAAACAGCAAATGAAAGGAAACTCACGCTCATGGTGGCCGTCCAAAGGCGCCCCCGACACAACGCTGCTCCTTTTCTGCAGAGTATTAACTGACATTCCACCACAAATACTCACAAGGCATGCAAACTCCGATTCACAAACACCACGAGTACTCCGATTCACAAACACCACAAGGTTTGCGGCCACTCAAGAGATTTTACAGTGTAAACCAGCCTTTTGTTAGGTCAGAAATTGGCTTTGGAGCAGTGCAATAAGAGAGGGCATAAAGAGACTTCCACATCACAATTACAAGTTGCAAATGTGTGTATCGATAGCTTGTGAACTTCAACTGCGGCTTGAGACTTCAAAACCAAGGATTAGTTAGGATCTGCAAAGGAGAACTGTGTCGGCAGCCCTAGGGGTGAGCAGGCAGAGGCCCTACTCCCCACCACCCCATGTCTTCAACAACAGGGAACATTTTTGTTAAAAACAAAAAACGTGGCACAAGGCACTTTTTGTTTTGTTAAAAAAAAATGTTTCTCCCTTCGGAAAACAAACTCGGGGATGTGGGCCATGGCACGCCCCTATTCATGTATTTCAATGTTCCTGAGGGGGTCGTTTACGGCCCCCAGAGAGCGGACAATTCATAATGTGACCCATTAGAGCATAGGTTGCGCTGCAAAGTGCACAACCATTTGCAAACCAATCGGCGTGCAAACTGCACATCCCAGTTTGCTAGGGGTGTTCATAGATCCAACCCTAGGAAACTAACGCGTCAGCAATTCACAACTAATACAGGAGAAAAGTACAGAAACAAAAATGTGCCTGGCTAAAACCACAAATGTGTAAGATTTGTGTACAAGCTGCAATCATGCAAGCATAATGCACTTAGGTCTGGCTTCGGGCACTAACAGCCAGTCTGGTGTAACGCCTTTATGGGGGTCTCAGGCCAGTCCGACCATAGTGGCAGATAATGGTTATGGCTTTTGTAGTTTAGCACGAATGCCCGGGGGGCTGAAATACTGTTTTGCTCAAACGGAATCACCAAGATACCTAGGCACTTGTTTCTCGAGTCATCGAGGTCGAGCAGGTGAGGCTTACTCCAAGGGGCGCTGTAGAGAGAGGGAGCGGAAACAAAGGGGGGATGACACTAAGTGGCACCTAACTTGAACGTGTAGATTGTTCTTTACACGCTATATATATTTACCCTCAAGTGTAAAAAGAAAAAACAAGTCTGCCCTTTTAACTCCGATCAGCAAATAACCCAGAGTTACCATGATTAAAGTGTGTCTAGTTCCTGCGTGGTAGGCATGGCGTTTTCATTGAACAGTTCGTCATATCCCAACATCGGACCTTATATAAAACGTTTTTAAGAGAGAGATTTAAACGCGCCACCGAAGTGAACCTTTTATTATTTCAGTATACAGTGTTTGCAGACAGTGGAATCTAAAGGGATGTGTTAAAGGAAAAAAAAAGAGAAACGAAAAGAGGAAAACACATACACAAACGTATGAGATGCCCAAAAAGTACAACGCTAAAAAGGACAACTTACCGACACCCCAAATCCTGTCAGTGCTTCCAAGGACCCATTCCGCTGGCATCCAAGGATTACTGGGAGTGATGTCACGGATGTCAGATTGAGGGGTACAAACCCTTCAACGAAGTCCAAAGGTTGGCGGGGGAGGGGTAGGGAAGAAGCGTCTGGCTGGTGAGGCCCCAGCTCGTCCTAGCCATCCTTTCGACTGGGCAAGAAAGAGGCAAGAGGGGTGTAGAAATTTGCAAGAGAAGTGCAGAAAGAAGCAAGAGCAGTGCAGGAAGAACCAACAGAGGTGCAGAAAGAGGCAAGAGAGGGGTGCAGAAAGAGGCAAGAGAAGTGCAGAAAGAAGCAAAAGAGGTGCAGAAAGAGTGAAGAAGAGTGCAGAAAGAGGCAAGAGGGGTGCAGAAAGAGGCAAAAGAGGTGCAGAAAAAGGCAAGAGAGGTGCACAAAGAGTGAAGAAGAGTGCAGAAAGAGGCAAGAGGGGTGCAGAAAGAGGCAAGAGAAGTGCAGAAAGAAGCAAGAGAAGTACAGAAAGAAGCAACAGAGGTGCAGAAAGAGGCAAAAGGGGTGCAGAAAGAAGCAAAAGAAGTGCAGAAAGAAGCAATAGAGGTGCTGAAAGAGGCAAGAGACGTGCAGAAAGAAGCAAGAGAGGTGCAGAAACAGGCAGGAGAGGTGCAGAAAGAGGGAACAGGGGTGCAGAAAGAGGCAAGAGAGGTAAAGAAAGAGGGAAAAGTGGTACAGAAAGAGGCAAGAGGGTTGCAGAAAGAAGCAAGTGAGGTGCAGAAAGAGGCAAGAGAGGTGCAGAAACAGGCAAGAGAAGTGCAGAAAGAGGCAAGAGAAGTGTTGAAAGAAGTAACAGAGGTGTAGAAAGAAGCAAGAGACATGATGAAAGAGACAAGAGTGCTGCAGAAAAAAGCAAAAGAAGTACAGAAAGAAGCAACAGAGGTGCAGAAGGAGGCAAGAGAAGTGCAGAAAGAAGCATGAGAAGTGCAGAAAGAGGCAGGGGAAGTACAGAAAGAGGCTAGAGAAGTGCAGAAAGAGGCTAGAGAAGTGCAGAAAGAGGCAAGAGAGGTGCAGAAACAGGCAAGAGATGTGCAGAAAGAGGGAAGAGGGGTGAAGAAAGAGGGAAGAGGGTGCAGAAAGAAGCAAGAGAGGTGCAGAAAGAAGCAAGAGAAGTGCAGAAAGAAGCAACAGAGGTGCAGAAAGAGGCAAAAGGGGTGCATAAAGAAGCAAGAGAGGTGCAGAAAGAAGCAAGGGAAGTGCAGAAAGAAGCAAGTGGGGTGCAGAAAGAAGCAAGAGAAGTGCAGAAAGAGGCAAGAGAGGTGCAGAACGAGGGAAGAAGGTGCAGAAAGAGGTAAGAGAGGTACAGAAAGAAGCAAGAGAAGTGCAGAAAGAAGCAACAGAGGTGCAGAAAGAGGCAAAAGGGGTGCAGAAAGAGGCAAGAGAGGTGCAGAAAGAAGCAAGGGAAGTGCATAAAGAAGCAAGTGAGGTGCAGAAAGAAGCAACAGAGGTACAGAAAGAGGCAAGAGAGGTGCAGAAGAAAGGAGCAAGAGAGGTGCAGAAAGAAGCAAGGAAGGTGCAGAAAGAAGGGAGGTGCAGAAAGCATAAGAAATGTGCAGGAAGAGGAAAGAGAGGCACAGAAAGAAGCAAGAGTGGTTTGCGCACCATTAGTACCAATTTAACACCCACATTTAGCAATAAGTTACAGGTGACCATTCCAGGTTTGCAAAGGGCCTTCCACCACGCTGCAACACTTGTCGCTGCATTTTTTATAACGTTTGAGCCGTTGTAGCTAGAAACAAGGTTTTTTTTGTTCAAATCTGCAGATTATGCAGCAGATGATGGAGTATGTGGCAAATGTCTAAATATGCGAAAATCGGTGCAGCCGAACAGTCACATAATTCTAGTGACCCTGCTCATACCTCCGACTAGGTCCAGAAGTGCTCCTCAGTAGTTCCTTCTTTTTTTTGTCTCATTGAGTTTATAGTTTAGCTTCTATGGAAACGAGGAAGACTAAACCTGAGGTTACCACTCCACAACACAGACTACCATACCACATAATTACTCTCCATAACACATAATCCCACTATACATAATTCCTATACACTAAATACCACATACTTTCTATCCACATAATTTCACTGCACAACATAACACATAATTCCACTACACACAACGTACATCCACTCCACTCCAAAATTCCAAATAGCCCTAACTTTTGCAAATGCGAAACCTATTACATTGCAAACGCTTCTTTAACTAGTAGTCGCGTTTGCAGAGTGGTGGAGAAAGGGTGCTGGGCATCCGACCAGCGCTCAGGAACTCCGCTGCATAGCACTTACTGGAAGTACCAGGAGGGCTTCTTAGCCCTCAAAGTCCCTCAGCAGTAAAACTACACCTCCTGTTACCTCCAGTACGTCCAACACAATGGGATTGCTAAGAGGTCTTTGGAGGCCACGCCCCCCTTTCTCCACCACTCTGCAAATACGCCTCCTGGCACACTACTGGTTTGGGATTGAAGTCCCCTTCCCTGCTGGGGGTTCTTAGGGGAAAACTAGCCTACCTGTTACCTCCAGTATACCCCACACAGTGGGATTGCTGAGAGGTGGACATAGACCACGCCCCCTTTCTCCAAAACCACCTCCTGGTGCGCTCTTGGTTGGGGAATGAAGTCCCCTTGCCTCCTGAGGGTCCCTGGGGGCCAACTAGCTCTCTTGTTACCTCTAGTAAGCCCCACACAGCTGGATTGCTGAGAGTGGTCAGAGACCAGGCTCTTTTTTATACCACTCTGCAAACGCACCTCCTGGCGCACTGCTGCTTGGGGGAAGAAGTCCACTTTAGTCCTGAGTTCCTCAGGACACAAGGGGACCTCATCACCCCACCAGCAGTGCGCCACGAGGTGTGTTTGCAGAGTGGTGTAAAAAGGGGCGTGGCCTCCTACCACCTCTCAGCAATCCCACTGTGTGGGGCTTACTGGAGGTATATGGTGGCCTAGCTGGCCCCTAAGGACCCTCACCAGTGGAGGGGACTACATCCCCCGACCCAGAGCACACCAGGAGACGCGCTTGCAGAGTGGGGCAGGGAGGGGGCGGGGCCTCCACGAGTTGCTGGTTTCCCCCAACCCCCCCCCTGGCCTGAGCCTTTTAAAAAATAAAATTAAAAAATAATTGAAAAGGGAGGGGGACACGCGGCCCTCCTCCCGAGTCGATTATGGCCCCGGGGACCTCATCCCCCGGGGCTAGGCCTTTGTTTATTTTTTTGTTTTGAAAGGGGAGGGAGACATGGGGCCCCCCTCCCCAGGCCGATTTCGGCCCAGGGGACCCCATCCCCGAGGCCCGGCAAAAACTTTATTATAGAAGGGGGGTCGCATGGCCCCCCTTCCCTGGGCCACTTTTGGCCCCGGGGACCCCATCCCCAGGGGCCTGCCCAGCCTTTATTAAAAAGGGGACAGGGCAGAGTGGCCCCCCTCCTGGGCCATTTTCGGCCCCTGGGACCCCATCCCCCGGGGCATGGCCATAATGTTGGGGACCGTGGAGGGAGCCCCAATGCCCCCACGGTCCCTGCCGGCTCCCCGCCTCCTGCGGGGGCCGGCATTGCTTTTGGGCAAAGGGAGCTGCTAACATGCAGCACCCTTTGCCCAAAAGCAATTCTGCTTCGCTTCATGGAAGCAAGAGCAGTTTTCCTGCTCTTGCTTCCATGAAGCGAAGCAGAGTTTTGCTATGACACGGCAGGAGCAGTGCTCCCGCCCTGCCATAGCAAACTGCAATGTCCCGGTTTGGGCACCCCGGGACATTGCTGGAGCCGGCCATGGGGGGTGGCGGTCCCGAGGGCCAAGGAGGGCTCCTGTATGGGGGCCGCGTGTCCCCCCCTCCCATCAGATTAAAAGCCCCGGGGAGGTGGTGGTCCCCGGGGCCCGCTACAGACCCCCTTATGTTAATTAATCAATGCCCCGGGGAGGTGGTGGTCCCCCGGGCAGTGTGGGGGAGGCAGGAGCCCCCCCACACTTCATTTTAATAATTGAAGCCCCTGGGAGGTGGTGGTCCCTGGGTTTGGGGGCCCCCGGACTCCCCCACCCATAATTAAGGAATGCCCTGAGGAGGTGGTGGTCCTCGAGGCAGCGTGGGGGGCAGAAGCCCCCCCACACTTTTTTATTATCAAAAAGCCGGGGAGGTGACGGGCTTTGGGGGCCTGCATGGCCCCTGCATGTATTTTGAACATTGCCCCCGGGACCTGGCCCACCGGGGGGCTTAATTAAACCAAGCGCAGGAGACCGCACTTCGTTTTTTTCTTCCATTTTTCAGCCCTCTGGGTCTCTGTGGGACTCCCTGAGCAGCCCTAGGGGGTCAGGGTGTTCCTACCCTGCCTCCTTTTCTTCTTTTTTCACCTTTGGCAGCAAATCAGAGTCAAGCTTGTGATCGGGAGGGTTCACAGATCCACCGCAGTCACCAGATACTAATATTTTTTTTAATATGAATTTCTCAGAACCTACTGAACGGATTTACACCATTTAAAGCAAAGAGTGCACTCTGGACCAAGAGGTACCTTTTGTAGGAAAGTGGGTTTCTGTTGCAGTAACCCCCCCACTTTTTGCCAGACTACTGATGCACTTTGACTTGATGTGCCCTGGGTCCCTGCCAATCAGGTCCCCAGGGCCTGTGTTCTTTCCCAAAAATAACCCAATTGGCATCTCTGGCCATAGGTCTGCCCCTGGTAAATGGTACCACAGGTACCCAGGTCACTGTGACCAGGGAAGACCTCTAAGGGCTGCAGCACTTATTGTGCCACCCTTAGAGGCCTTGTACCTTTACACACACACACTGCCTTTGCAGGCTGCATGTTTTGGTGCAGAACAAAGTGAAGAGTCGACATGGCACACATCCCTGTGTGCCATGTCTACAACCCACTGCCCTGGCATAGGTCAGTCACCACTCTAGCTGGGTGCACTATACCAGTGGTGAGGGTAGAGGTGCATGAGCCCTGTACCTCTACAGTATCTAAGTCCATTCTTAGACATTGTAAGTGCAGTGCTGCCATTAAGAGTATATGGTGCTGGGAATTTGTCATTACGAACTCCACAGCACCATAATGGCTACACTGAAAACTGAGAAGTTTGGTATCAAACTTCTCAGCACATTAAACCCACACTTATGACAGTGTGGGATTTAATGAAAAATGCACCCAGAGGGCATCTTAGAGATGCTCCCTGAAAAACGACCTACCACTAGTGTCCTGGCTGAGTGGCTGCTCACCAGCTGCCACCACCAGACATGTTTCTGGACCCCTGGGTCGAGAGCCTGCTGCTCTCTGGGGCCTGAAACAATGCACATCCTGGGACGAGGTGCCAAGCCTCCTCCCCCAGGATGGGCAGGGTTCACGAAGGGGAAGCTTTAAAGGCTTGCCGCCTTTGTGAGCTTCCCCAGGCCACTTGCTGCTCCCAGCAACTGCTCCCCACTGGTTCTGAACCCCACTTTGGGAGGGAGAACCAGCGAGAAAAACAAGTGAGGAAGAGAGGTGTGCCCACCTCTGCCAACTCCACCCCTCAGGTGGGGGAGACGAGGTGAAGCACAACTCTCAGTCCCCACCATCTTGCAGATGGGGGGACTCAGCCAACCAGGGACAGGCTCATGCCCCCCTCCCACTGGAGGGTGGCATAATAGGGGGTGTACCCACCCCAGGGAAGGGACCCATTGGTCCCTGCCTTTTACCTACCTGTAACACCCCTAAATCTAGTATTTAGGGGCACCCCTGAACCTTGCTTCCTCAGACAAGAACCTGCAACAAGTGTTGTAGGGGTTCTGCACATACACAGAACTATGCACAGGAATGCGGGACTTCAGTATATAGGGGCTATGCCTTCCTACAGCCTTAGTACCCACTAAGCCGTAGTGTCCCACTTGCTCTCCTATACACAAATGGAGAAACAATGATTAGACAACCCAGAACACAACACTCTCCTGTTCTCTCAGGAATCGTTGTAACAAGACCTCCCCTTTCACTCACACTCTCGTACCTGTCCACAACAAGATTTTGACAAAGTCACTGTGTTAGTTTAAAAATGTTTATTTCAACTAACGTGATCTAAAATGCAGTATGCGTGCCACTACTAAAGTAATAATGCATAATACAAATATTGTCCGCATTGCAGCAAGTCCCTACATTATAAATGGAGAAGTCATTTCTATAAAGACATTAGAGACAGGAATATGACACCTATCCTCCCTACCCATGGACGGAAATATTATGATTATATTATAGAAGATCTCTGGATATCAGCAGCAGACCCCATACCTCCAGGACATAGAATGTTTGTCTACATCACAGCTTCATGCAGCTCTTCTCTCTGGAAAGCTCGCTCTCCTAATGTGTCTGTGTGTAACATGCATTCTCATAATATCAAAAAGGTGAATGTTCCACAAACAGCAGCTGCAGAGTATGTTTTGTCTATGTGCTTCGGCCTGACAAGAACAGAATAACAAGGGGCATTGTTGATCGACCTTGCTTACAATGTTCAGACTAAACTCCAGGAATAAGCAGAGAACAAACGCAGCAAGCAGTTCTCATGTGAACAGCGAAAACAGCCTTGCATAAGAGTAAGCATCTAGTATCGTAGTATCGTGCGCAAAAGCAGCATCATGGCTCCCGGGCTCATGCTAACCTAAACCTAAAGATGTCAACGGGGCCCTTATAACCATATGACACCCTCCCCCTGGCAAGGTGATAGCATATAGCAAAACCAAAGTTCAAAATCGAAGCAGATTCAAAGCACTGTGAACTATCAGCATAATAGGCTTAAGTTTGAGTCAATGTAAATTCCGATGAAAAAACTAACCAAATTTGTTTGCTGTTGGGATAGAAAAAGGAAAAGGTCAGAATAACATGTTGTACGTTGTTTTCGAGGGGAGTATACCCTTAAGGTGCCCCAGCAAATTGACGCAAAGTGTTAGAACCGTGGAAGGCAAGATCCTCCAAAAGACGGTCCCCATTATCAAAGGCAAAATGGGACGACATCCAGTTCAATAAGTCGAAGGAGCAGACGTGCTCATCATAATCCATTGCATCCAAAAGGGCAACTGGACAACTTGCGTCATATTCAACTTTGATGAAAAAGACGCAGTGCACCATCACAGGTGCTCCAGCGTGCCAATACTCCATTAACAGCAGCCAGCTGCGTGCGGTCACCATTAGCACACATGCGGTCGTGAGCCAGTAGGGGGCATCGCAGCAGGTCATAGTCAGGTTCAGGCCGTACAGCGTTGGAGAGGCATAAATCCATGGCCCACATAAAGGAGCATGCACGGCACCAGAACACCGGCTCGACGCAAGTAAAATACGCATACCGGTAGGTCACCCCATACGCCGCACTTATAAAAGCCAGTGGCAAGCAACCAAACAGATCTTGCATCCGACTACGGTACCGTTCCAGCTGGACCGGATGATCGAGTATTACACGAGGGGCATCCATTGTGAAGTAGTATAATAAGGACCAGGACCGCACCAGCAAGCAAGAGGATCAACGGCAAGCCTCCAAATGCGCTGGAAAAAATGGAATGAATAAAAGCCGGTATTACACCAAAGATCGTTTGAAAAGAAGAAACAAGGCCCGCACCAACTAACTTAAAAAAATGTGCAAGGCCTTCTGTTTCAGAAGCATTAAATATTTGGTGTATCAGTTCCCCGAAATGGAGTGGGAGGTTTGTATTCAACAGTGGCTGGATTTTGCTCGACGTCCTAGCCACCTGTAATTCGAAGGTCTGTCAAGCTGAGGTGAGGGCGACGTCCTATTGGAATAACAGTGCTTTGAGCCTGCTCAACTTATTGAAGTTTGTTTTCAAAGTGGGAGTAGAAGGCCACAGTGAAGTATCTGCAATGCCATGTGTGGCTGAAAAAGAACATTGCTACAACAAGTCACCCTTTCAGAGACCGTCTCAGCATTGGTGGTTATTCAGGATAAGACAACTTCCATTAGACAACAAAGTAAGGGTGGAAGTTATAGAAGGCACTGGCGTTCCCTTCAGGAAACATGCTAAATTATGGGCGGAAATGTTACAGGCCCGGGCAATTTAACAGCATTGCATATTAAAGCATGTCCCACAGAGGAATCACAGTCCTCTCCTGTTAAAAACACTTCCTTATCGTCACGTAGACAGCAGAAAGTAAAAGGTAAAGACCAGACCTCGTGTAAATAGTTACTACCAAGGGGTTCAAATCTACCAATTGGGTAATGTTTCATACATGCATTGAATTGAAAAAGAGATATAGGTAATGTAATAACCCCTTGAATGAGCCAGACAGTGGAGTCGGTTTCTGTGATGGAAAATGGCAACTGTTCTAACCTCTCTATGTGTAAGATAGTGTATGTGGAGTCTTTCATGGCCATTAGTTTCTGTTTATTAGTCAGGTTAAAAGGCAAAAACAGGGCAGTTGTGTTTAAATAATCCCAGGGAACTTTTCCACTTTTCAATGTTTGCAAAGTCCAACCAAACTGCATCACTGAACGCAGCTGATTTTGACCATGATACAATACGGAAACATCAGATTGCACTATATCAATTACAGATGATACAATATTATCTAACATGTAAATTCGTGAAGAAAACATATTGATACTGTTATCCACAACATCAAGTACTTTACGCAAATTATCCTGATCAATCTGGCGCAAGCGGAAAGCCGCTTCCATTTGAGAAAGTTTCCAAAATTCATTATATGCTTCATATTTAAAACATTTTGTACGGCGGGCTTTAGGACCTGTTAGACCCGGCACCATTGGCGTGGGTCTCCCTTCCATTTTTCGCTTTGGTCTCCTCTGTTTTTGCTGGTGTTAGATGCTCTGGGCGCTCTGCCACTGCCATTCAGTGCCACAGCGCGAATGCTCCCTATTGGGAACTGACTGTATGAATTGGTATTCCCATAATTAGCTCATTTGGTTCACCTGTTAGTCCCTAGTATAGTGCACCGCGCGTGCCCAGGGCTGGTGTACCAAATGCTGCTGGTGGGCCTGCAGCGCTGATTGCGCCACCCACAGAAGCAGGTTGTAAAATATGTCTCAGACCTGCCATCGCAGAGACTGTGCGCAGTCCAGGACTGCCATCTTGACTGCGAAATGCACCCACTTCCCAGTCCCTAAACCTTCATCTTGGCATCATGTAAGTTACCCCTATGGCAGGGTGCATTGTATGTGAAAGGTAGGACATGCCGTGGTATGTGTAGCATGTCCTGATAGTGAATTACACCCCATTTCGTTTTTCACTATTGCAAGGCTATCTGTTCCTATAGGCTAGAATGGGCAGTTTTGATTATTACATCCTATAATCCTAACTGACCCAAGGAACATGATAGGAAAGTGGAATTTAGTATGCCTGAGCTCAGAATATTAAAATACCTCTTTTAGTGAAGATTATTTTTATATTCCGTGTTTGAAAATACCACTTTTAGAAAGTAGGTATTTTCTTGCCTAAGCCTTCCAGTGTGCTCTGCTGCTATGTGTATTGGCTGTCTGGTTTTGGAGGGACAGGGCAGGCTGAGTCAGACCTGGGTTGAATAGAGGGATCCGCATTTGAAGTATGGGGAGGGGTAGCTCCTTGACCTGAATAGGGCTGTGCCTGGCAAGGTGAATGCTGGCTCCACCTCCTACTGTGCGTCTGATGGCAGACCCCCTCTTTCTGAAAGGAAGGCTGCAGCCTTGTAAACAGAGTGCTCCAGGGCTACACAGAACTGGTTCTGGCTGGGTTCAGTGACTTGTGACTTTTAGGAACAAAGACTTTTGGGGTATAAATATCTGTGCTGAAACCCCTACAATTTGTATTACTTCTGGATGTCAAGACGAACCTCTGTCCGTGTAACCAGGGAAGCTGAAGGAGTTTTGTACTGCCCCTGAGCCAGTGTGCTGTTTTCTGGGGTTGGCCTGCAGTGGTTACCATTGGACTTGAAGAGAGGGGAAAGGACTTTGAGCTTTCATCAATCTTGCTGAAGCAATTACCCAAGGGCTTAAATTGAGGTTGCCTCCTGCCGAAGTCTCAGGACCACAAGACTTCACCCACCAGCCTTCCGAATTCCTTTGGGAGGAATTCTATCTGCAGGTGAGGCTCCTGTCGAGTATCCCAGGGCCTCTGTGTTACTGCCAGAGAACGCAGGCTGAGAATCGCCGAGATCGCATTTGCGGGCCGCTGCAGCTGAGAGCTGTAGCCGCTGAGTGCCCGCCTGTCCTCGCATCAAGAAACCTTCGCTATCTATCATTTGCGGGCCGCCGCCGCTGAGAGCGACATCCCGAGCTCCGCGTTGTGCCACTGAGTGCCCGCAACCCCTTTGCATCCTTACTACATCGCTATCACTTGCTTGTGGGCCGCCGCCACTGGGAGCGACATCCCGAAGCTCCACGTTGTGCCGCTGAGTGCCCGCATCCACTGCGCATCGAGGAATCATCGTCATCACCCGTGGGGCCGCTGCAGCTGGGAGCTGTTGCCGCTGAGTGCCCGCCCTTCACCCCATCCGAGAACCATCGTCCTTGCACGCTGTGGGCCGCTGCAGCCGGGAGCGACCATCCGAAGCTCCGCGCTGCGCCGCTGAGTGCCCGCCCCTTTTCATCATACCTGAGAGTCATCGCCGTCGCACGGTGGTGTGGGCCGTTGCAGCTGAGAGCTGTGGCCGCTGAGTGCCCGCATTCCATCGCTTCAGCTTCTTCGCGAGGTTGGGCTTCGTTGCGCCTTAAACTCAGGTACATTGTCCACATCGGGTCGCAGAGACCCCTATCTCGAGGAGAACTTGTTTCGCACGTTTTGAGTGACTTTGAAGCATTTTGAGAATAGTCCTATTTACTTGTATTGTGGATTTTTGTCGTTTTGGGTCTTGTGCTAAGCCTATATAAAAACCCTTATTTTTTATAATTCCTGTGTGGTGTCCCTTTGTAGTGTTTTCACTGTGTTACTGTGTATGGTCATAAATGCTTCACACACTGCCTCTGAGATAAGCCTGTCTGCTCGTGCTACGTTACCACAGGGTTGAGCAGGGGTTATCAACGGGTGTAGCCCCCTTACTCTGACTTAGAAGCAAGGGTCCCTATTTGGTCATTGGCGCCAGCCATTGCCAACTAGAGACCCCCATTTCTAACAGGACCCAATAAAAATTTCGATAAATCTACATCACTAGACAGCAGAGCAAGATGTTGTTTAACAGCTGACAGTGTTGAGTGTTGCAACCACTGCTGACACAATTTACCCACCGAATATGTAGTCACGGAATGTGAGTTGGGAACCTAGGGTCAGGTCTACTTTGTGTCAACCCCCAGTAATGTTTAAAAATCTTTTCTGACATTGGTCGGTCTGTAAAGGCCATATAACCAGCCAGTTGCGTCAACTGAGGACGTGTTAAGGGAACCATTCTGAACCAAAACATTTAAATGTTCCAGCAAAATATTGGTATAGTGTTGCCAAGTGTCATAATTAGCCAATGAAGGAATTGAAGGAGATTTCAGATTTTTTACTGTCGCTAGTCCGTAGCATGTCGTTTGCCGAACTGTTTCATTAAGGAACAGCATCTGCGATGGTATCAAGCATGCACAATGTAAGGACTCAGGCCCCTTTACTTGCCAATCGCGAGTACCCCAGATCGATTTTAATTCAATCTGGGCATTCCAAAAATCATAGCCATGTACTGCCAAATCGTCTATGAATTTTGCAGGGTATATCAATTTGGTCTGTGACAACATAAATTTAGGATTGGACAGTGCATTTAACTTATAATAGTAGGACCTTGGGTCGGAGAGATTGTAGCATGTAAAGTATATGAACTTCTTGTGAGTCAGGGAGCTACCTTGAAATGGAGCGGGGCAATGCTCCCATTGTGTATAATTTACAGTGTCTCTAAATGTGTTAGATATATGTAAAAAATGATGGCCATAATGTTGATAACAATAAATCAGCGTAATTAGCAGAATTCAAACACAGATCTTCAGTCTCAAAAGCAGTGTAATACTTAAGATCAGAAAACAAAAAATGAACAGCATTAATATCCCAGTCATCCAAATGCACTCCAGGCGTGATGACGTCACCAAGGGAGAACGGGAAGACGTACGGAATTCTGATGTTCTCACTTGGGCCATAGATTTCATAAGGAACCTTGTCCCAAACGATACCATCCACAACTGGAAACGCTGAAATATTAACTGGAGTTCCATCTTGTTTCATAATATGCGAAGAAGTGTGCGGGGCAAGCACTCCACCCACCAGATGTACAGGAGAATGTTCGGGCAAGTAATGTCCGTTGATCAAAAGAAAGAAAACTGTCACAAAACCAGTCCACATAAAAAGGAAAATGAGTGTAAGAGTCAAATCAAATCAAATCAAATAACTTTATTTCGCCTACCAAAATGGTGGCATAAAAAGTATGCTAAAAACAATTGCAATATCACACAGTCCTAAAATTACAATTTTTGCATAACAAACACAATGATATAAAAACCAATTAATCTCATGATCTTGTGCATAAGTCCAACCTTGAGTAAGTATATCAGATAACAAATTAAGAAGTTAATCTTCTCCTCTTCAAGGCCGACAAGAAAAATGACGCCAGTGAAAAACATGTAAAAGGGTCAGGCAGTAACTGTAAGTAAAAAGGGCCACACGACACTGTCTAAAATTCATCTTGCGTATAAGAGGGATAATAAACATTTTTCTTTGTTCCTGATAAAATTTACAAAAAAATAAAAAGTGAAGATTATTCTGAGCGGATAGATCATCACATGTGCAAAGAGGCAATTCAGAGAGTGCATACATTTTAGAAGGAAAACCTAACATCAGAGGCATATAATTTAACCGAAATCTCACTAATATAAATCTATGTTGCTGGTTAGTGACAAATGACAAATAGGTTGTGTTAGCATCCAGTGACGTAATACTTGGGACAGCAGAAAATGTTCTAACAGTTGTCAACCTGAGATTAGCATTCTGCCTCCTTACTTGTAATCTAGACAGTAATTGGTATTTTAACTCTTTCTTTGAAATAGAACATGACACAGGGTTTGTATAAAGATCATGTAACCCAACTGCCTTAAGTGTGGATTCTACATAACATATCCAACTGATCCTACTGGCCCCATCTAACTTCTGGACATCATTTATTATGTCTCTAGTCAGCGCAAGAGTTTCCTTACGTCAAATCGAATGCCACTTTAAGATAGGTGAGATAGAGATTTTGTCACAGATGTAAGGGACATCTAGTTCAGTGTGACAAATAAAGTTAGAGCAAGATTTAGGTAAGGAGACTAGCTTCTTTAAGAAAATATCGTCAATCATTTGTAATTTCGAACAGTCTGCAATGCCCCACACTGCTGCTCCATACGTTGCAGCAGTTACGCTTTTAGCCTGGTAGATTTTCTTTATAGTTTCAATCGGTTTCGATCCAATCTTTATTGTAAGAGCCAACCAGACGTAAGTTCATGGTGGTACTAAGTATATCTCACGAAACCAAGTGAAGAAAACACAAAAGCGACTCGGGGGTTCATCTTCAATGTAGTCCGAAGAAGACGCTGATGATGAGTAAGAAAAGACATCTCTATCCATTAAATAACCTCTTGATCGCATTCAAAATCTCGGGAGTCGCCGGGGGTTAAAAGATGACTGTGGACCAGCATCCAGAACAAGTACTTCAGGGGCCACTTGCGTCGATGAAAGGACGGGCTGAAGAGCATTCAAAGGTGAAGGTATAACAGGCAAAATGTCAATTGTGGTTTCCACTTCTCGTACGTAAAGCACAGGAACTTGCGTGGAAGACATAGGTCGTAGTGTAAGATCCTCACAGGGAGTGATCCTCGGCACATTATTCAGTATTGGCCAACTGGTGTAGTTTGACATGTTCAATCAAAATGTAGCGATTCTCCTTGCGTCCAGGCAACGGAGGCAAAATTACAGTGTGAGTGCCCTTAACTCCAAGAACTGGTACTGGTGCTCGGTAGGATGGACCAAATTCTTTTTTGTTCTCAATCTTCTCCCAGACCAGGTCACCCACTTTCGGAAGCCAGCCTGTTACAGGGATCAGCACTCCAGTGTTGGTGGATGAGGGCAACTGAGCAGTTGCAAGGGCATCACGTGACGTTTGTAGATCCTGTAACATAGTACAATGGTTATCTACGTCAAATGTTGCGGCAGGTGCTGCAACGTCTAGACCATCAAGGTCGGGCATAAACATTGTTAACCCAAAGAGCATTTCGTATAGGGTCCGCCCACCCAGAGATCTTCAAGGGAGGTTGTTAAGTGCACGTTGGACACCATACAGATGATGCAGCCAACCCCGACCTGTACCTAAAACTCTCGCTGTCAAAGACTGCTTTAAGTCACGGTTTATTCGCTCCACTACGGAATTGCCCTCAGGCCTGTATGGAGACGAAAATTGCAGCAGCACCCTCAACGACCGCATTGCATCCTTGTAAGCCCTAGAGGCAAACGCTGGACCCGGGTCAGAATGGAACGTGCTGCATGCAAATGTTCCGATAAAGACACGCAAGTCTCTTATGACACTTGGAGCGTCAGCACTTCGTTGTGGCCAGACCCATAGGAATCGCGTGCACGAATCCACTGCAACTAAGATGTATTTATAGGCAGTGTCAGAAGAGAAAGGGCCGCAGTGATCAAGGTAAATACAACCAAACGGTCTGTTCAATATGTATAGCTGTGATGGTGGCGGTCGTGTAACTGTCGAAGGTTTTATTTGTTGACAAATGTTACATGACAAAACAAACTGTTGTGTCTGTTTATATAACCCCTTCCACCAATAACGTTGCTGCAAGAGAGACACAGTGGCTGAGACCCCAGAATGTGCTGAAGCCAGTCCCTCATGTGCTGCTATGATCAAGGCAAGTCTGCGGTCCTCGTTGGGAATCATCCGATCACTAACGGTCGGTATAGTTACTGTTGGAACTTGTTCCGGGGACAAACGGTACGTACACTTGGACAGAAACCCTTGTGGGTATTGCGTCCCTTCACTAGTCGCAGCTATTGCGGCCAGTAGGCCAGTATCTATTTTTGTCATGGACCTCGTAACAGCTGCTACTGAACAATGGCTACTGCATTTTTGGCTGCTTCGTCAGCCATAGAGTTGCCCAGAGTGTGTACTCCTACACGCTGATGGCCAAGAGTATGTATTGCATGTGTAAGTGGTAAGCTCTCCTTGAGAGCCGCCACTGTAACCCAAAGAGTTTTATGCTTAATTATGCTACCCTTGGAATCGCGGAAATCATTCTGAGACCAAAAGAACAAATTGTCATTATATGATTGCACACAATAAAAGGAATCACACACCACAAGGGTGCGGACAGATGACTCAACAAACTCCAGCGCTAACACCAAGGCACGCAGCTCCGCCAATTGAGCTGTACAGTCTCCTGATGACTGTGTATTTACCAAAGATGATTTGAATTCACCATCAACCATTGCACCCGCAACAAATGTGCATGCAGCCGAATAGGCATGTTTAGAGCCCATGGCCGGTTGTGCAGACCCGTCTGAGTAAATAATACAGTCGTACCTCTCAAGAGGGAGCATAGAGGATGGTGGTTCCTGTACTTGCTCGTATTGTAAAAACTCTTGTGTCTGCAATGATGGGTCAAAGATGTACGTAACATCAGCCGATGTCAACGTACTTGCTCATTGAATCCAACACGGGTGTAGCGCTTTTGAATTTGGGACACTTGCTTTAGTCACTGCTTCTAGCGCCGACAGAGGTGAAACCATGAGAATGCATTTGCCCTGCGCAAGAGAGTGTTCTTTCAGAATCGCCATCTGTACTGCTGTGAGGATTTTCTCAGCAGGTGAAAAACGCATCTCTGCCGATGTGTACAAGTGAGATTTGTATGTAATGGGGACTGTGTCCCCTTCATTGAACGTCAAGTACGTGAAACCCACTGTACCTGGGACAATCCTTATGACTAAATTTGTAGTATTGTCTCATGTCAACAGAAAGGTAGAAGCTAGCATGTCTGCTTGCAAAGACCTTAGAATTTTGGTATGTTCTGGAAGCCAACTGGCAGCGTTAAAGGTTGGTTGTATCAACGCATAAAGCGGTTTGATACACTGGGCATATCCGGGAATGTAAGTACGGCAGAAATTTAAAAAGCCCAGCAAAGATTGTAATTTTTTCGGTGTAGACGGAGGCTGCTACTGAGCACATTTCTCTAGGAAATGAGGGGCCAAACCCCTGCCTTCATCATTCAGTTCGTATCCCAAAAAGATCACCGTCAAACAAGCAATATAAGATTTCGCAAAATTAAGTTTGTAAACGAGCTCGGCGAAAGATACGATAATGTGGTCCACACAGACAAGGTGAGGTATTAACTCATCATCCGTCAAGTAAATGTCATCCACATATGAAAATGCATCAAGGTCGATATCATGCAAAACCGCGACCACGCGTGACGCAAATGCCCCGGGACTATTCTTATACCCCATGGGGAGGCGCGTAAATCTTTTATGTTTGCCAATTGCGGTAAATGCAGTCCAGTCATGGCTACCTGGAGCCAAATTGTGACTGTAGAAAACATTAGAAATGTCCAGGGTAGTTTTGTACTTTTTACGGACTATATTGTCGACCAGTGTAGAGCTGTGAGCATTCTGCACTGCAAACGTGCGTACATGACTGTTCAGATTTCTATAATCTAAAACTATGCGATATGAACCATCCGGTTTCAATATCGGAAACAAAGGATTATTCATTTGTGAAACACAGGGTTCAATTACACCCTGATATTCCAACGGTGTCACAATCTCACCAACGGCAGCTTTGGCCTCACGTTTTATAGGATATTGCGCTTGTGGCTGTGGCATTGACCACAAAGGAATCTCATGAGATGGAGAAAACTGATCCCAACCTACCTGATTGCGATATACCGCTGGCGCTAGAGCCAGCGCCCACTGGGACACGTAATCCCGTTTGGCCTCTTCGGGGACATAACGGGAGAAGCTCGGTAATATTACACCCTCCCCACGTGTAGCTGCTAACACGAACGGGGGTGGCCAATCTGCCTCCGCCGGTAAAATATCATAAGACGCAGTCAGGCGATCCCAAAAGATCGCTTTATCTTCCGCCGGATATCACCCTCAATTTGTATGGTGACTTCATATAATCTATCCGGTGGCGCAACTCGTGTATCTGCTGTTTCTACCATGACAAAAGTGTTAGTTACTCTCGCCACCAGACAAGGACGCAGTGCCTCCTGCACTATGGTAACTTCCGCCGCGCTGTTGCGATCTCCAATCCAGGAGAAGGGATTCTCACAGTCTGAAGCATATTTAGCTGTTAAAGTGGAAACCTTCTTTTTCTGGAAAGGGGGTCGACGTGGAGGTTGTCCCCCTTCGGTCTTCGGTTTATCAAATCTGGGCTGGTCCTGTTGCTGTTGACCAGATTCGTCTTGTCTGCGATCCTGTCGCTCCCCACCGCCGAATTGTCGGTCCGATGATTCCTGAAAGGAACGAGGAGAACATGGATCAGGCACTTGAAACCTCTCTGGGGTTTTAAGCTTAGTTCGATCTCACAAGTCGTATTCACGCTCTGAAGCTTCGGTAGTCGGTGAACCAGCACGCAACTCCTGCTTCTGTTGTTGTTTTTTGTTCTTATTCCACTTTGTTTTAAGAAAGAATGGGCGACTCTCCTTTTCAGGTTGGGCCTTTTGTTGTTGTTGACTTGGCGTCGAGGGTTATATCCCTAAGTTATTACGACCTAAGGTCTTATACGCCTTAGCTATTATTTTGGGCAATTCTCGTGGTTTCTCTAAATAGGGAACTGCCTCAAGTATCTGACTCACCTGCATGCTCATTGCCTCCCCCCCTAGATTTGCTAAAATCATCTCACAGATGACCGGGTAAGCGCCTACAAGCTGCATTCTCAGTTCAAGTGCTGCCTCCGCACCATGCTCATCTTGCACTTTCTTAATAACTGTCGGCAGCACCGTCATAGAGGGGTACAAAAGCAAAGTGAATAAACCGCGGTGAACACAGGACCCCAGGTGGTACAGTCAGCTACATTGGGAACCAAGCCTTTCGGCATACTAATGGTTAATATCCTGTGTTTGTCCATAGGCGAGGTGTGTGTAAAAACAGCATCGATTTGCTCGAATTTTTCCGCCAAACAAAAAGGGAATTCATCCCTGTTCTGAGGGCGTTTGCCCATCACAGAATGAACCATGACCAGGCTTATCACATCGCCTCCCAAACCAGGAGGCTGTGCCGCTCCAGCCGGAGCGGCAGGCCCATTACACGCCAAAAATTGTATAACACTACGGTGTATATGGATTAGATTAGTGTGCAGAAGTCTAAGATCAGCTATTTGTAAGTTCAAGTAGTTAGGGTGCGGGGTATAACCTGCAAGAACGGGCCATGTGGCCCCGTCGACCGACAGATGACCTAGTCGGACCGGCGTTACAGGGTGAGGAAGGGCACCATTAAACCAAATTGTCTGCTGCCAGGCCGACAACGGCACTTCCAATAAGTTGTGGGGCGGTACAACACTGGTATCGCCCCTGCCCGATATTCATGAAAAACATGATCGGCATCATCTACTGCAGGAACTGTAATCCAGCTGTAGAAAACCTCGAAGCGGTATGCAGCATTCGCCTCTATGACAAAAATAAAGTCTGCGCCTACTACAGGCACACCGTGCTGGGTCAAATGTGCAGTGACCGCTGCGCGGTTAGGTGGAGGAATATTAACCGTCATGGCTCAAACGAGAGCGGTAGCACAATTAGGGCTTATTTGAAAAAACCTTTTAAAATTCAAGCTTGAAAAACCTATAATCTCAAATACTGGAGGTAGCCCCATGCACCACGGATGTCCCCGTTATTGGTGCGGGGGTATTGCGGACAAGCACAAGGGCTACTCAGGAGTCCTGCTGGTAAGAACCACACCAAACGTTGGTGGCGCCATGTTGTAGGGATTCTGCACATACACAGAACTATGCACAGGAATGCGGAACCTCGGTATATAGGGGCTATGCCTTCCTACAGCCTTAGTACCCACGAGCCCAAGTTCGGCTAGCTATAGTGTCCCACTTGCTCTCCTATACACAAATGGAGAAACAAATGATTAGACAACCCAGAACACAACACTCTCCTGTTCTCTCAGGAATCGTGGTAACAAGACCTCCTCTTTCGCTCACACTCTTGTACCTGTCCACAACAAGATTTTGACAAAGTCACTGTGTTAGTTTGAAAATGTTTATTTCAACTAATGTGATCTAAAATGCAGTAAGCGTGCCACTACTAAAGTAATAATGCATAATACAGCATGGCAGCAAGTCCATACATTATAAATGGAGAAGTCATTTTTATAAAGACATAAGAAACAGGAATATGACACCTATCCTCCCTCCCCATGGACGGAAATATTATGATTATATTATAGAAGATCTCTGGATATCAGCAGCAGACCCCATACCTCCAGGACATAGATTGTTTGTCTACATCACAGCTTCGTGTAGCTCCTCTCTCTGGAAAGCTCGCTCTCCTAATGTGTCTGTGTGTAACATGCATTCTCATAATATCAAAAAGGTGCATGTTCCATAAACAGCAGCTGCAGGGTATGTTTTGTCTATGTGCTAGGGCCTGACCAGAACAGAATAACAAGGGGCATTGTTGATCGACCTTGCTTACAATGTTCAGACTAAACTCCAGGAATAAGCAGAGAACAAACGCAACAAGCAGTTCTCATGTGAACAGCGAAAACAGCCTTGCATAAGAGTAAGCATCTAGTATCGTGCGCAAAAGCAGCATCATGACTCCCGGGCTCATGCTAACCTAAAGATGTCAACGGGGCCCTTATAACCATATAACACAAGAAAAGAAGAAGAAGGACCGAACAGCCGTGCCGAAGCCAACAAGAGGAAGACGCCCACTGACCTGGCCCCAGCCCTACCGGCCTGTCTCCACCTCGAACCTGCTCCTGCGAAATCCCGGTGTGTCCTGCAGCCAGCAACCTCGAAAACCCCAGAGGACCTGCCTGCCTTCAACTCCAAAGACTTTGTCTCCCGTGAACACCAGATTTGTTCACCTGCAACCTCTGGCCCTGGCCGGACACCACGAATACGCCCCACTCTGCACCCGACGTCCATGGCCCGAGTGGGCAAACACCACGAGGAAGTCCCCCCGGTGATCCTGACCCGAGACCCGGCGACTCCTGACCTGCCTCAAGCCTCTAGCCGACGCCTGCAGCCTAAATCCAGAAGGTCCCCCCAACCGCGACCAGGAGCTGGTAAGAAGATCCGACCCCAAAAGGCACCCCTGCACCCAACGTCCCACGGCCTTGGGTGGCCAAACCGATGGTGCCTAACCAACCCTTAACTTCCCAACTTACCTCTCGAAGTGGTGGTCGCACCCAGGAGACCTTCGTCTCCAAGCCTGCAGTGCCTTTGGAAACAAGAGGTTCCCCATTGAAACCAACAGGGCGTCCGACGTCAAAACAGAATACTGCACCGGGCCTTCCTAGTGTCCCTGAGGGTGTACCTTTGGTGCTACTTTGTTTCCCCATTTGCCCTGAGCTAAAGTCCCGGAGCTTTGCTCCCACAACGAAGTGGCCTGCTCGTCAGCAGCCACCAACCGGAGGCCTCCTATCCTTCATTGGATAACATTGGGCCTCAGCACTCTGCACCCGGCCTCCGTAGTGCCGCTGAGGGTGTAACTAGAGTGCATCCTTGACCCTGGGGGACACCTGAGTCTACCCCCAGAACCTCAACTCCCACTACCAAATACTTACATCAAAACCGATAACATTATTTTCCTCTATAGGATAACATTAACTGTTTTTATTGGAAAAGTTTCTAAGTGTGGAGTTTGAAAACCTTAAGAAATTCTCTAAAATTGCATTGTTTAACAAAAACGATTTTACTTATCTGTTTACAGGAAATATCCCGGAGTAGTATCCAAGTATACTACTCTGAGTAAGAAAAGTAATCCGAAAAGTAACTTGCCTGGTATTTTACTGAAAAACCCATTCAGGTCTATGAACTGTATTTACAAAGTATTGCATTTCTCCGCAACCCTCCTGTAAGTCAAAACAAAGTGCATATACAATTTCAATTCAACTGTTTACAAACTGCTTTATTACTGTAAAGTATTTATTGCTTACCTGTGCCAGGCTTGCTTGGTTCTAAAAAATAAAATAACTAAAAGAATATTTTTGATACAAAAACAATTGGTCTGAAGTTCAGTCTTTGAGTGTGTGAATTCATTTGCTGACTGTGTACAACAAATGCTTAACACTGTCCTCTGATACTGCCTTACTGCTCGACCACACTACCACACATAGAGAGTGAGGTGCTATCTTACTTTACCTCTGCCTACCTTTGGGGATCCACTGGACTCTGTGCACACTATACCTCACTTTGGTATACTGTATACAGAGCCAGCTTCCTACATTGGTGGATCAGCGGTGGGATATACAACTTTGCATTTGTTGGACTTCTTGGTTACCACCTGATCACATGACAGAACTCTTAAATTGCCTTTAGAATTCTGATTTTTTTCAAATTGGCATTTTTTGCAAAATTACTAAAAGTCTTGTTAGTGCCTTGGTTATGTCCCTTTAGAATTTTAGAAAACTAATAGTCACTGTAGCTAGGGTTAGAGGGGTTAGAATGTTTTTTAACAATGTCTCAAAACAAGAACCCAGCTGTTAGTGAAAATAACCACAATGCCATAGAGGACAGGGTTAAGGAGCTCGACCTCACCCCTTACCTTCACTTGTCTTTCAAGGAGTTAAGGTCCCTATGTAAAATTAAAAACATAGCCATGGGGTCCCATCCCACCAAACAAAAGCTCCAGGAGCTGTTGGCTGGGTATGCTAGGGACCACCCATCTGAAAATGGTGAAGACCAGTCAGATGAGCAAGGAGGGGAAGGGGATGACCAGGTAGATCAACCACCCCCACTTCTTAGGGAGAAAAGGGCCCCAGTGCCCCTGACTCCAAGAATCAACCGCTCTTTACCTAGATCCCACACAGGTGGGTCAGGCACTACTGAGGACATTGAGGAAAGCCTCAATGAGGAGGACATCCTGCTAGCCAGGCTGACCAAAAGATTAGACCTAGAGACCAGACTCCTGGCTCTAGAAAAAGAAAGAGCAGAGATGGGCCTAGGACCCATCAATGGTGGAAGCAATTGAACAAATATAGAAAAGGAAGGATCCTATGATCCCAAAATCCCCAAAGGGATTGTCCCTAAATTTGAGTAGGGTGATGATATCACCAAGTGGTTCACAGCTTTTGAGAGGGCTTGTGAAGCCAGAAGGGTGAAGAAAACTCACTGGGGGGCACTCCTTTGGGAACTGTTCTCTGGTAAGTGCAGAGACAGACTTCTGACCCTTAGTGGGGCAGATGCTGGGTCTTATGACCTCATGAAGAGAACTCTGATTGAGAGATTTGGGCTCACAACTGAGGAGTATAGAATGAGATTGAGGGGGGGCTCAGAAAACCCAGAGTGGAATTTGTAGACTACTCAGTTAAGACACTAGATGACTGGTTGACTGGAAGCAAAGTGCAAGATTATGATGGTCTTTATAATTTGTTTATGAAAGAACATATATTAAGTAATTGCATTGATGAAAAGTTGCATCAGTATCTGGTAGACCTAGATCCAATGTCTCCCCAAGAATTGGGAAAGAAGGCAGAGCATTGGGTCAAGACAAGGGTAACTAGGACGTCCACTGGGGGTGACCAAAAGAAAGGGGTTACAAAACCTCCCCAGAGGAAAGACAGTGAGCCTCTAAAAGACAAACGTAAGGAGTCCCAGGGAGCCCCCCAAAAACCTGACCAGGAGGGAGGGCCCAAAGACACCTCACAAACTAAAACTGGGTACCAAGGTAAGAATTGGGATCCCAACAGGGTATGGTGTCACAACTGCCAAAAGGCAGGACACCACCCCAAGGACCCTGGCTGTCCTAAAAAAATTACAGCCCCTAGTGTAGCTCCCGGGGTTGCCAGTGTAACTTTAGAGGGTGATTCCTCAGATAAGGAAGCCCTCATAGCCTTCAACTGGAAAATGGGCCCAAAAGGTGAGTTGGAGATTCCACAGGGGAGTAGACACTTCCACCACATACTGGTGAATGGAATCCCAGCCCTTGCCCTGAGAGATACTTGTGCCAGTCACACTGTGGTGCATGACAGGTTGGTTCTCTCCAACCAGTATGTCTCAGGTGAAACAAAAAGAGTAAGGGCTGTCCCCGGGGATGCCACTGTTAGGCCTGTGGCTTTAGTGCTCCTAGAAATAGCTGACTCCCTTAGGAGAAAGGTGGTAGTCTGTAAAGACCTCCCCCTTGATTGTCTCCTTGGGAATGACCACCCAGAGGTGGCACTGAGCCACAAAGAGGTACTAGCCAAGGGCCAGACCTCACCCAAAAAACCTGGGGGGGCTGAACCTGCAGCCAGTGTAGCTAAGCCCCAAAAGAAAAAGAAGAAACAGTGTAGGAATGGTGGGCAACTGTTAGCCACAGTTCCAGTGAGGGAGAACTCCAAAATTGGCACTGGTGAAGTTCCCCTCGCCAACAACAAGACCTGACTAGTCAGGCAACTGTCCAGCCTGAATTGGTGGCTACTCAGTTGGCAGAACAGAGGGTGGAATGAGGGTGTTCACTACCAAGTGTAGTGACCCCCACCCTGAAACAGCAGACAGGCCCCCCCAAAGAAGCCTGTAAGTTAGCTACTTCACCTACCATTGAAGAGCTAAAGGTGTGGTTCTGGGCACTGACAGCTGTCAGCAGCCTCTGCTAGGTGTTAGCCTTCATGGCAGCACTGTCCTTGGCATGGCGGCCTAGCCCCCTGCCAAATAGCGAGTTAGGCCCCCTGACCCTATTGGTCATGGTGGGGTTGCTCAAGCTGTGGGTGGCCTCTGTGGGTAAGCTGGGTTTTGCCCTAGCTAAGTTAGAATTTGGCACCTCTGAACCCAACCTAAAAAGATGGGGTAAAGAGCTAGGAAAAAAGCACTGGGAATTAGGTCCTGAAACTGTTGAGGTAGGCCAGTTCCCCAAAGGAACTGACCTGGACAGAAGGATGTAAGGCAGAGTAGGCCTTGTAAATTTCAAACCACTTCCGCTTCTCTTCCTCGCCTGAAAGACTAGGAGGACTCTTCCAGCTTTGCTGAGTTTCCTGGCCTTTGGGCTTGGGGGGGGGGGGCTTGTGTAGGAAAGTGGGGTTCTGTTGTAGTAACCCCCCCGCTTTTTGCCAGACTACTGATGCACTTTGACTTGATGTGCCCTGGGTAACTGCCAATCAGGTTCCCAGGGCCTGTGTTCTTTCCCAAAAATAACCCAATTGGCATCTCTGACCACAGGTCAGACCCTGGTAAATGGTAACACAGGTACCCAGGGCACTGTGATCAGGGAAGACCTCTAAGGGCTGCAGCACTTATTGTGCCACCCTTAGAGGCCCTGTACCTTTACACTCACACACTGCCTTTGCAGGCTTCGTGTTTTGGTGCAGAACAAAGTGAAGAGTCGACATGGCACACATCCCTGTCTGCCATGTCGCAACCCACTGCCCTGGCATAGGTAAGTCACCCCTCTAGCTGGGTGCACTATACCAGTAGTGAGGGTAGAGGTGCATGAGCCCTGTACCCCTATAGTGTCTAAGTCCATTCTTAGACATTGTAAGTACAGTGCTGCCATTAAGAGTATATGGTGCTGGGAATTTGTCATTACGAACTCCACAGCACCATAATGGGTACACTGAAAACTGAGAAGTTTGGTATCAAACTTCTCAGCACATTAAACCCACACTGATGCCAGTGTGGGATTTAATGAAAAATGCACCCAGAGGGCATCTTAGAGATGCCCCTGAAAAACGGCCTACCACTAGTGTCCTGGCTGAGTGGCTGCTTTCAGCTGCCACCACCAGACATTTTTCTGGAACCCTGGGTTGAGAGCCTGCTGCTCTCTGGGGCCTTAAACAATGCACATCCTGGGACTAGGTGCCAAGCCACCTCCCCCAGGATGGGCAGGGTTCACGAAGGGGAAGCTTCAAAGGCTTGCCGCCTTTGTGAGCTTCCCCAGGCCACTTGCTGCTCTTAGCAACTGGTCCCCACTGGTTCTGACCCCCACTTTGGATGGGAGAACCAGCGGGAAAACAAGTGAGGAAGAGAGGTGTGCCCACCTCTGCCAACTCCACCCCTCAGGTGGGGAGGAGAGGTGAAGCACAACTCGCAGTCCCCGCCATCTTGCAGATGGGGGGACTCAGCCAACCAGGGACAGGCTCATGCCTCCCTCCCACTGGAGGGTGGCATAATAGGGGGTGTACCCACCCCAAGGAAGGGACCCATTGGTCCCTGCCTTTTACCTACCTGTAACGCCCCTAAATCTAGTATTTAGGGGCACCCCTGAACCTTGCTTCCTCAGACAAGAACCAGCAACAAGAAAAGAAGAAGGACCGAACAGCCGTGCCAAAGCTAACAAGAGGAAGACGCCCACTGACTTGGTGCCAGCCCTACCGGCCTGTCTCCACCTCGAACCTGCTCCTGCGAAATCCCGGTGTGTCCTGCAGCCAGCAACCTCAAAAACCCCGGAGGACCTGCCTGCCTTCAACTCCAAAGACTTTGTCACCCATGAACACCGGATTTGTTCACCTGCAACCTCTGGCTCCTGCCGGACACCATGAATCCGCCCCACTCTGCACCCGCCGTCCACTGCCCGAGATCGAGTAAGCAAACACCACGAGGAGGTCCCCCCGGCCATCCTGACCCATGACCCGGCGACTCCTGACCTGCCTCAAGCCTCCAGCCGACGCCTGCAGCCTAAATCCAGAAGGTCCCCCCAACCGCGACCAGGAGCTGGTAAGAAGATACAACCCCAAAAGGCACCCCTGCACCCTGCTTCAGAAGCTGGATTGGGAGGTGTCCAGGACATGGTTCGCTTCGATGAACTCGGAGAGCTGGGCGTTGATGGCCTTCTCTATGACCTTGGCTGGGAAGGAGAGGAGAGAGAAGAGTCTGAAGTTCTTGACATCTGCCAGGTCTGAGAAAGGCTTCTTCAGCAGGGGGTTGATCGTGGCGTGTTTCCAGTCATCGGGGAAGGTGGCGGTTTTGATGGAGCAGTTGGTAATGCGACAAAGCTGGGAGGCGATGGTGGCAGCTGCTCTGTGAATGATGTGGTATGGGCAAGGGTCTGTCGGGGCTCCTGAGTGGATGCTCTTTGTAGGAACGGCTCGACAAGAGAAATGGGTAGTAGAAGATTTATTCGTAAAGAAGACAGCTTAACAACCACCATCTAGGAACCATCGGTGCTCCCAACCGCCAACCGAATGATCCCAACAGGAATCCAAGCCAAAATTCCTATTCCACATTCCTAACTAGAACACTACACACCTTACCCATTTGAAAAAAACCACACACAAAAAATACATAGGAGATAAAAATCACAAATAATTAAAATTAAAACTGAACAAAATCTTTGAATTTCATTGGCAAATGCTTAACACGTGAACTTTTCCTCACTTCTGCCACATGTTCTCCAGCTACAGGTTGATTATTACAATGTTCTACATGATTATCTAAACCAGTGGTTGGAACAGAAACATGCTTAACAACTGACCTACCACCACAAACATCCAATTCAACAATACTCGGAACATTCAAACTATCATGCGTGTCCCAAAAACCAGCACAGCATTCAGAAGCCTCCTTAGGCCTAGAGACCTCAGGCAATTTATTACTAGTACAACAATATGTTTTCATTTCTTCTTGAAATTTGCACACAGAAATACGTCTAAAATTCCATATTTTCCCACCTTCTACTCTCACAGCCTTACTAAAAACCTCGACAACTCTTACAAGATCAGACCATTTAGGACAACTTCTTGTTTAATAATCCACCCAATTTAACATGGACCATGTCCCCTACTCTCAATTTCGACTCCTTAAACCGATTCTTAGAAGTATCATTCCTCATCTTCTCTTGATATCTCTTGACACGCTCCCTGACTTCAGTCAAATCCATAACAGTGTCATACGAGTTTTACTCTTTCAACCACCAGGGCATAAGTTTAGATCCTGGTTTCCTACCACGCAACATCTCAAACAGCGACAACACAGTAACAGAATTGGGAGACGTACGATATGTTAACAAAGTCTCCCGTACTGATTTCCTCCACAACATACCACTCTTCATAGCCAGCTGAAAAGACTCCTTAATAACCCTGTTGAAGCGTTCCACTTGACCATTGGCTTGAGGATGATAATTAGACACCCTCTTATGTAGAACACCACATCTTTTAAGAAACAATTCAAGTTCCTTGCTAACAAATTGTGGACCATTGTCGGAAATAAGTTCCTCAGGTAACCCTTCACGATAAAAAATGTCATCCAAAAATTCAACTACCTGCGCAGAAGTAATCTTCTCCACAATTTTCAACTCAGGCCACTTAGAAAAGTAATCCACAAGCACAAGAGCATACACATCCTTACCAGGATGCGTTCCAAACGGTCCTAAAATGTCAATTCCTAATTTCCTCCATGGTCCTGGAGCAAATTCAATCGGATAACGGTTTGACAGACTTGTCACTCTTCGCACAAGGAGCACACTCCCTGACCCATCTGTCAACTATGCCATCAACACCAGGCCACCAGTAGAATTCTCTTATTCTTCTCTTAGAAGTGGACATTCCCATATGACCTTCATGGGCCATTGCACAAATCATCTCTCTAAGTTTCCGTGGTGGAACAATTTTGTCCCCTCTCATTACAATGCTATGCAAAAACATAAGTTCCTCACTGATTTTGAAAAATGAGGCCAATTCCCCAATCAATTTCCTTTCTTTCGGCCAACCCTTCTGCAAAAACTTTTGTACCTCACCCAAAATACAATCTTCTTGCATAGCTTCTTTCCAGTTCTCTCCAGAAATGATTTTAGCGGAATGTTTCTCCACCAAACTCCTATTTACATCCTCCATGGTATAAGCTACATCACATTCTTCCATGTCCTTGTTCTCAGTAACATCCAATAAAGGTAAACATGACATGCAATCTGCGTGAACATTAGTACGACCTGGAACATATTCAACCACACATTGATATTCCTGCAATTTAGCAGCTGGTCTTGCCAAGCGAGCTGTTAATGTTCTCCCCCCACCAGCTGCTAACATATTGATCAAAGCTTATGATCAGTTCTTAACCGAAATTTGGTTCCCCATAAAAACTGACGAAAATGTTGTGCTGCCCAAGTACAAGCTAGTAATTCCTTTTCAATGGTAGAATAATTATACTCAGCACCACGCAGCATTCTTGAAGCATATGACACCACATATTCATCAGTACCGTCCTTCTGTATGAGCACAGCACCCAATCCGACACTACTGGCATCTACAGATAAAATACATTCCCTGCCAACCACATAAGGTTTTAAAAATGGTGTACAAACTATCTCCTTTCTTAGAACATCAAATGCTAGCTGTTGATCTTAACCCCATTTAAATTTAATATTTTTTTCAATAACTGTCGTAAAGGATACACTATTGTAGAATAATCTTGTACAAATTTACCATAGAATTCAGTCAGCCGTAAGAATGACAACAATTGTTCCTTAGTCACCGGCGCAGGTGCATTGGAAATGCTCTGCACGTGGTCACGTTTGGGCCTGATACCTTCACTAGAAATTTCATGACCTAAATACTCAACTTTGTTCTGTCTGAATTTACATTTTGAAAATTTCAAAGTCAAACCCTTATTTTGCACTCTATTTAATACATCTTCCAAGTTCTTGTCATGTTCATCATAAGTTTTCCCAAAAATTGAAATATCGTCCTGGAAGGCAATAGCTTCCCTACAACATTCCAAAACCTCCTACATTAGCCACTGAAAAACCGAAGCAGCGCTTGCTAAACCAAAAGGCATTTGCAAAAACTGGAACATGCCTTCTGGTGTCACAAAGGCTGTTAAACGTTTGGATTCCTCATGTAACTCCACTTGATGGTATGCACTAGCTAAATCAATAGTAGAGAAAACAGAGGCACCAGATAACATAGATATTAATTCATGTATATTGGGCAGAGGATGTTTGTCAATCCAGATCTCTTTGTTTAAACTACGTAAATCCACACACAAACGGAGATCCCCAGTACCTTTAAGGGACAACACAATGGGAGCTACCCAAGGTGAAGATTCTATTGGTTCAATAATACTCTTGTCAACTAAATCATTTAACATGACTTTGAGTTTGTCTCGGTATGCCAAAGGTACATTCCTTACTCTAAGCCTAACTGGTATCGCTTCATCTTTAAGTATGATTTTATGTTTGAAATTCACATATTTCCCCAAGATTGCATCAAAATGTTTTAGGAACATATCCTTAATGCCACTCACAAATTCTTCACTGTTAACACTTACAACATAAACAGATGGAGAAGCATTTGGGTCTAATTTTATGCCCATTTCTTGTTGATGAGGCCATCGTAAAATGGGCACACCCTTAGTTGCCACGTATACCTTACCTCTAGTTCTCCTTCCCTTAAAATTCAAATCTGCCCACAAAAACCCTTCCAAATTGATTTTGTGACCTGAATATCCTCCAGGTTGAATATCAGGAGAAAACAATTATTTCTGACCCCACAGTTCGTTGAATAGACTCTTACCTATAATACTGAACCAAGCACAAGAGTCAACCATCATAGATACAGGTTTGCCATCAATTACCACTGTGCATCTGGGAAAACCTTTACAATTGACATCCCCAACACACAATAAAGAGTTAAATTCAGCAGGTGTTTCATCCTCATCATATGTGAAAAGATTGACCCTTTGGAAAAACTTGCAAACTTTGCCAAAATGACCTTTTTTTGCATTTGACACAGACTTTGTCCCACGTAGGGCACCCTTTGAAACTTCCTACATGGTTTAAACAGCCACATCTGTAACAAATTATAGGGTTTTTCTTTCCGTAAAATCTGTTGTCACCGCTCTTCACATCAGCATCCTTCTTGACAGGAATAAACTGATTCTTTTTCAGGCCGATTTGATTCTTCACTACTGAAACTTCAGGTGCAATATCTTGAACTTTGACACTTTGACTTCTGATTTCACTCACAAACTTTTCAGATTGTTCAATACCCTTTGCTATGTTGACTACCCCACTTAGAGAAGATTCAGTACCTAACCATAATCTTCCTTGAATCTTCCTACTTTTAGTCTTCATCTTTATTTGGTCTCTTAATACTTGTTCATAAGTGATAGTTTCAAAGGCACAAGACCCTGCTAAAGTACGTAGTGCAGAAACATAGTCTTCAATAGACTCCTCTTCCTTCTGAGCATGCAAATAAAATTTAAACCTTTCCATCACGATGTTAATTTTCCTTCCAAACCTGGCATTCATTTGTTTAATTGCTACTTCAAAAACATTCATGTCACCTGCATCCTCTACTGGCGGAAGGTTATTGAATTCTTTCAAACCTGCACCACCAAAACAATGCTTTAGCAAAGCTAATTTCCTTTTAGATGAACACTCTTCTTCAAGAACTTCTACATATGCCAGAAACATGGGATACCATAGTCCCATTCAATTTTTGGCTCTCCAGCCACTTGTAAAAAATGTGGTGGTGCTGAAATATTGGCCATAGTAGCAATAGCACACAAAGTAATACTAGTGAATGTAAAAGAAGAAAGAAAGAAGAACAAATATATATATGTAGTTTGTATATCACAAGAATTTTTAACAGCACACTTATGGCAGTTACTTGTGAGCATAATAAGAAAAGAAAATTTCCTTGATGAAGAAGAAGATGGTGAGAATTGACAAATGCTTTAAAATACCCAAAAGCAAATGACTTGGGGCTGTGCCTGTCAGCGTATATAACTGGCAGACAATACTTCGGAAATAATTGAAGCTGTGCCAATCAGCGCGTATAACTGACAGGCAATCCGATGCAAAATTAGCAGTATTGTCTTCTTAGATGTAGAAACTGAGCCTGTAAGCGATCAATAAAGCAAATTGAAATCCTAGATGTCGTGCGCGTTGTGCGGTAGCTAGGCAACGCACAGCATCCTCCTTAGTACCATGAAGACACAGGGTACGTCACTCCTCTGGCGTTCAGCAATATACATAGATCCAGATCCAAGAAGGCCACTGACAACGTGGAAAACACGCTGACGTAACAGCGCAATCTAAGGCTTGTGCAGAATTGCAAATATCTACGCGGACCGAGCAAATTCATACAGCAACTTCGAAGCAGGCTGAAAACAGGAAATTTGCCTACCGAAAGCTCATGGCTCATTGAGGAACATGTCCACAAAATTGCAGGATGAAAGGAGATACAGACGAGGACTACTGGAACACTTTAATCCATAAACAGGAAAACAGGTGAGCGCTGTCTTCTACAATACTCCCGATCGTCGCCAAATTATGTAGGAACGGCTCGACAAGAGATATGGGTAGTAGAAGATGTATTCGTAAAGAAGACAGCTTAACAACCACCATTTAGGAACCATTCGTGCTCCCAACCGCCAACCGAATGATCCCAATAGGAATCCAACCAACATTCCTATTCCACAATTCTAACTAGAACACTACACTCTTCAGGGTCTTGAGCGTGTCCTCTGTAGTGAGCGGGTCCAGCAGAGCAAGGTCTGTTGGGGGCCGCTTGGTTGTGTGGGATGTTGGTGGGTGTGGCGGCTGGGTCTGGGGTGTCAAAGCTGTCATAGATATTCCTGATCTTGTGGTGGAGGAAGGTGCCGAGTTTGTTGCGGGGAACGTCTGTAGTCTCGCTGTTGGGCCTGGTGAACTCCTTGACAATGGCGAAGAGTTTTTTGCTGTTGTGTGCAGTGGCGCAGATTCTGTCTCGGAGGGCCGTTTTCTTTGTGGATATCAGGAGGAGGTGGTGTGCGTTGATGGCGGATTTGAAGGTTGCAAGGTTTCTGGGGTTTTGTTGTTACTCCATCTCTTCTCGAGGCGTCTGCAGGTGCGTCTGGACTCATGGAGGGCGGGGGTGAACCAGCTGGCCACCTTGGAGTGTTGTTTGCCTGGTCTTCTCTTGAGGGGGTGCCAGGGTGTCAGCGCAGTTGGTCATCCTTTGGTGGAGGTTGCGTGCTGCGGTGTTGGCGTCTGTGGGCATTGGCAGAGTGGTTGTGCTGAGGGAGTTGACGAGAAGTTCTTTGGTGGCCTTGATCCAGCTGCGACTGGGGGGACGTTGGTGACGGTGGTGTACGATGGGCGTGTCGAAGACGAGATGTACGCAGTGATGATGGGTCCAGGAGGGTTCGGTGGTGTGGCTGTAGCTGATGTTCCCGCTGGCAGAGAAGACAGGGTCAAGCATCTGTCCGGCTGTGTGGGTCGGTGCGGTGACTAGCTACTTGAGTTCGATGTTGGCAAAGTTCCTAGAAGGGAGGCGGTGTTCTGGTCGCTGGGGTTGTCCAGGTGGAAGTTGAGGTCTCTGAGTAGGACACAGTCAGTGAATGCGAGAGCCTGGAGTGCGATGCGGTCTAAATGGAGTCGGTGAAGGGGGTCGGGGGCTAAGGGGCCTGTAGACGAGGGTGCCGCAGAGGGTGGTGTTGGGGGGCTCCGGTTCTGGAAGTGGAGGTGTTCCATGGTCGTCGTTGGGTCATTAGTGTGCGTGGTCAGTCGGAGCGGGCTCTTGTGGACTATGACGATGCCGCCTCCTGGGCGGTCAGCGCAGTCCTTGCTGGTCATCTTGTAGCCGTTGGGCGGTGCAGAGACAGAATATCTAGTCAAAAATATCGATTTACACAAATATCGTGGCAAAAATATTGTGGGTCAAGAATATCGACAGACAAAATATCGTGGTCAAGAATATCGACATTAGGTAAGTAATATCGATGTAAAAAATATCGAAGTGTTTAATATCGTTTGCAAAAATATAGATGGAAAAAGTATTGAAGTGCTTAATATTAACCCTGGGCGGTGAACTACGCTACGCTCGCGGAGTTTGCGAAGTTTCGGTAACTTTGCGATTCGCGTAGAACGCGAAGTTACCGTGCACTACGCAATTTGCGGCGTAGCGTAGCTGTTTTTCTTCTTCGCGCGCTCAATATACGTTCTCGCGCGCGCGGTAACGACCTACCGTGATTCTGCGTTCGCCGACGCGACTTCCTATCCGTTCGTGGGCGCCACGAGATTTGGAATCTGGCCGCACGATCCCGCGAGAGTGTGCGAACGCGAACACGTCATTCGGACGCGCGATCTGACTTCCGGCGGCAGTGTTGGTAAGATCGCGATCCCGAACACGAAGAAACTACAATCTGGCGAAGAATATCTCTCGAGCATCATAAAACCTTCTCGAAAATGATGATTTAGTTCATTTTGCACAAAAAACTCCTCAGGTTGTCATTTAGATGTAGTTTGGTGAGCAAGGAGTCCTTTTTCTTTTTTTCCAAGAGGAAGGAAGTGCCCCTGATTCTCAAACTTCCTGTTCCTGTCCAGCAGGCTCCTCCCAGTGCTTTGTCCATGTGCTGTTCACTTTCATTTGGATTTGGAGCTGGAAGGATCACTTTTTGTGTCTGTCTGCTGCATCATATCATTGGATTGGATTTGAGGACTCTTGGATTTGAGATTTTACAAGTAAGTTGGAGAATTGGTGTACTTGTTTGTTTGATTGGGGCTTGTTTGTACCTACATTTTTTGGGGGATTTCCATAGTTTTTAAAATGTATTGTTGTGGCCTGTAGTTTCGGCAGGGGCCTAGTTGTTTTTCTTTGATTGGAATTTCAGCCAGTAGGCCCGGACTAGAGCCAGAGGTACCCATGGGTGCATGTTTCTGTGGTGTCTGTTGAATTTAAACATCATGTAGGGCATGCATGGATGGCATTGGATTGAATTGGTAAAAGTGGTTTTTGGGGTGTATTTCACTTTTTGGGTGTAATATATACCTTTGTTGGATGTGTGTGTGTGCTTGTTGTGTAACTTTTCAACCTTTCGTAGCCCTGTGGATTTTCGTTTTTGCATTTTTGTATTAAAGCTGTGTTGTTTAGCACTGCAGGCCTCCTTTGTCTGGTAATATTATTATAGGCCTGCTTGAGTTCATTGTTTTCCATGGCCTGTTGTGACTGTGAGTGACCACGTGGCTTGGGGCCATTTTGTGGTGGTAGTTTAGTAGTGTGCTGCTTTTTCCATATAGGCCTGCATGTCTTTTCTTTGTTCCCCTTGGCTTATGCTTGTTGTGAACTTGTGGCTGGCCTGGCCATGTGGTGGCGGCCATTTTGTGGGACCAGCCACTGTGCTTTTGCCATAGGCCTCCAAGCATGCGGCCTAGTCTGCCAGTAGGCCCAGAGGTAGTCATCCTCATGGGTGCATAAAAACTGTTTCTGTGTTGTCTGTTGAATTGTAACATAATTTAGGCCATGGATGGCATTGGATTGATTTGCAAAATGTGGGTTTTGGGGTGGTATTTCATTTTTTGGGTGTTTGTTAAATAAATAGGCCTTTTCAGCCAGTAGGTAACCCTGGGCGTTCAGCTCGCGAACTTTGGGCAACTCCGCACTGCGCGACAACGCGGACTTACACTTTTTATCTTCTTCGCGCGCTCAATATACGTTTTCGCGCGCGCGATAACGACTTTTTGTGACGATCGCGATGCCGAACACGCAGAATTTACAATCTGGTGAAGAATATCTCTCGAGCATCATAAAACCTTCTTGAAAATGTTGATTTAGTTCATTTTGCACAAAAAACTCCTCAGGTTGTCATTTAGATGTAGTTTGGTGAGAAAGGAGTCACTTTTTTTTGTTTTACAATTTTTTTCAAGAGGAAAGAAGTTGCCCAGAGTCTCCAACTGCCTGGTCCTGTCCTTTGTCTTCACTTTTTTGTTATTTTGGGTGGCCTGGCCATGTGGGTGGCGGCCATTTTGTAAAGCCAGGCATTGTGCTTTTGCCATAGGCCTGCATTGTCTGTCTTGTGTTCCTTTTCTTGTTGTTCTGGGTGGCCTGGCCATGTGTTGGCGGCCATTTTGTGGGAACAGCCACTGTGCTTTTGCCATAGGCCTCCAAGCTTGCGGCCTAGTGTGCCAGTAGGCCCGGAGGTAGTCATCCTCATGGGTGCATAAAAACTGTTTCTGTGTTGTCTGTTGAATTGTAACATAATTTAGGCCATGGATGGCATTGGATTGATTTGCAAAATGTGGGTTTTGGGGTGGTATTTCATTTTTTGGGTGTTTGTTAAATAAATAGGCCTTTTCAGCCAGTAGGTAACCCTGGGCATTCAGCTCGCGGACTTTGGGCAACTCCGCACTGCGCAACAACGCGGACTTACACTTTTTATCTTCTTCGCGCGCTCAATATACGTTTTCGCGCGCGCGATAACGACTTTTTGTGACGATCGCGATGCCGAACACGCAGAATTTACAATCTGGCGAAGAATATCTCTCAAGCATCATAAAACCTTCTCGAAAATGTTGATTTAGTTCATTTTGCACAAAAAACTCCTCAGGTTGTCATTTAGATGTAGTTTGGTGAGCAAGGAGTCACTTTTTTTTTGTTTTACATTTTTTTTAACGAGGAAGGAAGTTGTTCGGTGGCCTGGCCATGTGGTGGCGGCCATTTTGTGGGACCAGCCACTGTGCTTTTGCCATAGGCCTCCAAGCTTGCGGCCCAGTCTGCCAGTAGGCCCAGAGGTAGTCACCATGGGTGCATCAAACTGTTTCTGTGTAGTCTGTGGAATTTTGACATCATTTAGGCCATGGATGGCATTGAATTGAATTGCGAAATGTGGTTTTTTTTGGAGGGTCTGACTATTTCACTTTTTGGGTGTGTTAAATAAATGCCTTTTTTGAGTGTGTACTGTGTAATTATAATTGTGTTGTTGTAGTGGTTGTATAACTTTCAAAAGTGTTTTTAGCCATGTGGATTTTAGTTTTTGCATTAAAGCTGTGTGTGTTTTATAAGGCATCCTTTGTCTGCCCATATATAGGCCTGCTTGAGTTCATTGTTTGCCGTGCCTTGTGCCTGTGAGTCACCATGTTGCTGGGGGCCATTTTGTTGTGGTAGTTAGTAGTGTGCTGTTTTTGCCACATAGGCCTGCGTGTCTTTCCATTGTTCCTCTTGTCTTACTGCTTCCAAATCCATCCCCATTGCCAGCTGCAGCTCCCTGATGCTGCTATATAATACATCCCACGTGATGCACAAATTTAGGCCAAACATGATCCAGTACATTTTAGTTTTTGTTCTTTACTATTCTTATTCTTCCAGAGTGTACACTAGCACTACACAGTAGCCAGGAAAGCCCTGGCCTTGTTGTCAACGTCTCATAAATGGCTAGACTGTGTGTTGTTGTTCACAGAGTTTCTGAAATTTAATAATTGAGGCCACCACACACTAAGTTCTATATTCTATTTGTTTGATTTGTGCTATGTTTGACTGATGTTCTGGCTTTTTTGCTTTTAGGTGCACAAAGACTGAGGAGGAGGTGTGTCTCTCATCATTGCCCGTTGCACTGCCAGACAGACATCCTGCTGCTGTACACACAACACAACGTGATGTGTGACCTGACCAGACATCTCTGCAACTGAGTGCTGCTGACATCTGAAGAAGATGGGCCCAAAGAAAGCAGGTACCAGGTCCTCCAGTACCAAGAAAGTTGCTAGTATTGAGAAGAAGAAGGAACAGAAGAAGGAAGTGAAAAAAATTGCGCCTGCAGCAGCGTTGTCCGGGGGGCAAGCAGGGGGCAGCACCTCCGCATCAGTGGACCCAACCCACCAACCCAGGCCCAAGCACATGAGTGTGGAAGAGGTAGCCAGCCTAATGGTGGAAAGCAGTGATGCTGAGCCTGAGATAAACTTATCGCTATCTCAAAGTAGTACCCAATCAACGCAGGAGGAAACACAGCAGATAAGTGGTCAACAACAACAGCCGCAACCACCGCCCGCAATAGTAGTTGTTGTTCCTCCTGAAGTAGGGGCAGTTCAGGAAATTGAGCCTCATGCAGAGGTAGAAGAAGAAGCCACTCATTCAGAAGATCCATTGTCTTCCAAATCCCCAGAAAGGAAAAGGAGGGGTAGTCCATCAAGTTCTTCGCCAAGCCCCCCTTCTGATGATCTAGATGCCACTTGGAAGCCACAAACTGAGTCTGAGAGGGAGCCACCTTCCAAGACCAAGCTAGGGAAAAGGAAGGTTCCGGAAAGCCTTACACTTATGGAGGTCGATGTAGAACAGCAAGATGATGATGATGACGAGCCAGTCATCACGAACATCACTCCCGGCCCCGAGGAGATGGAGACCAACATAATTACCCTATCCAAAATCGCTGCGAGGGATGTAGCACGCATACCTCCACAGGTAACACCAACACGACCTACAGCTTCCATATTTGCATTAGCAAAGGCCCGGCAGCGACCTACATCCAGCACAACCACCACCTCAGTAGGAGTAGGTAGTGGTACAGCAGCACAGAGTCAAATTCAACACACACCCTACAGTTCATCCGGCATTGGAAGTGGCACCTCCAGCAGGAGGCCAAAGTTAAGCTCCCCAGTTTGGGACTTCTTTACGGTTAGCGAAAAGGAGGAGAACATTGCTATATGCTCCATTTGTAATAGCTCTGTTAGTCGTGGTAAGCTTGGTACAAACTATGGTACCGGAGGCCAAATGACCCATCTGAAAAAACACCACTTGATCAGCTGGGAGGACCACCTTCGCGGCAGAAAAAAACTGCAACCATTGGTGTTGGTGGGGATAAAGGAGTAGAAGAAGAAGATCCGATCACGGTGGAAGAGGAAGGACAGGGAGACATTCTCTCTGGTAGTGGTACACAAGGTGTCCCTGACCCCAGCAGTGCAGTCTTAACGTTGCACACATCTTCAGCAACATCTCAGTGGCACAAGAGTAAGAGTCAGCCGGAGACACCAAGAAGTACCAGGTCCGCACTACCAAAAAGTGCGTTGTTGAGCCTAAGAGAAAGGAAAACCATGCAGCCTACCATTATCAGCATGTTTGGGGGTGAGGGGCAGTACGAACGCAACCACCCAATAGCACGTTTGTACAATGCGAAGCTGGCTAAAATGTTAGCACTGGACCTTCTCCCTTTTTCTTTTGTTGAAGGGGTGGGTTTTCTGGAATTTGTGTCAACCATCTGCCCAAAATGGCATGTTCCCAGCCGCTACTATTTTGCCAGAGTTGCAGTTCCAGCACTACATCACGACGTGCTGGAATTGCTAGGAAAGGCCTTGAAGCAGAGTGCTGTTCACAGTATCCACCTGACTACAGACATGGGGACCAGTTGCCAAGCCACAGATTACATGTGCATCACTGCACACTGGATCTGTTTTGCGGGGGTTAGAGAACAGATATCTGCTGGTGTTGTTGATACTGCAGAGATTTTTCATGCCACTCGCAAACATGCAACTGTAGCCATGTTTGCCATGGAGAAATCTCATACTGCTGCAAACATTTTGGAAGAGTTTAACACCAAGGTCTTTGAGTGGCTGCACCCAAGAGGGCCTACGATTGGTTTTGTTGCCACGGACAACGGCAGTAATGTAGTTTTGGCCATGCGCAATGGTGGCTATTTCAGGGTCCCGTGTTTGGCACACTGCATTAACATTGTTGTTCAAGACTTTTTGAAAAATGAATCCAAAGTCAGCAACTTACTGGTCACCTGCAGAAGAATATGCACACATTTCAGCCATTCTTTTAAAGCCCGGAAGCAGCTGAGGGTCATTCAACGTGAGCATAAAATGCCAGTCAAAGCGCTCATCCAGGAGGTGCCAACACGTTGGAACTCAACTTATTACATGCTTGATCGTCTGTTTGAACTGTACATACCACTCAATGCTTATGTCATGCAAAGATTAGGGGAACCTACTGTGAGAGGCATGACCATTGAGATGGGTTAATGGGACCTCATTAAATGCCTGACTGAGATGCTACTTCCTTTTGAGATCTTCACACGTGAAGTCAGCAGGGAGGACTGTACTATGGGCCAAGCTATCCCATTGTTGCACATGCTAGAGCAACACCTGAAGGAGGTGTCTGAAACGTACGCAGGTGTGGATGACAAACAAGACGCATATCATTTGGCGGAGACCTTAGCCACTCGCTTATCGGAAAATACAAGGATTAAAAATAAAATTTTGTCACAACCACATTACATTAGTGCCACAATTTTGGATCCATGGTACAAAGTATTTCTGAACAGCAAGGCAGTAATTCCTTTTTCGGAAGTGGATGTTGCCAACTACAAAACTTTGATAGCTAAGGAAGCCACTATTTTCGAAAACGAACGGCTGTTAATTACAGGCCCCCCACCCCAGGCCATAACCAGTACTACAGGGCATCCAGAGTCAAGTTCTACTTCAGAGCCTGAGGGCAGTGCATTTGCCTCCCAGCAGTCACCTACACCAACAATAACATCAAGAACAGGATCATTCACAGCACAATGTGCAACTGATTGGTTTCTATGGCAGGGGTATGGTAAGTCCAGTGCTGATGCAAAGACAAAACAGGCCGAGCACATCGGAGCACCCCTGAACATTGAGCGGACGGTCCAGGCCTATCTGGATGACCCAACAGAGGTCTTCATGGATCAAAACCCATTGGTGTATTGGTATGGGAAAAGAAGCCAATGGACAGTGCTCAGTAGGCTGGCGATAAAGTATCTGGCTTCCCCTATCGCAAGTGTCTCTTCTGAGCGTGTTTTCAGTGCTGCTGGTGCCATTGTAACTTCGAAAAGGACCAGTCTCTCGGCCCAAAGCGTGGAGAGGTTAACCATGATCAAAATGAATCAGCACTTTATACCACCGGATTACAAAATACGTGAATCACAGCAGGAAGAGGAGAGCGACTTGGATGACGTAAATAGTGCGTTACAGGACCTACTTCTGTCCGAACCCCCAGAGTTTGAGGACGAGCTCCTCTTCCCTGACAACTAGGCTTTCAAATTGTTACTTTCTTCCTTCCTTTATGTGTCTGTGTATCTGTCTTTCTGGTTCAAATCAAATCACAACAAATCCATCACCACCGTCTTCTCTTTTTATTTCCCTATTGGAGTTGCACGTCTGTGCATTTAACTGTCCACTCTTCAGAGTCCTGCTTCATCTTCCTGTCTCGCACAAGTACATTTCCATCAAGCCAGACATTAGTACAAGAAATGTTGCCTTTACCAGTCCCGCCTCCACAAGAAGTGAAACGTGACTATAGCTATCCTCCGTTTTGTTTTCGAGCCGAAACTCATCAGTGTCCGAAGGCTACAGCCTCAGCAGGCATCCAAGGGTCCTCACTGTCAGGACAGAAGGTACTTGGCAGAGAAAGACAAGAGACTCTTCGAAGAAACTTGCTGACATTTGTGCAAACTCAAATGACCAGCAATGAGCGCTACCCAGGCCGCGGCCCATCATCACAGTGCTGACCATGGGAAGCAACTTAAACTGTGACAAAGTGCCACAGATGAATAAGACGAAAACCGAAACAGCGACTAACACTCAAAATGAATGTGGACTGGAGTAATGATGAGGCCACTGCCCTGTAAAAAAACAAAAACAACTGTCAGAACTAGGCATCTGATGATCTGACAGCCAAAGAGAAGAGCAAGACAGGTAATGATGGAATGCATTGGATGCTTGCAGACTCTGAGCGATTGCTGTTGTTTGTTGTTGATGTTGTGCATGAAGTCGAACTCTACTCTACTAGTTAATCTACAAAGTGACTCAAGTCAGTGACAGTCAATGTTTCCCTTCTTGTTGTTTAATAACCAAATTGTACTCCTACTACTGCAGGTGCAGGCCAATATCTGTTGCAATTTTTTAATATGGAATATGGACTTAATCGGAGTCACTACAGACTGAGTTGTAGTTGGACAACACGTACCACACCATGATGATGACCATACTATCTTTGCACGCATTCAGTTGGATCGGAGATGATTCAAGGAATAACTGCATTTCATGAAGTGGCATAAGGTAAACATAAACACAACAATTCAACAAGAAAGTAGTAAACACAGCAGACCTACATGTCCATGTAGCATGGTGTAGTCGAGTGTAGTGATGACTGACAGCGGCGCATTGATTTTGTCACTTAATTAGGAAAATGCTAAGTTGCTGTGTATGCCTTTTGTCTGGCTATGTCAAAAATTAAGGTAAATGGAGGTTGGGTCACGGGCTGGTGCTGTGGTGGGCCTGTTCTGTCCTGTTGTTGTTGTAGCTTAATGCTGTAAACAGAATCTACACGATATATCCAAGCTGCCTCACTCTGAAAGTGTTCTCTCTTCTCTTCTTGGACTCCACCGTAATTGATGTTTTTTTTTATTCATTGATTTCTCAATACCCCTTTTGTTTTTCCATCTAGACGTTACAGGCCGGCCTTTACCCTGTGCTTGCTATACTGGGAGACACAACTCACATTTACCTTACCAATCGGCATCAGGAAGGCCACCAAGATTGATGTGCGGAGCGTCCATGGAAGATAGGACCAAGAGGAAGGACGAGATTCAACTCCACAATTTGAGCATGATAATACAGTAACTTTAGTATCATTCATCATTCATCTTTTAATTAATTTGAATCCTTTTTTCTCTTCAATCATTAGGACTGTGTGTTGTGTGTTGTTTGTTTGCTAATTGATCCCTACAACTGTTTTTTAATTGTCTTTGCTATCTTTACAAGTAAGCCCAGTACAACATGGAATTTGGGTCTCTGAGGGCATATTACAGGCAAGGCAAATTGCATAGAATATACTGCTGCCCTGTACTGTCTAATTGTCTAGTAGGAGTTATTAAGTACTACTCATTAACCATCAAGTTATCTTCATCATCATGCATGCATTTCCCTTTTCTCCCTTTATAGATTTTTTGGATAAGATCATGGTCGTCTGCCAAGATTGCGCTTTGCTTTTGTTGTCCATGCGTACTGTTTTTCATTCTCAAACCTTTCCCCAAACCCCCTTCCCATCCATTCATCAAACCCTAACCCTCTTCCCCCGGGCTGTGATTTATATTGAGGTGTGATGTGACTACATAAAATGTACACCAATTGATCACACGCTTGCTGGGGCAGATGTGGTGAAAGCAACACTAATTCAATTGCAAGGCAGGGCGAGGAGCTTCTTCTGCTTGCCCACCCATGCTCAGTCTATGTGCAAGCCGTCACCGGCTAATAGTAGTACATCATAATTAATTGCCGTCATTGATTGGATTAATCATCAAACTCCTACCACACAGCAGTAAAGGTTACGAATTACGATTGTGTTAAGTTAAGTGACTCACTCGACAGCACAACTACAGTTTATAACTTCTTGTACTAGGCTGTCCCCGCCACCATTATGTTTAATTTGACTTTAGCAGTTGCAACTGCAATATTGTTTGTTTGGCAGTCTTCTTCTGTACTGTATTTTACTTCGTTCTACTACTCCTCCCACAGTCGCTCTCAGGCAAGTGACTGTCTCTTTTTTATTTTTTTAGCAAATGCTACTGCCAGTGTCTACTCTACTACTACCACCACAACCATGGCATCTTCTACATTCTCTCTGGAAACCATGCAGCCATCGCTGTGCCGAACGTAGTCATCATCAATCACAGGTAAGATAAGTTTGGTGGGAGGTATAATGGACTAGGAGGAGAGACTGACAGTACTAGTAGGACAAATAACTCAGTGAGGGGTACCGCATCTATCTGTTTGTGTTACATCATCGGCAGATTATTTAAATCAAACACTGGCTGCGGCCCTGCAGCAGCAAGGAAACCAATGTGACGTTAATTCGTAAAACAGTAACCCCCCACAAAACATTAACATTGTATGTTTAAGTATAAATATAATTTATTACCCTAACAAAAATAAACTATCCCACACCTGACCCACCCCTCTCCCTAACCCCAACCAATGTCCAAAACGAAAAAAGTCCAAAGAATGTCCCGAAACCCCAACGCCCAATTCCCACCCACCAAAACAAGGAATAAAAAGGGGCAAAGCAACAGGGTCCTCGATGTTATAATCGGCGGGCTTTGAGGTGTTTGTCCACCAGTATTTTTACCCGCTCCTCCATTTGCTCCTCTAGCCGTGCCATCCGGAGGAAGAATCTTCCTGCGGAATGCCCTGCAGTGGCATCCAGAATGGGGGACAGCAGTGCTGGCTGCTAGCGAATTGCGGCGGGCGGCTACCAGACCGCGGCGCCGTACCGCTGGAGTTGGGGCCTGGCTGGGGCCCGGGGCATCGGACGAGGCTGCAGCTGCTGCCGCCTCCTCCTCCTCCTCCGCCTGAGCCACCAGCCGCCGGTACTCCTGGCATATGGCCTCCAGTTTCCGGCGCCGGGCCCTGGCTGCCAACTCCTTCCGCGATGGTTTGTCTTGGGAAGGAGTACTATCTATATCAAGAAAGAAAAAAATATTGTTGTAACCAGTACTCTTAGCTAAACAGTAACACAAAATTAATTCAACACATAATGGCACAGTAGCACTAGCAAGAAGCACAGTACATAACATTTGTGGTAATAATCTATCTATCCTCCCACTTCCTCTGCCTCTAACATTTGTGGGAGTTTCAGGCATTATACTAGCACTATGGACTCCAACCAGTACACAGTACACCAGTGTTCTTCTTATCTCTAGTTTAGCGAAATGACATAACCTGGTTGTAGCCGGCATTGCCAGCTCGGTCATCTATGCTTGCACCCAAGACAAACATACGAGTCATGACGCAGACTCACGTTAGTTTGATTTACTACTGTTTGCAGGTGGGGAAGCTCGTATTTTTCTATTACGGGTGGCACTGGTCATACTCTCTCTGTTACATGGAGGGCAATTGCTCAATTTCACAGTGCTTTGGCTACTACAAAAAGGCAGATTATATATCTGATCCAATGATCGTTGCTTTTATATGGGACAACGACATAAGGTCAGTAGCGGTCGGTGGTGGGACTCGGGGAGTTCGGCCGGGCGGTGACGTGGGTAGGGGCAGGATGGTGGTAGTAAACTATGGATTACGGCCAATTACAGGTAAGTAAACATATAAATAAATGAAACTCATTTTGTTGCGCACACTGCATCGCATTTGGCGGTGCAGTGCGCACAATGAAATTCGCTTTATTTATTTGTATGTTTACAGTAAAGTTACCTGTATTTGCCCGCGTAATACATTGTTTACTACTACCCCCCACCCTGCCCCTCCCCACATCGGCTTTGCTACTCTGGCGTGGTTTCTTTTACATTCCCTAAAACTGTGCATCCCGTGACAGTCTCCACCTATGCTGTCTATGATGAATACATACAGGCATCCATCCATTCTAAGTAAATGTCAATCATTCTTCTTAATCTCTCCACAAACCTTACTTTGTTTCACCAACAACAACGCATGCGTCCACTCACTCCGTTGCTTGCCTTGGCTTTGAGTTTCACCCAAACACCGCTGATGATTCTTGCTATCCACAGTATCCACCCATACTGTGTCGCCCACCCAGGCAGGCATCCATTCTTCTTTCACCTTCCACCCATCCTTCAACAACACATGCCTCTGATTCCTATCAGCCACCTATCCATGCTTCCAACGTATCCTTCTCTGCCAGTCGTCATATTAAATCTCGCCCGCCCTTCCTCCTTCCACCCTTCTTTCCCTTTTTGTTCAACACATCCATCAAGGTCATCTGATGTGACTTTTAGTCTCCTCCATAAAACTTTCACAGCTGAGTTGGAGTCAGATATAAGAGGCCATTGGTTAATCAAGTCACGCTGGTAATGCTATTGCTACTGCATTGCTCATGCTAAGTAAAGGGTGTCTTCTTTAACCGTTGTGTAATGTTCACTACAACTTCATACCTAATAAGTCTCAACAACAGTACAGTGAGTGAAGTCCACACACCCTTCCAGCTAGTGCAATGTCAATAAGTCATGAATATAACTTACCACCGCCCGCCACTGCTGCTGGCTCCCCCCCTGTAGCTCTTGCAGGTGCTGCATCTTCTCCTGCCCCCTCCGGAATGCTAGAATCGCCGGTGGCCCCGCCGCCACTGGTGGTCGCTAGTACGCCTAAATAAAAACATGACACATTTTTAGATGCTTGTACACCTCCCCCTATTTATTCTTTTTCACTAGCAAGATTGAAAAAAAAGTTAATACATACATATTATTATAAATCACATTCAATAGTCCAAATCGGGTACTAGAGTACAGTCAGTAGACACTAGTAGTGTTATGGTCCCTAGGGTCATTATTATACTATACTCTACTCTTTGCAAAGTTAGCCTGAGCCATGCAACCATTTTTCGCTTCATGTCTTTTGCGCATGTTACCTCGCAGCTTGTTGTGCAGTAACAGTAAGACGCCTTTTTGAGCCCACATGAGCACATACAGCTACTGTCTGAGCGTTGCGTACAAGAGGTCGAAAAACAAGCCACTTTGTTATGGAGTTCGGTTAGTCCGTATTGCTTAGCCATAGGTAACATGTTACACTTTTTTGGCAGGACTGAGAAATGCTTGCATTATACTATATAACACGCACCATTTTTCTCAGGCAGAGGATTCACTTCTACGAACCAGAGATTTGCAGAGCTTATGAATGATGCATGTAACCAGTAATTCTACGTTCTACGGTGAGGAGTTGCCCAGAATTCGCACAGATCTTTTGTCTTATATCATCAATGATCATGCACTTGTTGCAACACTGTTTATTGTTTTAATCTTATGCATTTTGCTGTTGGAGCTGGCTGGAGTACACTGAATTTTATAGAACAACATACATACAGAGCTTGTTAGTTGAAAATAAACCTTTTGAACTTACACATAGACTCTGTGGTATTTGGTGTGGTGGTGGTGGTGGACTTACACGAGTGAGTGAGCGAAAGGGTGTTATGTTCTGGGTTGTGTAATCATAATCATTGGGTATCTTCGGGTGGGGGTTCGGGGACCTAATGAGACACTATAGCTAGTCGTTCAGGGGATTGTGGGTTCACTTCTGACTGAGGTGTGAGGAACGTCCAAGTTCCAAACTCGCATCACCAACATCCTATTTCATTGTGCATAGTTCTGCATGGGGCTGTGCAGAATCCAAGTAGTATGTACTATATCCTATCAAAAATAGTCAAATATATGGTTGGGCATTTTGTTTGTGGTAATTGTCAAAGCCTCAAGATTAAGAAGCCTAGAAGAGGACAACCGAAAGGACTGGACTCAGTGGCTAGAGCTATTAGTATTAGTCAATCTGAGTTTTATTCAAAACCGTACAATAAAGAGTGGCAATGCAAACTGGGCAAGCTTAGCGACAGACTAATATTAGTAGTACAGAGTACAGACATTCATAGCAGAGGCAGTTAGAACTTAGAGGCAGGGATAACCAGAATTTAGAAACAGATAGTCAAGTCAAGATCAAAGAATCTTTTGTAAAAAATAGAATTAGGGAGTGGAGCCAGAATTAATAGTTCTGAAAAAATAAGGTGCAGTAAAAGTTAGGGCAATATAATTGTTAATATTAACCACTGGAGGACTTACTGGGACCAGCAGCAGGGCCCTCGGTAGAGGAGCGGTCCTCTGGTGGTTGTCCCGCCGACTCGGACCCCGTCTTCTTGCCCCTGGGTGCTGCAGATCAGTGATCATGTAAGATATAATAAAGAAAGACACAAACATTAATGATTGCTGTGAAACAAATAAATTATCTAAAAAAAACGTTCAAAAAACGTTTTAGGAAACAAAAATTGCAATAAAATTGACCTATCTAATCCGATCGACTACTGGCTTGCGGGATTCACGGACAGTCTACTTATTTGGGAACACTAATTCCATGTTCCATTCTGATTGATTCAAATAAAATCCAGAACACTAACTAAGCCTAAGTACCACCTGACCTAGCCCACCTATTCCAGGCGGGCCAATTGTTCATTAAGCCTGCATTTCCATTTTTTTTTGCCATCAAAAATGCATAGATGAGAAGGAGGACACATGCATAAAGTGCATAATGCATACACCAAATTGTTGGTTGGTTGCGTCTGATGTTCTGCAGCTGACTGACACTGCTAAGCTAAGCTTACCAGTACCATTCACTAAACAAACTACAAAAGGTTCTACTAAGGACTGGGGTAAGCAGCACTCAGTGACAGAGGATGCGTCATGCAGACCGCTCAAAAATTATCAACTAATAGTAACTAAACCTAGTATCAAATCCATCCACCACTATTTGACAGGAGGACAAAGGAAGGACTACAGTCTCTCTAGCAATAGCATTACTGAACTGAAGTTCTCTAAAGTAAACTCTTACATAATAATGACAAGCGAGCGCAAAGTTGCAAAAAAGTAAGAGTACCGCCCAGCACCTGTGTCCTACAATCACAGAAGATTTTGAAACGTAATTTACCTGCAATGTAAGCAGCAGTATTCTTGTTATTTGTAAAAAATGTATACACAAATCACAATACTTATACTACTATATATATTGCCTACTCACCAAGCCCCACGACCTCGACACCTAGCAGGTCCAACAGGTCCTGCTCCCGGTCAAGGATGTCTGACCACCGGTGAGCCAGCTGGTTATGGGTGCGCCGGACCGCGGAGCAGCGAAACACTGCCCGACGCACCTTCGCCCACCGGCGGTGACGCTCCTGGGTCGGGTACCCGGAGCCTGGCCTGCCGCCTGCTGCCAAGGTCAAGGGGAGGTGGCGCTGAGAAAAAAAACAAGGGCCACCTCCGCCTCAGTAAACAGCTGGCGGGCTTGCACCCCTGCAGGGCGCAGTCTGCCACAAGGCAGGCGGCTCTTGGGCGCACGCGCCTTGCCCTTTAAGCCGCTGCTGCTACCCTTCGCCATGGTTCTGGGGTGGGAGGAGGTGAAAAAGAAAAGTTAGAAGGGAAAAATAAAGTTAGGGGAAGAAGTAGGAGCTTAAAGAAGAAAGTTATATAAAACAGTCGAAAAGTTAAAAAAACACAGTAAAAAGTAGAAAAAAATGCAAAATAGACTTAAGCAGAGAGAGAGATAGATAAGAAATAAAGAAAAATTGAAAAACAGTGTAAAAAACTAAGGATTGCAAAGATTGAGGGAGGATAGAAAAGCAGGCCCAGAACCATAGCATAGAGTAGTAAAACAAGATGGCCACGCCCATCGCGACCGCGTGGATAAGTTTGCGCGATATTTCTCCCCGAGCACGCAAAAAACGTCGCGAACACGTACAACGCGTTCCCGAACATGAAATGCGCATCGCGAGCACGCTATACGCGACCCGGAACAGGAAATAAGGGATCGCGAACGGGCGGGACAAGTGAAAAACAAAATGGCCGCGCCCATAGGCGACCGCATGGGAAGTTCGCGCCCCCGAGCACGCAAACAGCGTCCCGAACACCACAACGCGTTCCCGAGCAAGAAAAATGCATCGCGAACGGGCGCGACAAGCAGCTACGCACGCTCGCGAAGCTACACGTAGCTCGCGTAGCGCTCCGACGTCTTCGCGTAGCTTCGCGTAGCGCGACTACGCGAACTACGCCCAGGGTTACTTAATATCCTTTGCAAAAATATAGATGTTGAAAATATTGATTTTATATTAATGGTATGTATTTTAAGCCTGGGCGTAGTGTGCGTAGTGGGGCTACGCGGAGCACCACGGAGTTGATAACAAACTCTGTGGCGCTCCGTGTAGCTCCGCTACGCCACCCGCCTCCCACCCGCCCTATAATAACAATTGCTAAAGTTTTAAAAAATAAGTTTAAAAGCACCTTACCTTATCTGCAGTGTCTGCGGCGTCCCCGGCTGGCCTCCTCCTCTCTTCATTGCGTTCGTGGTAAAACTGCGCATGCGCGGGCACCCACGCATGCGCATTTCTTGCAAGAAATGCCCATGCACAGTTTTCACTGCGAACGAGATGAAGAGAGGAGGAGGCCAGCCGGGGACGCCGCAGACGCCGCAGATAAGGAAAGGTGCTTTAAACTTATTTTTTAAAACTTTAGCAATTGTTATTACAATGCGGGTGGGAGGCGGGGGCAGGCCAACTCCGCTCCGCTGCGGAGTGTGTGGGGTTGTGCCTACTCTGCGTTCTCCGTGGAACGCGGAGTAGGCAAAATTCCGCACACTCCGCGGGCGGAGCGGAGTTCTCCGCCCACGGTTAATGTATTTTAGTATATATTTTATATGTGTGTGATGTATGTATTTTTTGTATAAGAATTGTTTGTATTTTTATTATATGTGCTAAAAGTTTAGTAGTTGTTAAAAAAAATTTGTTTGAATTTTGCGTTTTTAGTTCCGTAGCGGGTTGTGTGTTTATAGAGGAATAGGGTGGGAAGTAATTTAATTATATAAAATATATTGATTATTTTTAGTAGTTATTTTTTTTTTTATTTGAATTTTGCGTTTTTATTACCGTAGCAAGTTGTGGGTTTATAGGGGAATTGGGTGGGAAGTAATTTAATTATAGTCAATTTATAGAATAATTTTTATTTATTAATAATTGTTGAATTGAGATGTTATAGTGTTAAATGTTTTAAATTAATTTTTTTATTAATTATGTAATAATTAGTTAATTAATTTTAATTAATTGGCAATTAATTATGTTAATTGTGTCATTATTTTTAGGTGTGTGTTGTGGTGTTTATAGGTGAGAATGGTGGGAAGGAATTTAGGGGCCCATTAGGATGTCGGGCGGAAGCACTACCGCCGTGCTGTCGGAGGCAAAAACCACTAGTTACCGTCCGCCAGCAACGGCCCACACGCCGCCAAATTAGGATGTGAAAAGTCAGCCAAACACCGCCCGTAAGCCTGCGACGCCGCCCGCCATCAAAGTGCGCCCGTCTACGTAGCGGCGCCAGCCAATGGAGACACACCGTCCGACGAAATGACGTACCGCCCGGCGTACAAATTACGATGCCACAACCAAACAGCTCCACCGGCAAAGAGACACCGCACGAGATACCAAGGCGGAAACCCGACTGCTGAGTACGGAGACCAAAAAGGCGGCCCACCCCGAAATGAATCCTGCACTCCAGGCCATCCCCATGCTGTACCTGATGCACCACCTAGGAGTGAACGCGCCACGGCGACGCAGGTAGGCAGACACACAACAAGGGCACGCAAACACTGCACACAATGCAACGGCGGAAAAAATGTACAAGGCCCCCCCAGACACCCCTGTGTGGACACGACACATCCACCACTGTACCCACACATGTCCCACCTGCTAAAACAAAACAACTCGCAACATCCTGGGCACCCACTACCCGGGACCAGGAAGTGACGTCTCCGTCACGGCACCGCAGCGCACCGGCGCTGACGCACCTACACATGCGCACAACGCAGAGGCCAACGACAGCGCCACGCATGGGCTGCACACAAACACCACGGGGTCACAACTACACACCCCACACACCAGCACCACCCTGAAGGCACATGTCACGTGGCCCCCTGCATCAATCATGTCCCCAACCGACAACTCACAGTTATCAACTGGATGTCACACAAGTGTCACGAACAAGGGAGTAATGTGATGGCAAAATAGGACACACCCTTGTGTGCAAAACATGGAGAAGCACACGGCGGCTGCTACATAACAGCGCAGAATATGGACATCGTCCGTAAAAGGCACGCCAGTCCCATACAAAAATACCTATACCATCCTGCTCGCAATATCAAGCCATGCAATGTACAAAATAGAAAAACCCTGCTGCCTGAGAACAGGTGTTTCCAATTACTACACCCACACAGAAGCCTCAATGTACAGCGGAAAAGGAGTGTTCCGACCACACACGGGAGAGCAGATAGCACCGAATGGCCTTCCATTCCTACTCTGAAATCACATTGCAAAAAATTATGCAGAAGAATGGAGCCATTGTCCCAACAAGAAGTCAAACATAGCCATGCCGAGGAAACCATCCACTGGCAGATAGCGCCTAACATGAAAGAAAGAGAATACTACAAAATACTATTATACCACTCCTCCATGTGGGCCAAATGCAACTAATCTGGAACGAGTCAGACACCACTGGCCTTGACCATTCATTCAAGCATGTGGGATGAGGGCCTCTGTCCCCCGCCCAAGCTATAACCCAAGTCCTGCCGCCCTACAGCCATTCCTGACTTCCCAGCATCGTCGGAGGTTGCACACTGCTGACTGCCCAGGCATCCGGAGCACGCCAACACATCACCCTGTAGCAAAATGGATGGTGCACCAGTGCGTCTCAACTACACCGGACAGATCAAGCTGTACAGTGACAGCCTGCTACACATAGTGGGCTGTTCAAACCTGGCCATGCTGAATGTAAGTTACCGAGTAACTTACCGCATTGCAATCTTCAGCTGCGTCATACCCGTTTTCTACTGTCGGAGGTGTCCGTTCCACTGGCCTGTGGATTTATGTCTCTCCAACCCGGCATGTCCAAAGGCGGACTTGGTACACCTGTTTGCACCACTGGACGCACACGACAGGATCTGTTCAGTCTATGGGGGCATGGCGTATGTGGCTGCAATTGGGGAGACACTGCAATGGGACCAGGTGCCTCCACACAACGTCTTCTGGAGCACAGTTTCATCGAATGTCATCCAACATGTCCCATCAGGCTTCTACAAGGGACAACTTATGACGAACACCTTGCCACCCACCATCCACTACATTGGATATCATCCATGTTTACCATCAATGGGATGGATGCCCTGCTGGAAGGTATCGCATACATGACAACTTGTCAATTCATGGGTCCCCGACTCAATACCCACAATTGAACATTGATGTACAACACCGTACCTATGCTTGGCTTTCGCACGGAGTGGGCAGTTACCTGCACAACAACTATTCCATACAATCTGCAACTAACACCTTACCATCTACTCCACTGCCATGACATCTGACATTTTCGGGACATGCACTCGGTTCCTCACCATATCCCGTGTCTCTGCATGAACAGGGGGAGGCAGAGGTATGGGACTTGTGTACAGTAACCACATGGCCAATACTGCACGAACAACTATGCTATAATATGTATCCTGCGCACATGAACACATGCACCTGTCAGTGCACACTTATCTGTCTGCTGTATAACGTGAGAACTGTCACCTCACCTTTGTCTGCACATCCGTGCCAAGACTTTTGCATGGACAACAAATGCAACCCCCTACAACATTGCCCTAGTTATTGTGTCATGTTCAGTAGCCACCACATTGCAACAACTTGTGAGACGCTGCTGCATGCATGTAGGCTCATGCTCTGATGTCACCTCTGACGCTGGTGTGTCGTAGTCACTATTGCATTAATCCTGCACCATGTAACTGAGATGTACTGTGCCTATGATGTCAAGCTGTCTGGTAGGAAAAATGAATACTGTCTGGGTCAAAGTCTAGAGACCTTCAGTAATGAGCAAATGTACCTTAGCATAGCAAGGGCAAGGCAGTTGCAACTCTGAAGCCTTTATTGCACTGTCAACAACTAATCACATCTACCTGTACCCCCTCTTGTATGTGTAATCATGCTAAGTATATCCTCCACATGCTTTTTGCTGCCAGTAGTGTCCACTATACTTCATCACAGAGGAAGTAAGTCCAAATACATGCCTCGAAGCAAATATGTGACTCGCTAGAATTAATTATTGAAGACAAGTACGAATGAGACAGGATGAGAGTGTGTGAAGTATACGAGAGTCGTGAGATGACCATGCAATCCAGTGTCAGTGGATGTCAATGCATATGAGTTGCCAACACAGTGGACCGAGTGAAACACTACAGGTCGTGGGCCTTGGCTTGTCAGACTCTGACGTGTCCCAACAGATCATCACATTAACACTGACGGCATGCTCACTACAAAGCACAGTCTCACATATGTGTATAATTACCTTCACAGTCTGACATCACACCCATCAAGCAAAAGTAGGAGCCACGCAAGAAGCATGCCACAGCAATGCATGACAAAACACACACATGATATCAGTGTGGGTGGGCAGGTATGCACAGTGAGTACGAACTGCAGAAATACACATACATGCTCAAGTAAACAAGGCACAATCATGACAGTCACACACCCTGCAGACCCACAATGTCCTAAACATATCAAGTAGGAGTATACATGAACTGCAAGGACGCACCCACACCCTGCACACTGTGCAACATACAATACACACATGTGCTCACATTCACAGACCTGAACACGGTTACAAACACCCACCATGGCCCTGGGTAACACATGTGTGTAGTCGACATTGCCCGAGTGCACACACACACACCAACACTACCCCAAAGTCACACCCTTCACACCACACATACCTACACCTCCCAAATGCACACATTGACACTAAGCCATGTGCCCAGGCTCAATGTTCATCCCAAGATTGACATACACCTACACCGCTGGCCACACAGAAAGTAAGCTCACACATACCCGCACACTCTGCACATGCTACCTGTCATCCTGTGGCTAGGCTCACACCCTGTGCTTTGTTTGCACGCAAACATGACACGTATACATCCTCCCAGATATACCACCAAATACAAGCAGAAAATCCGTGTGACAAAAAGACTCCTTCATCACACACACAAGTAGCACAGTCTGAAAGAAGTGAAGTCCCTGCCACGTGTAAAACACATTGGAATGTGACACCAGACATTGCAATTGTTGAGGCACCATACACGTCATGTACCTCACTTAACTATGCACACACAGTAACAACTGCAATCAGCAACTACACAGACACAACCGACTACAGGAACAACAGCACCCAGTCACAAATTCCATAGACATGCGGCAATATTGTTCAACACCAGGGACAGTGGCCAGTCCGATGTGCAGAGTAGTGATACGAGAAGCTGCGCATGCAATGTGTGTGAGTGTACCCTGCCATGGCCAGCAACACTGCCATGGCAGTCACAATAGCCATTACAACCACCACTGTGTCACAGGGAGTAGTGTGAGGGTGTCTACCATTCAAACAGGATGCCAGTCCGACTCGGTGCTGTCTGAGTGCTACGGGACAGTTGGAGCTCCGCCCCTGACAGAGAAGCACAACTGTGGAAGACACACATGTGGCATGTCAAGCGGGAGGGCTGCTTGGGCCAGGTGGGTGGGTGGCACGGGTAGGTGCACACATGCAATGTTGTGACAGACTGTGTGGGTAGGATTCCGGAGGGGTAGATTACCACTGTGTTGGGCATTTGGAAAGCCTACCTGTCTGGGGATGAATGTGAACTTGTGTGGGAACAACAGGCGGGCACACGATCAATGCAGCATCAGGTGTAGACGTTAGCCCTCACTCTGGGGACTAGCTGGATACTGCAGTGCGTCTGCCAGGCCCTTGCCAAGGCATTTACATCCCCTGTCCTCCAGGTGAACACCTTACATTGTCCACCTGCACAGGCCACCCAGGGCACAGGATGGCAGTGGAGCTTGGTGGGTGGGAGGTCATGGCGCCCTTCTCCTGCTCACATCTCGCAGGCAACACATACACAGTGTGCAGCAGGGCACAAGTCCTACATGAGAAGTGGGGGGACGCTGGCGTCACGACACGAAGTGACGTCACGAAAGGTGGCTTGCCCCGTCAGACTCATCGCTGCCCCCGCTCACCCCTTAGATGCGGTTGCATCAGGGAAGCCAGCGCTTGAGCAGCAGCTCCGATCTCGCACCAGAGAGGCCAAAGACTGAATGTGTGGCCCCATTTGCACCAGTCATTGAGCTCGCGGTAGAATAAGTGGGGGGACGCCGGCCACCCGCGTGGTACCCCGACTCGATCCCTGGACAACAGTGACAATGCATGACAGTCTCCGGAGTCCGGATACACCACATGCAACACACAGAAGCTGTAGCTGCCCTAGCGGGCCAGGCTGCAAACAACATCCCAGATGAAAGGTACTCCCACCCCTGCGCGCATAGTCATTACATCCGCTGCCATTGACAAGGGACCCATGGAGTGAGAAATGTGCCTCAGGGTGACGGGCCTCCGAGTCATCCCCCGCCAACGAGTGTCCTGCAACTCACACATATCGCTAAGCCAATAGGACACCTTGCCTGCCTAGGGCTCGAGTCGGGGTACCACGCGGGTGGACAGCGTCACCCCACTTATTTCCCCGCAAGCCCAAAAACCGGAGCAAATGGAGCCACACATTCAGTCTTTGGCCTCTCTGGGGTGAGGTAGGAGCTGCTGGTGCACGCGCTGGCTTCTCTGATGCAATCGCATCTAAGGGGTGGGCGAGAGGAGGCAATGAGTCTGACGGTGCAAGCCACCTTTCGTGATGTCTCTTCCTGTCGTGACGTCTGCGTCACCCCACTCCTCTTGTAAGGACTCGTGCCCTGCTGGTGTCAGTTGTGCCACTTCCAATGGGGGTGGAGTAAGGGCCTGGAATGTCAGCCTGAGATTGGCCCAGTTGAAGTCCCACCTTGACTGGGGAGGACAACCATAGGACAGTCTGGTGTAGCCCACCCACGCGTACATGTAGGCCCTCCATGAACAATGTCACCTGCGGCAAGGTGATGTCATGGGCAATGAAGTCATCATGGAGAGCTGTCTGCCCCACGCAGAGATGCCGCACAAGCTCAACAGACCCAGCACTGAGGGCAGCAGGGGTCACATGTGCTGGGGCAGCTGTGCCTGTTGTGAAGGACACCCTATCCTTCACCCTTGTGCCGACACGTGTTGCACCAGTGGGAGTAGATGGGAGGGCGGGCATTGGCCTCTGTGTGGCTGAAGAGGAGCCAGAACATGGATGCATCACCTCCGACCTCAGATGACGCAGAAGTTGTCATCTCGGCCTGTGAGTCACCCAGCACACGTCTGGCCCCTCCGAGGCGCTGGTCACATCTGTCTCACTCAGCTCTTGTGCAGCTGCTTCATCCGATGCCTCACCACTGTTGACCGTCCCCTGTCCCTCAGCACCCACGGGAGATGCTACATGAGAGAGAGCGAGGTGGCCTCACTCATTTGGCATCAATTAAATAGACATGTGCAAGGGAAGCAGCACAGAACGTTATCAAATCCACATGTTGCACGATACCTCTGCAATTGTGTTCAGCCACCACAATCAACACGTAATGGCTGGCGTACAGCAAATGAAGCCGCTAATAAGTGGCACATGTGCTGTGCACATAGCACAACACCCGGCCTGTGTCACCCTGCGACCATAGCCACAAATCGCTGTGTGCACACCCACTGTCCTGATGTTGGCAAGGATGACCACTACGTAATTAGGCCAAGGACATACCTGCATGGAGCAGAATGGGACACCACTCACACAGACTGCAACATGACAGTCCACAATGGTCATGAGCCCATGCCATCCACCTGTCGTTCGCACGAGCACAACTACTGTTGCACAGTGTGCCGGATGTGTAAGTACCAGGAATATGAGGTGAGGCATCGCACACATATGCCCGAACGAAATCAGAGTGGGCACAGTGCCTCAAACATACATGTGAATTGCCACTCCAGCCTACTACAGGTTGTTCCTGAGGGCTACGACTCTGAATGCATTGACAATGCAGGGTGCTAAAATAACGCCTTGACCATCAGGAATCGTATATGCATGTCAGATGCACCCAGCACAGAGTACACTTACAACCCACTGCATCAACAACATGACATCACATTGCCCAGATTATGGGTAGGCTGTGGACACATGCTGCCTCTCACAGCAAAAAACACCATCACACAATGCTGTACACTAGCTTGCTGCTGATGCCACTACAAACGTGCATCCGGCACAGGCTGTGTGACTGTCAAGTAGCAGAACATTAGTGGTGAAATACAGCGCCGTACCAACCTGACAATACGAGGGGGAATCCCCCGATTCGTCTCCGCAACGTAGTCGCTCATCCGGCAGATGACGTCACACCCTTTGTGGAATTGGCTGCACTGTCGCTTACACATACACAGAGGCATCAACTTGGATGCAATGGCTCATCACAAGGCCGTGGGCTGGAGGACCTCCAACTGCAGGGATGGTACACAAGAGGGTTGGAATATCACTCATACACCTCTTATCATCATCCACCATTCACAGTGGCATGCTGCTGACCCATCCGAAATACTCTGAGATGTGTAACAGAGCCAAGTAGTAATCGGACATGGCATTACAGCATGTGTATACCACACGTGAATGCATGCTGGTGGGAGTGTGTACACAGTACCTGTCCATCCCATTCACATGCAGGATGCCAGCACATTGAGCTATGTGTAGCCTGCCAACATCTACTGTCCATTGTCAGGTAGACCAAGACATAGATGACAAGGCAACACATCTTTGTGGGTGGACTCACTGTGTCCAACACTGCGCAGCCCTCAACGTACTCGCACTGTGAATGGCTCACCCCGCAATGGAGGTCACATTCAGTGCCACTATCTCTCACACATCCCTATCACAAGGCCTGGAGTGTTCAATCGACAGGGCTGAGTTTGCGCATTTCCGAAAAGTTGTGAACAATAGACACATGTAACCCACTGTACAGTCAGCGTTGTACCCTTCTGGGATTGGGCGGTCAATGTGCAGCCCAGGTCTGCTGGGACTGAGTAGGCCAGCAGGGACCCAGCCAGCCATTCACACAAGCAATAACTGCCCTGAGTCCTGCAGTGCCAAGTGGCTGCGTCACTGGATGTCTGACATGAAGATGCCATGTACCACCACTCGGGAGGGACATGCATGGGAAAGCGCCAGGGAACCTACATACCCCTTCCACCTGTAGTAAGCATGGTAAGCAGTGCATGTTGGAACACCACAGGCTCCGACTCATAGAACTGCGGATCAACGACATGTGTGTCCCCCACATGCACTCACACACACACTGTAGTTGTCTTTCACACACAACTGTTGCAGAATATAGACTTGGGCAGTGTGCGTGTAGCTCGGAATCCAGGATCGCCAGCTCCTCCAGGTGAGTGGGCCTGGACATATCTTCTGAGTCGTCGACATGAAGGTGGACAGGTGGCAGCAGCAGCAGGTGTTGTTGAGGGATGCCAGGCAGCAGTCCCTGGAAGGTGTGGTAATGCCAGTCTCCCTCCCACACTCATCTAGCACCCTGGGGCTGTTTCAGTGGGTCCAAGCTGCTACAATTGGTGTACCATGTCTGCCTACTTCAAATGCACACAATGGCCTGCTCCGAGCTGTCCTGGTACGCTTACCTCCATAGTCGGACACGCAGGATGCAACCGCGAGGGCCATATGGGTTGGCTGCAAGGGCATGGTCCATGGCGGGTACAGTCCGCTGGTGCCATGTGGAATCCACAGTCTAATGTGCGTCATGCATTGGCAGGTGTGGCCCTGATTAGTGTGTGGGTGCATGTCCACACTAGACAGGGCCACTTCATGCTGTGTGCATAGGCCTTGACGGACAGTGCACAGCCTCCCCATGCCTGTTGCCACATCATGAGGTACACATTAGCATGTGATGTGCATATGCACACACATGCCATAGTTCACTATGTACGTCTCCCACTTGGCACGTGCAACGTTACGTGTCACTTGTGATGTGTATTTGTATTCACACAGCTGTCTCGTCATGGAGTTGTCAATGTGTACACCTGTCCATGTGTGTTGGAGTTGTTATTCGTACAGTGCAGTTCATTGGGTTTACTAGGGACATCAGTGACTGTCTCATATCCGGTTTTGCATTAGGAACCACTTTTTTGAGCCGCTCTGCCTGTGTACATTGTGTTGTTGGTGTGTGCCATACTCACCCAGCCTCGGAAGCTGTGTCAGGCACAGCTGCCAGGTATATTGCCGTGGTGTGGCCGCTACCCACATATGCATTGTGAAATCATCCTCATGCCTTCCAAGCTATTATGGCCTGAGTCCCCATGTGCATGCTCATAGCAATGGTTTGTGTCAGTGGTCATTGGTATTGGTAAGGGGACATGTGGAAGAGTATTGTAGCTGTGCTGTCCCTACTTGTCAGCTGTTCTGTGAATCTATTGCTTGGTCAGTAATTTTTGTTTTGTGTATGTGAAAATGCCATGTGGCGTGTTGCTTTGACATGTGTACACTTCCATCTGTCCTAGGAGGAGACCAAACATATTTCGCCCCTACCAATTGCTGGCAGACATGGAGGATGTGGAGGTAATCAGGAAATTCCGTCTGGACCGACCCACCCTGCATCACCTATGTGCCTTGTTGGAGCCCCACCTTCGTCCTCGCAGGGTGTATCCAACTGCATTCACCCCCACGGCTAAGGTTATGGCTGCACTGCATTTTTTCGCCACCGGATCCTTCCAACACACAGTGGGCAGTGGAGGTGGGATGTCCCAGCCCATGTTCAGCATGGTGCTACGGGATGTCCTGTCAGCTATGATGCTGTACAGGAACCGTTACATTCGATTCCCCAGTGCTCGTGATTTGGACGGATCCCCCAAGTTGGTGCAATTGATTGCACCCATGTTGGCCTTGTTGCACCACAGGCCATGGAGCACATTTATCGGAATCGCAAACATTTCCACTCCCTGAATGTGCAAGTGGTGTGCCTGGCGGACATGATCATCACACACGTATGTGCGAAGTTTCCAGGATCCGCCCATTACTCGCAAAGATGCGCAACAGCATCCTTCCACGTCTGATGACCAATCTGCAACCGGACCGTGCATGGATTGTTGGTGAGTATGCATACTCGTCTCGCGTGCTGGGTGTGACATGCTGTCTCGTATACTGTTGGAATTGCAACGCATCTCTGTGTTTCTCACACCCAGGTGACTCAGCATATCCTAACGGGCTTTGGCTGCTGAGCCCATTACATCATCCCCGGACACCAGCTGATGTCAGATACAATGAGGCACATGGGAGGGCCAGACGTGTGGTGGAGCAGACTTTTGGACTCCTGAAGTCCAGATTCAGATGCCTGGACCGCACCGGGGGTGCACTGGCGTACTCCCCACAGAAGGTGTGCCAGATAGTTGTGGCATGCTGCATGCTGCACAATCTGGCGAATCGCAGGCAGATCCCCCTGATAGTGGATGACGGTGATCAGCCAGGGCCCCCGCCTGCAGACCAGGATGGGTCCAGTGACGAGAACAGCGGAGAGGAGGAAGCTGTGAATGTGGGTCAGCAGCTCATCGCCCGCTACTTCACTTGAAGGTGAGTGACCATGTACGACGGCTGATGTTGCTGTAGTTGTGTTGGTGTATGTGTGCTTTGTCACGGCGGCCTATTGTTCACTGAGTGCTGTGTGGCAATGGTCCATGTCCAGGGTAGTATGCCACGGACAGTGGCTGTAGCATTGTACCATGTTGCTCTGTGAGATGTGTGTACATTCCTTGCAATTGATGACAAGTACTGTGTGATGGGTGTGTGACACACACATTCAATGTACTCTTGTTCTGTTTTTCACCCCTAGGTCCTACAGCCTCTCCTGGCCCATCGACATACCACACTCCAGATGCATTTCTGATCATGGTGACGGTTGCACATCCTTGATTAAACACAGAGCAGATACAAGAGAATGTGATCCAGGTGTATTTATTTTAAGCGGTGACATGTGATTGTGGGCAAGGTGATCACAAAAGTGGTGCATGCTGAAACACTGAGTTGACGGTCATGACCGCGTGATGGTCAAGGTGTACCCATGTTGCTCTATGTCCACAGTCCAACAGACACATGCCATTCACATGGCAGTGTGGGGTAGGATCGTAGTCCAAGTGAATGCAGTAGGTGGCCACTGTGGCTGGCTGACTCACTGGTGTTTGGAGCGTGCGAAGTCCTCTCTGGACACCTGTTTCCTCTTCGGACGGCCCCTTCCACGTTTGGGAGGGGGGGTTGTGTTAGTGGGCTGCTGGTGGTGGCTGAGGACTGCCCACTCGCTGTGGACGCAGGGGAACTGGATGTTGCACGACGCTGCGCCCCAGCAGGTGGTGGCGGAGGTGGTGTGGCTAGCCTTGATTGGGCCCTCACCACCACCACTAGCTGGCCCATGAGGTCCACAAGTTGGTCCATACGGGTCACGAATTGGCCCATATGGGCGTCCATGGACCTCAACACCCCAAGGACTTCCCGCGTGTCGGCAGATGACCTGGCCCATTGTCCTTGTGCCTCTTCATAGGCCCCAAGGACTCTGGCGATTTCCGGCAGGGCTTGGCTCCCAGGCTCTGATGGCGTTGGCCTGAGCCGTTTCCTCCCACCAGAACTGCTGCCACCGACCTGCCCACTCACCACATTGGTCACCCCGGGCCTCGGTCTGGCTCCCAGGGTCGAGGCCGACGGGCGTACCACCCCTTGCGCAGGTTGAGTGGTCATTGAGGGCCTGGTGGTGGTGGTGGTGGTGGTTGCGGCGGTGGTGGTGGCCGCACTGACCGTGGCAGCAGGGGTCTGGGACTGGTCACCAGCCCTGGGTGATGGGTTGGTGGGTAGGGGGGGCGTGGGGAGCGGTTGAGCCCTGCCACACCAGATGTGCCTGGTCGGGAGTCCTCGTCCGAAGAGGTGTCCAGGTCTTCCACATCCGTGAGTCTGGGTCGGGGGCTTGTGGACTGGCTGTGCCGGCTGCTGTCTCCTTCTCCAGCATCGAGCAGTTCGGCACCTGTGGGGCGGATGAGATAGGTTATTGTGTTGCACCTTGCAAAGTTTGTATTAGTTGTCTGACATTCACAGTTTGTGCACTGTTGTGCACAGATTTCCCAGATGCGTGTGTGTGGATATACAATGTGTGTATGCGTGGGCAAGGCAATGGAATTGCGTGATGTGATCATATGGCATGGGACGGATTTGGGATGCCAATGGGTGTGTGTTGCTGTACACCTACATTTTGTGGCTTTGGTGTATACGGGGTACAGCCCCATCAACGCTTTTGTGATGAAATATGGTTTTGGGGGTCAAATGAAATGCTTAGAAACGCAGATGGAAAATGGGGTACAGCCCCATCAACGCTTTTGTGATGAAATATGGTTTTGGGGGTCAAATGAAATGCTTAGAAACGCAGATGGAAAATGGGGTACAGCCCCATCAACGCTTTTGTGATGAAATATGGTTTTGGGGGTCAAATGAAACGCTTATAAACGCAGATGGAAAATGGGGTACAGCCCCATCAACGCTTTTGTGATGAAATATGGTTTTGGGGGTCAAATGAAACGCTTAGAAACGCAGATGGAAAATGGGGTACAGCCCCATCAACGCTTTTGTGATGAAATATGGTTTGGTGTTACGTAATGTGACTTTTGGGTGCAGAAGGGGACATGTTGTTTGGCCACACGACACTACAGGGACAAAGGTGTGTGTATGTCTGACACAGCCAGCATATCTGCTCACTGTTGTCATTTAGGGACATTACACTGCAAGCATTGTAGTGAGTGAGTAATGGTTGTGTGCCACACAACGTATTGCAGATGGGACAATTCCTTGGTGTGCGTGCTACCCTCAGCCATGTGCAGCAATGCAGTGCTCTTGGGGTGTTGACTATATTAGGTATGTTGTAAATCACAGTGTGATGTGCGCTTCAGACACTGCAGGCACATTTGGGGTCATCGGCAGGGATCTTTGCTGCACTGCTGTATATGGGTCAGCTGTTTTGATGATATACCTTTCATGACACTGGGGCTGAAAGATGAGATGGCTGAGATTTTGAATGTACATTGTGTAGCTGTGTGGTTCATTGGTCCAGTGGTGTATGTGACATTACTGGGGTTCCACTCTGTTACATTGAGACAAGATAGACTTACATGGGTGATGTTGTACAATGTCAAGGGAACAAGCAGACACAACTACATGGACAAGACTTCAATGGTGTTGCTGATGTGTGTGATGACTGGCACAGTGCACGCCATGTGGGTCAGTACTCCAGTGAGACTTGTGCATGCAGACGTGACTCCTTACGTGTTACTGTATTTGAGATGGCTCATGGGGGCCATGGATCTGTATTTCATGTCCGTGTGTACATGAGTCACATGATTATGACTGTGAGCAGTGCTACCTCTTCCTGTGCTACGTGACATGGGCCAATTGTTATTCGTAGGACTGTCCTCATTCCTACAGACACCCCGCCCTGTACAGTGGTCTTCCTACTTGTTAGTTTGTAGGGAGCAATGCAATGGCTGCCACATGGGTATGAGAGGGAGGTGTGCTCCATCTTGCTGGTCTGTGGGAGTGGGGGCCGTGTGGTGAGTTGTGGTGATGGGTTACCACCCACAGACACCCCTCCATGTATTGGAACATATGTACCTGTCGGGTGAAGGTGTGCACTGCTATGGCTGGCACATGGGTGTGTGTAGTGCTCCATCTTGCTGCGCTGTAGGACTAGGGGCATGGTGGGTGTTCTACTTCAGCAGTCCCCCCTCCGACCCACGGACTTTGTGTTACGGCTACTTACCTGTTACTTGTTGGTTGGTGCAGCTATGGCTGACACATGAGTGTGGGTGTGGGCGGTGCTCCTTCTGGCGCATCTGGAGTACAAGGGGAGCTGGTGGGGGTTGCAGTGCTGGCTGACTGTACACATACCCCCATGGTTTTGTTAGTTGGTAGCTTTGGTCTTAGTGTGTGGGAGTGTCTGTTGCATGTGTGTGAGATGTGTTGTGGATTGTGTACTGGACATGGGGTTGTTTGGCCCTCTGTGCTATGGCATAGTGGTAGTGCATGTCAGTACATAGCGGTGTGCTGGTATACATTTGTTTGTACTTACCAGCCTCCACTCCCCCTGGTATTCCGGTGAGACTCTCCGGATGTAGGATGCCTCGCACCTTCTCCTCCCACGCCTTGAAGGTATTGAATAGCGCGGGATTTCCTCCGCCAGTCCTGTCAGCCAGCTGACGATTCTTGGCCTCCTGCTTCCTGACCACGCTTTTCAGGTCGTGCCACCTCTTTGTGATTTCAGCCCGGTTGCGTGGCACGTTCCCAACTTCATTCACCTGGTCTACGATCCTGCTCCACATTCTGTTTCTGGTGGCTACTGGTGTCTGTTGGACCTGGTTCCCATAGATTTGTGGGTGCACCTTGATGATCTCGTCGACCATGACTGTCAGCTCAGTGGCAGTGTACTTAGGCATTCTTTGTGTTGCCATGGTGTGTGGTTTGGTATTTGTGGTGCTGGTGTGGTGGGTGTGTGGTGTGTGATGTGCAGGGGGTTAGTGGTGCCGGTGTTTGGTGGTGGTGGTGGTGGTGGTGATGGGTGTGCTGTGTGCGTGCGTGTGGTGTGATGCTTTCCTTTGTGGCTCTCTGGGTTCTCTGCTGTCGTCTTCAATTTGTAGTGGTGCAAGGGATTGTGGTCTGTGAAGGGGCTGCTTTTGTACTTACCTATGTGGGTGTGTCATGATGGGCTATCGTTTTCAGGTGTGTTGTGCCTAGTGTTCTGGGATTTGTAGTTTTTTTGTTTTGCCATGGGGGATGTGTATTTGGGATGTGTTCTGTGTTTGGGTATTTGGGCGTGGGTTGCTGTGTGGACTTGTTGGCCATGTTGTGTGTGTTTCTTTGGCTCCGCAGATGATTTCCGTGCACGGACGTGGCCGCCAGGGCTTCCGCCGGGTCAGTTTTCATCACTGTTGTTAACGGTGGCTGGCGGGGAATATGTGGATTTTTCGCGCTCATGTCGGGGAGATCATAATTTCACGGCCGGTGTCTCGGTCGTCAGTGCGGGCGGTTTTGGGTTGTCGTGCGGGTTTGCGTCCGTGGCAGACGGCTTTTCTTCTACTCTGACATGGCCGGACGGTATTTTGTGTGTTTTTAACGCCGCGGGCGGAGTTCGCTTCGCGACATCATGATTGCTCGGTCGGTATTCACACGGTGTAGGCGGGCGTTTTTTTAAGGCTATAGTAGATGGCGGATTTTTTACCGCCGGTTATCGTAATGGACACCTTAGTTTTTAATTGATGAAATAATAATTAGTTAATTAATTTGAATTAAATAATTGGCAATTAATTATGTTAATTGTGTAATTATTTTAGGTGTGTGTTGTGGTATTTATAGGTGGGAAGGGTGGGAAGTAATTTATTTTTAATTGATGAATTAATAATTAGTTGTTAATTATTTTAAATTAATTAATTAGTAAATAATTAGTGTAATTAGGTAATTCATTTTAGGTGTGTGTTGTGGTGTTTACAGGTGTAAATGGTGGGAAGGGTGGGAAGTAATTTATTTTTAATTGATGAATTAATAATTAGTTGTTAATTATTTCAAAATTAATTAATTTGTAATTAATGATGGTAATTGGGTAATTAATTTTAGGTGTGTGTTGTGGTGTTAACAGGTGTAAATAGTGGGAAGTATTTTATATTTAATTGATGAATTAATAATTAGTTGTTAATTAATTAAAATTAATTAATTAGTCATTAATTATGGTAATTGTGTAATTAATTTTAGGTGTGTGTAGTACATATTATAGTGTTAAAGAATGCGTATTCAATGAATGTTTTTTAATTATTTGCATTAATAATTTTTTTAATCATTATTAATTATGTTAATCATGGGAATAAATGTAAATAAAAATGTTGAAGTTTTTTGATTGGTGTGGTGTTATAGAGTAGGAAAAAGAAATACATTTCTGTTTTTAAAAAAAATTGGTTTGTTAATATTTGCTTTTAAATAAATATTGTTTATAAATGAAAGTATTAATTTATTTTAGATAATAGTTGTACCTTTTTGTTATTTGTAATTAATATATTCAATGTTAAAGTTTAATATATTTAATCTGATATTTTTAATATACTGTTTATTTATTTTTAGGATAATTGAATTTTTTTAATTGTTTAAATGTTATTATTAATTTTTGTTTCTCTGCTACCCAACACTTTCCCTACTGTTGCACTCACTGGAGTGGGAATAGTAATTTTTACTCATCCGATATCCAGCACTTTCCCAACTGTTGCACTCATTGGAGTGGGAATAGTAATTTTTACTCCTCCGCTATCCAACACTTTCCTTACTGTTGCACTCGCTGGAGTGGGAATAGTAAATTTTACTCCTCCGCTATCCAACACTTTCCTTACTGTTGCACTCGCTGGAGTGGGAATAGTAAATTTTACTCCACTATCCAACACTTTCCTTACTGTTGCACTCACTGGAGAGGGAATAATAATTTTTACCCCTCCGCTATCCAACACTTTCCTTACTGTTGCACTCACTGGAGTGGGAATAGTAATTTTTGCCCCTCCGCTATCCAATAGTTTCCCTACTGTTGCACTCACTGGAGTGGCAATAGTAATTTTTACTCCTCTGCTATCCAAAAATGTCCCTACTGTTGTATTTATTGTATTGCGAAATGTATGTTTTAATTTCCTTTTAATAGTTACGGCGTCCATTACGATACCGGGCGGTAAAAAATCCGCCATCCACCATAGCGGTAAAAATCCGCCCGCCTACACCGTCTGAATACCGACCGAGCAATTACGATGCCGCGAGCCGAAAACCGCCGGCGGCGGTAAAAACACAAAAAATACCGCCCGCCCATGTCCGAGTCGAAGTCCATCCGCCCGCCACGGACGGAAATACGCACGACAACCCAAAACCGCCCGCCCTGACGACCGAGACACCGCCCGTGAAATTAGGATCGCACCGACATGACCGCGGAAAATACACAAATACACCGCCCGCCAGCGTAAACAACAGTGATGAAAATGGACACGGCGGAAGCCCTGGCGGCCACGTCCCTGCACAGAAATCATCCGCGGACCTAAACCAACACACACAACATGGCCAACAAGTCCACACAGCAAACCACGCACAAATACCCAAACACAGTACACAACCCGAAAACACCCCCCCCCCTGGACAAACAAATAAACCACAAAACCCAGAACACCAGCCACAACACACCTGAAAACAACAGACCATCATGACACACCCACATAGGTAACTACAAAAGCAGGCCCCTTCACAGACCACAACCCCTTGCCACATGACAAAGTCAAGAAGAGAGGAGAGGAGACTGCAACACAGCAAGGACAGCAGCACACCACAGATACGCACCCATCACACCCACCACCACCACCACCAGCACCACCAAACACCTGCACCACCAAACACCGGCACCACAAACCCCCTGCACATCACACACCACACACCGCACCAGCACCACAAACACAAAAACACACACCATGGCATCACACAGAATGCCCAAGTTCACTTCCACTGAGCTGACGGTCATGGTCGACGAGATCGTCAAGGTGCACCCACAAATCTATGGCAACCAGGTCCAACAGACACCACTAGCCACCAGAAACCGGTTGTGGACCAGGATCGTAGACCAGGTCAATGCAGTCGGGAACGTTCCACGCAACAGGGGTGAAATCAACAAAAGGTGGAACGACCTCAAAAGCGTGGTCAAGAAGAAGGAGAGCAAAAATCGGGAGCTGGCTGCCGCCACTGGCGGAGGTAATCCCGCGCATTTCAAGACCTTTAAGGCGTGGGAGGAGAAGGTGCGAGTCATCATACATCTGGAGATCCTCACCGGATTACCAGGGGGAGTGGAGGCTGGTAAGTACAAACAAACGTATACCAGCACACCGCTATGTACTCACATGCACTACCACTATGCCAGAGCACCGAGGGACAAACACCCCCATGTCCAGTACACAATACATCACTCACACATGCAACAGACACTACCACACACAGCCCAAACCTACCAACTAACAAAACCATGGGGGCATGTGTACAGTCAGCCAGCACCGCAACTCCCACCAGGTCCCCTTGTACTCCAGAAGCGCCAGAAGGAGCACTCCCCACACCCATGTGTCAGCCATAGCTGCACTAACCAACAAGTAACAGGTAAGTAGCCACAACAAAAAGGCAGTGGGTCGGAGGGAGGACAGCTGAAGTACAACACACACCAGGCCCCCAGTCCCACAGCGCAGCAAGGTGGAGCACTCCCCACATCCACACCCATGTGTCAGCCATAGCTGCACTAACCGACAAGTAACAGGTAAGTAGCCGCAACACAAAGGCAGCGGGTGGGAGTGGGGACAGCTGAAGTACAACACACACCAGGCCCCTAGTCCGACAGCGCAGCAAGGTGGAGCACTCCCCACACCCATGTGTCAGCCATAGCTGCACTAACCGACAAGTAACAGGTAAGTATCCGCAACACAAAGGCAACGGGAGGGGGGGACAGCTGAAGTACAACACACACCAGGCCCCTAGTCCGACAGCGCAGCAAGGTGGAGCACCCCCCACACCCATGTGTCAGCCATAGCTGCACTAACCGACAAGTAACAGGTAAGTAGCCGCAACACAAAGGCAGTGGGTGGGAGGGGGGACAGCTGAAGTACAACACACACCAGGCCCCTAGTCCGACAGCGCAGCAAGGTGGAGCACCCCCCACACCCATGTGTCAGCCATAGCTGCACTAACCGACAAGTAACAGGTAAGTAGCCGCAACACAAAGGCAGCGGGTGGGAGGGGGGGACAGCTAAAGTACAACACACACCAGGCCCCCAGTCCCACAGACCAGCAACATGGAGCACCCCTCCCGCCCACAACCATGTGGCATCCATTGCATTGCGCACTCAAAAACAACCTGTAGGTGGAAAACTGTACAGGGCGGGGTGTCTGTAGGCATGAGGACAGTATTACGAATAACACATGGGACATGTCACCTAGCAGAGGAACACGCTGCACTGTTCCCTGTCACAATCATGTGACCAATGTGCACACGGACATGTATTACAGAGTCATACCCCACATGACCCAGCACAGATACAGCAACACCTAAGGGGCCACGTCTGCATGCACAAGTCCCACTGGAGTACAGACCCACATGGCAGGCATTGTGCCACCCATCACACACATCAGCAACACCATCGATGTCTAGTCCATTTAGTCCCACTGCCTGTCACCCACACATCGTACAACAACGCCCATGTAAGACAGACCTCACCAGATGTAACAGCGTGGAGCCACAATATTGCACACAAACACCACTGGACCCATGAAACACACAGGCACACAATGCACATTCAACATATCATCCATCACATCTGTCATCCCCAGTGACATGTAAGGTATGACCATCCGAACAGCTGGCACTCATACAGTAGTTATGCAAAGAAACCTGCCCATGACAAATCATGTGCCTGCAGTGACTGAAGCGCACGTCACACTGTGAGTAACAACACACATAAAATAGTCAACACCCCAGGAGCAGTGCATTCATGCACATGTACGAGGGCAGCACGCACACCAAGGATTTGGCCCATCTGCAATACGTCGTGTGGCACACAACAAGCACGCACTCACAACAATGCTAACAATGTCATGTCCATAAATGATAACAGTCAGCAGAGATGCCGGGTATGTTAGACAGACACACACCTTTGTCTATGCACTGTCATAATGCCAGAACACATGTCACGTTCTGCACACATGACTCACAGTATGTGCCCCAAACCCATGTTTCACCTCAAAAGCGTTGAGGGGGCTGTACCCCCTTTTGCCATCTGCGTTTCTAAGCGTACCATTTGAACCCCTAAACCATATTTCACATCAAAAGCGTTGAGGGGGCTGTACCCCCTTTTGCCATCTGCGTTTATAAGCGTTCCATTTGAACCCCTAAACCATATTTCACATCAAAAGCGTTGAGGGGGCTGTACCCCCTTTTGCCATCTGCGTTTATAAGCGTTCCATTTGAACCCCTAAACCATATTTCACATCAAAAGCGTTGAGGGGGCTGTACCCCCTTTTGCCATCTGCGTTACTAAGCGTACCATTTGAACCCCTAAACCATAGTTCAAACCAACCTCCACGATGGGTCTGGAGCCCGCATACACCAGAGCCACAAAATGTAGGAGTACAGCAACACACACCCATCGGCATTGCTAATCCGAACCATGCCACATGTCCACATCACACAGTCCCATTGCCTAGCCCACGCATACACAAATCGTACAGCCACACACACGCCTCTGGGAAACCTGTGCACGACAGTGCATGAACTGTGAATGTCAGACAACCAATACATACTTTGCTAGGTGCAACACAATAACATATCTCATTCTCCCCACAGGTGCCGAACTGCTGGATGCTGGAGAGGAAGACAGCAGCCAGCACAGCCAGCCTGCAAGCCCCCGACTTGGACTCACGGATGCAGAGGAACTGGACTCCTCTTCGGACACGGACCACCCAGCAGGCCCATCTGGTGTGGCAGGGCCCAACCGCTCCCCAGGGCCCCTCCTACCCACCAACCCATCATACAGGGCTGCTGACCACTCACAGCCCCCTGCTGCCACTGTCGTTGCGGCCACTCCCACGGTCGTTGCGGCCACTCCCACGGTCGTTGCGGCCACCACCACCGCCGCAACCACCACCACGTCAACACTGGCCCCAGCCCCAGCGCAAGGGTTGGTCCGGCCGACTGGGTCCACTCTGGGAGCCAGAGCGAGGACCGTGGTGAGCAATGTGGCTAGTGGGCAGGTCGGTGGCAGCAGTACTGGTAGGAGGAGCAGGGTCAGGCCAACGCCATCCGTGCCTGGGAGCCATGCCCTGCCGCAAATGGCCAGAGTCCTTGGGGCCTATGAAGAGGCCCAAGGACAATGGGCCAGGTCGGCCTCCGACACGCGAGAGGTCCTAGGGGTGTTGAGGTCCATGGACGCCCATATGGGCCAATTCATGACCCGTATGGACCAACTCGTGGACCTCATGGGCCAGCTGGTGGTGGCGGTGAGGTCCCAAGCAAGGCCAGCAACACCACCTCCGCCACCACCTGCTGTGGTGCAGGGTCGAACAGCATCGAGTTCCCCTGCGTCCACAGCCAGTGAGCACACCTCAGCCACCACCAGCAGGTCACCACCACACCCCCCCCCCCTACCAAACGTGGAAGGGGCCGTCCGAAGAGGAAACAGCCGTCCAGAGAGGACTTCGCACGCTCCAAACGCCAGTGAGGCAGCCAGCCATCCTTGACCACCTACTGCATTGACTTGGACTACGGTCCTACCCTACACAGCCATCTGAATGGCATGTGTCTGTTGGACTATGGACATAGAACTAAATGGGTACACCTTGACCATCAGGCAGCCATGACCGTCAGCTCATCGTCACTGCACGCACCACTCATGTCATCACCTTGCACACAATCACATGTCACCTATGAAAATAAATGCACCTTGATCACAATCTGCTGTCTGTGCCCTGTGTTTATTCAACGACGTGCAACCGCCACCATGAGCAGGGATGCATCTGCTGGGTGGTATGTCGATGGGGCAGGAGAGGCTGTAGGGACCTAGGGGTGAAAGACAGAACAGGAGTACATTCAATGAGTGTGTCACACACTCATCACACAGTACATGTCACCAACTACAAGCAATGTACACACATCGCATAGAGCAACAGGGCACAATGCTACAGCCACTGTCAGTGGCATACTACCCTGGACATGGACCATTGACACACAGCACTCAGTGAACAAAAGGCCTCCGTGACAGAGCACACATACACCTGCACAAATACAGCTACAACAGCCTTCGAACATGGACACTCACCGTCAAGTGAAGTAGCGGGCGATGAGCTGCTGACGCACATTCACAGCTTCCTCCTCTCCGCTGTCCTCATCACTGGACCCGTCCTGGTCTGCAGGCGGGGGCCCTGGCTGATCACCGTCATCCACTATTAGGGAGATCTGCTTGCGAATAGCCAGATTGTGCAGCATGCAGCAAGCCACTACTATCTGGCACACCTTCTGTGGGGAGTACGCCAGTGCACCCCCGGTGCGGTCCAGGCATCTGAACCTGGACTTGAGGAGGCCAAAGGTCCGCTCAACCACACGTCTGGTCCTCCCATGTGCCTCATTGTAGCGGTCATCAGCTGGGGTCCGAGGATTTCGTAATGGGCTGAGCAGCCAGGGCCCATTCGGGTAAGCAGAGTCACCTGGGTGTGAGGGACACAAGGAATCGTTGCAATTCCAACTGGACACAAGACAGCATCGCACACCCAGCACGCTACACGACTCCACATACTCACCAACAATCCAGGCACGGTCCGGTTGCAGATTGGTCATCAGACGTGGTAGGATGCTGTTGCGCATGATGTGCGCGTCATGGGCCGATCCTGGAAACTTCGCACACACGTGTGAAATCACCATGTCCGCAAGGCACACCACTTGCACATTCAGGGTGTGGGTGTGCTTCCGGTTGCGGTACATATGTTCCGTGGCCTGTGGTGCAACAAGGCCAACATGGGTGCAGTCAATTGCACCAACAACGTGGGGGATCCGTCCAAGGGCATAGAAGGCACCCTTCACTGCCGCCAAATCACGGGCCCTGGGGAATCGGATGTACCTGTTCCTGTACAGCATCATAGCTGACAGTACATCCCGTAGCACCATGCTGAACATGGGCTAGGACATCCCACCTCCACTGCCCACTGTGTGTTGAAATGACCCAGTGGCGAAGAAATGCAGTGCAGCCATCACCTTAGCCGTGGGGGTAAATGCAGTTGGATACACCCTGCGAGGACGGAGGTGGGGTTCCAACAAGGCACATAGACGTTGCAGGGTGGGTCGGTCCAGACGGTATTTCCGGATTACCTCCACATCCGCCATGTCTGGCAGCAATTGGTAGGGGCGATGTATGTTTGGTATCCTCCTAGGAAAGATGGAAGTGGACATATGTCAATGCAACACGCAACATGGCATTTCAACATACACAAAACATAGATGATTGACCAAGCAATTGAATCACAGAACAGCTGACGAGTAGGGACAGCACAGCCACAATACACTTACACAGGTCCCATACCAATAGCAATGGGCAGTGACACACACCATTGCTATGAGCATGCACATGGGGAATTAGGCCTTAAAAACCTGTATGGCATGCTGATGGTATCAGACAGCATATTTGGCAAGCGGCAACACCACGGCAACATAACTAGCTGCTGTGCATGACACTGCTTCCGAGGCTGGGTGAGTATGGCACACACCTACAACGCTATGGGCACAGGCTGGGCGGCAAATACAAGTGGGACCTGTGGCACGAGGGGATATGAGACAGTCATTGATGTCCCTACTGCACCCTATGTACAGCACTGTACGGATCACACCTCCAGAAACATTGACAGGTGTACACATCGACAGCTCCATGCCAACACAGCTGTGTGATTGCAAATACACATCACAAGTGACACGTAACGTTGCACGTGGCAGATGTACATAGTGATAGATGGCATGTGTGTGCATATGCATATCCCATGCTCCCATGCCAATGTGTACATGATGATATACCAACAGACATGCACACATGTTGTGGCCCTGTCCATCGTGGACCCGATCCCACACACTAATCATGGCCACACCTGCAGATGCATTGCGCACATTATACTGTTATGAGTGTGTGTGAGTGAGACCGGCATTACCACAGCTACCTGGGACTGCAGCCTGCACCCCTCAACAACACCTGCTGCCTCTCCACCTACACGTCGATGACGCTGAGGACATGTCCAGGTCCACTCACCAGCGGGGAGCTGCAGATCCTGGATTCCGAGCTCCACGCACACACACTGTACATGGCTATTCCTTGCGAAAGTTGTGTGTGAGAGACAACTGCAGTGTGTGTGGGAGTGCATGTGGGGGGGGACACATGTCGTTGATCCGCAGCACTATGAGTCAGAGCCTGTGGGGATCAAACATGCACTGCTCACCATGCCGACTGCAGGTGGCAGGGGTATGTGGGCTATCAGGCGCTTTGACCTGTCTGTCCCTCCCGAGTGGTGGTACATGGCAACTTGATGTCAGACATCCAGTGACACAGACTATTGGCAGAGCAGGTCTCAGTGCACTTGTTGCTCGTGTGAATGTCAGGCTGGGGCCATGCTGCCCTTCTCAGTCCTAGCAGGCCTGGCCTGCACAGTGACTGCATAATGCCAGTAGGTGACAACACAGACTGCCAAGTGGGTTACATGTGTCTCCTGTTCAGGACACTCAGGATAAGCGCTAACTCAGCCCTGTCCATTGGTCACACCATGCCTCGTGATAGGGATGTGTGTGCGAGATGGTGGCACTGAATGTGACCACCTTTGCGGTGTGGGCCATGCACAGGGCGAGTACATTGGTTGTTGCGCAGTGTTGGTCACAGTGGGTACACCGACACAGATGTGTTGCCTTGTGATCTTTTGCTAGGTCCGCCTGACAATGGACAGTGGATGTGGGCAGACTACACATTGGTCGATGTGCTGTCTATATGCATGTGCCTTCACACCAGGCACAGCTGCCCCTGCACATGTGACCCCTGCTGCCCTCAGTGCTGGCTCTGTTGAGCTGATACACCATCTGTGCGTGGGGCAGACAGCTCTCCTCACTACCGTCATTGCCCATGACATCACTTTGCCGCAGGTGACATGGATCCTGGAGGGCCCACATGTACGCGTGGGTGGACTACACAAGACTGCCCAATGGTAATCACCCCCAGTCAGTGCTTCGGATGGGATGAATGTGGTGCTGGTACTCATTTTGATGTGTCGAGTGGGCGGGGCTAGGTGCGGGGCTACATGCAAGACATGGGAAGTTCATCGGATTATCTTCTAGTTGCAATACACACGAGATACGTCTTATCATGACCACATCAGGGTCATTCCTTAAACTAACTGGAAGTCAAACAGTCATATCTGACCCTGTCCTCATGGCCTCCCCCCCCCGCGCTCACCAAAATATGCGTTTACACCTGGGGAGCCAGCGCATGCACAGGCAGCTCCGAGCTCGCCCCAGAGAGGCCAAGGAGTGTATGTGTGGGTCCAGTTGAACAGGTGGTCTGTCTCGCGGCATAATGAGTGGCGGGACGCCGTCCACCTGCGTGGTGCCCTGACTCGAGCCCCGGGCGACATTGACAATGCATGACAGGTTCCGCAGTCCGGATACACCACCTGCAACACACAGAGGCTGTAGCTGCTCTAGCGGCCCGGGCCGCGTCCAACTGGAGCTCATGGACCCACACATTCAATCTTTGGCCTCTCTGGGGCGAGCTTGGAGCTGCTTATGCACGCGCTGGCTTCTCAGTTGCAATGGCATGTGACGTGTGTGGGGATATAGGCAAAGAGTGAGATGGTGCGAGCCACCTTCCGTGACGTCACTCCTGCTCGTGATGTGTGCGCCCCCCCCTACTTCCATCATAATTGTGCCATACTGCAAATTGAGGATGTGTTGCCTGCGTGATGTGACCAGGAGGAGCGCGCCATGAGCTCTCACCCACCATGCTCCACTGCCATCCTGTGCCCTGGATTGCCTGTGCAGGTGGACAATGTTGGGGATACACCAGGTCGACAGGGGATGTGGGTGCCTTGGCAAGGGCCTGGCGGACGCACAGCAGTATCCAGCATGTCCACAGAGGGTGGGCTGACGTCTACACCTGATGCAGCATTGATCGCGTGCCCGCCTGTTGTGCACACACGGGTCCACATTCATCCCCAGACAGGTGGTCTTTACTAATTCCCAGGGGAGCGGCGATGTACAGTTCCAGAATCCTCCCAACACAGCGTGTGTCAACATTGCATGTGCGCATCTACCCGTCACACCCACCCACCTGAGCCATGCGTAACTCCCGCTTCACATGACACATGTGTGTCTTCCACAGTTGTGCTACTCTCTCAGGGGCGTACCTGCAACTGTCCCATGGCGCACACACACAGCACCGAGTCGTACTGGCATCCTGTTGGATTGGTAGGCACACTCACACACATTGCATCCGTAGCACTTCGTGTCACTACTCGGCACATGGAACTGGGCACTGTCCCTGGGGTTGATGAGTAATGGCGCCTGTCGATGTGAAGTGTGACTGTATGCTGTTGCTCCTGTAGTCGGTTGTGTCTGTGTAGTTAATGATTGGAGTTGTTGCAGTGTGTGGTTGGTTAAGTGGGGCAGATGCCGTGTATGTGACCTCAGCAGTTGCAATGTCCGGTCTCACATTCTGATGTGTTGTTCACGTGGCAGGGACTTCCCTTCTCTCAGACCCTGCTACTTGTGTGTGTGATGTATCTGCTTTCTGGTGCAACGTATTGCCTGCATGTGATTGGTGTCATTCCTGTGTTCATGTATCCGTGTCATGTTTGCGTGCATGCATTGCACAGGGTTTGAGTGTAGCCACAGGTGGACTGGCAGCATGCGCGGAGTATGCGGGCATGTGTGAGCATACTTGCTGTGTGGCCAGCAGTGTAGGTGTATGTTAGTCATGTGATGTGCAATGTGGCTGGGCACATGGCTTACTTTCAATGTGTGCATTTGGGAGGTGGTGGTGTGTGGTGTGCGTGGTGTGTGTTTGTGGTAGCGTTGGTGTGTATGTGTGTGTCGTGTCCATGTCGACTGCACACATATGTCACCCCGGCACATGGTGGATGTTTGTAACCGTGTTGAGGTCTTTGAATTTGATGGGGTGTGTGTGTTGTATGTTGCACCGTATGCGGTGTGTGGGTGTGTCCTTTCAGTTCCGGCTGACTCCTACTTGTTATGGTTCAGACGTTGTGTGTGTGCAGGGTGTGTGACTGTCAAGATTGTGTCTAGTCCAATTGTGCATGTCAGCATTCCAGCAGTTCCTACTCACTGTGCAGTGCTGCCCAGCCACACTGATGTCGTGTGTGTGTTTTGTCAGGCATTGCTGTGGCATGCTTTAGCGTGGCTCCCACATTTGGTTGCTGAGTGTGTGGTCAGACTGTGTGGGTCATTGTCCACATGTGTGGGACTGTGCTTTGTAGTGAGCAGGCCGTCAGTGTTGTTGTGATGATCTTTCGTGCGAATTCAGAGTGTGAGGAGCCCTGCTCCACGTGCTGTGGTATTTCCCTGTGGCCACTGTTGCGGCTACTCATTTGCGTTGACATCCAATGACGGTGGACTACATGGTCATCTCACGGCTGCCGTGTACTTCACACACTCTCATCCTCTCTCATTCGTACTTGTGAAATGAATCAGCAGAGACACATATTTACTTCAAGCCATGTATTAGGACTTATGTCCTCTGTGATGCAGTATAGTGGACACTACTGGCAGCGAAATGCATGTGGAGGACATACTCAGCATGATTACACATAGCATTGGGTGTAGGGGTACATGTGATTGGTTGTTGCCTGTGGTATGTGGGCTTCAGAGTTCCAACTGCTTAGCCGTTGCTGTGCTAATGTACATTTGCTTATTGCTGAGGGGCTGCTGACTTTGACACAGACAGTATACATATTGCCTACCAGTCCGCTTGGCATCATGGGCACAGTCCATCTCAGTTCCATGTTACAGGTTTGCTGCTATGGTTACTCATTCACACGTGCGTGAGAGGTGACATCAGGGCATGGGCTTACGTGCATGCAACGGCGTCCCACTTGTTGTTGCGATGTGGTGGCTACTGGACATGTCACAGTCACTGGGGTCATGTTGTTGGATGGATGCACTTGTTGTCCATGCAAAGGTCCTGGCACGGAAGTTCAGAGGGAGGGTAGGTGACGGCTCTCACATACTGCAGGTGAACGATTACTGTCCACTGAAGGGTGCATATGTTCATGGGCGCTGGATCCATATTATGGCATGGTTGTACGTGCAATTCTGTCCATGTGGCTGCCATGCAACACTCCCATGCCTTTGCCTCCCCCTGTTCATGCAGAGTTACTGGATGTGATGGGGTACAGAGTGCATGTCCCGTACATATCCGATGTCATGGCTGTGTAGTTGATGGTGTGGTGTCAGTTGCAGGTTGTATGGCATGGTTGTTGTGCTGGTAACTGCCCACTCCGTGCGGGAGCCAAGCATGGGTACGGTGTAGGACATCATTGTTCAGTTGGGGGTATTGCGTCGGGGTCCAACGAATTGACAGGTTGTCAGGTATGCGATCCCTTCCTGCAGGGCTTCCATGGCATTGGTGGTAAACATGGATGCCATCCAATGTAGCGGATGGTGGCTGTCTAGGTGTTGTTCGTAAGTTGTCCCTTGTAGGAGCATGATGGGACATGTTGGATGACATTCGATGTAACTGTGATCCATAATCCGTCGTGTGGAGGCACAGTGGTCCCATTGCAGTGTGGGTCCGATGGCAGCCACATACGCCATGCCCCCATAGGCTGAACAGACCCTGTCGTGGGCGTCCAAGGGGTGGAATAGTTGTAGCAGGTCCGCCCTTGGACATTCCGGGTTGGAGAGACATAAATCCACAGGATAGTGGAAGGGACACCTCCGACAGTAGAAGACGGGGAGGACGCAGCCGAACAATGCGATGCGGTAAGTTAGTCGGTAACTTACGTTCAGCAAGGACAGGGGATCACATCCCAGAATCTGTATCAGTTTATGTTTGTACAGCTTGATCTGTCCGGCGTAGTTGGGTAGGTGTGGTGGAAGTGCCATTTTGCTGCAGGGCGATGTGATGGCGTGCTCAGGCTGTCTGTGCAGTCTGCAGAGTGCAACCTCCGACGTTGCTGGGACTTCTGTAATGGTCGTAGGGAGGCAGGCTTTGGGTTATAGTAGCTTGTGCGGAGGACACGGGCCCTCATCCCACATGGTTCTCTGAATGGTCAAGGTCAGTGGTGTCTGACTCCTTCCAGATAACTTGCATGTGAACCACATGGGGGAGTGTTCTCATTTCTATTTTCGGTACGTAATGTTCTTTCGTGTTCTGCGCTATCTGCCCTGTGGACGGTCCCCTCTGCATGCCTGTGGTGGCTATTTTTTGGGATGATAACTGTTTTGTCCTGCTTGAATAGTTGGGCTGTGATTTCAGAGTGGGTATGGAAGGCCATTCGGTGCTATCTCTTCTCCCGTGTGTGGGCGGCGGGCTGCATTTCCGCTATACGTTGGGCCTTGTGTGTGGGTGTTATGATTGGAGCCACCTGTTGTCGGTCCCCAGCCTCTCTGGTGTTACGTATTGCATGTCTTGGTATTGGGTGCAGGGTGGCATCGGTGTTTCTGTGTGGTACTGTGGTGCCTTTTGCCGACGGGGTCCATGTTCTGCTGGGTGGTGTTGCCGCCGCTGTGTGCTTCGCCATGTTTTGCACACAGGGGTGTGTCCTAATTTGGCGTGGCGTCACTGATATGTTCGGGTCACATGTGTGACGTTAGTTGGCAACGGTGAATTGCTGGTTGGGGACATGACTGTGGCAGGACTGTGACGTGACATGTGCGTTCAGGGTGGGGCTGGTGTGTGGTGTTTGTTGTGCCCTGTGTTGTTTGTGTGCGGCGCATACGTGGCGCTGCAGTTGGCCGCTGCGTTGTGCGCATGTGTGGCTGCGTCATCGCCGCTGCGCTGCGGGGCTGTGACGGGGACGTTGGTTCCTGGTGGCAGGTTGTGTGTCCCGGGTTGTTCTGATGTGTTCCGAATTGCCCGGTGTGACATTTGTGGGTGCTGTGGTGGATGTGTCGTGTCCACGCAGGGGTGTCGGGGGGGGGCCATGTACGGATTTTCCGCCCTTGCACTGTGTGCGGTGTTTGCGTGCCCTTGTTGTATGTCTGCCTACCTGCGTCTCCGCGGCGCGTTGACTCCTAGGTGCTGCATCAGGTAGAGCATGGGGAGGGCCTGCAGTGCTGGATTCATGCTCGGGGGGTCCGCCTCTTCGGTGTCCGTACTGGGCGGTCGGGTTTCCGCCTTGCTTTCGCGTGCAGTGTCTCTTAGCCGTGGGGGCTGTTTGTTTGCGGCATCGTAATTTGTACGGCGGGCGGTACGTGATTTCGTCGGTCGGTGTGTGTTCATTGGGCTGCGCCGCTACGTGAGCGGGCGGACTTTGATGGCGGGCGGCGTCGCTGGCTTGCGGGCGGTGTTTGGCTGACTTTTCAGATCCTAATTGGGCGGGCGTGTGGGCTGCGGCGGGCGGACGGTAACTGGTGCTTTTTGCATCCGCCAGCACGGCGGTGGTGCTTCCGCCCGCCATCCTAATGGACCCCTAAATGTTTGAATTAATTATAACATGGTTGTTTTAATTTTAAATGATTGCTATATGTATATATTTAATTGTTATATAATTTAAAAGTTTGAAAATTAAATAAAGATAATAGTTAATAAATTATTTTTAAGTAAATATATGTATATGTATAAATTATTATGTTTGTGTGTTTATATTTTTTTAAATTAAGTTTATTTGTTATATTTAGTTAAAATGTATATTAAATTTAATTTATCTTCTCAATAATAATAATAATATTGAATATATTTTATTTTATATATATTTTTAAGTCAATATTTTGTGCCTCTATATTTTTTACTTCGATATTTTTGAGTCGATATCTTCGTACTTACCTGTTTAAGTATAGGGAGTTAATATTTTTGCATTCTATATTTTTTCATTGCTATTTTTGATATCGATATTTTTTACATCGATATTTTGTCAGTGATCCCTGTTGGGGATGGTGATGGCAGTGTCCAGTCCAGAGCGGGGTTTGGTCCAGGTTTTCATGAAAAAGGCAATGTCAGGAAAGGTGGCGTTGAGGAGGCCCCAGATTTCTGTGGCGTGTTTGTGGAGGGACCGCAAATTGAGGTGGATGATGTTGAGCCAGACAAGTGCGCTGTCGGTCGGCTGGGCGGCGACGGGAGCTGACGTGATGGCGTGGCTGAAGGTGCATTGCAGTTCCAGCAGGCAAAGGGACCAAGAGTCTTCTTCGGTAATCCTCGACGGCAGGTGGCGTGGAGTTCAGGGTTGAGGGCGAGGAGGGTGCTGGCGTCATAGCAGTGGAGTGTCTGAGAAGCAGGGCCCCCGGCGCTGGGTGCAGTCCAGGCGCGGATGGGCGCAGACGGGCTGGCCTTTGGCGCGCCTTCTGCATGCCCACTGCGGGCCATGCAGCAGCTGCCATTAAGTTGTGCTGCAAGAGGGCTGGACTGCTGGGAGGCAGGACACGTGGGAACTGGAAAGGACACTGGAGGGGATGGCAGCGGCAACGAGGGAGAGGACAGAAAAAAAAGTGGTAGAAAAAAGTGAAAAAAGCAAGAGCAAGAGAAAAAGCACAGCCAAAGGCAGAGGCCGAAAAGTGTAAGAAAAAATCGTGGACGGACAGAAACAGCAAAAAGAGGGACAGGAGAGCAGTCAAGCAGCAGAGCAGTGATGCTCTACCACTGGACCACCAGGGATGAGGCTTAGGCAGAAGCCTGCGGGTGGAGGAGGGCCTCGAACTCCTGACCTCCGGGTCAGTGGCGCCAGCAACAGCAGATGGGGACCGCAGTAGCAGCTACCAGACAGCGCTCTGCTGTGAAAGGAGCAAGTCCACTAAGGATAGCCTTTGTGACCTTATAAGTGTTTAGCCAGAGCTATTGGTTTTAGATAATGTTTTTCAGCTATGTTGTAGAGCAGTGTGTCTAATGTGTAGTAAGTTGAAAAGTTACAATTAAATAGTTTTCTAAGCTTTTTTCTTAACTTACATATAACCAAGAAGGCATTATGTACAACTGAACTACTGTAGTAAATAAATTTACGTAAAAAATGTCTTCTAGTTTTTTGTCCTTGAAATGCTGGCAACTTCTACCTGCTTGCTCTAATGCTTGTTTGTTATATATATTTTTTTTCGGAGGGGGCATAAACAAGGGAGGGTGGATGTTGGGAAATAGTTCCTGAATTACAACTTAAGCAGCAGAGGGATATTAGGGGCGAATCAACAGATGCCAGATTCCGAGGGCATATTGAGGTGATGCTTAGTGGTGCTGAGGTGGTGGTGTGCTGGTGTGGAAGTGATGCTGAAGAAAGGTATGCGATGCTCAGTGAGGCTGAGGTGGAGGTGTGCTGGTGCAGAGGTGATGCTGAAGAAAGGTATGTGGTGCTCAGTGAGGCTGAGGTGGGGAGTGCTGGTGCGGAGGTGATGCTCAGTGATGCTGAATGATAGGTATGTGGTGCTGAGTGAGGCTGAGGTGGTGCTGAGGTGGTGCTGAGGTGGTGCTGAAGTGATGCAGAGTGATGCTGAGTGATATTTAGTTGATGGTGCTGCACTGATGCTCAGGTGGTGCCGAGTGATGCTGAGTTAGTGCTGTGCTGAGGTGATGCTGCGCTGATAAACAGTAAAACACAGCGTCTCAAGAGGCATAACTAACCCTACCTCATTGGAAAATGTCAGCGATGGGACGGGATATTAAAGCAATACCTCTGTTAATAACAATAACAGGAAATTCAAATCTGCTGCCAACTGTACAACTGTTAGTGCAGAAATCAGCTGTATCCATTATAATTAAAAGGTCCTTGGATTAAAAAAAAACAAGAGCGCTGGTAACTGGCCAGGTTTATTGTTTGTAAAAAAGGGAGAACTTTAAAGAGCATTTTACAATTTTTTGCTTTGCATCAGATTAAACACGTAATATTGTCAGTGGAAAGGTCAGCTATTATATTAAGACTTTAGATATGTTAGGTAGGCTGGGGAGAGGTCACCCTGCCTTAGACCTGTGCATTACTAAAGACACTTATGGTGAGCACCTCTAACGATCAGTAGGCGAAGGTCAGGGGAGGAAGCTTGCAGTACAATCGGATCGTTGGCGATCCAGGGTTTAAACATGTTAGCTGAGTTGGGGAGAGGTCACCTTGCAGTACTATTTCAGACAACAATAAAAATGTAAAGGTAACTTTGGAGATTAATGTTCGTGCAGGAGAGAGATGGGAGTTTATCTAGTCTTTCAACTCATGCCAAAGTAGCTCAGAGGATTAAGATGCCTGCTGCAGGGAACATATCCTTGTGTGTTCTGAGGTTTACAGGAAACAATAAAAATGTAAAGGTAACTTTGGCGATGAATGTTTCTGTTGGAGAGAGATGGAAGTTTTATCTAGTGGCTGTTTCCACTCCTGTTAACGTAGCACAAACGTAGCACAGAGGATTTAGATGCCTTGTGTGTCCAGCGGTATTAAGGCAACAACAAAAATGTAAAGGTAACTTTGGCGAATAATGTTCCTGCTGGAGAGAGATGGGAGTTTTATCTAGATGCTGTTTCCACTCATGCCAAAGTTCCTCAGAGTATTAAGATGCTTGCTGCAAAGAACATGTCCTTGTGTGTTCAGACGTTTTCAGGCGACAATAAAAATGTAAAGGTAACTTTGGCTATTAATGTTCCTGCTGGAGACAGAGATTCAAGTTTTATCTAGTAGCTGTTTCGACTCATGTTAAAGTGATGCAGAGGATTAGGATGCCTGCTGCAAAGAACATGTCCTTGTGTGTCTATAGGTTTTTAGGCAACAATAAAAATCTAAAGGTGACTTTGGCGATTAATGTTCTGTTATATTCTGTATCGGTACCCTAATATAGGCCCACGAACATCATAACCCTTCACCTATATTCTTCCCCTGCACTACATACATAACGGCTTTAGGATTGACCCTTTACCTAGTTACAGTACTGCTCTCAGAACGTGGAGTTTTCCCTGAACAATAGCCTCATGCATTATGCATGAGGATTCATGAGGATTCTTGGAAACTCAGCAGGACCTATATCTCCTGCATAATAACTATGTACAAGGTTCATCCCCGACGTCATCCCAAGTCCGACAATGGCACAGCAAGGTAGAACCCCTGGGGACACCTTTGGGTATAAATACCTCCCATCTTGCTGAGATAGTCAGAGGAGATCAGGACTTCCCTGCCGACACACTGACGCGAGACGCTGAGGTTCCTGCATGCAGACACGCCAGCTCGCAGTGGTCTAACATCCCTTGTGGGGTGTCCAGCTCGAGACCAAGACGAGGTCCCACAGTCTCAGACTTCAGGTAATGGGGTTGACTTTATCCTAGAGGGATTCTTGGCTTTACACCTACTCACATGCGAGGTACACTTAGGGACATCTAGTTAGGGTTGCATCACACTAGTACGCATTTTACTGTCATGTATTTTATATACTTGCCTGTATTCATGGTTTTGGCAAAATGGTAGAAATCTACCATCCTTTTACCTTTCTAGTGCTTCTAGTCATTTATATCTGTTTCTGTCTAACGATTGTTTCAGCACACTTATCTTACACTAGAATAACGACTGTTCAATAAATGCTTATTGAAAACGTCCCTACCGTTTATTCTGTGTATATCTCTGAGACAAAGTGAGCATGAGTGACTGAGCGAAAAGTAGTACACTGTTTCCACGGTCCTGAGGGATCAGGGTTGTCATGTTCGATAGTTGCCAAGAACTATTCTCTCCTTGGTAAGAGGAGTTTCTAGTGGCACTGTGAGCTAGCTGGTACACAGGCTAACATACCCGGTGGGGGTGTCTGGAATCAGTGTGGACACCAGGCACGCAGTGTATGTTGTCTAAACGCGCAGATCCTATATAGGTTTTTTAGGAGCTACACGACATGGCGCTGCCAACATTGGTTTGGTACTTATTTAACAGTCAAATCTGAGTAGTTCAGTCATGCAATTCTCAGAGACCCCTACTCACATTTCCCCAGAGACGTCTGGAGTGGGAAGGGAACAGTCCGCCACAGCTGAGTAGGCAAAATCCTATTTATTGGCTGTAGGTTAATCAAGCTTGCAGGACAAACACTTCCTATTGTGCATAAAACCTTATCTCAGTTCCCTTGAAAAGCTCTTCTTACAAAAACCAATGACAGAGCAGCAAGTAGACGACATTGAAAACATCCTAAATGTCACAGATGAAGAAGATGCTGATGCAATAGCAATTTCAGCGAATGTCAGAAATGCCATCACCCTAAAATTAGCAAAATTGGGCTTATCAGCTAGGGGTGGGCCAGTAACTTTCGTGATCGAGGCACACAAATCATATAGAACAGAGGTATTCTATTCATGGGTTAAATTCCCACAAGCAGATCCACACACAAACACATTTCACTTCTATATGGAAGATGACATACCAAACAAATATTGTCTGTATGAGGACAATGAAGTTCCACTCACCTACCAGGAGCACGTAAACTGGTTTAAAGGCGCCCTACCCCATACAAGACATAGAGTAAGACTTGGCCCGCTCGGAAGAGACGGAACCACATGGCCAGTATTAGCAGCATACACACCACATCCGGACATTGAAACAATGCCAGCAGCAGACTTATGTCAACTACATAAAGAACGAATAATACTTTACAGAAACATGACACAGTTCTTAATTAACCCTGGGCAAAGCACTACGCTACGCTCGCGTAGTTTGTGAAGTTTGCGCTACTTCGCACAACGCGAATTGCACGTAGCACTTTGCAAACACGCGTAGCATAGTGCAGCGGTCATTTTTTGCTTGCTCGCAGTCCTCAACGTGAAGTTGGCGACCGCGAGCAAGCAAAATGACATCCCGGCGAGACTTTTTCCTCGTTCGCGATCAGCAACATCAAGTTGCCGATCGCGAGCATGGAAAATAAACCTCCCGGCGAGATTCTCAATGCGGGGAGGTCAGGTTTCTCATTGCGAGTGGTCGCGTATGCTCGCGACTGCTCGCGATGAGAAACTACCAGTCCGCGTTGAGAAAGCTGCCGCTCAAGTAAAAATCTACTCGAGCGGCAGTAAAAGACAGCTTGCACTGTGCAAGATGCCGTTTTCAATGATTGCACAGTGCGGACAAGCATCCAGCACTGTGCAATCATTGCGAACAGCGCACTACGCAGTTCGCGTAGTGCTACGCGTAGCTCGCGTAGTGCGAACTGCACTTCGCGTAGCTTCGCGTAGCGCTACTTCGCGAACTACGCCCAGGCTTATTCTTATTGAGAACATTCACACTTCAGCCAGCTAATGCTGTCCCAATAGGTCCAATTCAAACAACTACAACTAAAACTACACCACAAACGTTACACGCAGTGATGGGTAAAATGCCCACTAAACGTGAACAAATGCCATTCTGGATAGCTAAAAAAATAACAGATCTAGAGGCAGTATTTCCACACACAAGCCCTCAAGAAAAACACAGAATGCTAACAATTTGCTTGCCCATGGGGATAGCTCCCCAGATAGAGGATTGCACCACTTGGGGTACAGTCTTTGCTGCCATATATACCAGAACACATGGTATCCATTCATTAGCAGTAATACCATATGTATTAAGACAGATACAGAATGAGAACGGAGCAGAACCTGCTCTGAACTTAGGGTGAAATTACTAGGTAATTTTGCCCAGGTATCAGCTATAATATTAGCAAATATTAAAGGGGAGGCAGCAGCAGTGGCTATACGTCAAAGCCTACGGGATTTCACTCCTTTAAAACAGGAGATAGAATTACCAAAAATTATTGAAGACACCTATGCTGAATTAGGAAGAGAGAACTTGGGAGCTAGACCAGTGAAACTACAACTGATGGGTGGTCCTGAAAAAGAACAAAACAAGCAAACACCTGCTTCTTCAAATAAGAAATGGGATAATAACAAACAACAAAAGAACAGAGAGAATAGATCTCAATCCCGAGGTAGGTCTCCTCAACGGGAGCCCTCCGAAAGGAGGTATAACCTTAGGAATAGAGACAACATTAAAAAACCTAACAGGTATCAGGACACTGATACACGTTCCTCTCGTTCCTTTAAAAAAACTCAGAGAGGAAAGGACGGTCAGACAGACTAGAAGAGCGTTCAAAGTCCAGAGGCAAACAATGCGCTCAAGACTATACTTCCAAAAAAGAAGAAAATCAAAAATCAAAACCTCAATTCAAAAAGGAGAAAGTAGCAGGTCTTAATATCAGACATGCCCAGAATTTTGAGGACTCAACTGCTGAACGGGGAATGGGCTCTGCGATGCTAGACAGCGCAGCAGAAGTAACAATAGCTCACCAGAACCTGATGGAATTTCTGGTGACAGCGGAGCTGAGTGAATATATCACGGTGGAAACACCTGATACTAGGTAAGTGTCCCACATAGGTTACATGAGATAACACTCCAAATGGAGGGGGACAAGCACAGACACATTAAAGGTCTCTTTTGGGAGAACCTGACTTTTGGCTATGACATTCTGTTAGATGAGAGAGATTGGCCATCTGCTATTGTTATGGAGTGCCCAAGGGAAGAAGAGGTAATTTTTCCAGCCTTTCCCGACCTTGTTCCCATTCACTTAAAACACAAATACTCGCGGGAGTGGGCGGTAGCCCTTGCTCCAGCACTATATCGCAACCATATTGGATGGGATGAGGAATCATCTCACCATGTGATACCATTAAAATCAACTCCAACTCCACAAAGAGAGTATCCTATAAAACAGGAAGCTAAAAAGCAGGTCAGGGAGATCTTAGATCAACTTGAATATCAGGGTGTAATTGAAACGTGCACCTCTTCAACTAATAATCCATTGTTTCCCGTAATGAAACCTGATAATTCATACCATCTAGTTTTAGACTACAGACATTTAAACTCTGCACAGAAACCTTTACAGTTCAGAATGCACACAGTGCCGCATTAATGAATAACATTGTGCAAAAAAAATACAAAACAACACTGGATATCTCAAATGGAATTTTCTGCCAAAATATAGTGCCTGAGAGCAGATATTTAACAGCCTTCTCAGCGCTAGGTTCCCAGCGTCAATTTTGTTGACTCCCCCAAGGGTATAAGAACAGCCCGGGGTTATTCTCAAGAAGGGTAACAGAGTTTCTACAGAATTTGGATGAGGAGGCATTGTCCTATGTAGATGATATTTATCTGACGGATGATGAACTAGAGGTACACTTGACCAGGGTGAGCACCATTATTTTGGGTTTCGCCTCTGAGGGCTACAAATTTAACTTTAAAAAATCAAAAAGAGCCCACCTCAATGTCCTATTTCTGGGATATGAGCTTTGAAGTGAAGGAAAAAGCCTGGCAGCTGACTTTTTAGAAAAGTGTGCGCTGCTCCAGCCTCCAAAATTGTTGAAACATTTACAATCTATACTGGGATTCCTGAATTTTGGCTGAACATACATTTTGGATTACGCAGTAAGGGTTGAACCTTTCTACGACCTAATAAGACCTGATTTCTCAGTTAGGCAATGGACACAGGAACACACAGATACCCTTCGTTCCTTACAAGCTGATATGATAGCTTCCAAACACTTACACACTTGTGTAAAGACCACAAATTTGGTGATCCGTGTAATAGCGGGTCAATCTGGGTATACTTACCTAACCTTCAATGAAGGCGAAATGGTATCCATAGCATACAAATTACACTTGTACACAAACGCTGAGATGCGATTTGCTTCAACTGAAAAAATTCTGACAGCAGTACAGACTGCTGTAGTGAGAGAAGAGAGAAAGAGCACTGGCTCAGGGAAAATGAATAATTGTCGTAACTCCGGTACCGGCCTTAGAGGCTGCTACAAAGGCAAGGCAAGCATTCCAAAGGCTAAAGCCTTACATCCGAGATGGATACAATGGGCTAAGTCTCTCACTGCAACAGATGTAGAATACAGATATGATCCAAGTTTAAAAACACAAGCATTTCTGCAAGATGAACAAGAATATCCTCTCCCAAATGAAATAATGCCTCTAGATCAGTATGAAAATATTATTTACACTGATGGATCTGCTCAGCCGGTCATTGGAAGTAAACAACAATACAGCTCAGCATGTGCGGTTGTAAAAGGTCGTATGCAGGATGGCAAGTTCCATCCAAGCTGTACAAAAACTCAGTCTCTAGGAGACTGCACGGCTCATCTGGCAGAATTAAAAGCTCTTTTGCTGGCACTGATTAATACAGATCGAGAATTCCCCACACTCATTGTGTGCGATTCCTTTTACTGTGCTCGTCTGACGCTCAAACTGTTATAAAAGATTTGAGAGTCTTTATAGGGACATACACAGTTGGCACATTACATTCTGACCGTGGCCCCGCGTTTAGCTCTAGGGCTTACAAGGAAGACATGGGAGGTTTGGGTGTAGCATTGCGGTACTTCTCTCCGTACCATCCCGAGGGAAATTCGGTTGTGGAGAGGAAAAACCAGGACTTAAAGCAATCTTTAACAGCTAGAGTATTAGGTTCGGGTGGTAGTTGGGTCAATCACCTATATGGGGTCTAGAGGGCCTTAAACAATCAGCCAAGAAGTTCTCTAGGGGGTGTCACTCCTTACGAGGTCCTATTTGGGACGAGAATGTGGGTACCTGATCTCGATTGTGAAAACACAGTGGCGGATGACAAACCATTCGACATCAATAAACGTTTGGCTGTTTTACAGGATCTGAATGAATCCAGAGCACTACAGAGCAATGTGCGCACAAAACTAACCGCCACTGGGGAAGTCAAGTCATCAACGGCAAGACCTGTCTGGATTCCTAAGGTTGGGGATCTGGTCAGAGAAATGATTGTGGACAAGAAAGAATTTGGGCCATCCTACAGAAAGCCTGTACCTGTCCTGGCCGTTGAAGGAACAAGAACTGTACTTCTATTGCCTCTTGCCGGAAAAAAGGAGAAAAGATTTGTCTCCATTGATCTGATCAAACCACACTATGTGGCCGATACTGAATAGTAGGCCTCGTGGGCTCCTGAGTAGTCGACGTACTCCTCTCGCTACGATACAGGAAGTTCAGACTGAGAGACTCATCACGTTTGAAGAGTCGCCCTTACAAAGCAATGAAATAGACAACAATGCTATGGAACTAGTTCCTCTGGAAATACAACAACAAAATCAACATGAAAGACAAATTTCATTCCGACCAAAATCTGATGTCTATTTCAACATGCCTCAAGAAGAGCCATTGACAAATTCAACAACAATTGCTGAGCTACCAAAAATAGATCGAAGTGCATCTGGCTATTTAATCGACTTCGATACCTTTTCCTCGGATCCGAGTGAACCTGAAACGACGCCAGCCCAAATATCTCGTAAGCAACAAACTATTGACTTTTTGATTTTTATTAAAAAGACATACCTGCTATCACCATGGCTGCAGCTATGGATAATTACTGGGATTCTATTCTTTCTTTTCTGGCTAGGCTTAGTTACTGTTTTCTGCATGCTCATTAATGGAACTTATCTTCGACAGAGCTCTGCAGCTTCAAAAGTGAACTTGATTTTAAAACCACATTTTTCTTCACATCTTGAACAAAGAGACTCGTCCTACATGAACATTACAGCGGTTCCTGTTCCGGATGGGATAGTATGGGACAAGGTTGACTATGATATATTTGGTCCTACGGAACTTTTAAAAATACCTTATTTATTTAATGTTTCCTTAAATGATGTCATTACCTCCAGTACATTCTCTGATGATTGGGATTTTGAAACTGTAAATAACATGTTGTCTGATTTAGAACAAACTGCTGTATTTTCAAACAATGAAATGTTAGAAGATACTTCAGACTATGATACAATGTACTGTTACCAACATTATGGTCATCATTTTCTACACAAATCCATTTCCCCTAGAAATGTTCTAGCATATCACCAATAGGAACATTGCCCTACACCACCGAAAAGCAGTTCAAAAACATTTGCACAGAAATTCTCATATTTTTCAGGGTTTAACACTTCAGACCCGAACGCATACTATTATAAGGTTGCACCTACATCTGCACAGAAAAATATGCTGACTAACACCAAACAGATTTACTCTGCTTCCTTTATTACCCAGCTGTTTGAACAGGGTTTCGACTCATGGAAAGACACTATAGACTTAAAATCAGTCTAGGGTTCTAGGGACTGGCAAGTCCAGGGAACAAAAGCGCTATTTAGAGCATGCCTCACTCCACAGCAGATGATATTTCTGAATGACACTGTGCAACAGACTTCCTGTTATGGAATAGCCAAGCGATTGCAATGCCAAATTAAATCTTTGGTTGATGAGGGATTGGAATCGGATTGGATCACAAGAAGTGAAGCCGAGTTCCTGGTTCAAAAACACCCCAGAGTGACAACATTCTACATATTACCAAAAATCCACAAAGAGCAGAGACCGCCACCTGGCAGGCCCATTGTGTTAGGAATCGGGTCTATTTTAGAACCACTCTCTCAATTTGTGGACTATTTTCTCCCACCTATAGTGGCAGACATGCCCTCGTATTTGCAGGACACAAAGCATGTCCTTTCTCTTTTGGAGATTGTTCCTTTTGATCCTCAGAACAACATGCTGGTGACATACGACGTTGAATCGTTGTATACAAATATTCACCAAGATGACACTTTAGATACCATACAATCGCTCTTGGAGGGTTACCCTCGTAAAGATCAAACACCTAATTCCTTTGTAAGACGCTGTGCCAGGATGGCATTCAAAGAGAATTGTTTCAGCTTTGAAGGTGACCTGTATTGGCAAACCACGGGAACTTCAATGGGCAGTACCTGTGCTCCAAGCATGGCAAATTTTCATATGCACGGGTTCGAGAAGAAACACATATACTCCATCACTAATCCTTTCCAACACAAGCTAAAACTTTGGAAACTTTATATAGACGACATTCAGGTCATCTGGGAAGGCGACCAGATGTCGCTTGATATCTTCTCCAACTGGTTGAATACATGTGACGTGAATTTGAAATTTTCTGGTGAAGCCAGTACAACCAGTGTCTCATTTTTAGATCTCCTATTGTACCCTAAAGACGGCAGGATCTATACAGAGCTATATCAAAAAGCTATGGCATGAAATTCACTGTTGAGTTTTCACAGTTTTCATCCACGTGCCCTTCTTACCAATCTCCCAGTGGGAAAATTCCTGAGGTTGCGTAGGAATTGTACAGAACTAGCCCAGTATAAAAAATATGTGGAAAATCTGAGCGATGAATTACTGGCCAGACAATACCCTGACCGTCTTGTACATGGAGCAGCTAAGAGAGCGCGTAATAACAACAGGGAAGCGCTACTTGAGTCACATGAGAAAGTAAAAAGTGACAGAATGGCATGTGTCACGACCTTTAGTGACTTGACTGATAACATCAAAAAGGCCATCAATAAAAGCTGGCATATTTTGAGTACAGGGAAACTCACCTTGGAGAGACCATTATTTGCCCTCAAACGTAGCAGTAATCTACGTGATTTGCTGGTACACACTAGACCGAGAGCAAGACTAACACAAGTGAGACAGCAAACATTATGGGGTGCTTCCCCTGTGAAAGGGCATTTCCCCTGCGGCTCTTGCTCGGTGTGCCCAATCACCCAACACAACACGGAACTGGACATGGCATTAAATACTCCATGGCGGTTGAATAACCACACCAACTGCAACACTAGTGGGGTTATTTATATGATTACGTGTCCCTGTTCACTGAAATACTTCGGGATGACCACACGGAAAGTGAAACATAGGATTGTCGAGCATCGAAGTGAATTCAGATGTAAAAAGTCCAACACACGCATGACTAGACACTACATTGAAATGGCTCATTCGGAAAATGATTTGTCCTGGGTTGTCTTTGATAAACCCAGATATGATGTCAGTATAGGACCCTTGGAAAGAGTTCTCTTCCAACGTGAACAACGATGGGTATTCAAGACCCAGAGCCACATGACCAGACTGAATGAAGATATTCCATGGTGCTCACTCTAACATAGACACCATGAAATACTGGAGTCATTATGAACACTAGTATAGATATCCTGTATGTATGATCCATAATAGGCCGACACTAGGCTGTTTTCAGTACTAGTTACTTAAGACCAGACTGGACATTAATGCTTTATGGTCATTGATCTGAAGTGGTTTAACAAGCGTAATAGCACACTATTATCTTTTTACATCTCTTTACATATAATTTTTCCTGACATTTTTAAAGCCTCTGCCTTTAAGTTCGGCTTTGTTGTGACTTGGATGGTGCGTGTCTGCGGTTGCCCAGTGACGCTGGTAACCCGATGGGATTTTGGTCACGTCCGAGGCATGATGCGACTGCCATTATCTAGACAAGTTTTTACACGGTGGGAGTTGGAACATTCGTCCCCGCTCGGCCTTTTATCTAAGAGGCAGGTAAACATTCTAGAGGTAGGGTGGTCCTGTCCATCGAAGCTGATTGTGATGACATAATTCAGGGGTCACCTGAGCAGTAGCATAGAGCTTTGACATCCGCGATTTCGCGTGTGAGGCTAAAGGTTATTAATATTATTAATAAACATTTTTACGTCGTGGGACCGCTAATAAAATTAATGGTTTAGCTCTGCTAATAAAAATAAAATTAATGTTCTGGCAGCGACATTATGAGTATATCATATTGATACTGTTGCGACTACAACTCCCATGAATGCCGGCACCGGATGTGTTGGTGATAACTTCCGGTGTATTGCCGTGACTTTTTTTACGCACAGACACTATTAAAACGAGGGAGTGTGAACATTTCTCCCCCTTCGGCATTTGATGTGTGAGGCAAGCAATGCGTCTAGAGGTAAGGTGTGCTGGTCCCTGTCATGCAAATTCACGACGGCGATGCTCTTCTCGCGTCCTGGGCGTTGGGTGAGATATCTGGTGCCTAACGAGTGTTTGTGAAGTGTCACGAATGCCGGTGTACAGGGATGCCGTGAGTAGATCCCCTTGCATTTTAGCCTTTAACTAACAGGCACCTATAATTTTCTGTAAGAGTGGATGTGGGCCTTTTCTATAGTGTTCCCCGAGTTGAGATTTGGAAGCGTTGTTGTTCTGTGAGTCTCATCGTGCATAATAACAGTGACACTCGTTATATATGTTGTCACGATAACTGTTCAAACAAGAGTTATGTGCACGCTTTAGATTTACAGGAGGTAGGCGAACAGACTGATAGATATGTCGTCTTGGGAATTGTGGCACAGACGATTCGGACAGTGCACTGATACATTGACTAATGCATTACACAAGTTATATGTAATATATAGCAACTTCTACCATTATGAGATACTTGGTTATAAACAACTTGGTGACATATTGGTATACTGGAGAAATACACTTGATACACTAATATGTCCTGTGTAGAGGCCACCTTGCATCATTCATGAGTGAGAGGACCAATAAGGTCAATTCAAGAAGCTGGTAGAATAGTTTTATAGTTCTCTATATAGTTTTCTGTGTGTTTTAATTATGCATCATTGCATTTTTCATTCCCTCAGATTCTAGAGACCTGTCATCATAGGACCTCTTGAAGGAGGAGGTACATAATAAGTTCGTTTTGGTGAGACAACCAATAATGATTTCTAGCATGCAGTATGATTATGTCACGTGTGCTGTGAGGTGAATTTACACCGGTGTTTTTGTGTGACACACTTTTGTGGGATGTGTATATATAAACTGTTCATATGACTGTGTTTTTCCTACAGATGGTGGACCGGACGGTGGGCAGTCAAAATATCGAATTTTAAATATCGACCTACACTAATATCGAGTTTTTAATATCGGAGGGACAGAATATCGAAGTCAAGAATATCGTTGACCAGAATATCGCCTTTAAGGTAAGTGATATCGTTTTTTTTAATATCGAAGTCATTAATATCGTTAGAAAAAATATAGTTGTTAATAATATCGATTTTTTTTGTGTTATGTATTTTATATATATGTTTAACATTTTTTTTAAAGTTTTTTCATTATTTTTAAATATATGTATTAAATGTTTAGAAAATAGTAATTTTTTTAAAGGAAATTTTGCGTTATAGTATCAGAGCGGGTTGTGGGTTTATAGGGGAATAGGGTGGGAAGTAATTTAATTATAATTAATTAATTAATATGTTTTTATTTATTGTTCATTGTTAATTTATTGTTAATTAATTATTAATTGGTAATTAATTTATATTAATTGGTTAATTTATAATTATATTAATGATAATTAATTTATTATTAATTTTTATTTATTGTTATTGTTAATTAATTTATTGTAAATTAATTATTAATTGGTAATTAATTTTAATTAATTGATTAATTGGTAATTAAATTAATTATGTTATTTTTAATGTGTAGCGGGTTGTGGGTTTATAGGGGAATAGGGCGGGAAGTAATTTAAATATAATTAGTTAATATGTATATATTTATTGTTATCGATTATTAATTTATTGTTAATTAATTATTACTTGGTAATTAATTTTTATTATTTGGTTAATTAAAAATTATATTAATGATAATTAATGTATTATTATTTTTTATTTATTGTTATTGTTAATTAATTATTAATGGTAATTAATTTTTATTAATTGATAATTAAATTAATTGTGTTATTTTTTATGTGTAGCGCGTTGTGTGTTTATAGGGGAATAGGGTGGGAAGTAATTTAATGTTATTTAAGTAAATATTAATTACATTTAATAGGTATTTATTAAAAATTATTTGGTTAAATAATTACTATGTTATTTATTTTAAAAACATTTTTTTATAAGTATGTTAACTTACATTTTCCGTACTGTTGCACTCACTGGAGTGGGAATAGTAATTTTTACCCCTCCGCTATCCAACACTTTCCCTACTGTTGCACTCACTGGAGTGGGAATAGTAATTTTAACCCCTACGCTATGCAACACTTTCCCTACTGTTGCACTCACTGGAGTGGGAATAGTAGTTTTTACCCCTACGCTATCCAACACTTTCCCTACTGTTGCACTCACTGGAGTGGGAATAGTAATTTTAACCCCTACGCTATCCAACACTTTCCCTACTGTTGCACTCACTGGAGTGGGAATAGTAATTTTTACCCCTACGCTATCCAACACTTTTCCTACTGTTGCACTCACTGGAGTGGGAATAGTCATTTTAACCCCTAAGCTATCCAACACTTTCCCTACTGTTGCACTCACTGGAGTGGGAATAGTAATTTTGACCCCTACGCTATCCAACACTTTCCCTACTGTTGCACTCACTGGAGTGGGAATAGTAATTTCTACCCCCCCGCTATCCAACATTTTCCCTACTGTTGCACTCACTGGAGTGGGAATAGTAATTTTTACCCCCCCGCTATCCAACACTTTCCCTACTGTTGCACTCACTGGAGTGGGAATTGTAATTTTAACCCCTACGCTATCCAACACTTTCCCTACAGTTGCACTCACTGGAGTGGGAATAGTAATTTTTACCCCCCCGCTATCCAACACTTTCCCTACTGTTGCACTCACTGGAGTGGGAATAGTAATTTTTACCCATACGCTATCCAACACTTTCCCTACTGTTGCACTCTTTGGAGAGGGAATAGTAATTTTGACCCCTACGCTATCCAACACTTTCCCTACTGTTGCACTCACTGGAGTGGGAATAGTAATTTTTACCCGTCCGCTATCCAATACTTTCCCTACTGTTGCACTCACTGGAGTGGGAATATTAATTTGATTTCCTCCGCTATCTAATATTTTGTATTTTTTAAGCTAAAGTACTGTATAATTATTTTTAAAAAGATTTAAAATAATTTTAATTTTATAAAATTTGTTACATATATTTATTTATTTTTAATTTATATTATTGTTTTATGTGTATAGATGTATTTATAATTTATAAAAAATAAATTAAACAATTTATAAATTATTAAAATAAATATTAAAAGGGGGGCGTGGCTTGGCAAGCCAACATGGCAGACGTGTGCTGAGCCAGCTCCGTCCAGCCCGCCGAATATTTGACCTATATCCTGACTTCCCGGATCAATACTTGCTCATCTCGACGTCTCTGTAACGCCCTACTGGCACATAAGCACCCGGTGTAGTTTGGGAGCCGGTGGCCGATTGTGGTGGTAAGATTGGACTGCGGCGGGGGAGAGGCCTAGCGGTCGGCGGTGGAGCCGGGGAGTCACGCACAGCGTTATCGGCGGCGACTGGGAGACGAGTGACGATCTTGGCCAGCCCGCCGGAGCGGTCAGCGGCAGGGTGTGTTCCAGTACTCCGAGAGCTGCACCAGCTGCCCGGGGTGTGTGGCGCTGCGCCGCCGTTCTGCGGCGCGGCCTGCGGCATCATCGGATCGGAGGGGAGAGACCCGGCGGCCGGACCGGGCCGCAAAGGTGAGGCGGGGCACTGGAAGGCGAGGGCTGCGGTCCGGGGCTGGGTCCCCTAGCGGTGGGGGTGCCTGGTGGAGATGGCGTTTGGCGATAGGGGCGACCGGCCTGTTCTTCGCGGTGCCCCCTCTTCCCCCCCTCCGGCATTGTAGTGGGGATCGGCGGCACGATCGGGCCGCGTGGGAGGCGGCCTGGGGACCTGTCGGCTGCCCTGCCCCCTATTGGAGACGCTCCAGGCCCTCCGGGGCTCCCACGCCGGCGGTCGGTCGGGCCGCGGAGGGAGGGCCTGCATCTCACGGTGCCTCCTCACTTCCCAGCATTGTAGAGGGGGGTCGGCGGCATAATCGAGCCGCGTGGAGGTGCCCAAGAGACCTACAATTCGCCTCCATCCCTTCACCTTCTTCGGGAGCGGCCTTGGGCTGATGGGGGCGCTTACACCGGCGGTCGGTCGGGCCGCATACAGCTGGCCCATTCTCATTGGGAAACCCCCCCCCCTTCTCCCGCCGCAGTAGCGGGGAACCGGCGGCGCAACCGGGCCGCGTGGGCAGGTGCTGAGAGACCCGCCATCTGGATTTCGGCCTCATCTATTTCCCCCAGAGCCATTCCGGGCCCGCGGGGGCGCCCGCATCGGCGGTGGATCGGACCGCATGGGCATCTGCTAGGCCCCTGGGGCTGGTGATTGCTGCTGGCAGCGGTGGGGATACTCGACTGGGACGCGGGTGGGCCTCTCCTACTGCTCTGCGGCACCATCGCCTCGGCGGTCGTTCGGACCGATTCCACGTATCTGCGGGCCCCCGGCAGGGTAAGGTCCCTGGAGTGTCCTGTTGGCCTGGGCATTGGGACATCTGCTAGCCGGTGCCCATTCGGCGGTCGGCTCGGGCCGTGGGAGCTGGTGATCTACGCGTCTGTGCCATACCCGGTTCGATCTGGGCCTGCGGGGGAGCTCAAGAGGCAGCCATGACAAGAGATAAAGGTGGCAGCGGCACGACCAGGCAGGGGCCCATAGGCAAGTTTACGGGTTTGGGGGCGGCGGCTGGGGCCTCTGGGGGCCAACCGGGGACCATGCCGGACAACGCGGCCCTCATGGCTGCCATCACCCAATCCAGGGACACGTTGGATGCAAAAATAGGGGCAGTTGGTTCGGACGTTATGCTGTTGCGACAAGACCTGCGCAATGCAGTGTCCCGTATCACCGAGGCCGAGACCCGTATCTCGGGAGTAGAAGATGATGTCACTGCGCTGAAGCAGAAGGTTGCAACAATGGAGACTGTCCAGAAGGGCCTTGCGCTCAGAGTGGAGGATGAGGAGGGACGGGCCCGACGTAACAACCTCCGATTTGTTGGGTTTCCGGAGGGCTGCGAAGAGGGTAACATGGAACGATTCCTTACGAAGTGGCTGGAGAGCTGGCTTCCCCCTGAGGCCATGTCCCGAGGCTTTGTGGTGGAGCGGGCCCACAGGGCACTTATGCAGAAACCCCCGGTGGGGGCTCGCCCACGGCCAGTTATAGCAAAACTGTTAAACTATCTGGATAGGAATGCGGTACTGAAGCAGGCCCGAGCTAAAGAACCTTTGCTCTACAACAATGTACGCATCCTTATATTTCCTGATTACACGAGGCAAGTCCAGCAGCAGCGTCAATCGTTCATAGCAGCAAAGGCCCGCCTGAGAGACCTTAAGCTTCCATACGCCCTGTTGTTTCCGGCTCGCCTCCGGGTGGTCTTTCGCTCTCGCACCCACTTCTTCGACACCCCGGAGAAGGTGTTCAGGTGGACAGACGAAACAGTGCGGGTGAGGCCGCACACGCCACCTGGAAGAGAGTCAGACTCCTCCTCGAGTGAGGCGGCTCGGGGGGCCCCCGAGGCCACCGGCAGAGGAGTAACAGACGATCACGATCCCGGCGGCGCTCTCAGTCCTGCGGTACCTCCTCCCGGGGGGGCCTACACCAGGGCAACAGACATTGGAACCCTAGCATGTGGTATCAGGGAGGTGTTGCAGAGCCATATTGGATTTTGTCCGGGGAGTCCTGAAGTGGGCTGGTCTCTTCGCCAGGATTGTGCTGGTGGGAGACATGCCAGGAGGACATGGGCTGTGAGTTGGGGATCCATTGGTTGGGGCAGTGTCCATCCCCCAGTTGGGTATTGGGGACTAGCCCTGCCGCGACAGATACTTCAGCGTTCATGAGGTATGGGGTGGGGGGTTTGTTGGTTGGGGGTTGTTTAAGTTCACAGATCGCACTTCAAATACAGGCCCGTTACAATCTACACATACATCGCCACAGCTCGCCATCAGTGTTGAAGGAGGATGCACCCCCTCATGGCTAGGATACCTGATAGAGGTCGGGTGACCCAGGACAGCCTCCGCATTATTAGCTGGAATGTACGCGGGTCCTGGATAAAATTAAACGGGGGGCCATACTCCATCAGGCGAAGAGGGTGAAGGCCGATGTTCTCATGCTACAAGAAACGCACCTTATGGGCACGAAGGCCCTTTGCTTGCAATGCTATGGGTTCCACCAGGTCTTCCACTCCGGCTTTACGAGGGGTTCGCGGGGAGTAGCGATCCTGGTGCATCGTAGGGTCCCTTACACACATGTACAGCAGTGGACTGACACACAGGGCGCTATCTGTTTATTCGGGGTAAGATTGGAGAGGACCCCCTGGTGCTGGGCAGTGTATACGCTCCCCCCCCTATAGTGGAATCTGATAGAGAAGCTGCAGTCCCTGTGGGCCGATATGCCAGACGTACTGTCCGCAGTGGGTGGGGACTGGAATGATGTTATGGACTTGGTTAAAGATAGGACTGGGGTTGGGGGTAGTCCCAGAAGCGGTCTTCCCACGAAACTACATTCATTGGTAACGGGGCTGGACTGGGTCGATACATGGCGGCGCACCCACGGTGATTCCCGGGGATATACCTACCTCTCGGCGGTCCACAAATCTTTCTCCAGACTTGACTACATCTTCGTTCCCCGGGCGGTGGTTGGTAGGGTGGCGGCAGCGGAGATTTTGCCTCGGGGCCTCTCGGATCACTCCCGGGTATCCATTGAGCTCTATATGGGCAGGGGGAGGCAACCATTCCGGTGGAGCCTCTCAGTGTGGCACCTGCAGAACGAAGAATATGGGACCCACATGAGCGAAGCAATTGCTCAGTACCTGACGACAAATGAGGGGTCTGTTTCCAGCGCCGCCACTCTGTGGGAGGCGCTGAAGCCCACTCTCCGTTGGGCAGACATATCCTGGTGCACGGCGGCTCGCAGGAAGCGTAGGGAGGAACTGACTCGCGCAGAGGCGGACATAGAGGCCCTCGAATGTCAGAATCGTGAGGCAGGGAGTGACCAGGGTGTGCGACAATTGCTTCTTGCCCAATAGGCCTGTGCCGGCATACTGATGGACGAAGCACGCCAGGTCTGGCTGGCGACGCGTAGCAGGATATACCAATGGGGGGACAAGTCCAGCAAGATGTTGCATCGACTTTGTCAGGGCACGTTCCACTCCCAGGTCCTCCCGGGAATTCTGGACTCGGCGGGAACACCGATTACAGACCCTCCTGCCATAGCAGAGAGCTTCGCTACATACTACGCGGATCTCTATGCCCCCCAGGAATGTCTGCCGGCGTCCACCATTGATAAGTTTATGACAGACTTACCACCCAAAGCAGTGTCGGATGAGGTGTGGGATCAGCTGGAGGCCCCCTTGACAGATGAGGAGCTGGGAGCGGCCCTGGGAGAGCTCAACCCCGGGAAAGCACCTGGACCCAATGGGTTTGCCAGTGAGTTTTTCCGCCGCTATAATGTACAGTTGGCCCAGCATTATCGGGCAGTGGTGGAAGAGGCCCGGGAAAAAGGCCTGCCCCCCTAGATTGGAGACACGTGGAGGTGGTGGTGTTCCATAAGCCCGGTCGTCCCCCAGAGCAGCATGCCTCATACCGTCCCATTTCTCTCCTAAACGTGGAGGCCAAAATTCTGGCAAAGGCGCTGGCCAATCGCCCCTTGCCCCATATTACTACACTTGTACACCCTGATCAGGCAGGGTTTATGCCCCAGAGGGCAACCAGACACAACATTAGGAGGGCACATGTGGCGGTCGCAGCTATTCGGCAGACCGGGGAACCAGCAGCACTTCTCCTGGCAGATATGGATAGGGCCTTCGACTCCCTGAGCTGGGTCTACCTCTTCGCATTGCTAAGCAAACTCAATCTGGGCCCACACTTCCTCTCCTATATTAAACTCCTGTATACGGATCTGATGGCGTCGGTACGGGTTGCGGGCGCGACCTCCTCCACCTTTTTTATTAAAAGGGGCACACGGCAGGGATGTCCCCTGTCTCCATATTTATTCGCCCTAGCCATGGAGCCCTTGGCAGCATAGGTGCGCATGGATGCACAGATGCGGGCCTTCGCATGGGCCCCGGGTCTGTCCGATAGGATCGCGCTATACGCGGACGATGTCCTCTTCTTTCTTACAGCAGTTGACAGGACGGGGCCACGGCTTCTGCGCATCATGCAGATATTTGGGGAGATGTCGGGTCTGTACATGAATCCCCGAAAATCCACATTGTGGGCTCTGGGGGATCGGACGAGAATGGGCGCATGGGCGTCCTCGATCCAGTCGGCAGCAGGAGGCTTGAAATATCTGGGGGTGTTTCTCACGGACGTACCGGCAATTGCCTGGCAGCGAAACCTGGCACCAGTATGGGAGCGGGTCCGTGCAGACCTTAAGTCTTGGTCCCGTATGCCCCTGACATTGTTCGGTAGATCGGCAATATTCAAGATGGTAGCGCTTCCCCGGCTTCTCTACCAGCTACAGAATCACCCGTACCCGATCCTGCCTAGATGGTTCCGGCTGGTGAATTCTGTGCTTGGGCAGTTTCTGTGGGAGGGGGGAAAGGTGCGGGTGGCTCTGCGTACATGCTTCTTGTCTACCTACTGTGGAGATCTCGCGTCCTCGGATATTCTCTCATACTATCAGGCCTCGCACTTGCTGGTCCTTAATGAATGGTGGTACGGTGATAGGGGAGACCCGGCGTATGCGCTAGAACGACAACTTATGGGACGCCACACACTACATACACTTCTGTACTCGACTCAGTTGCGGGGTACGTTGCCATCGGCCACACGGGTGGTCTTTTTGCTTTGGAGACAGGCGCTGCGGCGTATGGGTCGGTGGAATGTCCTGACTCGGGAGACCCCTTTGTGGAATAATGGGCACCTGCCCCAATTGGCGGCCCTTACGGGCTTTCGGGGATGGGACAACATTGGTGTCTCCACTCTGGGAGATGTCCTGAGGGGCACCACACTAAAGCCATTCTGGGATCTCCAGAAGGAGTTCCTCATGCCTCAGTCACAATTTTATCGATACCTCCAGTTCCGCCATGCCCTGTCCCCCAGCCTGCAGGGTCTGGAGTCCCTCCCTGAATTTAGTCCTTTGGAAGCAAAAGTTTTTATGGGGGACTTAAAAGAAAAGAAGATTTCTCGAATTTACCAGTCCCTGGTCACTCACTGCTCCCCCACACTTCAGAAGCTCCGGGGGGACTGGGAGGGAGACGTACGCAGTCTGGAGGAGGAGGACTGGACGGAGGCCTTGGCAGCCCCGCGGGGGGCGGCTATAGCAATGCAACTCCGCCTGATCCAGTTCAAATACTTCCACAGGGTCTATTTTACTAGAGCACGGTTGTGGCGGGCAGGGCTGATCGCTTCCCCGGAGTGTCTTCGTTGTGGTCGGGAGGAGGGTACATTTATACACACGGTCTGGCAGTGCACATCGCTGGATAGCTTCTGGAGGGGGGTATTTACATGTCTTTCCGAGGTCCTGGGATGGGAGCTTCCTCGTACACCGCAGTTGGCTCTGCTTCATGTTATGGCGGGGATAGGTGGCAATGCCTACAAATGGCATCTCATGTTATTAGGCTTCACACTGGCAAAGCGAGACATTGCTAAGGCGTGGAAGGCGGCGCGGGCCCCCTCGGTGGCTGCCTGGAAAAATGGATTAGATTTTTGCATGGGACTGGAACAACCTATCTTTGTAGCCAGGGGATGCCCGTGCAAGCATTATAAAATATGGAAACGATGGGCGGAGTATCGGGGCCTATGGTTGGAGCCGCCAGCGATAGTGGAGCCCCATTTACCGGGCTAAGTTTCTGGGTCTGTGAAGGCGGAGGGGAGGGGGGGGCCCGGGAGGGTGTGTGTTCTTATGCTAGGACTATTCGTTTTTACATCAAGGCTGTGGATAAGATTATGTGGACTTAGTGCGATCTTCAGGGGGGGTGAGGGAGGGGGGGAGTTGCGGGGGGGTTCTCCATCATTTAATGTGCCCTTGTTATGCATTGTTGATTTAGCAGAACAAAAGTCGATTGCTTTCATGATTAAGTATGGTCTGATTCAGCAGACGCCTCTGGTGTGCAGAGCTCTGCGTTATATATGCAAATTGACGAATAAAATACGTTTTCAAAAAATATTAAAACATATTAATAAGTAAGTATATATATATTATATATTATATGTATATGTTTAATGTATTTTCAAATTATATATATTACTTATAATTTTTAAGCATTTTAAAATATTTTTAACTATGTTTCTTTTAATTATATGTATTATTTACTTTATTTTGCAATATTTTTTTAACTTAAATTAAAAATGATATTTTTAACAACGATATTTATGACATCGATATTTTTTTTCTCAATATTTTTGTACTTACCTTAATGTAGATAGGATGTCGATATTCTTGTCTTCGATATTTTTGCTGCGATATTTTTGTAGGTCGATATTGTGACCTTCGATATTTAGTCAGTGATTCGGACCGGACTGCGGCTGGTACTACGGATCAATGCCATTAATTTAAGTATGGCTGTTTTACACATATAATTGTTCACATTATCAGCAGAGTGACGATAAGTAGGTCCTGAAGAATGCCATGAACCTGATGGTCAAATGGGCAGAAACATGTTGACCATAACTTAATAGGGAACATCCATATCCCTATTTTTCACTTCGTTGAGTTTTTAGCTCTAACCACTGGGGACTCTAATAAAAGTTATATTTGTCCACCAGGAATTATTTTTAATTCACGTCTAATTTTTCATTTTTGCACTCTGCCCCTCACTCCCATTTCCATTGGATGACCTAAAACACCTCACGCTCCTCTCCTGAGGGAGAGTCGTAGCCCACACTGTGCACCTTGCGGGCACAGTGTGCAAGAGGGAACCCAATGATGAAGCATAACACCTTTGGGTGAGTGAGGATTCTCGTCTTAACGAGATTAATTGTCCATCCCCTTACACTTACAAGTAGTATTTTAGCATAGCAGATAGACCATCTGGTTATCTTTTTTGTGAGTTTAGTTGGAATAGCCAAGAACAAGGATTTGAACACACTTCGGATTCCAACACCATCACAAATGGAGGGGTGGCAAAATTCATCATCACATGAAGGGGTTACGATAGATGACATTACACAGTACAGTAGATCAGACCCCGATTGGAAGGGATGGTTGGTTTGGCCCACAGACACGAACAGATGTCAAGAAAGATTCAGGGGTACCACCGAAGGGTTCAGTATCCAAAGGCCAGACCCAAGCAACGTACATAGAGAAAATCTGGGGGTGGTGACGTCATACAGTGTTGGGAAGTTATGCCTAGATTGGCTAAAAACCTCAACACTCACACAGGTGAAACAGCACTTATCCCTACTGACAGAGGATGTGGACCTACGGGATTTTTTATTAGGTCCCAGAAAGCCACGTCAAAAACATTTCTATTATGCTGTCTATAATGAAATCTTAAAAATCTCCCAGCAAGAAGTGGCGGTTAGACTTAGAGAAATAGATCGGATTAACTTAGAGAAGGCGTTAGCTGTAGTTGAAAGAAAACAAAAGGGGGGGACCGAAGGGCTTTATCCTCCTTTAGGAATGGAGGAAGGTCCAGCATAAACGCCCTTAGTGCTCTAATGAAAATATACAGATATGCCGTTCCTAACTATTGTTAACACAAGGGAAGTGACACCGTCCTGATCCAAATTTGGTTCAAGGTGGGGAGTCCAATTATTGGAATATAATGCCCTCACACACCCAAAAGGGTGTCATGCTTCATCATCTGGGCTGCTCCTCGTCGGGTCGGCGGTGCAATACCCAACGGGCTCCCTATAATAGGGGCTCTTTATCAGAGATCTTCTTCCAATAGCCGTATGGTGAAGTGGGGGTGTGGGGCCAGAATAGTGTAGATGTGTGAAATTGAGTATGTGGTCTAAAATAGGGTTGGGAGTTCCGTTAAATGCAGTTTATTCAGATGGTCTCCTACCCTAATTAAAAAGAATGACAATGTGACGCTCAAATGGGTATTGTATCTCAAGTTAAGGCATCATCATTATTAAAGAAAGGTCAACATGTTTCACGCTGGTTGTCAAAATCTACATGCGATTCATCAGGACCTATTTAAAAGGTAGACTATCTACACATACACACGGTGCGGTGGCCGGATACTCACAGCAGCCGATTCATAACCTATATAAGTGTACCTGTCAATCCCTGCTCCTACCCCATGAAGTGAGTAAAACCAGGCGTCATCAGTACCCGGTAGGGAAACAAACAAGAGGAGTACCTCAATTGTTCTGTGTTAGTAACACATCTCCGAGCGACCTACCCACATCTACCGGGTTAGCTGTAGTTGACAATGGTATGACTACATTAACATCCAGGATTTATTCACTGGGCAACATTGTATCTTCTGCTATAGACGTACTAGAACAGGATTTGTCCATACTACAGCACGGGCAATCACAACTACGTTCTATTATGTTATTAAGCTGGACGCTGCAATCATTGCGCGCTGGTTATGTGCCTTGGCGTTTTATCAACAGCACGTCCTTGTTTTCCGCATACAATCTAACGGAAAGACAGATCGAAATGGCACAAAGGGGAGCAAAATATACAATGCTGCGTATTGAAAAATTGGATAAATTACCCTTTACTGTGGCAGAATCACCGTCCACGGAATGGTTAATCCATGGCCATATTACATTACCGGTCACAACTTTCCAGTTTCAGTATTGCCTGGAACAACAACAGGCAGGCAGATATGAAGAAATGGGTAGGGAATTCATCAAGGAATCTTGGGAATTACCGGAAAGATTTCGATGCAGGAGTGGGGATCGAGAAGTGTTTCTGAGCGGTACAAACTGCGAGAACGCTTTAAGTGGATCTCTCATATGCCAGGACATTATGCTACACGGAGTATGTAATGGTTCAGTAGCAAACTTGTCCTGCCACCTGAAAGGGACTCCGGCAGCCGTGATTACTCCGGTATTCAAGCTACTCTTGAATGGGAGTTACTTGATGCTGAACGATCAAGGTTGTTGTGGAATGCTTCCTGGCATCGCATATACAGTCACTGTGAACTCCAGGGTTACTTGCTGTATGCAAGTGTTGTTTCCACCAACTAACACAGGAAGGCGCCGTTTTGGCCTTCATTGAATGTTTCCTTTACATGGTTTGATACTCTGAGCAAAATGAAAGCCATGCTTTTACAGAAAACCATGCCCTTAACCTCTGCTCGGGAGACCTTTGATCTCCAGATCGCAAGGTCCTTTTCACAGAAATGGTAAGTCGTATCTTTAACATGTCTGATACGACGGGTATTGTACACCTATTTAAGACCATAGGTTCGCGACTGTTAAGCACCTTTCAGACGGTCCTCAGAGTTATACCAAATTTTATACATTCTGTATTCCGAAGCGTCTTTGGAGGACTTCTGCTGATCCCGTTTCTAATAGCAGGTATCCTGATTGTGATTTTTCTGCTACGTAATGGACGCTCCAGTCACCAAGGAGATGGAAAAAGCACTCCTGGAGCGCAAATACTGTGAACGCATGGTACGACATCTGGGCACACCTCGCCTACGAGAACTGAACGCGTCTTGGTTCCTGTCATTTAGACCAGTCTGGCTGGACTGTGTCCTACCTGTTCTCCGGTGCCTGTTTTGCGGAGAAGAATGCGTGTTGGATCTCTGTCTGACACTTCCATCGGTTGCGCCACCGGACATTAATGCTTTGCTGGACCCGATAACGGCCCATGTTCTGCAGTGTCCCCAGCGTATTCCCATGTTGATGGCTGCATTCTTAGAGCCACCACAGGTGATCTCTGCTCCTGTTGAATTGAATACCAGCTCCTCCACAAACATTCAGGCCCTGGATACCGCTCAAGCTGCCCCAGCACCGGCTGCTGGCAGTACGGAGGATCTTCTGTGCTCAATTGACATAATCTGCGAGGTGTTACAGGGATCGTCATCTGCGATGGCAGGCAACAGCAATGTTGCGTCTCCCAGCCAGGACACAAACAATTTGGCTCATTGTGGGCTGGGAAAGAATTCGGCCTTTTTATAAACAACCAAATGTGGAATTTTTAAAACAATTGACACTTTTGCTAAACTGCATGGCTTTCTTATGCTTGTAGTGGTTTGAACTACATATACGAACATTGGAACGAGCGCTTGAGTGACAATTTATATTTTTAAAGTTTTTTAGAGTATTTTTTAAATATTTTTTAGAAGACTATATTTTAAAACTAGTTGTTTTGCGTACCACTGTCTAGACAACCTAGTAGTACGTTAGAATTTAATAATGTCGTCCAGTCGGATGAGGAGTGGGTGTTATATTCTGTATAGGTACCCTAATATAGGCCCGAGTAACATCATAACCCTTCACCTATATTCTTCCCCTGCACTACATACATAACGGGCTTTAGGATTGACCCTTTACCTAGTTACAGTGCTGCTCACAGAACGTGGGGTTTTCCCGGAACAGTAGCCTCATACATTATGCATGAGGATTCATGAGGATTCTTGGAAACTCAGCAGGACCTACATCTCCTGCATAATAACTATGTACAAGGTTCATCCCCGACGTCATCCTAAGTCCGACAGTGGCACAGCAAGGTAGAACGCCTGGGGAGACCTGTGGGTATATAAACATCACATCTTGCTGAGATAGAGAGAGGAGATTAGGACTTCCCTGCCGACACACTGACGCGAGACACTGAGGTTCCTGCATGCAGACACTCCAGCTCGCAGTGGTCTGACATCCCTTGCGGGGTGTCCAGCTCGAGACCAAGACGAGGTCCCACAGAGACGCTGAGGTTCCTGCATGCAGACACTCCAGCTCGCAGTGGTCTGAACATCCCTTGTGGGGTGTCCAGCTCGAGACCAAGACGAGGTCCCACAGAGACGCTGAGGTTCCTGCAAGCAGACACTCCAGCTCACAGTGGTCTGACATCCCTTGTGGGGTGTCCAGCTCGAGGCCAAGACGAGGTCCCACAGTCTCAGACTTCAGGTAATGGGGTTGACTTTATCCTAGAGGGATTCTTGGCTTTACACCTACTCACATGCAAGGTACACTTAGGTACATCTAGTTAGGTTTGCATCGTAGGAGTACCCATTTTACTGTCATGTATTTTATATACTTGCCTGTATTCATGGTTTTGGCAAACTGGGAGAAATCTACCATCCTTTTACCTTTCTAGTGCTTCTAGTCATTTATATCTGTTTCTGTCTAACGATTGTTTCAGCACCCCTGTCTTACACTAGAATAACGACTGTTCAATAAATGCTTATTGAAAACGTCCCTACCGTTTATTCTGTGTATCTCTCTGAGACAAAGTGAGCACGAGTGACTGAGCGAAAAGTAGTACACTGTTTCCACGGTCCTGAGGGATCAGGGTTGTCTTGTTCGATAGTTGCCAAGAACTATTCTCTCCTTGGTAAGAGGAGTTTCTAGTGGCACTGTGAGCTAGCTGGTGTACAGGCGAACATACCCGGTGGGGGTGTCTGGAATCAGTCTGGACACAAGGCCCGCAGTGTATGTTGTCTAAACGCGCAGACCCTATATACGTTTTATAGGAGCTACACGACAGTTCCTGCTGGAGAGAGATCAGAGTTTTATCTAGTGGCTGTTTCCACTCATGCTAAAGTAGCGCAGAGGATTAAGATGCCTGCTGCAAAGCACATGTCCTTGTGTGTCTATAGGTTTTTAGGCAGCAATAAAAATGTAAAGGTTACTTTGGCGATTAATGTTCCTGCTGGAGAGAGATACAAGTTTTATCGAATGACTGTTTCCACTCATGCTAAAGTAGTGCAAATGATTAAGATGCCTGCAGCAAAGAACATGTCTTTCTGTGCTAGAGGTTTTCAGGCAACAATAAAAATGTGATGGTAACTTTAGCGATTAATGTTTATGCTGGAGAGTGATGGGAGTTTTATGCAATAATAAAAATGTAAAGGTAACTTACTGTTTAATGTTCCTGTGGGAGAGAGATCTGAGTTTTATCCAGTGGCTGTTTGCACTCATGTTAAAGTAGAGCAGAGGATTGAGATGCCTGCTGCAAAGAACATGTCCTTGTGTGTCCAGAGGTTTTCAGGCAACAATAAAATTGTAAAGGTAACTTTGGCGATTAATGCTCCTGTTGGAGAGAGGGATTAGAGTTTTATCTAGTGGCTGTTTCGACTCATGTTAAAGTGACGCAGAGGATTAAGATGCCTGCTGCAAAGAACATTTCCTTGTGTGTTAAGACATTTTCAGACGACAATAAAAATGTAAAGGTAACTTTGGCGATTAATGTTCCTACAGGAGAGAGATCGGATTTTTACCTAGTGGCTGTTTCCACTCATGCTAAAGGAGCGCAGAGGATTAAGATGCCTGCTGCAAAGAACGTGTCCTTGTGTATTCAGAGGTTTTCAGGCAACAATAAAAAATTTAGGTAACTTTGACGATTAGTGTTCCTGCTGGAGAGACATGGGAGTTTTATTCAGTGGCTGTTTTCACTCATGTTAAAGTAGCGCAGAGGATTAAGATGCCTTCTGCAAAGAACTTGCTCTTGTGTGTTCAGAGGTTTTCAGGCAACAATAAAACTGTAAAGGTAACTTTGGCGATTAATACTCCTGTTGGAGAGAGATCGGAAGTTTTATCTAGTGGCTGCTTCCACTGATGCTAAAGAAGCCCAGAGGATTAAGAAGCCTGCTGCAAAGAATATGTCCTTGTGAGTTCAGAGGTTTTCAGGGAACAATAAAAATGTAAAGGTACCTTTGGCGATTAATGTTCCTGCTGGAGAGAGATGGAAGTTTTATCTAGTGGCTGTTTCCACTCATGCTAAAGTAGCGCAGAGGATTAAGAAGTCTGCTGCAAGGAACATGTTTCTGTGGGTTCAGAGGTTTTCAAGCAACAATAAAAATGTGACAGTAACTTTAGCGATTAATATTTATGCTGGAGAGAGATGGGAGTTTTATGCAATAATAAAAATGTAAAGGTAACTTTGGCGATTAATGTTCCTGCTGGAGAGAGATGGAAGTTTTATCTAGTGGCAGTTTCCACTCATGCTCAAGTAGCGCAGAGGATTAAGATGCCTGCTGCAAAGAACATGTGCTTGTGTGTTCAGAGGTTTCCAGGCAACAATAAAAATATAAAGGTAACTTTGGCTATCAATGTTCTAGCTGGAGAGAGATGGGAGTTTTATCCAGTGGCTGTTTTCACTGATGCTAAAGTAGCTCAGAGGATTAAGATGCCTGCTGCAATGAACATGTCCTTGTGTGTTCAGAGGTTTTCAGGCAACAATAAAAATGTAAATGTAACTTTGGCGATTAATGTTCCTGCTGGAGAGAGATCGGAGTTTTATCTAGTGGCTGTTTCAACTCAAACTAAAGTAGCGTAGAGGATTAAGATGCCTGCTGCAAAGAACATATCCTGTGTGTCTATTGGTTTTTAGGCAACAATAAAAATGTAAAGCTAACTTTGGCCATTAATGCTCCTACGGGAAAGAGAAGGACGTTTTATCTAGTGGCTGTTTCCACTCATGCTAAAGTACCATAGAGGATTCAGATGCCTGCTGCAAAGAACATGTCCTGGTGTGTTTAAAGGTTTTCAAGCAACAATAAAAATGTAAAGGTAACTTTGGCGATTAAGGTTCCTGCTGGAGAGAGAGATTAGAGTTTTATCTAGTGGCTGTTTCAACTGATGGTAAAGTGACGCAGAGGATTTAGATGCCTGCTGCAAAGAACATGTCCTTGTGTGTTTAAAGGTTTTCAGGCAACAATAAAAATGTAAAGGTAACTTTGGCGATTAATGCTCCTGCTGGAGAGAGATCAGAGTTTTATTCAGTGGCTGTTTTCATTCATGTTAAAGCAGCGCAGAGGATTAAGATGCCTGCTGCAAAGAACATTTCCTTGTGTGTTAAGACATTTTCAGGCGACAATAAAAATGTAAAGGTATCTTTGGCGATTAATGTTCCTGCTGGAGAGAGGGATTAGAGTTTTATCTAGTGGCTATTTCGACTCATGTTAATGTGACGCAGAGGATTTAGATGCCTGCTGCAAAGAACATGTCCTTGTGTGTTCAGAGGTTTTCAGGCAACAATAAAAATGTAAAGGTAACTGGCGATTAATGTTCCTGCTGGAGAGAGATGGGAGTTTTATCTAGTGGCTGTTTCCAGTGATGCTAAAGTAGCGCAGAGGATTAAGATGCATGTCTGCTGCAAAGAACATGTCCTTGTGTGTTCAGAGGTTTTCAGGCAACAATAAAAATGTAAAGGTAACTTTGGCGATTAAAGTTCCTGTTGGAGAGAGATGGGAGTTTTATCTAGTGGCTGTTTCCACTCATGCTGAAGTAGTGCACAGGATTAAGAGGCCTGCTGCAAAGAACATGTCCTTGTGTGATCAGAGGTTTCCAGGCAACATTAAAAATGTAAAGGTAACTACGGGGATTAAGATTCCTGCAGGACGGAAATGGAAGTTTTATCTAGTGGCTGTTTCCACTGATGCTAAAGGATCGCAGAGGATTGAGATCCCTACTGCAAAGAACATGTCCTTGTATGTCTGTAGGTTTTTAGGCAACAATAAAAATGTAAAGGTAACTTTGGCGATTAATGTTCCTGCTGGAGAGAGATGGGAGTTTAATTTAGTGGCTGTTTCCAGTGATGCTAAAGTAGCGCATAGGATTAAGATGCCTGCTGCAAAGAACATGTCCTTGTGTGTTCAGAGGTTTTCAGGCAACAATAAAAATGTGAAGGTAACTTTGGCGATTAAAGTTCCTGTTGGAGAGAGATGGGAGTTTTATCTAGTGATTGTTTCCACTGATGCTAAAGGATCGCAGAGGATTAAGATGCCTGCTTCAAAGAACATGTCCTTGTGTATTCAGAGGTTTTCAGGCAACAATACAAAGGTAAAGGTAATTTTAGCGATTAATGTTTATGCTGGAGAGAGATGGGAGTTTTATGCAATAATTAAAATGTAAAGGTAACTTTGGCGAATAATGTTCCTGCTGCAGAGATATCGGATTTTTATCTAGATGCTGTTTCCACTCATGCTGAAGTAGCTCAGAGGATTAAGATGCCTGCTGCAAAGAACATGTCCTTGTGAGTCCAGAGGTTTTCAGGCAACAATAAAAATGTAAATGTAACTTTGGCGATTAATACTCCTGCTGAAGAGAGATCAGAAGTTTTATCTAGTGGCTGTTTCCACTGATGCTAAAGTAGCTCAGAGGATTAAGATCCCTGCTGCAAAGAACATGTCCTTGTGAGTTCAGAGGTTTTCAGGTAACAATAAAAATGTAAAGGTAACTTTGGCGATTAATGTTCCTGCTGGAGAGAGATGGAAGTTTTATCTAGTGGTTGTTTCCACTCATGCTAAAGTAGCACAGAGGATTAAGATGCCTGCTGCAAGGAACATGTTTCTGTGTGTTCAGAGGTTTTCAAGCAACAATAAAAATGTAAAGGTAACTTTGGCTATCAATGTTCCAGCTGGAGAGAGATCGGACTTTTATCTAGTGACTGTTTCCATTCATGCTAAAGAAGCTCAGAGGATTAAGATGCCTGCTGCAAAGAAAATGTCCTTGTGTGTCCAGAGGTTTTCAGGCGACAATAAAAATGTAAAGGTGACTTTGGCGATTAATGTTCCTGCAGGAGAGAGGGATTAGAGTTTTATCTAGTGGCTGTTTTGACTCATGTTAAAGTGACGCAGAGGATTAAGATACCTGCTGCAAAGAACATTTCCTTGTGTGTTAAGACATTTTCAGACGACAATAAAAATATAAAGGTAACTTTGACGATTAATGTTCCTTCAGGAGAAAGATAGATGGAAGTTTTATCTGGTGGCTGTTTTGACTCATGTTAAAGTAGCACAGAGCATTAAGATGCCTGCTTCAAAGAACGTGTCCTTGTGTGTTCAGAGGTTTTCAGGCAAGAATAAAAATGTAAAGGTAACTTTGGCGATTAATGTTCCTGCTGAAGAGAGATCGGAGTTTTATCTAGCAGATGTTTCCACTCATGCTAAAGCAGCGCAGAGGATTAAGATGCCTGCTGCAAAGAACATGTCCTTGTGTGTTTAAAGGTATTTAGGCAACAATAAAAATGTAAAGGTAACTTTGGCGATTAACGTTCCTGCTGGAGAGAGAGATCAGAATTTTATATAGTGGCTGTTTCCACTCGTGCTGAAGTAGCGCAGAGGATTAATATGCCTGCTGCAAAGAACATGTTCTTGTATGTCCTGAGATTTTGAGGCAACAATAAAAATGTAGAGTTAACTTTGGAAATTAATGTTCCTGCAGGAGACAGATCTGAGTTTTATCCAGTGGCTGTTTCCACTCGTGCTAAAGTTTCGCAGAGGATTAAGATGCCTGCTGCAAAGAACATGTCCTTGTGTGTTCAGAGGTTTTCAGGCAATAATAAAAATGTAAAGGTAACCTTGGCAATTAATGTTTCTGCGGGAGAGAGATCGGAAGTTTTATCTAGTGACTGTTTCCACTCATGCTAAAGTTTCGCAGAGGATTAAGATGCCTGCTGCAAAGAACATTTTCTTGTGTGTTCAGAGGTTTTCAGGCGACAATAAAAATGTAAAGGTAACCTTGGCAAATAATGTGTCTGCGGGAGAGACATTGGAGTTTTATCTAGTTGCTGTTTCCACTGATGCTAAACTAGCGCAGAGGTGTAAGATGCAAGCTGCAAAGAACATGTCCTTGTGTGTTCAGAGGTTTTCAGGCAACAATAAAAATGTAAAGGTGTCTATGGCGATTAAAGTTCGTGTTGCAGAGCGATGGGAGTTTTATCTAATGGCTGTTTCCACTCATGCTAAAGAAGCACTGCTGCATAGAACATGCTCTTGTGTGTTCAGAGGTTTTCAGGCAACAATAAAAATGTAAAGGTAACTTTGGCAATTAATGTTCCTGCGGGAGAGAGATCAGAGTTTTACCTAGTGGCTGTTTCCCCTCATGCTAAAGTAGTGCAGAGGATTAAGATGGCTGCTGCAAAGAACATGTCTTTGTGTGTCCAGACGTTTTCAAGCACAATAAAAATGTAAAGGTAACTTTGGCGATTAAGGTTCCTGCTGGAGAGAGATGGGAGATTTATCTAGTGGCTGTATCCAATCATGCTAAAGTAGCTCAGAGGATTCAGATGCCTGCTGCAAAGAACATGTCCCTGTGTGTTCAGAGGTTTTCAGGCTACAATAATAATGTAAAGGTAACTTTGGCGATTAATGTTCCTGCAGTAATGAGAAAGAAGTTTTATCTAGTGGCTGTTTCCACTCATGCTAAAGTAGCGCAGAGGATTAAGATGCCTGCTTCAAAGAACATGTCCTTGTGTGTTCAGAGGTTTTCAGGCAACAATAAAAATGTAAAGGTAACTTTGGCGATTAATGTTCCTGCTGGAGAGAGATCGGAGTTTTATCTAGTAGATGTTTCGACTCATGCTAGAGTAGCGCAGAGGATTAAGATGCCTGCTGCAAAGAACATGTCCTTGTGTGTTCAGAGGTTTTCAGGCAACAATAAAAATGTAAAGGTAACTTTGGCGATTTCAGTTCCTGTTGGAGAGATATGGGAGTTTTATCTAATGGCTGTTTCCACTCATGCTGAAGTAGCGCAGAGGATTAAGATGCCTGCTGCAAAGAACATGTCATTGTGTGTTCAGAGGTTTCCAGGCAACATTAAAAATGTAAACGTAACTTTGGCGATTAAGGTTCCTGCAGGACGGAAATGGAAGTTTTATCTAGTGGCTGTTTCCACTGATGCTAAAGGATCGCAGAGGATTGAGATGCCTACTGCAAAGAACATGTCCTTGTGTATCGAGAGATTTTCAGGCGACAATAAAAAAGAAAAGGTAACCTTCGCAATTAATGTTTCTGTGGGAGAGAGAGATCCGAAGTTTTATCTAGTGGCTGTTTCCACTCATGCTGAAGTAGCGCAGAGGATTAAGATGCCTGCTGCAAAGAACATGTCCTTGTGTTTTTAAAGGTTTTCAGGCAGCAATAAAAATGTAAAGGTAACTTTGGCGATTAAGGTTCCTGCTGGAGAGAGAGATTAGAGTTTTATCTAGTGGCTGTTTCGACTCATGTTAAAGTGATGCAGATGATTTAGATGCCTGCTGCAAAGAACATGCCCTTGTGTGTTCAGAGGTTTTCAGGCAACAATAAAAATGTAAAGGTAACTGGTGATTAATGTGTCTGCGTGAGAGAGATGGGAGTTTTATCCAGTGGCTGTTTCCACTCATGTTAAAGTAGCGCAGAGGATTAAGATGCCTGCTGCAAAGAACATGTCCTTGTATGTCTGTAGGTTTTTAGGCAACAATAAAAATGTAAAGGTAACTTTGGCGATTAATGTTCCTGCTGGAGAGAGATGGAAGTTTTATCTAGTGGCTGCTTCCACTCATGCTAAAGTAGCGCAGAGGAGTAAGATGCCTGCTGCAAGGAACATGTTTCTGTGTGTTCAGAGGTTTTCAAGCAACAATAAAAATGTTTAAGGTTACTTTAGCGATTAATGTTTATGCTGGAGAGAGATGGGAGTTTTATCCAGTGGCTGTTTTCACTGATGCTAAAGTAGCTCAGAGGATTAAGATGCCTGCTGCAAAGAACATGTCCTTGTGTGTTCAGAGGTTATCAGGCAACAACAAAAATGTAACTTTGGCTATCAATGTTCCAGCTGGAGAGAGATCAGACTTTTATCTAGTGGCTGTTTCCATTGATGCTAAAGTAGTGTAGAGGATTAAGATGCCTGCTGCAAAGAACATGTCCTTGTGTGTCCAGAGGAATTCAGGCGACAATAAAAATGTAAAGGTAACTTTGGCGATTAATGTTCCTGCTGGAGAGAGGGATTAGAGTTTCATCTAGTGGCTGTTTTGCCTCATGTTAAAGTGACGCAGAGGATTAAGATGCCTGCTGCAAAGAACATTTCCTTGTGTGTTAAGACATTTTCAGACGACAATAAAAATGTAAAGTTAACTTTGGTGATTAATGTTCCTGCAGGAGAGAGATCGGAGTTTTATCTAGTGGCTGTTTCCACTCATGCTAAAGTAGCGCAGAGGATTAAGATTCCTGCTGCAAAGAACATGTCCTGTGTGTCTATAGGTTTTTAGACAACAATAAAAATGTAAACCTAACTTTGGCGATTAATGTTCCTACGGGAAAGAGAAGGAAGTTTTACCTAGTGGCTGTTTCCACTCATGCTAAAGTAGCGCAGAGGATTAAGATATCTGCTGCAAAGAACATGTCCTTGTGCGTTCAGAGGTTTCCAGGCAACATTAAAAATGTAAAGGTAACTTTGGCGATTAATGTTCCTGCTGGGGAGAGATGGAAATTTTATCTAGTGGCTGTTTCCACTCATGCCAAAGTAGCATAGAGGATAAAGATGTCTACTGCAAAGAACACGTCCTTGTGTGTTCAGAGGTTTTCAGGCAACAATAAAAATGTAAAGGTAACTTTGGCGATTAAGGTTCCTGCTGGAGAGAGAGATTAGAGTTTTATCCAGTGGCTGTTTCGACTCATGTTAAAGTGACGCGGAGGAATTAGATGCCTGCTGCAAAGAACATGCCCTTGTGTGTTCAGAGGGTTTCAGGCAACAATAAAAATGTAAAGGTAACTTTGACGATTTGTGTTCCTGCTGGAGAGACATGGGAGTTTTATCCAGTGGCTGTTTCCACTCATGTTAAAGTAGCGCAGAGGATTAAGATGCCTGCTGCAAAGAACATGTCCTTGTATGTCTGTAGGTTTGTAGGCAACAATAAAAATGTAAAGGTAACTTTGGCGATTAATGTTCCTGCTGGAGAGAGATGGAAGTTTTATCTAGTGGCTGCTTCCACTCATGCTAAAGTAGCGCAGAGGAGTAAGATGCCTGCTGCAAGGAACATGTTTCTGTGTGTTCAGAGGTTTTCAAGCAACAATAAAAATGTTTAAAGTTACTTTAGCGATTAATGTTTATGCTGGAGAGAGATGGGAGTTTTATCCAGTGGCTGTTTTCACTGATGCTAAAGTAGCTCAGAGGATTAAGATGCCTGCTGCAAAGAACATGTCCTTGTGTGTTCAGAGGTTATCAGGCAATAATAAAAATGTAAAGGTAACTGGTGATTAATGTTCCTGCTGGAGAGAGATGGGAATTTTATCTAGTGGCTGTTTCCACTCATGCTAAAGTAGAGCAGAGGATTGAGATGCCTACTGCAAAGAACATAGCCTTGTGTATCGAGAGGTTTTCAGGCGACAATAAAAATTTAAAGGTAACCTTTGCGATTAATGTTCCTGCTGGAGAGAGATGGAAAGTTTATTCTAGTGGCTGTTTCCACTCATGGTAAAGTAGCATAGAGGATAAAGATGTCTACTGCAAAGAACACGTCCTTGTGTGTTCAGCGGTTTTCAGGCAATAATAAAAATGTAAAGGTAACTTTGGTGATTAATGTTCCTGCTGGAGAGAGATGGGAGTTTTATCTAGTGGCTGTTTCCACTCATGCTAAAGTTGCGCAGCGGATTAAGATGCCTGCTGCAAAGAACATGTTCTTGTGTGTCCTGAGATTTTGAGGCAACAATAAAAATGTAAAGTTAACTTTGGAAATTAATGTTCCTGCAGGAGAGAGATCAGAGTTTTATCCAGTGGCTGTTTCCACTGATGCTAAAGTTTCGCAGAGGATTAAGATGCCTGCTGCAAAGAACATTTCCTTGTGTGTTCAGAGGTTTTCAGGCAGCAATAAAAATGTAAAGGTAACCTTGACAATTAATGTTTCTGCGGGAGAGAGATTGAAAGTTTTATCTTGTGGCTGTATCGACTCATGTTAAAGTAGAGCAGAGAATAAAGATGTCTACTGCAAAGAACACGTCCTTGTGTGTTCAGAGGTTTTCAGGCAACAATAAAAATGTAAAGGTAACTTTGGTGATTAATGTTCCTGCTGGAGAGAGATGGGAGTTTTATCTAGTGGCTATTTCCACTTATGCTAAAGTAGAGCAGACGATTAAGATGCCTGTTGCAAAGAACATGTCCTTGTGTGTCCAGAGGTTTTCAGGCAACAATAAAAATGTAAAGGTAACTTTGGCGATTAATGCTCCTGCTGGAGAGAGATCAGAGTTTTATCTAGTGGATGTTTTCACTCATTGCAATGTGTGACTGTGGGTTCTGGGAAATTTCCGCCAATTGATAGGTTAGGGATTTAACAATTTGGAAACACAAACAGTAAATGTAAGAGTTACCGACAGGCCGGTAGTTTTGTTGTTTTCAATCGATATTTTACTATTATAAACATGTTAGATTGCTCCATGGGGCCATGCATATTACATTTACCCTTACTGCCCTTTCAATAGTTTGCAGACAAGCATTATTAATCTGATTACAATTGGTGATTTTTTATTTTTGTTGTAAAGATGCATATGCCACCCACATGCACCCCAGCACACTACCCACATGCATCCCACCCACACACACCTTATAACAACACACCACACCATGCCACTGCCCCACGTCACTGAACTAGACACCAAGTTTGCAGTACGGAGCACAGCAGCCACACTGCTCTACAACATACCTAAACACTTATAAGGTCCCAAAGGCGAGACCTATTGGCTATGCCAATGCTTGTTTAATTCTGCAGAGACTTTATCATATGTTACATGATGTTTGGCGCATGATTCACATGGCAAACATTGTCTGCCCTTGTTTTAAAAATGTACAAGGAAAAGAGATACATAGTTTCACGTGAGGCTTCTGGTTGTCATGGAAACAGGTGAGAGGGTCATTGTGAAGAAGGTCCTTTGGAATGTTGGTGTTTGAAGGTTCTTTGGAATGTTGGTGTTTGAAGGTTCTTTGGAATGTTGGAGTTTAAACTGTGAATGACAGTTGAGGAGGGGGGGCTCACACCAGCCTCAGCTCCGCTCCACTGAAGACACTGAGATAGAAGAACGGGAAGAGCCTCTGTGTGAAGGGGGCCTGCGGGAAGGAGTAGAGAAGCTCCATGGAGTCAGCATTGTACAGGGACAGCCGCCCCCCCTCGTAGTCCAGATACACCCCCAGCTTCAGGGGCTTCTCACAAGGGGACAGAGGGGTCTGAGGGGAGGTGAGAGCCGAGTACTGACCCCTCCACCACCCCTGCACAGCCCAGACTCCCCCCTCAGGTGACCATGTGATCTCTCCCTTCCTGTTCACAGACTCTGCTGCGACCCCCACACGCCAACCTAACCCCTCCTGCAGCAGCTGCACCTCCCAGTAATGTCTGCCGGAGGTGAACCCCTCGCTCCCCAGCACACAGGGCCCGTTGATGAATCTCTTGGGGGTGTCCCGCAGGCGATGTGCTGTGCCTGTCCGTCTCACATGTCCCCCCCCTCAGACAGGAGGAGCCGAGGATGAGCCGTGTCAGGATCCAGAGTCACCATCACTGCAGAGAAGAGATTCAGAATTAGAGATTTAATGACACAAATAAAGGCTGTAATTACTGCTTCTGTTTTACATATGATTAATGTACACCACATCTGGAAGGAGCACGCAGCGCTAGAGAGCACACGGCACTAGACCGCTCACTACACTAAAGCGCGCGTTCATCCAGAGCACACGCTACACCAAACAGCACACTGCACTACATAGTGGACATTCTACTGCACTACTCAGCATACTACATTGCACTACCACACATGACGCACACTACAATAGCAGAGAGTAACAGTAACTTGATTAGATGGTACGGAGTGACAGAGCTACTCCAAGGTTTACTGTACTACTCAGTACAGTGCATTAGATAGTACAGAGTGACAGAACTACTACAAGGAAACAGTACTAGTCAGTACACTAGTGAGAGAGCTACGAGAAGGTATACAGTACTAGTCAGTACACTATAATAGATAGTACAAAGTAACAGAGCTACTATAAGGTATACAGTACTAGTCAGTACACTGCATTAGATGGTACAGAGGCACAGAGCTACTAGAAGGTATCCAGTACTAGTCAGTACACTGCATTAGATAGTACAGAGTAACAGAGTTGCTACAAGGAAACTGTACTAGTCAGTACCCTGGATTAGATTGTACAGAGTGAGAGAGCTGCTAGAAGTAATACAGTACTAGTCAGTACACTGCATGAGATGGCACAGAGTAAGAGAGGTACTAGAAGTGTACTGTACTAGTCAATACACTGCATTAGATAGTACGGAGTGACAGACCTACTAGAAGGTATCCAGTACTAGTCAGTACACTGCAATACATGACACAGCGCGACAGAGGTACTAGAAGTATACAATACTAGTCAGTACACTCCTTTAGATCGTCCAGAGTGACAGACCTATTCCAAGGTATACTGTACTAGTCAGTACACTGTGTTATATGATTGAGAGTAACAGATCTACTCCAAGGTATACAGTACTAGTCAGTACACTGCATTGGATTGCAGAGAGTAACAGAGGGACTGAAGTGTACTATACTACTCAGTACACTCCATTAGATGGTACAGAGTGACACAGCTACTCCAAGGTATATTGTACTAGTCAGTACACTGTAATGTATGGCTCTGAGTGACAGAGCTACTAGAAGGTCTACTGTACTAGTCAGTACACGGCATTAGATGGTACAGAGTGACAGAGCTACCCCAATGTATATCGTACTAGCCAGGACACTGCATTGGATGGTGTAGAGTAGAAGAACTACTAGAAGGTATACAGTACTAGTCTGTACATTGCATTAGATGGTACTGAGTGACAGAGCTACTGGAACGTATACTGTACTAGTCAGTACACTGTATTAGATTGTACAGAGTGAGAGAGCTACTAGAAGTTATATAGTACTAGTCAGTACTCTGCATTGGATTTACAGAGTGAGAGAGTTTGCTAGAAGGTATACAGTACTGGTCAGTGCACTGCATTACATGTCACAGAGTGACAGAGGTACTAGAAGTGTACTGTAGTGTACTGTACTAATCCATTAGATGGTACAGAGTGACAGACGTGTTCCAAGGTATATTGTACTATAGAGTACACTGCATTCGATGGTACAGTGACAGAGCTACTCCAAGGCATTCTGTAATAGTCTGTACTCTATATTAGATGGTACAGAGTAAGAGAGCAACTCGAAGGTAAACAGTACTAGGCAGTACACTGCACTGGATGGTAGTGTAAGAGGGCTATTACAAGGTATACTGTACTAGTCAGTACACTGCATTAGATGTCACAGTGACAGAGCTACTCCAAGGCATTCTGTAATAGTCTGTACTCTATATTACATAGTACAGAGTAAGAGAGCAACTCGATGTTAAACAGTACTAGGCAGTACACTGCACTGGATGGTAGTGTAAGAGAGCTATTAGAAGGTATACTGTACAAGTCAGTACACTGCATTAGATGGTACAGTAGCATGGCTACCAGAAGGTGTGCTGTACTAGTCAGTACACTGTATTGGATGTTACAGAGTGACAGAGGCACTCCAAGGCATACTGTACTAGTCAGTAGAATACTTTAGATGGTACCAGGTAACAGAGCTACTCCAAGGTATACGGTACTTGTCAGTATACTGCATTACATAGTACAGAGTTACTCCAAGGCATACTGTACTGGTCAGTACTATATATAAGATAGTACAGAGCAAGAGAACTACTCGAAAATATAGAATACTTTTCAGTACACTGCATTAGATGGCACAGAGCGACAGAGCTACTCCAAGGTTTACTGTACTAGTCCGTGCACTGCATTAGATGGTACAGAGTAAGAGACCTACAAGAAAGTATACTGTACTAGTCAGTGCACTGCATTAGATGGCACAGAGCGACAGAGCTACTCCAAGGTATATAGTACTAGTCAGAACACTGCATTAGATGGTACAGAGTAATAGAACTACCAGAAGGTATACTGTACTAGTCAGTACACTTTATTCAATGTTACAGAGTAACCGAGACCCTCCAAGCCACACTGTACTAGTCAGTACACTGCACTACAAGGTAGAGAGTAACAGAACTACTAGAAGATATACAGTACTAGCCAGTATACAGCATTGGAAAATACAGAGTTAGAGAGATAATAGAAGGTGTACTGTAGTAGTCCCCACACTGCATTAGATGGTGCAGAGCGACAGAGCGACCAGAAGGTGTACTGTACTAGTCAGTAGACTGAATTAAACATTACAGAGAAAGAAAGCCACTCCAAGGCATACTCTACTAGTCAGAAAACTGCAGTAGATGGAACAGAGTAAAAGAGCTACTCCGTGGTATTCTGTACTACTCAGTACACTGCAATACATAGTACAGAGTAACAGAGTTAGTCCAAAGCATACTGTACAAGTCAATACTCTACATTAGATGGTACAGATTACCAGAGCTACTAGAAGGTATACATTACTAGTCAGTACACTGTATTAGATGGTACAGAGTGACAGAGCTACTGGAACGTAAACTGTACTAGTCAGTACCCTGCATTAGATGACACAGAATAACCGAGCAACTCCAAGGTATAAAGTACAAGTCAGTACACTGCATCGGATAGTGCAGAGTAGCAGAACTACTCCAAGGTATACTGTACTAGTCAGTACACTGTATTAGATGGCACAGAGTAACCGAGCAACTCCAAGGTATAAAGTACAAGTCAGTACACTGCATCGGATAGTGCAGAGTAACAGAACTACTAGAAGGTATACTATACTAGTCAGTACACTGCATTAGATGCCACAGAGTGACAGAGTTTCTACAAGGCATATTGTACTAGTCAGTACTCTATATTAGATGGTACAGAGCAAGCGAGCAACTAGAAGGTATACTGTAGTAGTCAGCAAACTGCATTAGATGGTCGAGTGGCAGAGGTACCAGAAGGGTACAGTATTTGTCAGTGGACTGTATTGTATGTTAAAGAGTGACAGAGCAACTTCAAGGCATACTGCATTGAATAGTACAGAATAACAGAGCAAGAGAGCTACTAGAAGGTAAACAGTACTAGACAGTACACTGCATTAGATGGCAAAGAGTGACAAAGCTACTCCAAGGTATACAGTACTAGTCAGTACACTGCATTAGATGGCACAGAGTGCCAGAGTTTCTACAAGGCATATTGTACTAGTCAGTACACTGCATTAGATGGCAAAGAGTGACAGAGCTACTCCAAGGTATACAGTACTAGTCAGTACACTGCATTAGATGTCACAGAGGGTAACCAGTCACAATATCGAATTTTAAATATCGATATGCCAAAATATTGAGTTTAAAATATAGAATGGATATAATATCGACTTACAAAAATATAGTGGTGCAGAATATCGAAATACAGGTAAGAAATATCGTTTCTCATAATATCGAAGTTAGTAATATCGACAGTCATAATATAGTTGTTAAAAATATCGAATTTTTTTATAGTGTTTTAAGTGTTAGTATATGTGTTAAAAGTATGTATTATTTTTGTAATGTATGTTTGAATTTTTTAAAAGTAATGAATTTTAATTAAATTTATTTTTGCGTAATTTAATTCCGTAGCGGGTTGTGGGTTTATAGGGGAATAGGGTGGGAAGTAATTTAATTATAATATATTTTTTTAAAAATAATTAATTATATGTTAAATATTTTTTGCGCAATTCAATTCTGTAGCGGGTTGTGGGTTTATAGGGGAATAGGGTGGGAAGTAATTTAATTGAAATTAATTAATTATTTTATTAATTAATAATTTAGGTGTCCATTACGATACCGGGCGGTAAAAAATCCGCCATCTACCATAGCAGTAAAAATCCGCCCGCCTACACCGTCTGAATACCGACCGAGCAATTACGATGCCGCGAGCCGAAAACCGCTGGCGGCGGTAAAAACACAAAAAATACCGCACGCCCATGTCCGAGTCTAAGTTCATCCGCCCGCCACGGACGGAAATACGGACAACCCAAAACCGCCCGCCCTGACGACCGAGACACCGCCCGTGAAATTAGGATCGCACCGACATGAGCGCGGAAAATACACAAATACACCGCCCGCCAGCGTAAACAACAGTGATGAAAATGGACACGGCGGAAGCCCTGGCGGCCACGTCCCTGCACAGAAATCATCCGCGGACCTAAACCAACACACACAACATGGCCAACAAGTCCACACAGCAAACCACGCACAAATACCCAAACACAGTACACAACCCGAAAACACACCCCCCCCGGACAAACAAATAAACTACAAAACCCAGAACACCAGCCACAACACACCTGAAAACAACAGAACATCATGACACACCCACATAGGTAACTACAAAAGCAGGCCCCTTCACAGACCACAACCCCTTGCCACATGACAAAGCCAAGAAGAGAGGAGAGGACACAGCAACACAGCAAGGACAGCAGCACACCACAGATACGCACCCATCACACCCACCACCACCACCACCACCAGCACCACCAAACACCTGCACCACCAAACACCGGCACCACAAACCCCCTGCACATCACACACCACACACCGCACCAGCACCACAAACACAAAAACACACACCATGGCATCACACAGAATGCCCAAGTTCACTTCCACTGAGCTGACGGTCATGGTCGACGAGATCGTCAAGGTGCACCCACAAATCTATGGCAACCAGGTCCAACAGACACCACTAGCCACCAGAAACCGGTTGTGGACCAGGATCGTAGACCAGGTCAATGCAGTCGGGAACGTTCCACGCAACAGAGGTGAAATCAACAAAAGGTGGAACGACCTCAAAAGCGTGGTCAAGAAGGAGAGCAAAAATCGGGAGCTGGCTGCCGTCACTGGCGGAGGTAATCCCGCGCATTTCAAGACCTTTAAGGCGTGGGAGGAGAAGGTGCGAGTCATCATACATCCGGAGATCCTCACCGGATTACCAGGGGGAGTGGAGGCTGGTAAGTACAAACAAACGTATACCAGCACACCGCTATGTACTCACATGCACTACCACTATGCCATAGCTCCGAGGGACAAACACCCCCATGTCCAGTACACAATACACAACACATCACTCACACATGCAACAGACACCCACACACACAGCCCAAACCCAACAACTAACAAAACCATGGGGGTATGTGTACAGTCAGCCAGCACCTCAACTACCACCAGGTCCCCTTGTACTCCAGAAGTGCCAGAAGGAGCACTCCCCACACCCATGTGTCAGCCCTAGCTGCACTAACCGACAAGTAACAAGTAAGTAGCCGCAACACAAAGGCAGTGGGTGGGAGGGGGGGACAGCTGAAGTACAACACACACCAGGCCCCCAATCCCACAGCACAGCAAGGTGGAGCACCCCCCACACCCATGTGTCAGCCATAGCTGCACTAACCGACAAGTAACAGGTAAGTAGCCGCAACACAAAGGCAGCGGGTGGGAGGGGGGGACAGCTGAAGTACAACACACACCAGGCCCCCAGTCCCACAGCGCAGCAAGGTGGAGCACCCCCCACACCCATGTGTCAGCCATAGCTGCACTAACCGACAAGTAACAGGTAAGTAGTCGCAACACAAAGGCAGTGGGTGGGAGGGGGGGACAGCTGAAGTACAACACACACCAGGCCCCTAGTCCCACAGCGCAGCAAGGTGGAGCACCCCCCACACCCATGTGTCAGCCATAGCTGCACTAACCGACAAGTAACAGGTAAGTAGCCGCAACACAAAGGCAGCGGGTGGGAGGGGGGGACAGCTGAAGTACAACACACACCAGGCCCCCAGTCCCACAGACCAGCAACGTGGAGCACCCCTCCCGCCCACAACCATATGGCATCCATTGCATTGCGCACTCAAAAACAACCTGTAGGTGGAAAACTGTACAGGGCGGGGTGTCTGTAGGCATGAGGACAGTATTATGAATAACACATGGGACATGTCACCTAGCAGAGGAACACGCTGCACTGTTCCCTGTCACAATCATGTGACCAATGTGCACACGGACATGTATTACAGAGTCATACCCCACATGACCCAGCACAGATACAGCAACACCTAAGGGGCCACGTCTGCATGCACAAGTCCCACTGGAGTACAGACCCACACGGCAGGCACTGTGCCACCCATCACACACATCAGCAACACCATCGAAGTCTAGTCCATTTAGTCCCACTGCCTGTCACCCACACAACGTACAACAACGCCCATGTAAGACAGACCTCACCAGATGTAACAGCGTGGAGCCACAATATTGCACACAAACACCACTGGACCCATGAAACACACAGGCACACAATGCACATTCAACATATCATCCATCACATCTGTCAGCCCCAGTGACATGTAAGGTATGACCATCCGAACAGCTGGCACTCATACAGTAGTTATGCAAAGAAACCTGCCCATGACAAATCATGTGCCTGCAGTGACTGAAGCGCACGTCACACTGTGAGTAACAACACACATAAAATAGTCAACACCCCAGGAGCAGTGCATTCATGCACATGTACGAGGGCAGCACGCACACCAAGGATTTGGCCCATCTGCAATACGTCGTGTGGCACACAACAAGCACGCACTCACAACAATGCTAACAATGTCATGTCCATAAATGATAACAGTCAGCAGAGATGCCGGGTATGTTAGACAGACACACACCTTTGTCTATGCACTGTCATAATGCCAGAACACATGTCACGTTCTGCACACATGACTCACAGTATGTGCCCCAAACCCATATTTCACCTCAAAAGCGTTGAGGGGGCTGTACCCCCTTTTGCCATCTGCGTTTCTAAGCGTTCCATTTGAACCCCTAAACCACATTTCACCTCAAAAGCGTTGAGGGGGCTGTACCCCTTTTTGCCATCTGCGTTTCTAAGCGTTCCATTTGAACCCCTAAACCATATTTCACCTCAAAAGCGTTGAGGGGGCTGTACCCCCTTTAGCCACCTGCGTTTCTAAGCGTTCCATTTGAACCTCTAAACCATATTTCACCTCAAAAGCGTTTCAGGGGGCTGTACCCCCTTTTGCCAACTGCGTTCCTAAGTGTTCCATTTGAACCCCAAGACCATAGTACAAACCAACCTCCACGATGGGTCTGGAGCCCGCATACACCAGAGCCACAAAATCTAGGAGTACAGCAACACACACCCATCGGCATTGCTAATCCGAACCATGCCACATGTCCCATTGCCTAGCCCACGCATACACAAATCGTACAGCCTCACACACGCCTCTGGGAAACCTGTGCACGACAGTGCACGAACTGTGAATGTCAGACAACCAATACATACTTTGCTAGGTGCAACACAATAACATATCTCATTCTCCCCACAGGTGACGAACTGATGGATGCTGGAGAGGAAGACAGCAGCCAGCACAGCCAGCCTGCAAGCCCCCGACTTGGACTCACGGATGCAGAGGAACTGGACTCCTCTTCGGACACGGACCACCCAGCAGGCCCATCTGGTGTGGCAGGGCCCAACCGCTCCCCAGGGCCCCTCCTACCCACCAACCCATCATCCACTCACAGCCCCCTGCTGCCACTGTCGTTGCGGCCACTCCCACGGTCGTTGCGGCCACTCCCACGGTCGTTGCGGCCACCACCACTGCCGCAACCACCACCACGTCAACACTGGCCCCAGCGCAAGGGGTGGTCCGGCCGACTGGGTCCACCCTGGGAGCCAGACCGAGGACCGTGGTGAGCAATGTGGCTAGTGGGCAGGTCGGTGGCAGCAGTACTGGTAGGAGGAGCAGGGTCAGGCCAACGCCATCCGTGCCTGGGAGCCATGCCCTGCCGCAAATGGCCAGAGTCCTTGGGGCCTATGAAGAGGCCCAAGGACAATGGGCCAGGTCGGCCTCCGACACGCGGGAGGTCCTAGGGGTGTTGAGGTCCATGGACGCCCATATGGGCCAATTCGTGACCTGTATGGACCAACTCGTGGACCTCATGGGCCAGCTGGTGGTGGCGGTGAGGTCCCAAGCAAGGCCAGCAACACCACCTCCGCCACCACCTGCTGTGGCGCAGGGTCGAGCAGCATCGAGTTCCCCTGCGTCCACAGCCAGTGAGCACACCTCAGCCACCACCAGCAGGTCACCACCACACCCCCCCCTACCAAACGTGGAAGGGGCCGTCCGAAGAGGAAACAGCTGTCCAGAGAGGACTTCGCACGCTCCAAACGCCAGTGAGGCAGCCAGCCATCCTTGACCACCTACTGCATTGACTTGGACTACGGTCCTACCCCACACTGCCATGTGAATGGCATGTGTCTGTTGGACTATGGACATAGAACTAAATGGGTACACCTTGAGCATCAGGCAGCCATGACCGTCAGCTCATCGTCACTGCACGCACCACTCATGTCATCACCTTGCACACAATCACATGTCACCGATGAAAATAAATGCACCTTGATCACAATCTGCTGTCTGTGCCCTGTGTTTATTCAACGACGTGCAACCGCCACCATGAGCAGGAATGCATCTGCTGGGTGGTATGCCGATGGGACAGGAGAGGCTGTAGGGACCTAGGGGTGAAAGACAGAACAGGAGTACATTCAATGAGTGTGTCACACACTCATCACACAGTACATGTCACCAACTACAAGCAATGTACACACATCGCATAGAGCAACAGGGCACAATGCTACAGACACTGTCAGTGGCATACTAACCTGGACATGGACAATTGACACACAGCACTCAGTGAACAAAAGGCCTCCGTGACAGAGCACACATACACCTGCACAAATACAGCTACACCACCGTCGAACATGGACACTCACCGTCAAGTGAAGTAGCGGGCGATGAGCTGCTGACGCACATTCACAGCTTCCTCCTCTCCACTGTCCTCGTCACTGGACCCGTCCTGGTCTGCAGGCGGGGGCCCTGGCTGATCACCGTCATCCACTATTAGGGGGATCTGCTTGCGAATAGCCAGATTGTGCAGCATGCAGCAAGCCACTACTATCTGGCACACCTTCTGTGGGGAGTACGCCAGTGCACCCCCGGTGCGGTTCAGGCATCTGAACCTGGACTTGAGGAGGCCAAAGGTCCGCTCAACCACACGTCTGGTCCTCCCATGTGCCTCATTGTAGCGGTCATCAGCTGGGGTCCGAGGATTTCGTAATGGGCTGAGCAGCCAGGGCCCATTCGGGTAAGCAGAGTCACCTGGGTGTGGGGGACACAGGGAATCGTTGCAATTCCAACTGGACACAAGACAGCATTGCACACCCAGCACGCTACACGACGCCACATACTCACCAACAATCCAGGCACGGTCCGGTTGCAGATTGGTCATCAGACGTGGTAGGATGCTATTGCGCATGATGTGCGCGTCATGGGCCGATCCTGGGAACTTGGCACACACGTGGGAAATCACCATGTCCGCAAGGCACACCACTTGCACATTCAGGGAGTGCGTGTGCTTCCGGTTGCGGTAGAGCTGCTCAGTGGCCTGTGGTGGAACAAGGCCAACATGGGTGCAATCTATAGCACCAACGACGTGGGGGATCCGTCCAAGGGAATAGAAAGCACCCTTCACTGCCGCCAATTCACGAGCCCTGGGGAATCGGACGTATCTGTTCCTGTACAGCATCATAGCTGACAGTACATCCCTCAGCACCATGCTGAACATGGGCTGGGACATCCCACCTCCACTGCCCACTGTGTGTTGAAATGACCCAGTGGCGAAGAAATGCAGTGCAGCCATCACCTTAGCCATGGGGGTGAATGCTGTTGGATACACCCTGCGAGGACGGAGGTGGGGTTCCAACATGGCACATAGACGTTGCAGGGTGGGTCGGTCCAGACGGTATTTCCGGATTACCTCCACATCCGCCATGTCTGGCAGCAATTGGTAGGGGCGATGTATGTTTGGTCTCCTCCTAGGAAAGATGGAAGTGGACACATGTCAATGCAACACGCAACATGGCATTTCCACATACACAAAACATAGATGATTGACCAAGCAATTGAATCACAGTACAGCTGACGAGTAGGGACAGCACAGCCACAATACACTTACACAGGTCCCCTTACCAATAGCAATGGGCAGTGACACACACCATTGCTATGAGCATGCACATGGGGAATTAGGCCTTAAAAACCTGTATGGCATGCTGATGGTATCAGACAGCATATTTGGCAAGCGGCAACACCACGGCAACATAACTAGCTGCTGTGCATGACACTGCTTCCGAGGCTGGGTGAGTATGGCACACACCAACAACGCTATGGGCACAGGCTGGGCGGCAAATACAAGTGGGACCTGTGGCACGAGGGGATATGAGACAGTCATTGATGTCCCTACTGCACCCTATGTACAGCACTGTACGGATCACACCTCCAGAAACATTGACAGGTGTACACATCGACAGCTCCATGCCAGCACGGCTGTGTGATTGCAAATACACATCACAAGTGACACGTAACGTTGCACGTGGCAAGTGGCAGATGTACATAGTGATAGATGGCATGTGTGTGCATATGCATATCCCATGCTCCCATGCCAATGTGTACATGATGATATACCAACAGACATGTGGAGGCTGGCCACTGCCCGTCCCTGCCTATGCACACAGCATGTTGTGGCCCTGTCCATCGTGGACCCGATCCCACACACTAATCATGCCCACACCTGCAGATGCATTGCGCACATTATACTGTGTGGTGCACATGGCATCAGCGGACTGTACCCGCCATGGGCCAGGCCCTTACGGCCAACTCCAATGACCCTCGCGGTTGCACCCTGCGTGTCCCACTATGGAGGTAAGCCTCTCTGGCCAGCTGGGAGCAGGCCATCGTCTGCAATTGAAGCTGGCAGACATGGTACACAAATTGCAGCAGCTTGGACCCACTGAAACTGCCCCAGGGGGCTATATGAGTGTGGGAGTGAGACCGGCATTACCACAGCTACCTGGGACTGCAGCCTGGCATCCCTCAATAACACCTGCTGCTGCTGCCTCTCCACCTACACGTCGATGACGCTGAGGACATGTCCAGGTCCACTCACCAGCGAGGAGCTGCAGATCCTGGATTCCGAGCACCACGCACACTGTACATGGCTATTCCTTGCGAAAGTTGTGTGTGAGAGACAACTGCAGTGTGTGTGGGAGTGCATGTGGGGGACACACATGTCGTTGATCCGCAGCACTATTGAGTCAGAGCCTGTGGGGATCAAACATGCACTGCTCACCATGCCGACTGCAGGTGGCAGGGGTATGTGGGCTATCGGGCGCTTTGACCTGTCTGTCCCTCCCGAGTGGTGGTACATGGCAACTTGATGTCAGACATCCAGTGACACAGACTATTGGCAGAGCAGGTCTCAGTGCACTTGTTGCTCGTGTGAATGTCAGGCTGGGGCCATGCTGCCCTTCTCAGTCCTAGCAGGCCTGGCCTGCACAGTGACTGCATAATGCCAGTAGGTGACAACACAGACTGCCAAGTGGGTTACATATATCTCCTGTTCAGGACACTCAGGATAAGCGCTAACTCAGCCCTGTCCATTGGTCACACCATGCCTCGTGATAGGGATGTGTGTGCGAGATAGTGGCACTGAAAGTGACCACCTTTGCGGTGTGGGCCATGCACAGGGCGAGTAGGTTGGTTGTTGCGCAGTGTTGGTCACAGTGGGTACACCGACACAGATGTGTTGCCTTGTGATCTTTTGCTAGGTCCGCCTGACAATGGACAGTGGATGTGGGCAGACTACACATTGGTCGATGTGCTGTTTATATGCATGTGCCTTCACACCAGGCACAGCTGCCCCTGCCCATGTGACCCCTGCTGCCCTCAGTGCTGGCTCTGTTGAGCTGATACGCCATCTGTGCGTGGGGCAGACAGCTCTCCTCACTACCGTCATTGCCCATGACATCACTTTGCCGCAGGTGACATGGATCATGGATGGCCCACATGTACGCGTGGGTGGACTACACAAGACTGCCCAATGGTAATCAGCCCCAGTCAGTGCTTCGGATGGGAAGAATGTGGTGCTGGTACTCATTTTGATGTGTCGAGTGGGCGGGGCTAGGTGCGGGGCTACATGCAAGACATGGGAAGTTCATCGGATTATCTTCTAGTTGCAATACACACGAGATACGTCTTATCATGACCACATCAGGGTCATTCCTTAAACTAACTGGAAGTCAAACAGTCATATCTGACCCTGTCCTCATTGCCTCCCCCCCCGCGCTCACCCAAATATGCGTTTACACCGGGGGAGCCAGCGCATGCACAGGCAGCTCCGAGCTCGCCCCAGAGAGGCCAAGGAGTGTATGTGTGGGTCCAGTTGAACAGGTGGTCTGTCTCACGGCATGATGACTTGCGGAACGCCGCCCACCTGCGTGGTGCCCTGACTCGAGCCCCGGGCGACATTGACATTGCATGACAGGCTCCGCAGTCGGGATACACCACCTGCAACACACAGAGGCTGTAGCTGCTCTAGCGGCCCGGGCCGCGTCCAACTGGGGCTCATGGACCCACACATTCACTCTTTGGCCTCTCTGGGGCGAGCTTGGAGCTGCTTATGCACGCGCTGGCTTCTCTGTTGCAATGGCATGTGACGTGTGTGGGGATATAGGCAATGAGTGAGATGGTGCGAGCCACCTTCTGTGACGTCACTCCTGCTCGTGATGTGTGCGCCCCCCCCCTACTTCCATCATAATTGTGCCATACTACAAATTGAGGATGTGTTGCCTGCGTGATGTGACCAGGAGGAGCGCGCCATGACCTCTCACCCACCATGCTCCACTGCCATCCCGTGCCCTAGATTGCCTGTGCAGGTGGACAATGTTGGGGATACACCAGGTCGACAGGGGATGTGGGTGCCTTGGCAAGGGCCTGGCGGACGCACAGCAGTATCCAGCATGTCCACAGAGGGTGGGCTGACGTCTACACCTGATGCAGCATTGATCGTGTGCCCGCCTGTTGTGCACACACGGGTCCACATTCATCCCCAGACAGGTGGTCTTTACTAATTCCCAGGGGAGCGGCGATGTACAGTTCCGGAATCCTCCCAACACAGCGTGTGTCAACATTGCATGTGCGCATCTACCCGTTACACCCACCCACCTGAGCCATGTGTCACTCCCGCTTCACATGACACATGTGTGTCTTCCACAGTTGTGCTACTCTCTCAGGGGCGGACCTGCAACTGTCCCGTGGCGCACACACACAGCACCGAGTCGTACTGGCATCCTGTTGGATTGGTAGGCACACTCACACACATTGCATCCGCAGCACTTCGTGTCACTACTCGGCACATGGAACTGGGCACTGTCCCTGGGGTTGATGAGTAATGGCGCCTGTCGATGTGAAGTGTGACTGTATGCTGTTGCTCCTGTAGTCGGTTGTGTCTGTGTAGTTGATGATTGGAGTTGTTGCAGTGTGTGGTTGGTTAAGTGGGGCAGATGCAGTGTATGTGACCTCAGCAGTTGCAATGTCCGGTCTCACATTCTAATGTGTTGTTCACGTGGCAGGGACTTCCCTTCTCTCAGACCCTGCTACTTGTGAGTGTGATGTATCTGCTTTCCGGTGCAACGTATTGCCTGCATGTGATTGGTGTCATTCCTGTGTTCATGTATCTGTGTCATGTTTGCGTGCATGCATTGCACAGGGTTTGAGTGTAGCCACAGGTGGACTGGCAGCATGCACGGAGTATGCGGGCATGTGTGAGCATACTTGCTGTGTGGCCAGCAGTGTAGGTGTATGTTAGTCATGTGATGTGCATTGTGGCTGGGCACATGGCTTACTTTCAATGTGTGCATTTGGGAGGTGGTGGTGTGTGGTGTGCGTGGTGTGTGTTTGTGGTAGCGTTGGTGTGTATGTGTGTGTCGTGTCCATGTCGACTGCACACATATGTCACCCCGGCACATGGTGGATGTTTGTAACCGTGTTGAGGTCTTTGAATTTGATGGGGTGTGTGTGTTGTATGTTGCACCGTATGCGGTGTGTGGGTGTGTCCTTGCAGTTCTGGCTGACTCCTACTTGTTATGGTTCAGACGTTGTGTGTGTGCAGGGTGTGGGACTGTCAAGATTGTGTCTAGTCCAATTGTGCATGTCAGCATTTCAGCAGTTCCTACTCACTGTGCAGTGCTGCCCACCCACACTGATGTCGTGTGTGTGGTTTGTCAGGCATTGCTGTGGCATGCTTTAGCGTGGCTCCCACTTTTGGTTGCTGAGTGTGTGGTCAGACTGTGTGGGTCATTGTCCACATGTGTGGGACTGTGCTTTGTAGTGAGCAGGCCGTCAGTGTTGTTGTGATGATCTTTCGTGCGACTTCAGAGTGTGAGGAGCCCTGCTCCACGAGCTGTGGTATTTCCCTGTGGCCACTGTTGCGGCTACTCATTTGCGTTGACATCCAATGACGGTGGACTACATGGTCATCTCAGGGCTGCCGTGTACTTCACACACTCTCATCCTCTCTCATTCGTACTTGTGAAATGAATCAGCAGAGACACATATTTACTTCAAGCCATGTATTAGGACTTATGTCCTCTGTGATGCAGTATAGTGGACACTACTGGCAGCGAAATGCATGTGGAGGACATACTCAGCATGATTACACATAGCATTGGGTGTAGGGTTACATGTGATTGGTTGTTGCCTGTGGTATGTGGGCTTCAGAGTTACAACTGCTTAGCCGTTGCTGTGCTAATGTACATTTGCTTATTGCTGAGGGGCTGCTGACTTTGACACAGACAGTATACATATTGCCTACCAGTCCGATTGGCATCATGGGCACAGTCCATGTCAGTTCCATGTTACAGGTTTGCTGCTATGGATACTCATTCACACGTGCGTGAGAGGTGACATCAGGGCATGGGCTTACGTGCATGCAACGGCGTCCCACTTGTTGTTGCGATGTGGTGGCTACTGGACATGTCACAGTCACTGGGGTCATGTTGTTGGATGGATGCACTTGTTGTCCATGCAAAGGTCCTGGCACGGAAGTTCAGAGGGAGGGGAGGTGACGGCTCTCACATACTGCAGGCGACCGATTACTGTCCACTGAAGGGTGCATATGTTCATGGGCGCTGGATCCATATTATGGCATGGTTGTACGTGCAGTTCTGTCCATGTGGTTGTCATGCACTACTCCCATGCCTTTACCTCCCCCTGTTCATGCAGAGTTACTGGATGTGATGAGGTACAGGGTGCATGTCCCGAACATATCCGATGTCATGGCTGTGTAGTTGATGGTGTGGTGTCAGTTGCAGGTTGTATGGCATGGTTGTTGTGCTGGTGACTGCCCACTCCGTGCGGGAGCCAAGCATGGGTACGGTGTAGGACATCATTGTTCAGTTGGGGGTATTGCGTCGGGGTCCAACGAATTGACAGGTTGTCAGGTATGCGATCCCTTCCTGCAGGGCTTCCATGGCATTGGTGGTAAACATGGATGCCATCCAATGTAGCGGATGGGGGCTGTCAAGGTGTTGTTCGTAAGTTGTCCCTTGTAGGAGCATGATGGGACATGTTGGATGACATTCGATGTAACTGTGATCCATGATCCGTCGTGTGGAGGCACAGTGGTCCCATTGCAGTGTGGGTCCGATGGCAGCCACATACGCCATGCCCCCATAGGCTGAACAGACCCTGTCGTGGGCGTCCAAGGGGTGGAATAGTTGTAGAAGGTCCGCCCTTGGACATTCCGGGTTGGAGAGATATAAATCCACAGGATAGTGGAAGGGACACCTCCGACAGTAGAAGACGGGGATGACGCAGCTGAACAATGCGATGCGGTAAGTTAGTCGGTAACTTACGTTCAGCAGGGACAGGGGATCACATCCCAGAATCTGTATCAGGTTATGTTTGTACAGCTTGATCTGTCCGGCGTAGTTGGGTAGGTGTGGTGGAAGTGCCATTTTGCTGCAGGGCGATGTGATAGCGTGCTCCGGCTGTCTGTGCAGTCTGCAGAGTGCAACCTCCGACGTTGCTGGTAATTCTGTAATGGTCGTAGGGAGGCAGGGTTTGGGTTATAGTAGCTTGTGCCCACATCCCACATGCTTCTCTGAATGGTCAAGGTCAGTGGTGTCTGACTCCTTCCAGATAACTTGCATGTGAACCACATGGGGGAGTGTTCTCATTTCTATTTTCGGTACGTAATGTTCTTTCGTGTTGTGCGCTATCTGCCCTGTGGACGGTCCCTTCTGCATGCCTGTGGTGGGCTATTTTTTGGGATGATAACTGTTTTGTCCTGCTTGAATAGTTGAGCTGTGATTTCCGAGTGGGTATGGAAGGCCATTCGGTGCTATCTCCTCTCCCGTGTGTGGGCGGCGGGCTGCATTTCCGCTATACGTTGGGCCTTGTAGGTGGGTGTTATGATTGGGGCCACCTGTTGTCGGTCCTCGGCCTCTCCGGTGTTCCGTATTGCATGTCTTGGGATTGGGTGCAGGGTGGCATCGGTGTTTCTGTGTGGTACTGTGGTACCTTTTGCCGACGGGGTCCATGTTCTGCTGGATGGTGTTGCCGCCGCTGTGTGCTTCGCCATGTTTTGCACACAGGGGTGTGTCCTAATTTGGCGTGACATCACTGACATGTTCGGGTCACTTGTGTGACGTTGGTTGGCAACAGTGAATTGCTGGTTGGGGACATGACTGTGGCAAGACTGTGACATGACATGTGCGTTCAGGGTGGGGCTGCTGTGTGGTGTTTGTTGTGCCCTGTGTTGTTTGTGTGCGGTGCATACGTGGTGCTGCTGTTGGCCGCTGCGTTGTGCGCATGTGTGGCTGCGTCATCGCCGCTGCGCTGCGGGGCCATGACGGGGACGTTGGTTCTTGGAGCCAGGTTGTGTGTCCCGGGTTGTTGCGATGTGTTCCGAATTGCCCGGTGTGCCATTTGTGGGTGCAGTGGTGGATGTGTCGTGTCCACGCATGGGTGTCTGGGTGGGGGCCATGTACGGCTTTTCTGCCCTTGCAGTGTGTGCGGTGTTTGCGTGCCCTTGTTGTGTGTCTGCCTACCTGCGTCGCCGCGGCGCGTTGACTCCTAGGTGCTGCATCAGGTAGAGCATGGGGAGGGCCTGCAGTGCTGGATTCATGCTCGGGGGGTCCGCCTCTTCGGTGTCCGTACTCGGCGGTCGGGTTTCCGCCTTGCTTTCACGTGCGGTGTCTCTTAGCCGTGGGAGCTGTTTGTTTGCGGCATCGTAATTTGTACGCCGGGCGGTACGTGATTTCGTCGGGCGGTGTGTCTCCATTGGGCCGCGCCGCTACGTGAACGGGCGCACTTTGATGGCGGGCGGCGTCGCGGGCTTGCGGCCGGTGTTTGTCTGATTTTACACATCCTAATTGGGCGGGCGTGTGGGCCGCGGCGGGCGGACGGTAACTGGTGGTTTTTGCATCCGACAGCACGGCGGTAGTGCTTCCGCCCGACATCCTAATGGGCCCCTTAGTATTTAATAATTTATATTGTTAATTAAGTTAATTGATTTATTATTAATTAATTATAAATTGATTAATCACAATTAACAATTAATTGGTAATTATGTTAATTGTGTTATTTTTTTATTAATTAGTAATTAATTATTAATAATTAATTTGTAAATATGTTATTTGTGTAAATTTTTTAGGAGTGGGGTGAGGGTTGATAGGGAGTAGGGTAGGAAGTACTTTAGTTTTAATGTAATTTTTATTATTTTTTATATTATATTTATTAGAAGTTATTTTATAGTGTTAATTTTGTGAATTAATTTAGATTTGATGGTTATTCATTTTATTGTTAATTGTAATTAGTTAATTAATTAATTTTTAATTAATTATGTTAATTTATTAATATTTTACAATATTGTAAGTGACGTTTATAGGGGAAAATGGTGGGAGGTAAATTAATTTTGAAAAATTAATTACTTGTTAATTAATGTTAATTATATTACAGGAGTGGGTATACTAAATTATTCCCCTACGCTATCCAACACTTTCCCTACTGTTACACATGGTGGAGTGGGAATATTAAATTATTCCCACCCGCTATCCAAAACTTTCCCTACTGTTGCATTCACTGGAGTGGGAATAGTAATTTTTACCCTCCCGCTATCCAACACTTTCCCTACTGTTGCACTCACTGGAGTGGGAATAGTAATTTTTCCCCTCCCGCTATCCAACACTTTCCCTACTGTTGCACTCACTGGAGTGGGAATAGTAATTTTTCCCCTCCCGCTATCCAACACTTTCCCTACTGTTGCACTCACTGGAGTGGGAATAGTAATTTTTACCATCCCGCTATCCAACACTTTCCCTACTGTTGCACTCACTGGAGTGGGAATAATAATTTTTACCCACCTGCTATCCAACACTTTCCCTACTGTTGCACTCACTGGAGTGGTAATAGTAAATGTTACTCTCTCGCTATCCAACACTTTCCCTACTGTTGCACTAGGTGGAGTGGGAATAGTAATTTTTACCCAACCGCTATCCAACACTTTTCCTACTTTTGCACTCACTGGAGTGGGAATAGTAATTTTTATCCACCCGCTATCCAACACTTTCCCTACTGTTACACTTAGTGGAGTGGGAATAGTACATTATTCCCACCCGCTATCCAACACTTTCCCTACTGTTGCACTCACTGGAGTGGGAATAGTAATTTTTACCCACCCGCTATCCAACACTTGCCCTACTGTTGCACTCACTGGAGTGGGAATAGTAATTTTGGCCCGCTATCCAACACTTTCCCTACTGTACCACTTGTTGGAGTGGAAATAGTTATTTTATCCCCTACGCTATGCAACGTTTCCAGTAATGTTATATTTAATGTAGTGTAAAATATTATTTTGTTAAAAAAATATTTATTTTAATGTTTTAACTTATTATATATAATTTATTTGTATATTTATAATATAGGTTTATTTATATATATGTAATTATATTTTAAATTATGTTTTTAACATTTTATAATTAAAAATATTAATTATTTTTAATATTATTAAATTATTATATATAATAAAAAATAAAAATGGATGTTCTTTTTTACATTATATTTATTATTTATTAATTTTAACGTTTTTTTATTATTTTTAAATATGTTTTACTTAATTATATTGATTATTTAATTAATTTTATATTACTTTTAAGACATTTAAAAAAATCGATATTTTAGCAAACTATGGGGCCCATTAGGATGGCAGGCGGAAGCACCACCGCCGTGCTGGCGGATGCAAAAACCACCAGTTACCGCCCGCCCGCAGCGGCCCACACGCCTGCCAAATTAGGATGTGAAAAGGCAGCCAAACACCGTCCGCGACCCCGAGACGCCGCCCGCCATCAAAGTGCGCCCGCTCACGTAGCGGCGCCGCCCAATGTCGACACACCGACCGACGAAATCACGTACCGCCCGCAGTACAAATTACGATGCCGCAAATCAACAGCACCCACGGCTAAGAGACACCGCACGTGAAAGCAAGGCGGAAACACGAACGACCAGCACGGACACCAAAGAGGCGGCCCCCCGACCATGAATCCAGCACTGCAGGCCCTCCCCATCCTCTACCTGATGCACCACCTAGGAGCCAATGCGCAGCGGAGAAGCAGGTAAGCACACACGCAACAAGGGCACGCAAACACCGCACACAGTGCAAGGGCTGAAAAAGAGGAAATGCCCACCCCCCGACACCCCTGCCTGGACACGACACATCCACTACTGCACCCACAAAAGTCACACCGGGCAAATAGTGACCAATCGCAACAATGGGGCACACAACATCCGGGACCACGAACTAACGTCCTCGTCACGGCCGCGCAGCGCAGCGGCGATGACGCAACCACACATGCGCACAACGCAGAGCCCAAACACAGCGCCATGTACGCGCCGCACACAAACAACACAGGGTCACAACGACACACACCAGCCCCACCCCGAACGCACATGTCACGTGACAGGCCAGCCACACACATGTCTCCAACCGGCAATTGACAGTTGCAAACAAACGTCACACAAATCACCCGAACAGGGCAGTGACGTCACGTCCAAGTAGGACACACCCCTGCTCGCTATACATGGCGAAGCACACAGCGGCGGCAACATCACCCAGCACAACATGGACCCCGTCGGAAAAAGCTACGCCAGTACCACACAGAAACACCCATACCACCCTGCACCCAATACCCAGACATGCAATACGGAACAACAAAGAGGCCGGGGACCGACAACAGGTGGCTACAATTACAACACCCACACACAAGGCCCAACGTATAGCGGAAACGCAGCCTGCCGCCCACACACGGGAGAGGAGATAGCACTCAATGGCCTTCAATGCTCGCAACTGAACCACAGCCCAAATATCCAAGCTGGACAATACAGTCATTATTCCAAATAAAACGCACACCACAGGCATGCAGAGGCAACCGACCACAGGGCAGATAGCGCACAATACCAAAAAACATCCAGAACGGGAAAAACAAATGATAACACTCCCCCATGTGCTTCACATGCAACTTATCTCGAAGGAGTCAGACACCACTGACCTTGACCATACAGACAGGCATGTGGGATGAGGAACCGTATCCTCAAAACAACCTACTATAATACAACCCCTGCCTACCTACGATCATCACACAATTCACAGCAACGTCGGAGCATGCACTCTGCAGACTGCACAGACAGCCGGAGCACGACATCAAATCGCCCTGCAGTAAAATGGCACTTCCACCACACCTACCCAACTACACCGGACAGATCAAGGTGTACAAACATAACCTGGTACAGATTTTGGGATGTGAAACCCTGTCCTTGCTGAACGTAAGTTACCGACTAACTTACCGCATCGCATTGTTCAGCTGCGTCATCCCCGTCTTCTACTGTCGGAGGTGTCCCTTCCACTATCCTGTGGACATCTGTCTATCCAACCCAGAATGTCCAAGGGCGGACCTGCTACAACTATTCCACCCCCTGGATGCCCACGACAGGGCCTGTTCAGCTTATGGGGGTATGGCGTATGTGGCTGCAATGGCACACGCACTGCAATGGGACCACTGTGCCTCCACACGACGGATCATCGAACAGAGTTTCATCGAATGTCATCCAACATGTCCCATCAGGCTCCTGCAAGGGACTACTCACGACCAACACCAGGACAGCCACCATCCGCTACATTGGATGGCATCCATGTACACCACCAATGAAATGGAAGCCCTGCTGGAAGGTATCGCATACCTGACAACCTGTCAATTCGTCGGACCCAGACGCAACATCCCCAATTGAACGATGATGTCCGACACCCTACCCATGCATGGCTCCCGCACGGACCGGGCACTTACCAGTACAACAACTATACCATGCAAACTGCAACTGACAACACACCATCAACTACACTGCCATGACGTCGGACTCTTACGGGACATGCACTCAGAGCCACATCACATCCAGGAACTCGGCATCAACAGGGGAAGGCAGAGGCATGGGATTCATGCATGGCAACTACATGGACATGACTGCACGTACAACTAGTCCATCAAATGGACCCTGCGCCCATGGACAGATGCACCGCTCACTGGACAGTAATCGTTCGGCTGCAGTATGTGAGAGCTGCCACCTCACCTCTCCCTGCACTTCCGTGCCAGGACCTTTGCATGGACAACAGGTGCATCCACCAACGACATCACCACAGTGACTGTCACATGTCCAGTAGCCACCACATTGCAACAACAAGTGGGACGCCCTTGCATGCACGTGAGCCCATCCCCTCATGTCACCCCTCACGCACGTGTGTAGGAGTAAATCAACCTGCAAACCTGGAACATGGGACTGAGATGTACGGTGCCCCGGATGGCAAGCGGTCTGGTAGGCTAAATGTATACTGTCTGTGTCAAAGTCAGCAGCCCCTCACCAATTAGCAAATGGACGTTAGCACAGCAACCGATAAGCACCTTGAACTCTGAAGCCCACATCCCACATGCAACAACTAATCCCATGTACCACTACACCCTATGCTATGTGTAATCATGCTGAGTATATCCTCCACATGCATTTAGCTAAAAGTAGTGTACACTATACTGCATCACAGAGGACATAAGTCCCAATACATGGCTTGAAGCAACTATGTGTCTCGTCTGAATCCTTTCATAAGTACGAATGGGGAAGGATGAGAGTGTGTGAAGTACACGGCAGTCGTGAGATGACCATGTAGTCCGCCCTCATTGGATGTCAATACAAATGAGTAGCCGCAACAGTGGCCACAGGGAAATACCACAGCTCCTGGAGCAGGACACATCACACTCTGAAGTCGCACCAAAGAGCAACACAACAACACTGACGGCCTGATCACAACAAAGCACAGTCCCACACATGTATACAATGACACACACAGTCCCAACACACACTCAGCAACCATGAGTGGGAGCCACGACAAAGCATGCCACAGCGATGCCAGACAAGACACACACACGACGTCAGTGTGTGTGTGCGTGCACCACGGGACAGATGCAGGTCCACCCCTAAGAGAGTAGCACAACTGTGGAAGACACACATGTGTCATGTGAAGCGGGAGTAACGTTTGGCTCAGGTGGGTGGGTGTGATGGGTAGATGTGCACATGCAATGGCGAAACACGCTGTGTTGGGAGGCCTCCCGAACTGTACATTACCTCTCTCCTGGCCATTCACAAAGAACAGCTGTCTGGGGATGAATGTGAACTCGTGTGTGCACAACAGGCGGGCACGCGAACAATGCTGCATCAGGCGTACACGTCAGCCCACCCTCTGTGGACATGCTGGATACTGCTGTGCGTACGTCAGGCCCTTGCAAAGGCACTCACATCCCCTGTCGAGCAGGTGCATCCACAACATTGCCCACCTGCACAGGCGATACAGGGCACGGGATGGCAGTGGGGCATGGTGGGCGAGAGGTCATGGCGCGCTCCTCCTGGTCACATCACGCAAGCAACACATTCTAAATTTGTAGTATGGCAGACGTCAAATGGGATTAGTGGGGAGACGCACACATCACGAGCAGCAGTGACGTCACGGAAGGTGGCTTGCACCATCGCTGTCCTTGCCGATTCCCCCACACACGTCACATGCCATTGCAACAGAGAAGCCAGCGCGTGCACAAGCCTCTCCAAGCTCGCCCCAGAGAGGCCAAAGAGTGAATGTGTTGGTCCATGAGCTCCAGTTGGATGCGGCCTGGGCCGCTAGGGCAGCTACAGCCTCTGTGTGTTGCAGGTGCTGTATCCGGACTGCGGTGCCTGTCATGCATCGTCAATGTTCCCCGGGTCTCGAGTTGTGGCACCACGAAGGTGGACGGCGTCCCGCAAATAATCCCAACGCGTGACAGACCACTTGTTCAACTGGACCCACACATACACTGCTTGGCCTCTCTGGGGCGAGCTTGGAGCTGCTTGTGCACGCGCTGGCTTCTCTGTTGCAAACGCATATTTGGGTGAGCGAGGGGAGGCCATGATTAGTGTGTGGGAGCAGGTCCACAATGGACAGGGCCACAACATGCTGTGTGCATAGGCAGGGACGGCCAGTGGCCAGCCTCCACATGTCAGTTGCCATATCTTCATCTTCACATGAGCATGGGAGCATGGGAGATGCATATGCACACACATGCCATCTTGCACTATGTACATCTCACACATGGCACGTGCAACGTCGCGTGTCACTTGTGTTGTGTATGTGCTATCACACAGCCGTGTTGGCATGGAGCTGTCAATGTGTACACCTGTCAATGTTTCTGGAGGTGTGATCCGTACAGTGCTGTACATAGGGTGCAGTAGGGACATCAATGACAGTCTCATATCCCCTCGTGCCACGGGTCCCACTTGTTTTGGCCGCTCAGCCTGTGCCCATAGCGTTGTTGGTGTGTGCCATACTCACCCAGCCTCGGAAGCAGTGTCATGCACAGCAGCTACTTATGTTGCTGTGGTGTTGCCGTTTGCCAAATATGCTGTCTGACTACGTCAGCATGCCTTACAAGTCATTGAGGCCTAAATCCCCATGTGCATGCTCATAGCAATGTTGTGTGTCACTGCCCATTGCTATTGGTATGGGACCTGTGTAAGTGTATTGTGGCTGTGCTGTCCCTACTTGTCAGCTGTATTGTGATTCAATTGCTAGGTCAATCATCGATGTCATGTGTATGTGGTAATGCAATGTGGCGTGTTGCTCTGACATGTGTCCACTTCCATCTTTCCTAGGAGGAGACCAAACATCCATCGCCCCTACCAATTGCTGACAGACATGGAGGATGTGCAGATAATCAGGACATTTCGCCTGGACAGAGCCTGCCTGCATCGCCTATGTGCCTTATTGGAACCCCACCTCCGTCCTGGCAGGGCGTATCCGACTGCATTCACCCCCACGGCTAAGGTGATGGCTGCACTGCATTTCTTCGCCACTGGGTCTTTCCAACACACAGTGGGCAGTGTAGGTGGGATGTCCCAGCCCATGTTCAGCATGGTGCTACGGGATGTACTGTCAGCCATGATGCTGTACAGGAACAGGTACATCCGATTCCCCAGGGCCCGTGAATTGGCGGCAGTGAAGGGTGCTTTCTATGCCCTTGGACAAATCCCCCACGTTGTTGGTGCAATTGACTGCACCCATGTTGGCCTTGTACCACCACAGGCCACGGAACACCTGTTCCGCAACAGGAAGTATACCCACACACTGAATGTGCAGGTGGTGTGCCTTGCGGACATGGTAATCTCACACGTCTGTGCGAAGTTTCCAGGCTCGGCCCATGACACGCACATCATGCGCAACAGCATCCTACCACGTTTGATGGCCAATCTACAACAGGACCGTGCTTGGATTGTTGGTGAGTATGCGGAGTCGTGTAGCGTGCTGGGGGTGCGATGCTGTCTTGTACACAGCTGGAATTGCAACGATTCTCTATGTCCCTCACACCCAGGTGACTCTGCGTACCCGAATGGGCCCTGGCTGATCAGTCCATTACGACATCCTCGGACCCCAGCTGATGACCGCTACAATGAGGCACATGGGAGGACCAGACGTGTGGTTGAGCGGACCTTTGGCCTCCTCAAGTCCCGGTTTAGATGCCTGGACCGCACCGGGGGTGCACTGGCGTACTCCCCACAGAAGGTGTGCCAGATCGTTGTGGCTTGCTGCATGCTGCACAATCTGGCTATTCGCAAGCAGATCCCCCTAATACTGGATGACGGTGATCAGCCAGGCCCCCAGCCTGCAGACCAGGACAGCTCCAGTGACGAGGACAGTGGAGAGGAGGAAGCAGGGAATGTGCGTCAGCAGCTCATCGCCCGTTACTTCACTTGACGGTGAGTGTCCATGTACGACGGCTGATGTGGCTGTAATTGTGCAGGTTTATGTGTGCTCTGTCACGGATGCCTTTTGTTCACTGAGTGCTGTGTGTCAATGGTCCATGTCCAGGGTAGTATGCCACTGACAGTGGCTGTGGCATTGTGCCCTGTTGCTCTGTGAGATGTGTGTACATGGCTTGTAGTTGGTGACATGTACTGTGTGATGAGTGTGTGACACACTCATTCAATGGCCTCTTGTTCTGTCTTTCACCCCTAGGTCCCTACAGCCTCTCCTGTCCCATCGACATTCCACACAGCAGATGCATTTCTGCTAATGGTTGCGGTCGCATATGATGCAATAAACCCACGGCACAGACAGCAGATTGTGATCAAGGTGCATTTATTTACATAGGTGACATGTGATTGTGTGCAAGCTGATGACATTAGTGGTGCGTGCAGTGACAATGAGCTGACGGTCATGGCTGTGAGATGGTCAAGGTGTACCCACTTAGTTCCATGTCCATAGTCCAACAGACACATGCCATTCAGATGGCTGTGTGGGCTAGGATCGTAGTCCAAGTCAATGCAGTACGTGGTCAAGGTGGCTGGCTGACTCACTGGCGCTTGAAGCGTGCGATGTCCTCTCTGGACAACTACTTCCTCCTCGGACGGCCCCTTCTACGTTTGGGAGGGGAGGGGGTGGTGGTGGGCTGCTGGTGGTAGAGGTGTGCTCACTGGCTGGGGACGCAGGGGGACTGGCCACTGCTGCTCGTCCCTGCGCCCCAGCAGGTGGTGGCGGAGGTGGTGTTGCTGGCCTTGCCTGTGACCTCACCGCCACCACCAGCTGGCCCATGAGGTCCACGAGTTGGTCCATACGGGACACGAATTGGCCCATATGGGCGTCCATGGACCTCAACACCCCTAGGACCTCCCGCGTGTCGGTAGCCGACCTGGCCCATTGTCCCTGGGCATCTTCATATGCCCCAAGGACTCTGGCCATCTGTGGCAGGGCTTGGCTCCCAGCCACGTCTGGCGTTGGCCTGACCCTGCGCCTCCTACCAGTACTGCTGCCACCGACCTGCCCACTAGCCACATTGCTCACCACGCTCCTCGCTCTGGCTCCCAGGGTGGAGTCCGACGGCCGGCCCACCCCTTGGGCAGGGGCTGTGGCCAGGGATGGCGTGGTGGTGGTTGGGGCGGTGGTGGTGGTTGGGGCGGTGGTGGTGGTTGCGGCGGTGGTGGTGGTTGTGGCGGTGGCCGCAACGGCCGTGGCAGCAGGGGGCTGTGAGTGCTCATCAGCCCTGGATGATGGGTTGGTGGGTAGGAGGGGCCCTGGGGAGCGGCTGTGCCCTGCCAAGCCAGATGGGCCTGCTTGTTGGTCCTCGCCCGAGGAGGTGTCCAGAGTCTCTACATCCATGAGTCCTGGTCGGGGGCTTGCGGAATGGCTGTGCTGGCTGCTGTCTCCCTCTGCATCCTCCTGCAGTTCAGCACCTGTGGGGAGAATGAGATAGGTTATTGTGTTGCACCTAGCAGGGTATGAATTGGTTGTCTGACATTCACAGTTCGTGCACTGTCGTGCACAGGTTTCCCGGAGGCGTGTGTGTGGAAGTACGATGTGTATGCGTGGCCAGGCTATGGATGTGTGTGATGTGAACATGTGGTATGGGACGGGTTGGCAATGTCGATGGGGGGGGGGTGTTGCTATACTCCTCCATTCTGTGGCTCGGGTGTATGGGGTGTCCGGACCCATCGACGATGTGTGTGTAACATATGCTTTTGGGGTTCATATGGAACGCTTAGAAACGCAGATGGCAAAAGGGGATACATCCCCCACAACGCTTATGGTGTGAAATATGGTTTTGGGGTTCAAATGGAACGCTTAGAAACGCAGATGGCAAAAGGGAGTACATCCCCCACAATGCTTATGGTGTGAAATATGGTTTTGGGGTTCAAATGGAACGCTTAGAAACGCAGATGGCAAAAGGGGGTACATCCCCCACAACGCTTATGGTGTGAAATATGGTTTTGGGGCTCAAATGGAACGCTTAGAAACGCAGATGGCAAAAGGGGGTACATCCCCCACAACGCTTATGGAGTGAAATATGCTTTTGGGGTACATACTGTGGGTCATGGGTGCATAACGTGACATGTGTTGTGGCAACATGACAGTGCATAGACAAAGGTGTGTGTCTGTCCAACATAGCCGGCATATCTGCTGACTGTCATCATTTGTGTACATTACATTGGTAGCACTGTTGTGAGTGCGTGCTTGTTGTGTGCTACACGACGTATTGCAGATGGGCCAACTCCTTGGTGTGCGTGCTGCCCTCGGCCATGTGCATCAATGCAGTGCTCTTGAGGTGTTGACTATGTCATGTGTGTTGTTACTGACTGTGTGACGTGCGCTTCAGTCACTGCAGTCACATGATTTGTCATGGGCAGGTATCTTTGCATGCATACTGTTTGAGGGCCAGGTGTTCGGATGACATACCTTACATGACACTGGGGCTGACAGATGGGATGGATGATATGTTGCATATGCATTGTGTGGCTGTGTGTTTCATGGGTCCAGTGGTGTTTGTGTGCAATATTGTGGTTCCACGCTGTTACTTCTAGTGCGGTGTGTCTTACATGTGCGTAGTTGTACGATGTGTGTGTGACAGGCAGTAAGGGCTACATGGACGAGACTTGGATGGTGTTGCTGATGTGTGTGATGGGTGGCACAGTGCCTGCCATGTGTGTCTGTGCTCCAGTGGAACTTGTGCATGCAGACGTGGCTCCTTAGGTGTTGCTGTATCTGTGATGGGTCATGTGGGGTATGGATGTGTAATACATGTCCGTGTGCACATTGGTCACATGCTTGTGACAGGGAGCAGTGCTGCGTGTACCTCTGCTGAGTGACATGTCCCATGTGTTAATAGTGATACAGTCCTCATGCCTACGGACACCCCGCCCTGTACAGTTTTCCACCTACAGGTTGTTTTGGAGTGCGCAATGCAATGGATGCCACATGGTGATAGGGGGGGGGGTGTTCCACCTTGCTGCGCTGTGGGACTATGGGCCTGGTGTGTGTTGTACTTCAGCTGTCCCCCCTCCCACCCACTGACTTTGTGTTGCGGCTACTTACCTGTTACTTGTCGGTTGGTGCAGCTATGGCGGACACATGGGTGTGGGGGGTGCTCCTTCTGGCGCTTCTTGTGTACAAGGGGACCTGGTGGTAGTTGCAGTGCTGGCTGACTGTCCACATGCCCCCATGGTTTTGTTAGTTGTTAGGTTTGGGCTGTGTGTGGTAGTGTCTGTTGCATGTGTGAGTGATGTGTTGTGTATTGTGTAGTGGCCATGGGGGTGTTTGTCCCTGGGAGCTATGGCATAGTGGTAGTGCATGTGAGTACATAGCGGTGTGCTGGTATACGTTTGTTTGTACTTACCAGCCTCCACTCCCCCTGGTAATCCGGTGAGGATCTCCGGATGTATAATGACTCGCACCTTCTCCTCCCACGCCTTGAAGGTCTTGTAAAGCGCGGGATTCCCTCCACCAGTGACGGCAGCCAGCTCTCTGTTTTTGGTCTCCTTCTTCTTGACCACGCTTTTGAGATCGTTCCACCTTTTGTTTATTTCGCACCTGTTGCGTGGAAGGGTCCCGACTGCATTGACCTGGTCTACGATCCTGGTCCACATGCGGTTTCTGGTGGCTCATGGTGTCTGCTGGACCATGTTGCCATAGATTTGTGGGTGCACCTTGACGATCTCGTCGACCATGACCGTCAGCTCAGTTGGAGTGAACTTTGGCATTCTGTGTGCTGTCATTGTTTGTGGTTTGGTGTTTGTGGTGCTGGTGTGGTGGGTGGTGTGTGATGTGCAGGTGGTTTGTGGTGCCGGTGTTTGGTGGTGATGGTGGTGGTGGTGGTGGTGGTGGTGGGTGTGATGGGTACGTGTCTGTGGTGTGCTGCTATTCTTGCTGTGTCTCCGTGTCCTCTCCTCTTTTGTTTGCTATGTAATGTTGCAAGGGGTTGTGGTCTGTGAAGGGGCTGGTTTTGTACTTACCTATGTGGGTGTGTCATGATGGTCTGTTGTTTTCAGGTGTGTTGTGGCTGGTGTTGTGGGATTTGTAGTTTATTTGTTTGTCCGAAGGGGGGGGGGGGTGTGTTTTCTGGATGTGTCCTGTGTTTGTGTTTTCGTGCGTGTGTTGCTGTGTGTACTTGTTGGCCATTTTGTGTGTGTTTATTTGTGTCTGCGGATGATTTCTGTGCTGTGACGTGGCCGCCGGGGTTTCCGCCGTGTCCATTTTCATGAGTGTTGTATTCGCTGGCGGGCGGTGTATTGGTGCATTTTCCGCGGTCATGTCGGTGCGATCCTAATTTCACTGACGGTGTCCGGGTCGTCAGGGCGGGCGGTTTTGGATTGTCGTGCGTATTTTCGTCGGTGTAGGGCGGACGGACTTCGGATCGGACATGTGCGGGCGGTATTTTTTGTGTTTTTACCGCCGACGGCGGATTTTGTGTCGCGGCATCGTAATTGCTCTGTCGGTGTTCTGACTGTGTAGGCGGGCAGATTTTTACCGCTATGATTGATGGCGGATTTTTTAACGCCCGCCATCCTAATGGACCCCCATATTATTGACAACGATATTTCGGATTCGATATTTTTGTACTTACCTGTTTGTAGATAGGAAGTCGATATTCTGTCATTCTATATTTTTTCATCGATATTCTGGCATCTCGATATTCTGCTCCTCGATATTCTGTCAGTGATCCATCACAGAGTGACAAAGCTACTTCAAGGCATTCTGTACTAGTCAATACTCTATATTAGATGGTACACAGTATGAGAGCTACTAGAAGGTATACAGTACTAGTCAGTACACTGCATTAGATTGCACAGAGTGACAGAGCTACTCCAAGGTATTTTGCACTTGTCAGTACACTGCATTGGCTGGTGCAGAGTAGGAGAGCTACTAGAAGGTATAAAGTACTAGTCAGTACACTACATTAGTTTGTACAGAGTGACAGAGCTACTGGAAGGTATGCTGTACTAGTCAGTACACTGTATTGGATGTCACAGAGTGGCAGAGCTACACCAAGGTATACTGTACTATTCATTACACTGCATCAGATGGTACAGAGTAAGAGAGCTACTAGAAGGTATACAGTACTGGTCAGTACACTGCATTAGATGTCACAGAGTGACAAAGCTACTTCAAGGCATTCTGTACTAGTCAGTACTCTATATTAGATGGTACACAGTATGAGAGCTACTAGAAGGTATACAGTACTAGTCAGTACACTGCATTAGATTGCACAGAGTGACAGAGCTACTCCAAGGTATACAGTACTACTCAGTACACTGCATTAGATGGCACAGAGCTACTACAAGGTAAACAGTACTAGGCAGTCCACTGCACTGGATGGTACAGAGTAAGAGACTTACTAGAAGGAATTCTGTACAAGTCAGTACACTGCATTAGATGGTACAGAGTGGCAGAGCTACCAGAAGGTGTACTGTACTAGTCAGTACACTGCATTGGATGTTACAGAGTAACAGGTCCACTCCAATTCATACTGTACTTGTCAGTACACAGAATTAGATAGTACAAAGTAACAGAGTCACTCCAAGGGATACTGTACTGGTCAATCAATCGATCAGGGGAACTGTAAGCGTGCTGAGGGTCGCAAGGCCCTGGGGGGGTGAGCAGCTCCGTTCAGTCGAAGAGCCCGGTCTTAAGTGTCTTCCTTGAAGCTGTTTAGGTTGGGGGCACATCTGATGTCGATCGGGAGCTCGTTCCAGGTTTTGGCCACGATGAAGGAGAATGCTCTTCCACCTGTTCTGGCTCTGCGGATGAGCGGCGTTTCGGCGAGGGCGAGGTCGGCAGATCAGAGGTTTCTCTTGGGTACGTGGAAGGAGATTCTCTCGTTGAGGTATTGGGGTCCGATGTTGTGGAGGCATTTGTAGGCGTGGGTGAGAATCTTTAAAGTAACTCTCTTCTCAACGGGGAGCCAGTGGAGGTTCCGCAGGTGTTAGGTGATGTGTTCATGTCGAGGGATGCCGAGGACGAGTCTGGCTGCGGTGTTCTGTATGGTCTGGAGCTTGCGGAGCAGAGACTTGTTGATCCCGGCGTAGAGGGTGTTTCTGTAGTCCAGTCTGCTGGTTATGAGTGCGTGGGTGACGGCCTTTCTTGATTCGGGGGGGATCCATTTGAAAGTTTTTCGGAGGATGCGGAGGGTGTTGAAGCGGCTGGAGGTGACGGCGTTGACCTGACGGTTCATGGAGAGGGAGGAGTCAAGTACGATGCCGAAGTTTTGGGCGTGGTCCGTGGGGGTGGGAGGGCTGCCGAGGGTGGCATTGTCCCATGCAGAGGGGGAGGGTCCGAGGGCAAGGACCTCTGTCTTCTCTGAGTTGAGCTTTAGGCAGCTGCTGCTCATCCAGGATGCGACGTCTTTCATTCCTTCCTGGAAGTTGAGTCTGGTGGTGAAGGGGTCCTTGGTGAGGGAGAGGATGAGCTGGGTGTCGTTGGGGTAGGATACTATGCTGAGTCCGTGCTGTCTGACGATGGCGGCGAGGGGGGGCCATGTAGATGTTGAAGAGCGTGGGGCTGCGCGATGATGCTTGGGGTACACCGTAGTTGATTTCCGTGGGTTCTGAGAGGAAGGGTGGCAGTCTGATTCTTTGGGTTCTGCCGGTGAGGAACGAGCGGATCCAGTCGAGGGCGGTTCCTTGTATGCCGGCGTCATGGAGTCTGGCGGTGAGTGTGCGGTGGGAGACGGTGTCGCACGCTGCCGAGAGGTCGAGTAGGATCAGGGCTGCGGTGTGTCCTTGGTCGAGGAGGGTGCGGATGTTGTCTGTGGCGGCGAGTAGAGCGGTCTCGGTGCTGTGGAATCCGAATTGGGAGGGGTCGAGGATGGAGTTTTCTCCGATGAATCTCGTTAGTTGTGCATTGACGGTCTTCTCGTGACTTTGGCCGCGAAGGGGAGGAGGGAGATGGGTCGGTAGTTCTTGAGGTCCGTGGGGTCTGCTGAGGGCTTCTTGAGCAGGGGTCTGACTTCTGCGCATTTCCAGTCGTCGGGGAAGATGCCGGTCCTGAAGGTGGCGCAGATGGTGCGTCGTAGTTCTGGAGCGATGGTGGTGGCGGCTCTGTGGTAGATGTGTGGCGGGCAGAGGTCCGGGGGGGCCCTTGAGTGGATGCCTTTCATGGTCGAAGTGGTGTCTTCGGTGGTGACTGGGGTCCAGGAGGAAATGGTGGGCTGGCTGGCGTTGCTGGTCAGTACTCTATATTAGATACTACAGAAGAGGGTGTGGATGTCATCTGTGGCGGCGAGTAGAGCGGTCTCGGTGCTGTGGTTGCTGCAGAATCCAGATTGGGAGGGGTCGAAGATGGAGAATTCTCCGATGAATCTCGTTAGTTGTGCATTGACGGTCTTCTTGGTTTATACTAGAAGGTATAAAGTAAGGGCTGCTTCCTGAGAGGACGACGCAACGCGGAATTGGACCGCCAAAGTTTTATTGGAACGAAGGAGGCAAGATGGCGTCTGAGTCAGGCCACCACTCACCTCTCTCCTCTCCCGCTGGATATTTCTCCGTGCCGTGAAACCGGATTATGTGCTGGGGCTATTGTCTGACCGGAGATCTCTATGGGCCCACTCCGGCAGAACAACGAGGCGGGCGCTGGACACGCTCGTGCTGGGGAAGACCAGGCTCCTGCTTCGGCCGCTGGGAGGCTCTAACGTGGATGCTGCTGACAGCCTGGATACAGCAACGCTCCACAGGCTGGAACGCAGACCGCAGAATTAGCGGTGATGGCTGCTCGCGGAAAAGGGAAACCATGGACAGCGGTCCCTGCTACCACCTCCATACAATCACGCCGTAAAGGGACAGATGCCAAATTGAAGGGCAGGAAGGGAGACCCTCGTGCTGGTAAGGGGGACAAACAGGAAAAGCAGGAAAAGGAAAAAATAGAGCCTCACGTAAAGACAATTCCCCGACGCTTACAGGCGTCCGGAGAGGTAGGGAGGTCGCAACCTTCCATCTCGAGCATGTTTCTACCCCTAGACATGAGCAAAAAGGAAAAGGCTGGGCAGGAAAGACAGCAAAATCAAGGAAATGGTGATGGTAATGGGGAAGTGTGTAACTTTGTGGACAGCCCTACAGATACTGCAATACCCGGTATACAAGAGGAGGAAAATGAGAATCCCCTAGCTAAAAGTGCGACCCCTTGGCTGGCAAACTGTGATAATACTAATCTGGAAGCACCTTCACATACCTGCCCGGCGGATGAGACTGGAAGTAATGATAACTGCCCCCCCGATATACCTACCAATACATCAAATGATGAGAAGAGTGTTAGTACACCAGATATGACAAGCAAAAGTGAGCATGGCGCATCTAGAGGGAGCGAATCTCAAAGAAAAACTATGGAGACTGGTTGTTTATCCCCGGAATCTTTGGAAAAGTTTTTTTCTCTAACTGAGGAATCAGAGGTATCTGACACCAGCCTATTTGATAGTAGAGATGGTGGAGGCTCTTCCTCAAGTAATAGTAGCCTACAAGAGAAAGGTGCCATCTCTAAGAAACCCAAACGGACATCTGGGAAGAAAGTTCAAGAAAAACCCAAGTGATAATGAGGTTGAGGAGGAATTGGGTTGGGATTATTCAGCTGCACAACTGTTACCGCCCTGAAGATGTAAATGGAAAAGAGAAACTATCAATTGGGAATCCAGAGGGTGAAATGGAGCAATCAAACGATAGAAAGGTGGATGAACCCTCCTTATCTTTAATCTTGCAATCCCTGCGACTATTCCAGGATGATGTCAAGTCTGATAATCGTCAAGCACGGCTGGCCTCTAAAAGACTCCAAGGATCCGTACGCAAGACTGGGAAAATCTGTACTGATATCTCGGAGAGATTAAATATGGTAGAGACACGTACTGAGGCATTAGAAAATACAGATGACATGCTGAAGGTTCAGGCTACGTCGCAGGAGAGCACCCTGAAAGATTTTATGTGGAAACTTGAGGATTATGAGAATCGCCAGCGCCACAATAATCTAAGAATGCTAGGAATCCCCGAAAAGTGCGAGGGCAATGACATAAGGAAATTTATAATTAATATGAGAGAGAGAGAAATCTTTATTTCGGTCAGTATGACCATAAAAGCACAGATAGAAATAAAATACATTTCATTCGATTGAATTTTCCTTTCATGAAGGTAAAAAACTCTCATTGCTCTAAATAAGGGGTAGAGTTACTCATAAAGTGCATGTGCATTACATTGTTATTTCATAAAATACCAATAAAAATGGGTGTGCAATACATGACTCTTAACAAAAGGAAGGGACTGATAGGGCTGTTTTACGGGGTCCAGCGTACATGCCCAGATACTGTGAATCAAGAAAGGTACGCAGTTCCCCAAAAGATAGGGTAACGAGTGTGGAGACAGGGGGAGGGGAATCCTCCTAAACGGAACTAGAGTCCTCACACACCCAGCCAGCTAGGTGTCATGCTTCATCATATGGACTCGCTCCTCGTCGGGTCGGCGGTGCAATACCCGACGGGCACCCATAAAGGGGCTCTTTAGCGGAGATCTTCTGTTCCTGCCGTATGGTGCCGTGGGTGTAAGGGCCCTAGGGGTAAGTGTAGATGTGAGTGAGTGGTTTCTTAAAAAGGTTAGATAATCCAAAAGGAGTTTTTTAATGGAATGGTCATCCACCTTATTAAAAATATACAAAAGAGTGGCTGCTCACTGCTTTAATTATCCAGGGGAGCAATGCTCAACTCTAAAGATGTGGTCGACATGTTTCACGCTGTGTATTCATAGTTGATACAATGCATTTCTTCAGGACCTATAAAAACTATCTACACATAGTGGGTCGGTGGAAGAAAACCTACCTACCACTAATCTTACGAGCGAGCATGTAGTCCCGACAAGCCTAGTGATATCCTAACTAGGTGATGGCGCTTGCTTCTACCGTATTGTCAGCTCTTGACACCTCAGTAGATGGTGTCCTGTCCTTAGTCGGACGATCGCCTGAAAACTACCCAAGCGCCGAGCTGAGCAACCGGATGTGCAATACATGAGCAATATTAGGCCTTAACAAATTTTCCAAGAAACCAAAGTTCATGTTGCTAACATCACAGCCGTCATATGATCACAAATTTAAAAGAATATACAGATAAAAAAGGTACAAGATGCAAACTATGCACATTTTAAGCTTAAAAAAATGCTAATTTAAAAAATGCCAAACCCAGTTGATAAGATATGATAAAATAATCAGGCAGAACGTATGGGCTTATCTTTAGGATAGCTCGACGTGCACACCACATGGAGAATAAAAAACGTGATATTGAATACACAATGGGCATGTGGGTGTCATATTTCAAAATCCTAAAAATCTCAGTACAGTGCTTAGTTACCAGATTTCTGCGTAGCTGTAACAGCCAACGGTGTCTCGCCTTCTTATACCCTTGACAGAAAAATATTACACGATATTCCGTCTCCGCTGCATTGCTACATGCCGGACATCCCAAATTGGATGAACCCGCCCATTTATTTGTGAAAGCATGCAACGGGAGTACACCATGCCTAAACTGCAGGTATAACTTCTTGGCAAGGGCCAGCTGGATATCGTCCAGGGCAGGTTCTAATCTGTACTGGTTTTTTATCTCTAAAAACACTGAAATTAATGAGCCAGTCGCAGAACTCCCCTGTATCCGGGTAAGTTTGTGCTCCCTGTAGCTCTCTATCAGGTCCTTCCTAGATGTTATCAGGCAGATTTCTGCATTGTTCCACAAATTACCCCTTCCTATGGCCGCAAAAGTATTCTTGATGAAGGCCAGCCATGGTAGTTTGCTCGCACCCTGTAAGCTCAACACTTCGCTCAGCTCTTCCCTGTATACAGCCAGTTCTGGGGTACTCCACAGACGTCGCCAGAATAAAAGTGGTCTAAGAGCGGCATCGTCTGCAATTGGACTAATCCCAAGGTCCATGCGAAGCGGTGTAAGCGGGGAGTTTGGGGGAAGACCCAACAATTGCCTGGCAAAGGAATTCTCAATTTTCTCTATAGAGCCAGATGGACGATGACCCCATATATCAGCCCCATACAGGGCAGCACCCCCAGCTTGTGCTTTGTATATTTCCACCAATGGCACAACAGATTTATGGATACAACTTCTGTATAACTTTGTCAGTCCCCCTGTTGTCTGGGCCAGGTTTAAGCTTGCTTTCTTGATTTGGGCACCCCAGTCCATTTTTTCACTGAGCGTGATTCCAAGATATTCAAAGACAGTCACCCTCTCAAGGGGTTTCCCATCTAGGCAAGGATTTGACCGAACACTATTACCTGAATTAAATACCATGTATTTAATTTTCTGAAAATTGATCTCCAACCCCCTATTTTTGCAAAAAACATAAAAGCTGTCTAAGGCCCTCTGAATTCCCATAGGTGACTTTGAGAGCAGAAGGGTGTCATCTGCGAACATCATGGCAGGTACTTCACGGTACGCCAGCTTAGGGGCATCAATCTCCTTCCCAGCAATCAAAGCCTCAACTAGGCCATTAATAAAAAGGCAAAAAAGGGCCGGGCCAAGACGCAGCCTTGGCGTACACCTCTGTCTACAGGTATGGGGGCAGTAAATTAACCATTTTTGCCGTACTTAATTTGGGCAAAATTGCCTTCATGCAGTCATTTCAGCTGGTGGCAAAGGTAAGGTGGAGCCCCAAAGTCCAATAAAATAGCCCACAGTTTGTCCCTCGGCACCAAGTCAAATGCGGATTTTAGGTCCACAAAAATTAGTTGGAGGCTGCCACCCTCTATACACACTGTCTTCCAATGTAATAGTTGTAACCTACAAATTTGATCTATTGTGGACATCTTCGCTCTGAACCCGGCTGAAGGGTTCCCTCCACAAACTTTCTCACTGGGATTGGGAGAAGGAAGTACAATGTGTCCATCGATATTCCTTATCACCTGCAAGGCACTCATCCAGTGAGCGGGCGATGCCCCATGCTATATTGGTCTATTTTGGAAATGTTTTGTTACGCCAGGCTGTGTATGACCTAGCCAGACCTAATGCTGAAAGACGTTTTTAGGGTTTCTCCTTTTTGCCAAACCAGATTTCGCACACGCTACTGTTGAGAGGAGATGGCGGCTTAGACAGCTTACAACCCCTCTCCAGACAGCAGTATTTTTGCACAATCCAGCTAGGTTGAAAGTTGTCTTTCAGGGTCAGAATTTTAGCTTCACTTCTGAAATCCAAGCCCAGAAGCTACTGGATGCTAACTTAGCAGGGGCCATCGGTGGTAAAAAATAAGTCTGTAACATGCTAGAGAAAGCACTGGATAGAGGCTGGAGATTCCTCTTTATGGGAGAGCTGTATTTTTTTAAGTATATTTGAGCACTGGTGGGGGGGAGAGAGGTGGAGGGAGAAGAGGAGTGGTCCGGATGTCCTCACGCACGCTCATGGTTGAGCCTGATTGCCTAGGTTGTGGCGAGGGTGGGGAAAGGGTGGGGGAATGGGATCCTCAGAGGGGTGATAAAAGGGGCTGGTTCAATAGTGTTTTTTGTCACATTTATCACATTTGTCACATTAGATGAAAAGAGTGAGGGATCGGTGCGGTGGGATTGCTGTACAGTGATGTGGTGCCAGAATCTGGTTAATGTTATGAGCCGCCATGGGCAGACTTAGAATCGCAGCTATCAACATCTGTGGTCTCAATGACATCAATAAAAGGCAGAGGGCAGCGGTTGGGTTACAAGCGTTTGTGGCAAATATTATTTGCCTCCAAGAGACACATATCGAAGGATCACAATTGCATGTATTAAGAACACTGGGGTATAGGGTGATTAGTGCAACAACACAGGGGGCCAGGGTTCGGGGCGTTGCTATATTGGCTAAAGGAGGCGGGATCTAATTCACACGGTCATGCTCTGATAAGTTTGGCCGGTGGGCGATTACTGAATGTCAATATAGTATGGTTAAGAAACTGACACTATGTACAGTATATGGATGTAATAGAGACGATCCTGGTGTACTTGATACTATCTCCAGTGAACTCGCTCATTGGCCTCTTCCACTTATTCTGTGCGGGGACTATAATATTAACTTACCCAGTGATTGGTCTCTAGAGGCCGGATGGAGATATACGGGTAGGAAACCAAAAGCGTTTCAGGCATTAAGGAATCTATGCCAGACCCATGGTCTGATTGATTGCTGGCACCTGATAAAACCAAACGACCCAGGGTACACTTATTTTTCTAACCCGCATATGACTCATGCTAGACTGGACTACATGTTTCTTTCGAATACGCGGAGTTCGAAATGTCATATAGAAAAGCTACCGCGGGTACTATCAGACCATAAGCCGTTGGTCCTTGATTTAGAATTGGAATTATCCAGTCCAAACTTACGATCATGGACATTTGAGAGATCAATGCTACTAAATGAGGAATATTGTATACACATGAGACAATCGATCCCAATGTTCGTGGAGGATAATATGGGGAGTACATCAATCGAGGTGGTGTGGGATGCTTTGAAAGCAGGTATTAGGGGGGAAACATTGCGGTATTCCTTAAATCTTAACAAATGTGCCAAGCAAACAATGAAGGCTCTTCAGGATAATTTATGGGCGGCAGAGGAGGGTTTGGTAAGGGCTGTACCTGAGGGACGGGATCTGGAGGTAGAACAACGACGGGTGGCGATCGCTAAAGCCGCATCACTGATATTCTGGCGGATAAGGCAATGAGTAAAGCAACAACCCAAAAAGAAACAGTGTATGAGTTTAGCGAGCGGATTGGTCCCCATTTGGCAGTTCGTACCAGGCAGCAAATAACATCTAACACAATCCGAGAAAAATGACCCTGTGCTAGGGCGGATTACCAACCCAGATTTAATTAGGGCTGCATTTAGGAGGTATTATCAAACATTATATACGGCTGACAATGGGGTGGACCAGAGTGATATCAAGGAATTTCTCGATTCAGTCCCACTTTCAAAATTTTTGGAAGAATCCAGGAAAGTTTAGACAGTCCGCCTCAGTGGGATGAGATCTTACTGAACATTAACAGCTTGGCGAAAGGGAAGGCAGCTGGCATGGACGGCATTCCGACCAAATTCTATACTACTTTTTCCCGTCAGTTAAAAGGAATTATAAATGAATTATTTGTACATTTTTGCAATGGTGGGCGACCTCCGGGATCATGGTCTTTGGCTAAAATTGTGCTTTTCTTAAAAAAGAATAAATCTCCCTTACAATTGGGCTCCTACCGTCCTATTACCTTGAATAACGGCAATTCTAAAATCTATTCAAAGCTATTGGCCATCCAACTTGCACCAATAATTCATAAGGTTATCTCGGAGCGCCAATATGAGTTTGTTCCCGGGAGATCTACAATTGACCATGTCCAGAGAGTTATCGCACTATTTGATATCACCAATGTAGTAGGAGACCCTAAGGCTCTTATCCAATTGAACGCAGAAAAAGCTTTTGATAGGGTCTCCTGGCAATGTCTATGGACAGCCATGTCTAGCATTGGTATTAGGGATGGTTTTATTCGAGCGGTCAAAACATTATATATCGAACCATCAGCGGTAGTAATGGTGAACGGTACACTCTCTGAAATTTTTTTTATTTCCCGGGGGACCAGGCAGGGTTGCCCTAGCTCCCCACTTTTCTTTGCAGTGTGTATTGGTCCTTTTATCCGCAGGTTAGAAAATAATGTGCTAATACCGGCAATATGGTCACAGAACTGGGCAACTAAGACCTTGGCCTACGCAGACGATATTGCCCTTGTTACATCAGATCCAAATTCTGCCATAAAGGTAATCGAAGATAAGGCGGAGCGCTTCGGGCATATCTCTGGATATGCTCTGAATCAAGATAAGACGCAGCTTGTGCTTAATGATAAAGTCAAGATGATAGACAACCGGGTAGTCGAAAAGGCCACGTATTAGTATAACCTCCAGGTTGGATAATGTGGTCAAGGACAATATGGAGCCTCTAACGGAGAATACTAAAAAAGCTCTCGCAAGGTTAAATAACCTACATTTATCCATAGGGGGTAGGTGTAATGTGATAAAAATGCTCTTTTTCCCGAAATGTTTATATCTTTTTAGGGCCATCTGTTTATAATTCACTTCTCAATGGTTTAAAGCAATAGAAAATATATTCTCCCGCTTTATATGGGCATATTCGCGACCTCGCCGAGCCCTTAGGTTTCTCACCCTACCAAGGGACAGGGGGGGTTTGGCTCACCCGAACCTGAAACTATACTTTTGGGCCTCCACACTGATATATAGTCGCGAGCTGCTCAGGACGAATGCAGGTTCCTTCTCCGTTTGAACTTATGTTGGGGGGAGAGACGGGAGGATGTTTTTGGCGACAACAATACAACAGTTATTACAGAATGTTCGCTTTAAAAATCTTTTAAGTGCCTTTACAGTATGGAGTGCTATACGAAGAGCCCTGGGAATTGGTAGATTATCTTTTATACACCTATATCTAATAATTGCAATCTTCCCGAGCTCTTTGGAGATTTGTATATGGATAAATGGATTAGGGCTGGAATAGATCAGATCGGCTGTTTTTTCTCCCCCTCAGGGCTCCGGTCCTTTGATGAGATGAAAGAAGAATATACTCTTGATTGGTGGGATTTTTTTAAGTTTCTCCAGATTTAGGATTTTCTCTTACGAAAAGGAAGTGGACGGGCCAAGTTTAAGACAGTGGGAACCATTGAAAGTATAGTTAAAGATAAAGTAACTTCTATCGTGGAGATCTATGGCCTTATAAATGCTGTTATGCCCGATGATTTGGACAAGTGTTCTCAAAGATGGCAGCTGAAATTGGGGGTTTCAGCCGAGACTTTTCTGTATGCGTATGAGATGTCACAATCTATTTTAATGTCCGCTAGGCGACAAGCACAATTTTTTAGCCTGTTTTTCTTTATACTATACGCCTGACAAGATAGGAAAATGGTGGTGTGGAAAGGGAATACTCAGTCCACGTTGTGCACTTTATAATGCTGATATCATTCACATCTTTGCGTCTTGAAACGTATTGCAAAACTTAATCAAGGATACATCAGATTTTTTATCGGATGTGTTAAAAAGTGAAATAATATTGTCAAAGGATGTAATATTGTTAGGGATTTCTGAAGCAAATCGAATGGGGAAGGCTCATAAATTGATTTTTATATCTATGGCGGTCTTAAGGATGTGTATTGCTTCGGCCTGGCTGGACTCTAGGTCACCTGCTTTTCAACAATGGCTAGCCAGATTATTAGCAACGTGTAGTTTGGAAATAGCTGTATATAAACGGAAAGGGAGCCGCTTACGCCGAAATGGCATGAAAATCTGGGACCCCCCGATTACTTGGATTCAAGGTCGAAGCGGGACATGATAGAGTATATGTATTTATTTTCCCCTGTGTTTTTTTCTGGCTGAATAATGGCGTTTATATTGTAAGAGGAAATCTACACATGTCGCTTTAGGAATTTTTTATGGGCGTCACACAAATTGCGCTTTAACAGGATTGTATCGCATTGACAGATCCTTGGGAGTTTATATGTATTTTAATTATGAAATTATGTCATGTATTGCACTGCACTTGATTAATTATGTTTGATGCAATGAGGTTTTACCTGTTTGAGGTGGGGGCTCGGAGGGTCCGGGTAGGGGGTGGATCGACAGGTATTTAAAATAAAATGAATAAAGATTATTTAAAAAAAAAAAAAGAAGGTATAAAGTAAGAGTCAGTACACTGCATTAGATGATACAGAGAGACAGAGCTACTCCAAGGTATACAGTACTACTCAGTACATTGTATTAGATGGTACAGAGTGACAGACATACCCAAAGGTGTAATGTATTAGTCAGTACACTGAATCGGATGGCACAGAGTGACAGAGCTATTAGAAGGTATACTGTACTAATCAGTGCACTGCATTAGAAGGTGCAGAGTAAGAGAGGTACTAGAAGGTATACAGTACTAGTCGGTACACTGCATTAGATGGTACAGAGTGACAGAGCTACTAGAAGGTATACTGGACTAGTCAGTACACTCCATTAGAAGGTACAGAGAGACAGAGCTACTCCAAGATAATCTGTACTAGTCAGTACACTCTAATATATGGCAGAGTGACAGAGCTACTAGAAGGTCTACTATCCTAGTCAGTACACAGCATTGTACTGTAGAAGGTATACTGCACTAGTCAGTACACTCCATTGGATGGTATAGAGTGACAAGGCAACTCCAAGGTATACTGTACTAGTCCATCTCAGGTCCATGTTCCCAGGGCCCCATCTCTTGGGATGTCCAATCTCAGGTCCATGTTCCCAGGGCCCCATCTCTTGGGATGTCCAATCTCAGGTCCATGTTCCCAGGGCCCCATCTCTTGGGATGTCCAATCTCAGGTCCATGTTCCCAGGGCCCCATCTCTTGGGATGTCCAATCTCAGGTCCATGTTCCCAGGGCCCCATCTCTTGGGATGTCCAATCTCAGGTCCATGTTCGCAGGGCCCCATCTCTTGGGATGTCCAATCTCAGGTCCATGTTCCCAGGGCCCCATCTCTTGGGATGTCCAATCTCAGGTCCATGTTCCCAGGGCCCCATCTCTTGGGATGTCCAATCTCAGGTCCATGTTCCCAGGGCCCCATCTCTTGGGATGTCCAATCTCAGGTCCATGTTCCCAGGGCCCCATCTCTTGGGATGTCCAATTTCAGGTCCATGTTCGCAGGGCCCCATCTCTTGGGATGTCCAATCTCAAGTCCATGTTCCCAGGGCCCCATCTCTTGGGATGTCCAATCTCGGGTCCATGTTCGCAGGGCCCCATCTCTTGGGATGTCCAATCTCAGGTCCATGTTCGCAGGGCCCCATCTCTTGGGATGTCCAAGCTCAGGTCCATGTTCGCAGGGCCCCCATCTCTTGGGAGGTCCAATCTCAGGTCCATGTTCCCAGGGCCCCATCTCTTGGGATGTCCAATCTCAGGTCCATGTTCGCAGGGCCCCATCTCTTGGGATGTCCAATCTCAGTTCCATGTTCCCAGGGCCCCATCTCTTGGGATGTCCAATCTCAAGTCCATGTTCCCAGGGCCCCATCTCTTGGGATGTCCAATCTCAGGTCCATGTTCCCAGGGCCCCATCTATTGGGATGTCCAATCTCAGGTCCATGTTCCCAGGGCCCCATCTCTTGGGAGGTCCAATCTCAGGTCCATGTTCCCAGGGCCCCTGTCTAGCCTTAGGAATGTCTGAGAGGGAATAAACATTCCTACCTCAGGTCAGTGCAGCTGGAGAGAGGATCATTTTAATCTGATTAACTTCCAGCCGGGGCCGGTCCCACGCCTGAGCGAAGCTCTAGTGAAGTCAAGACTACAGTGTTGTGTGGGAGGGTTTTCACTTTTCCCAGTAAATTTATTTAAAAATCCCAGTATTTAGGGAAATAAACCACCGCACATCATTTGTGGGTTAGAAAGTTACAGTGGGAACAAAGCAAGATTACAATTTGGGTGTCTGATTATTTACAGACATATTTGAGACCCAGGTATCTTGTAGAAACACTACAGGGGCTGAGCCAGAATATCTCACTGAACTCCACCGCCCTGTCAGAAGCCACAGTCCAAAGATGACTATTTCCAGTTTTGTGTCAACACTAATTTGAAAAAAAATTGAAGTTTCTGCCCAACTGGTATTCCAAGTGACACAGTATTACCACATGCAGGATTACCACATGCAGTTTAGCCACATCCAGCATAACCACGAGCAGTATTACCACATGCAGGATTACCACATGCAGTATAGCCACATCCAATATTACCGCATGCAATATAACCACATACAGCTTAACCACATGCAGGATTACCACATGCAGTATTATCACATGCAGGATTACCACATGCAGGATTATCACATGCAGGATCACCACATGCAGGATCACCACATGCAGTATAGCCATGTGCAGCATAACCACATGCAGTATTACCTCATACAGGATTACCACATACAGGATTACCACATACAGGATTACCACATACAGGATTACCACATACAGGATTACCACATACAGTATTACCACATGCAGTATTACCACATGCAGTATTACCACATGCAGTATTACCACGTACAGGATTATCACGTACAGGATTATCACGTACAGGATTATCACGTGCAGGATTATCACGTGCAGTATTATCACGTGCAGTATTACCACGTGCAGTATTACCACATGCAGTATTACCACATGCAGTATTACCACATGCAGTATTACCACATGCAGTATTGCCACATGCAGTATTGCCATGTGCAGCATAACCACATGCAGTATTAGCACATGCAGTTCCACTCAACCAAATAGTACAGGGGACACATTCCACTTTGGCAGAAATTACAGAAATTGTAGCAGGAAAATGACAAATAGTGTTCAGGAATTATCTGCAGAAATCAGTGCAGCAGTACTCTACTGTTGTCTTGTGTTGTGTGTGTGCGTGGCATGAGTGCAGATGTGCGTGATGCGATGGGCCTAACTGCGAGTGCAAGTTGTGAGTGTAGACTGTGAGGGAAGATCTTATAAACTGTGTGGGTGCAATAGGTCATTGTAGGTGCAGGCGCAAGGCTAGGGTAGATGCATGTGCTAGGTCAGTGTAGGGTCACGAGCAAGGTCAGAGTAGGTTCATGAGCTAGGTCAGTGTTGGTTTATGAACTAGGTCAGTGTTGGTTTATGAACTAGGTCAGTGTTGGTTTATGAACTAGGTCAGTGTTGGTTCATGAGCTAGGTCAGTGTTGGTTTATGAGCTAGGTCAGTGTAGGTGCATATGCTAGCTCAGTGTAGTCGAACGTGTTAGATCAGTGTGGACGCACGTGTTAGGTCAGTGTAGATGCATGTGCTAGATCAGTGTAGGTGCATATGCTAGGTCAGTGTAGACGCACGTGTTAGGTCAGTGTAGATGCATGCGTTGGGTCCGTGTAGATGCATGCGCTAGGTCCCTGTTGGTGCTATAACTCTGGAAAATAGAATGTGTTATGTGGTAAATACCAAATTCTGAGGTAATTTTCCATTCAATAGTCCCAAAATACTGCAGTAACTGAGTTACTCGCAGTTGTCAAGCCTAGCAGTATCATAACAGTATCATCGTTCGACCCGGTCTCCCACCGGATCTTGCTCAGGAGATTGGAGGAGATTGGACTCAGAGGACCTGCTCTTCAGTGGATGACGAGCTTCCTGTCCTCCCATTCTCAGACCATCAATTTAGGCCCTTTTCGTTGAAAGACGATGGAACTGACCTAGGGAGTTCCCCAGGGCTCATGTTTAAGCCCTACCTTTTTCAACATCTATGTTGCTCCCTTGGCCAACCTCCTCAATCAATCAATCAATCAGGGGTTTATATAGCGCGCTACTCACCCGTGAGGGTCTCAAGGTGCTGGGGCGGGGGGGGGCGGCGGTTCCGGATCTGTCGAAGAGCCAGGTCTTGAGGTCCTTCCTGAACGTGTGCAGGGTCGGGGAGCGTCTGATGTTCACTGGGAGCTCATTCCAGGTTTTGGCTGCGATGTAGGAGAAAGCTCTCCAGCCGGTTCTGTTTCTGCGGATGCGGGGAACCTCTGCCAGGGCGAGGTCGGTGGAGCGGAGGTTCCTCTTGGGTACGTGGAAGGATACTCTCTCGTTGAGGTATTTGGGTCCAATGTCGTTGAGGGATTTGTAGGCGTGGGTGAGGAGTTTGAAGGTGACCCTCTTCTCGACGGGGAGCCAGTGGAGGCCTCGTAGGTAATGGGTCATGTGCTCGTGACGCGGTGTCCCCAGGACGAGTCTGGCTGCGGAGTTCTGGATGGTTTGGAGTTTGTGTAGAAGAGTTTTGTTGATTCCGCTGTAGAGGGCGTTGCCGTAGTCCAGTCTGCTGGTTATGAGTGCGTGGGTGACAGTCCTCCTGCAGTCTGGGGGGATCCATTTGAAGGTTTTGCGGAGGATGCAAAGGCATTTGAAACTGGTGGAGGCGACGGCATTGATCTGGCGGTTCATGGAGAGGGAGGAGTCAAGGATGATGCTGAGGTTCCGGGCGTGGTCTGTAGGGGTGGGCTCCCAAGGGCGGCGGGCCACCAGGTGTTGTCCCAGGCGGAGGTGCAGGGTCCAAGGATGAGGACCTCGGTCTTTTCTGAGTTGAGCTTCAGGCAGCTGTCACTCATCCAGGCTGCCACGTTCTTCATTCCTTCCTGGAAGCGGAGTCTGGTGCCTTCTGTGTTCTTCGTGAGTGAGAGGATGAGCTGGGTGTCATCGGCGTAGGATACGATGCTGAGCCCGTGCTGTCTGACGATGGCGGTGAGGGGGGCCATGTAGATGTTGAAGAGCGTGGGGCTGAGTGATGATCCCTGGGGTACTCCGCAGTTGATTTCTGTGGGTTTGGAGAGGAAGGGAGGGAGTCGAATCCTCTGGGTTCTGCCGGAGAGGAAGGATTGGATCCAGTCGAGGGCGGCTCCTTGTATTCCCGCGTCGTGAAGTCTGGCTGCGAGCGTGCTATGTGAGACGGTGTTGAAGGCAGCGGATAGGTCTAAAAGGATGAGGGCCGCAGTGTGTCCCTGATCCAGTAGCATGCAGATGTCGTCGGTGGCGGCGAGGAGGGCGGTCTCGGTGTTGTGGTTGCTGCGGAATCCAGACTGGGAGGCATCCAGGATGGAGTGCTCTTCGATGAAGGCGGTCAGCTGGGCGTTTACGAGTCTCTCGGTAACTTTGGCCGCAAAGGGGCGGAGAGAGATGGGCCGGTAGTTTTTCATGTCCGTAGGGTCGGCCGTTGGCTTCTTGAGGAGGGGTTTTACCTCTGCCCGTTTCCAATCGTCTGGGCAGATGCCTGATCAGAGGGAGGCGTTGATGGTGCGTCCGAGTTCGAGTGCGATGACGGTGGCGGCCCTGTGGAATATGTGCGGTGGGCAGGGGTCCGTTGGGGCTCCTGAGTGAGTTTTCTTCATGGTCGCGGTGATGAGTACGATGGTAGCGGGATCCCAGGCCGTGATGGTCGGCTCATCGGCGGCGGTGGGTGGGGGGGTGGTGTTCGTCGTTGGCTCGCTGAAGTTGTAATAGAGGGCCTTGATCTTCAGATGGAAGTAGGAGCTGAGTTTGTCGCAGAGTTCCTGGGAAGGTGTGACGTTTGTGGCTTCGCAGGTGGGTTTTGCGAAATGCTGTATGACGTTGAACAGTTCCTTGGCGTTGTTCACGTTGGTCTGGACTTTGTCTCTTATGAAGGTCCGTTTGGTGTCTCTTATGCGCTGGTGGTATTCCTTTAGGGTGCTCTTGTGGTTGTTCCGTGCTTCTGTGGTTTTCAGGTTTCGCCAGGTTTTCTCTAGGCGTCTGCAGGACCTCAGGACCTGTGGCTTTACGCCTATTTCATATGCATTGCTGACGACACTCAGCTCCTCTTCTCATTTAATAAATCCACCCCCTTGTTCAGGGAAGACGGAGATTATGCTTTGCAGAGAGGCATCTTTGCTGTGGACACCAGACTGGTGGCCGGTAGCCCTCGGCACCCCCCTGCCCCTAAGGCCCTTGTTAAAAACCTGGGCATGCGCCTAGACCGGGCCATGACCATGAAGGAGCATGCCGCTTATACTGCCGGCTTCTGCTTCTACGTGCTGGGTTTGTTACGCCGAGTTTTTCCTTTCCTCCCAGATTCCACTCGCAAAACCCTCATTCAGACAATGGTAGTAAGCCGCTTAGACTACTGCAATGCTCGCCTGGTCTCAGCCAATGAGTCCTCGCTTAGCAGATTGCAGGTGGTTCAGAACACCGCAGCGCGCCTTGACTCGAATGCCCCCCCGAAAACTGCCTCCCTTCCTCTCCTTCAACAGCTTCATTGGCTTCCAGTGCGCAAGCGGGTTAAATTCAAACTCTGCTGCACTGTCCACAAGGCCTTGTATAACAATAGCCCCCTCTACATCGCCGAGAAACTTAATCATTATGTCCCTTCTAGGACCCTCCGGTCAGGAACAAAATCGCTTCTCTTGGTCCCACGGACCAGGAAATCAAGGTTAGGTGGGAAATCCTTTTCCTACCTCGCTCCCCTTTATTGGAACCAGCTCCCCATTTACCTGAGACAATGTCCTGACTATCTCCGATTTAGAAAGCTTCTTAACACTGCTCTGTTCTGATAATGCTCGTCAGCCTGTCCAGCAGCACGGTCCGAAGCGCAGAGATACCCCTTCGGGGGTGATTCAGGCGCTATATAAAACCCATAAATAAATAAATAGATGTGAAATTACCGCATCTGAATTTCCGATAAACTTAGTATGAATGTCCAAGGGGAAGAATGATTTAAACAAAGGAAATGCAGCAGCACGTATACAGAATAGAGATAAGTAGAAATCTGGAAAAATCTGGAAAAGACAAAGTTTAGAGACAAATCAAGTAACTGTACCCTGACGTGAGTGCACGTTACCACTAAATGCCATACAATACCATACCATACCATACCGCCATCCCATTCCATCCATTACCACCATACCAAACCATCCCATACCACTATCCCATATTATACCATGATCTCACCCTATAGTACACCACACCATACCATCATAACATTCCATACCATACCAGTCCATACCATCCCATCCGATCCAACTCCATCCCACCATAACATCCCATAATATACCATACATACCATACCATTCCGTAGCACACCACATCACACCATAGCATACCACACCACACCATACCAAAGCCCACCACACCATAGTATACCATACCATACCACACCATACCACAGCACACCACACCATACCCCACCACACCATACCATAGCACACCACACCATACCATAGCACACCACACCACACCATACCATAGCCCACCACCCCACATCATACCACACCACGCCATATCATACCATAGCACACCATACCACACCATACCATAGCCCATCACACCATACCATAGCACACCATACCATAGCACACCACACCATACCATAGCACACCACACCATACCACACTGTTGGACTTGGCCCTTATTGTCCTAAACTTTTTCGCTTTTCACCCCTAGCCTTCTTGACCATGTGTGAAATGATACCTGCTGCGCAATGGCGTGCGCAGATTTATTTGTACTGTTGTAAAGAAATGTTACTTTTAAAGTGGACGCCATGGTTGTGTGCTTGTGCCTGCCTGCCAGAGGTGGGTTACCAGTCTAGTCGTTTATTTCCCAGCACCCCCAGCTTTTGGAGGGAAGCCTGGCACCCAGGGTGCTCTACACCTCCCCCTAAACCAGTTGGGACCAGTTTCCCAGGGAACCTTCCAGAAGCTTCCAGCCCTTTCTGGTAGGTGGGGTGAGGGGGGGCTGTGCCTCCATGTGCTCAGACTGAGCGTGGACCTGAATGAGAGGGGACACTCTGCCAGGAGGTACCTCCACATTGGGCCTGTGTGCTGGCCCCTGTGCCCATCTGCACCCCTCCGCTGTCCACAGGGCCAGTGAGAGCCCTTTACTGGAGTGAAGACTGCTGTGTCAGGAGGAGTGCCACTTTATGGGAGATGACTGCTTCTAGGAGCTGCTGTCTTGTTCTGATGAGTACCCACTGCCTGCTGATCTTGCCCAGTATTGCCTGCCTGCTCTCCTGCCGTCCTAAGCCCAGCACCTGGTGAGCGCTATATCTTACTGCCCAGGAGGTAAGGAGCTGACACCTGCAGCGCTGCGCTGCGAGAGCGCTATATTTCTAGAGTTGAAGTGCCTGTGCTGCTCTGCCTGCACTCTAGCGCCTAGTGGGACTATTTGCGTGGTTACCAGAAGAGGTGCGCTATCTGCTGTCCCTGAAGCTGGTGGGACCGAGCCTATCGCAAGCGCTACATTTAAAGTGCCAGGAGTGAGGAGCTGATGCCTGCAGCGCTGTGATTCCAAAGCGCTACATCTAAAGTGCCAGGAGTGAGGAGCTGATGCCTGCAGCGCTGTGATTCCAAAGCGCTACATCTAAAGTGCCAAGAGTGAGGAGCTGACAACTGCAGCGCTGTGCTGTGCTGTCTAAGCGCTATATTTCAATTACCCCGCGGTGGTGAGTGGGGTTCAGTCATCCCGTGGTTGGGGGGTGTGTCGGGGCACATTGCCGGTGCCCGCCCCCGGTGCCAGTATTCTTTTGGGGGCATTGGATTACCCAGGAGAACAGAGAGAGGAGTGAGAGACCCTCCTGCCCTAGCGCTTTGCGCACCTTTGTTTTCGCTGCCCTGGCAGCCAGCCCTGACTTTGCGGAACATAGGGCTTCTGAGTCCCTGAGAGAGGCCTGTTGGCCTGGGCCCAGTTTCAGAGTGTTGTGCCCCCGATTGGGGCGACCGGGGTTTATGCTGGCGAGGCCTATTGCCCCATATGATTTATTGCAGAATAGGGTTGTACGATGCATTTGTACCTAGGATGATACCTAATGCTTTTCCCTCAGGTTTGCAGTGCTGATTTTAGGCCTATTGTGTTCTAAGGGGGCACCCTGCTAAGGTTATGGGAAGGCCTCATGTGCCATACCTCATGCGGATAATGTGGCTTATGCCCCCTGGTAGTATGGTTATGCATAAGGTGCTATTGAGATGCCCCCTGGGTTTATGCTAATGGGAGTGATGCCTAATGATAACGCCTAATGCTCCTACACTGAGGATGATGCCCACTGCTGATGTATGCCTTCATGCGCATAGTGTGTTTATATGCCTGACCGGATGTTTTCATTCTAGGCTTCATGTGTATGCCCGATGCTGTTGGCGTTCCGCCTAATGTTCATGCCCACAAGGATGCCTAATGCATGTGATTATGCCTATTGTGCATGTTTAATGCTTTCATGCCACGTCATGAGGCTTCATGTTTATACTCACATGTTATGCCTAATGCTTTTATGCTAATGTGTTTAAACTACGTGCATGGACTTACCAGAAGCTACTGGCTGTTATTCATCTAATGCTGATGGACTTTACATTTATTTCTTACACTTCATCCTCATGTGCTTGTTGAAATGCCTAAAGTGTTATGTCTATGCTGGTAATGCTTTTCTTCCCCGAAGGCCTGCACTGCTGGTTTTATGCCTACTGGGCCTAGGATTCATGTATCATGCATTTATGCTCATGATGATGCCTCATGTGACGCTTTATGTTTATGCCAATGTTTATTCCCAGCATTGCTAAGTTCATGACCTAGCCAGGAGGTCCTGGCTGTTTTACATTTACTACTGATGGTTACATTCCCTAGGTGTACTCTGTGATGGAACTTACATCTATTCTTTCCTGGCACCTGGTGATAATTCTGGCAGCGGCCCGATTGGCCCTGCCCTGTAAATAGTCCCCCTCTGTACATGACTACCTGGGGCCAGTTGGCGCCGTGTTCACCACTGTGATTACCTCTTGCTGTGTTTTGCATAATACATATGCTGTTTTTTTTACCTAAACTGGTGTGGTCTCCTTTTGTAGTGTGCCTGGTGTGTCGCCTGTGAGTGTGCTGCGCAGATGCTTTACACATTTCCTCCGGAGTTTGGCCCGCCCGCTCTGCACCACGCTACCCGTTTCCAACAGACACCATACCACACCACACCATATCATACCATAGCACACCATACCATACCATAGCACACCATACCATACCATACTATAGCCCACCACACCACACCATACCACACCACACCACACCATATCATATCATATCCTTTTCATGAACAGTAATATTCAGAGCTAATCGACCCAACAATGATATTTACCTTTATAACTCTTCACCATGGCCTCTGGGCTCTGAATCTTCACATTATTGCACCTGTAATAACACACACATCATCTTTGTATTAAAGAGCAATGACAGCTACAGGAACAAAGGATGCGTGCTGCATGTGATGCTATGGAGTGCCACAGCATGGGTCTTCTAGGAGCGGCGGTTAGCTCAGTGAGAGGGGGGCTGACTAACAGGTTACATCTGCTCCTGGTGGAGTCTCGTGTATATACTTAATAAATACATTCTTACCTGAGGTCCACGTAAATTCCTGACAGCGCCCACAACACAACATTGTCACATCCAATCTGTGCCAGTGTAAACCTTGTTACCATTCCTCTACAACCAAGATGTTGGGTAGGTTTAGTGGGATATATAATTAAGATTTGAACCCAGACCGCTTAGTAATGAAAAACTGGTTGCAAAACAAAAACCCCTGCGTCTTACGGAACAGCAGATTTTAGGCCGTAGGGGAAGGATCACAGAGGGAGAGATAAGGGAACAGGTTAGGAGGGATCACAGAGGGAGAGATAAGGGAACAGGTGAGGAGGCTCAGTAAAGGGAAAGCAGCAGGCCCAGAGGGGATCACAGAGGAGAGATAAGGGGACAGGTTAGGAGGCTCAGTAAAGGGAAAGCAGCAGAGCCAGAGGGGATCACAGAGGGAGTGATAAGGGAACAGGTTAGGAGGCTCAGTAAAGGGAAAGCAGCAGGTCCAGACGGGATCACAGAGGGAGACATAAGGGAACAGGTTAGGAGGGATCTCAGAGGGAGAGATAAGGGAACAGGTGAGGAGGCTCAGTAAAGGGAAAGCAGCAGGCCCAGACGGGAGCACAGAGGGAGAGATAAGGGAACAGGTGAGGAGGCTCAGTAAAGGGGAAGCAGCAGGCCCAGACGGGATCACAGAGGGAGAGATAAGGGAACAGGTTAGGAGGCTCAGTAAAGGGAAAGCAGCAGGCCCAGACGGGATCACAGAGGGAGAGATAAGGGGACAGGTTAGGAGGGTCAATAAAGGGAAAGCAGCAGGCCCAGGCGGGATCACAGAGGGAGAGAGGGAACAGGTTTGGAGGCTCAAAAAAGGGAAAGCAGCAGGCGCAGACGGGATCACAGAGGGAGAGATAAGGAAACAGGTTAGGAGGCTCAGTAAAGGGAAAGCAGCACCCCAGAGGGGATCACAGAGGGAGAGATAAGGGAACAGGTTAGGAGGCTCAGAAAAGGGAAAGCAGCAGGCGCAGACGGGATCACAGAGGGAGAGATAAGGGAACAGGTGAGGAGGCTCAGTAAAGGGAAAGCAGCAGGTCCAGAGGGGATCACAGAGGGAGAGATAAGGGAACAGGTGAGGAGGCTCAGTAAAGGGAAAGCAGGAGGCCCAGAGGGGATCACAGAGGGAGAGATAAGGAAACAGGTTAGGAGGCTCAGTAAAGGGAAAGCAGCAGAGCCAGACGGGATCACAGAGGGAGAGATAAGGGAACAGGTGAGGAGGCTCAGTAAAGGGAAAGCAGCAGCCCAGACGGGATCACAGAGGGAGAGATAAGGGAACAGGTTAGGAGGCTCAGAAAAGGGAAAGCAGCAGGCCCAGACGGGATCAAAGAGGGAGAGATAAGGGAACAGGTGAGGAGGCTCAGTAAAGGGAAAGCAGCAGGTCCAGAGGGGATCACAGAGGGAGAGATAAGGGAACAGGTGAGGAGGCTCAGTAAAGGGAAAGCAGCAGGCCCAGGCAGGATCACAGAGGGAGAGATAAGGGAACAGGTTAGGAGGCTCAGTAAAGGGAAAGCAGCAGAGCCAGACGGGATCACAGAGGGAGAGATAAGGGAACAGGTGAGGAGGCTCAGTAAAGGGAAAGCAGCAGCCCAGACGGGATCACAGAGGGAGAGATAAGGGAACAGGTGAGGAGGCTCAGTAAAGGGAAAGCAGCAGCCCAGACGGGATCACAGAGGGAGAGATAAGGGAACAGGTGAGGAGGCTCAGTAAAGGGAAAGCAGCAGCCCAGACGGGATCACAGAGGGAGAGATAAGGGAACAGGTGAGGAGGCTCAGTAAAGGGAAAGCAGCAGGAGGCCCAGAGGGGATCACAGAGGGAGAGATAAGGGAACAGGTTAGGAGGCTCAGTAAAGGGAAAGCAGCAGAGCCAGACGGGATCACAGAGGGAGAGATAAGGGAACAGGTGAGGAGGCTCAGTAAAGGGAAAGCAGCAGCCCAGACGGGATCACAGAGGGAGAGATAAGGGAACAGGTTAGGAGGCTCAGAAAAGGGAAAGCAGCAGGCCCAGACGGGATCACAGAGGGAGAGATAAGGGAACAGGTGAGGAGGCTCAGTAAAGGGAAAGCAGCAGACCCAGACGGGATCACAGAGGGAGAGATAAGGGAACAGATTAGGAGGCTCAGTAAAGGGAAAGCGGCAGGCCCAGACGGGATCACAGACGGAGAGATAAGGGGGTTAGGAGGCTCAGTAAAGGGAAAGCAGCAGAGCCCAGGCGGGATCACAGAGGGAGAGATAAGGGAACAGGTTAGGAGGCTCAGTAAAGGGAAAACAGCAGAGCCCAGGCGGGATCACAGAGGGAGAGATAAGGGAACAGGTGAGGAGGCTCAGCAAAGGGAAAGCAGCAGCCCAGACGGGATCACAGAGGGAGAGATAAGGGAACAGGTTAGGAGGCTCAGTAAAGGGAAAGCAGCAGCCCAGGCCGGGATCACAGAGGGAGAGATAAGGGAACAGGTTAGGAGGCTCAGTAAAGGGAAAGCAGCAGGCCCAGACGGGATCACAGAGGGAGAGATAAGGGAGCAGGTAAGGAGGCTCAGTAAAGGGAAAGCAGCAGCCCAGACGGGATCACAGAGGGAGAGAGATAAGGGAACAGGTTAGGAGGCTCAGTAAAGGGAAAGCAGCAGGCCCAGAGGGGATCACAGAGGGAGAGATAAGGGAACAGGTAAGGAGGCTCAGTAAAGGGAAAGCAGCACGCCCAGACGGGATCACAGAGCGAGAGATAAGGGAACAGGTAAGGAGGCTCAGTAAAGGGAAAGCAGCAGAGCCCAGAGGGGATCACAGTGGGAGAGATAAGGGAACAGATTAGGAGGCTCAGTAAAGGGAAAGCAGCAGCCCAGACGGGATCACAGAGGGAGAGATAAGGGAACAGGTTAGGAGGCTCAGTAAAGGGAAAGCAGCAGCCCAGACGGGATCACAGAGGGAGAGATAAGGGAACAGGTGAGGAGGGTCAGTAAAGGGAAAGCAGCAGCCCAGACGGGATCACAGAGGGAGAGATAAGGGAACAGGTGAGGAGGCTCAGTAAAGGGAAAGCAGCAGAGCCAGACGGGATCACAGAGGGAGATATAAGGGAACAGGTGAGGAGGCTCAGTAAAGGGAAAGCAGCAGGCCCAGATGGGATCACAGAGGGAAAGATAAGGGAACAGGTTAGGAGGCTCAGTAAAGGGAAAGCAGCAGACCCAGACGGGATCACAGAGGGAGAGATAAGGGAACAGGTAAGGAGGCTCAGTAAAGGGAAAGCGGCAGGCCCAGGCGGGATCACAGAGGGAGATAAGGGAACAGGTTAGGAGGCTCAGTAAAGGGAAAGCAGCAGAGCCCAGGCGGGATCACAGAGGGAGAGATAAGGGAACAGGTGAGGAGGCTCAGAAAGGGAAAGCAGCAGTCCAGAGGGGATCACAGAGGGAGAGATAAGGGAACAGGTTAGGAGGCTCAGTAAAGGGAAAGCAGCAGAGCCAGACGGGATCACAGAGGGAGAGATAAGGGAACAGGTGAGGAGGCTCAGTAAAAGGAAAGCAGCAGCCCAGACGGGATCACAGAGGGAGAGATAAGGGAACAGGTGAGGAGGCTCAGTAAAGGGAAAGCAGCAGAGCCCAGGGGGGATCACAGAGGGAGAGATAAGGGAACAGATTAGGAGGCTCAGTAAAGGGAAAGCAGCAGAGCCCAGGCAGGATCACAGAGGGAGAGATAAGGGAACAGGTTAGGAGGCTCAGTAAAGGGAAGGCAGCAGGCCCAGGCGGGATCACAGAGGGAGAGATAAGGGAACAGGTTAGGAGGCTCAGTAAAGGGAAAGCAGCAGCCCAGACGGGATCACAGAGGGAGAGATAAGGGAACAGGTAAGGAGGCTCAGTAAAGGGAAAGCAGCAGCCCAGACGGGATCACAGAGGGAGAGAGATAAGGGAACAGGTTAGGAGGCGCAGTAAAGGGAAAGCAGCAGGCCCAGAGGGGATCACAGAGGGAGAGATAAGGGAACAGGTTAGGAGGCTCAGTAAAGGGAAAGCAGCAGGCCCAGATGGGATCACAGAGGGAGAGAGGGAACAGGTTAGGAGGCTCAGTAAAGGGAAAGCAGCAGCCCAGACGGGATCACAGAGGGAGAGATAAGGGAACAGGTTAGGAGGCTCAGTAAAGGGAAAGCAGCAGAGCCCAGAGGGGATCACAGAGGGAGAGATAAGGGAACAGGTTAGGAGGGATCATAGAGGGAGAGATAAGGGAACAGGTTTGGAGGCTCAGAAAAGGGAAAGCAGCAGGCCCAGATGGGATCACAGACGGAGAGATAAGGGAACAGGTTAGGAGGCTCAGTAAAGGGAAAGCAGCAGAGCCCAGGCGGGATCACAGAGGGAGAGAGGGAACAGGTTAGGAGGCTCAGTATAGGGAAAGTAGCAGAGCCCAGGCGGGATCACAGAGGGAGAGATAAGGGAACAGGTGAGGAGGCTCAGCAAAGGGAAAGCAGCAGCCCAGACAGGATCACAGAGGGAGAGATAAGGGAACAGGTTAGGAGGCTCAGTAAAGGGAAAGCAGCAGCCCAGACGGGATCACAGAGGGAGAGATAAGGGAACAGGTAAGGAGGCTCAGTAAAGGGAAAGCAGCAGCCCAGACGGGATCACAGAGGGAGAGAGATAAGGGAACAGGTTAGGAGGCTCAGTAAAGGGAAAGCAGCAGGCCCAGAGGGGATCACAGAGGGAGAGATAAGGGAACAGGTAAGGAGGCTCAGTAAAGGGAAAGCAGCAGAGCCCAGGCGGGATCACAGGGGAGAGATAAGGGAACAGGTGAGGAGGCTCAGCAAAGGGAAAGCAGCAGCCCAGATGGGATCACAGAGGGAGAGATAAGGGAACAGGTTAGGAGGCTCAGTAAAGGGAAAGCAGCAGCCCAGACGGGATCACAGAGGGAGAGATAAGGGAACAGGTTAGGATGCTCAGTAAAGGGAAAGCAGCAGGCCCAGACGGGATCACAGAGGGAGAGATAAGGGAACAGGTAAGGAGGCTCACTAAAGGGAAAGCAGCAGCCCAGACGGGATCAATGAGGGAGAGATAAGGGAACAGGTGAGGAGGCTCAGTAAAGGGAAAGGAGCAGGCCAGACGGGATCACAGAGGGAGAGATAAGGGAACATTAGGAGGCTCAGTAAAGGGAAAGCAGCAGGCCCAGAGGGGATCACAGAGGGAGAGATAAGGGAACAGGTTAGGAGGCTCAGTAAAGGGAAAGCAGCAGGCCCAGACGGGATCACAGAGGGAGAGATAAGGGAACAGGTGAGGAGGCTCAGTAAAGGGAAAGCAGCAGGCCCAGACGGGATCACAGAGGGAGAGGTAAGGGAACAGGTGAGGAGGGTCAAAAAGGGAAAGCAGCAGGCCCAGACGGGATCACAGAGGGAGAGATAAGGGAACAGGTTAGGAGGCTCAGTAAAGGGAAAGCAGCAGGAGGCCCAGAGGGGATCACAGAGGGAGAGATAAGGGAACATTAGGAGGCTCAGTAAAGGGAAAGCAGCAGGCCAAGAGGGGATCACAGAGGGAGAGATAAGGGAACAGGTTAGGAGGCTCAGTAAAGGGAAAGCAGCAGGCCCAGACGGGATCACAGAGGGAGAGATAAGGGAACAGGTGAGGAGGCTCAGTAAAGGGAAAGCAGCAGGCCCAGATGGGATCACAGAGGGAGAGATAAGGGAACAGGTGAGGAGGGTCAAAAGGGAAAGCAGCAGGCCCAGACGGGATCACAGAGGGAGAGATAAGGGGACAGGTTAGGAGGCTCAGTAAAGGGAAAGCAGCAGGCCAGACAGGATCACAGAGGGAGAGATAAGGGAACATTAGGAGGCTCAGTAAAGGGAAAGCAGCAGGCCCAGAGGGGATCACAGAGGGAGAGATAAGGGAACAGGTTAGGAGGCTCAGTAAAGGGAAAGCAGCAGGCCCAGACGGGATCACAGAGGGAGAGATAAGGGAACAGGTGAGGAGGCTCAGTAAAGGGAAAGCAGCAGGCCCAGACGGGATCACAGAGGGAGAGATAAGGGAACAGGTGAGGAGGGTCAAAAAGGGAAAGCAGCAGGCCCAGACGGGATCACAGAGGGAGAGATAAGGGGACAGGTTAGGAGGCTCAGTAAAGGGAAAGCAGCGGCCCAGACGGGATCACAGAGGGAGAGATAAGGGAACAGGTTCGGAGGCTCAGTAAAGGGAAAGCAGCAGGCCCAGGCGGGATCACAGAGGGAGAGGTAAGGGAACAGGTTAGGAGGCTCAGTAAAGGGAAAGCAGCAGCCCAGAGGGGATCACAGAGGGAGAGATAAGGGAACAGGTTAGGAGGCTCAGTAAAGGGAAAGCAGCAGGTACAGAGGGGATCACAGAGGGAGAGATAAGGGAACAGGTTAGGAGGCTCAGTAAAGGGAAAGCAGCAGGCCCAGAGGGGATCACAGAGGGAGAGATAAGGGAACAGGTGAGGAGGCTCAGTAAAGAAAGGGAAAGCAGCAGGCCAGACGGGATCACAGAGGGAGAGATAAGGGAACATTAGGAGGCTCAGTAAAGGGAAAGCAGCAGGCCCAGAGGGGATCACAGAGGGAGAGATAAGGGAACAGGTTAGGAGGCTCAGTAAAGGGAAAGCAGCAGGCCCAGACGGGATCACATAGGGAGAGATAAGGGAACAGGTTAGGAGGCTCAGTAAAGGGAAAGCAGCAGAGCCCAGAGGGGATCACAGAGGGAGAGATAAGGGAACAGGTTAGGAGGGATCATAGAGGGAGAGATAAGGGAACAGGTTTGGAGGCTCAGAAAAGGGAAAGCAGCAGGCCCAGATGGGATCACAGACGGAGAGATAAGGGAACAGGTTAGGAGGCTCAGTAAAGGGAAAGCAGCAGAGCCCAGGCGGGATCACAGAGGGAGAGAGGGAACAGGTTAGGAGGCTCAGTATGGGGAAAGTAGCAGAGCCCAGGCGGGATCACAGAGGGAGAGATAAGGGAACAGGTGAGGAGGCTCAGCAAAGGGAAAGCAGCAGCCCAGACAGGATCACAGAGGGAGAGATAAGGGAACAGGTTAGGAGGCTCAGTAAAGGGAAAGCAGCAGCCCAGACGGGATCACAGAGGGAGAGATAAGGGAACAGGTAAGGAGGCTCAGTAAAGGGAAAGCAGCAGCCCAGACGGGATCACAGAGGGAGAGAGATAAGGGAACAGGTTAGGAGGCTCAGTAAAGGGAAAGCAGCAGGCCCAGAGGGGATCACAGAGGGAGAGATAAGGGAACAGGTAAGGAGGCTCAGTAAAGGGAAAGCAGCAGAGCCCAGGCGGGATCACAGGGGGAGAGATAAGGGAACAGGTGAGGAGGCTCAGCAAAGGGAAAGCAGCAGCCCAGATGGGATCACAGAGGGAGAGATAAGGGAACAGGTTAGGAGGCTCAGTAAAGGGAAAGCAGCAGCCCAGACGGGATCACAGAGGGAGAGATAAGGGAACAGGTTAGGATGCTCAGTAAAGGGAAAGCAGCAGGCCCAGACGGGATCACAGAGGGAGAGATAAGGGAACAGGTAAGGAGGCTCACTAAAGGGAAAGCAGCAGCCCAGACGGGATCAATGAGGGAGAGATAAGGGAACAGGTGAGGAGGCTCAGTAAAGGGAAAGGAGCAGGCCAGACGGGATCACAGAGGGAGAGATAAGGGAACATTAGGAGGCTCAGTAAAGGGAAAGCAGCAGGCCCAGAGGGGATCACAGAGGGAGAGATAAGGGAACAGGTTAGGAGGCTCAGTAAAGGGAAAGCAGCAGGCCCAGACGGGATCACAGAGGGAGAGATAAGGGAACAGGTGAGGAGGCTCAGTAAAGGGAAAGCAGCAGGCCCAGATGGGATCACAGAGGGAGAGATAAGGGAACAGGTGAGGAGGGTCAAAAAGGGAAAGCAGCAGGCCCAGACGGGATCACAGAGGGAGAGATAAGGGAACAGGTTAGGAGGCTCAGTAAAGGGAAAGCAGCAGGAGGCCCAGAGGGGATCACAGAGGGAGAGATAAGGGAACATTAGGAGGCTCAGTAAAGGGAAAGCAGCAGGCCAAGAGGGGATCACAGAGGGAGAGATAAGGGAACAGGTTAGGAGGCTCAGTAAAGGGAAAGCAGCAGGCCCAGACGGGATCACAGAGGGAGAGATAAGGGAACAGGTGAGGAGGCTCAGTAAAGGGAAAGCAGCAGGCCCAGATGGGATCACAGAGGGAGAGATAAGGGAACAGGTGAGGAGGGTCAAAAGGGAAAGCAGCAGGCCCAGACGGGATCACAGAGGGAGAGATAAGGGGACAGGTTAGGAGGCTCAGTAAAGGGAAAGCAGCAGGCCAGACAGGATCACAGAGGGAGAGATAAGGGAACATTAGGAGGCTCAGTAAAGGGAAAGCAGCAGGCCCAGAGGGGATCACAGAGGGAGAGATAAGGGAACAGGTTAGGAGGCTCAGTAAAGGGAAAGCAGCAGGCCCAGACGGGATCACAGAGGGAGAGATAAGGGAACAGGTGAGGTGGCTCAGTAAAGGGAAAGCAGCAGGCCCAGACGGGATCACAGAGGGAGAGATAAGGGAACAGGTGAGGAGGGTCAAAAAGGGAAAGCAGCAGGCCCAGACGGGATCACAGAGGGAGAGATAAGGGGACAGGTTAGGAGGCTCAGTAAAGGGAAAGCAGCGGCCCAGACGGGATCACAGAGGGAGAGATAAGGGAACAGGTTCGGAGGCTCAGTAAAGGGAAAGCAGCAGGCCCAGGCGGGATCACAGAGGGAGAGGTAAGGGAACAGGTTAGGAGGCTCAGTAAAGGGAAAGCAGCAGCCCAGAGGGGATCACAGAGGGAGAGATAAGGGAACAGGTTAGGAGGCTCAGTAAAGGGAAAGCAGCAGGTACAGAGGGGATCACAGAGGGAGAGATAAGGGAACAGTTTAGGAGGCTCAGTAAAGGGAAAGCAGCAGGCCCAGAGGGGATCACAGAGGGAGAGATAAGGGAACAGGTGAGGAGGCTCAGTAAAGAAAGGGAAAGCAGCAGGCCAGACGGGATCACAGAGGGAGAGATAAGGGAACATTAGGAGGCTCAGTAAAGGGAAAGCAGCAGGCCCAGAGGGGATCACAGAGGGAGAGATAAGGGAACAGGTTAGGAGGCTCAGTAAAGGGAAAGCAGCAGGCCCAGACGGGATCACAGAGGGAGAGATAAGGGAACAGGTGAGGAGGCTCAGTAAAGGGAAAGCAGCAGGCCCAGACGGGATCACAGAGGGAGAGATAAGGGAACAGGTGAGGAGGGTCAAAAAGGGAAAGCAGCAGGCCCAGACGGGATCACAGAGGGAGAGATAAGGGGACAGGTTAGGAGGCTCAGTAAAGGGAAAGCAGCGGCCCAGACGGGATCACAGAGGGAGAGATAAGGGGACAGGTTAGGAGGGTCAATAAAGGGAAAGCAGCAGGCCCAGGAGGGATCACAGAGGGAGAGAGGGAACAGGTTTGGAGGCTCAGAAAAGGGAAAGCAGCAGGCGCAGACGGGATCGCAGAGGGAGAGATAAGGGAACAGGTTAGGAGGGATAGTAAAGGGAAAGCAGCAGAGCCAGTGGGGATCACAGAGGGAGAGATAAGGGAACAGGTTAGGAGGCTCAGTAAAGGGAAAGCAGCAGGTCCAGAGGGGATCACAGAGGGAGAGATAAGGGAACAGGTTAGGAGGCTCAGTAAAGGGAAAGCAGCAGGCCCAGACAGGATCACAGAGGGAGGGATAAGGGAACAGGTGAGGAGGCTCAGCAAAGGGAAAGAAGCAGCCCAGAAGGGATCACAGAGGGAGAGATAAGGGAACAGGTTAGGAGGCTCAGTAAAGGGAAAGCAGCAGGCGCAGAGAGGATCACAGAGGGAAAGATAAGGGGACAGGTTAGGAGGCTCAGTAAAGGGAAAGCAGCAGGCCCAGGCGGGATCACAGAGGGAGAGATAAGGGAACATTAGGAGGCTCAGTAAAGGGAAAGCAGCAGAGCCCAGAGGGGATCACAGAGGGAGTGATAAGGGAACAGGTTAGGAGGCTCAGTAAAGGGAAAGCAGCAGGCACAGTGGGGATCACAGAGGGAGAGATAAGGGAACAGGTTTGGAGGCTCAGTAAAGGGAAAGCAGCAGGCCCAGACGGGATCACAGAGGGAGAGATAAGGGAACAGGTGAGGAGGCTCAGTAAAGGGAAAGCAGCAGGCCAGACGGGATCACAGAGGGAGAGATAAGGGAACAGGTTAGGCGGCTCAGTAAAGGGAAAGCAGCAGGCCCAGGCGGGATCACATAGGGAGAGAGGGAACAGGTTTGGAGGCTCAGAAAAGGGAAAGCAGCAGGCGCAGACGGGATCGCAGAGGGAGAGATAAGGGAACAGGTTAGGAGAGATAGTAAAGGGAAAGCAGCAGAGCCAGAGGGGATCACAGAGGGAGAGATAAGGGAACAGGTTAGGAGGCTCAGTAAAGGGAAAGCAGCAGGTCCAGAGGGGATCACAGAGGGAGAGATAAGTGAACAGGTTAGGCGGCTCAGTAAAGGGAAAGCAGCAGGCCCAGTGGGGATCACAGAGGGAGAGATAAGGGAACAGGTTAGGAGGCTCAGTAAAGGGAAAACAGCAGCCCAGAGGGGATCATAGAGGTAGAGATAAGGGAACAGGTGAGGAGGCTCAGTAAAGGGGAAGCAGCAGAGCCCAGAGGGGATCATAGAGGGAGAGATAAGGGAACAGGTGAGGAGGCTCAGTAAAGGGAAAGCAGCAGGCCCAGGCGGGATCACAGAGGGAGAGATAAGGGAACAGGTTAGGAGGGATCTCAGGGGGAGAGATAAGGGAACAGGTGAGGAGGCTCAGTAAAGGGAAAGCAGCAGGCCCAGACGGGATCACAGAGGGAGAGATAAGGGAACAGGTGAGGAGGCTCAGTAAAGGGGAAGCAGCAGGCCCAGACGGGATCACAGAGGGAGAGATAAGGGAACAGGTTAGGAGGCTCAGTAAAGGGAAAGCAGCAGGCCCAGACGGGATCACAGAGGGAGAGATAAGGGGACAGGTTAGGAGGGTCAATAAAGGGAAAGCAGCAGGCCCAGGCGGGATCACAGAGGGAGAGAGGGAACAGGTTTGGAGGCTCAAAAAAAGGGAAAGCAGCAGGCGCAGACGGGATCACAGAGGGAGAGATAAGGAAACAGGTTAGGAGGCTCAGTATAGGGAAAGCAGCACCCCAGAGGGGATCACAGAGGGAGAGATAAGGGAACAGGTTAGGAGGCTCAGAAAAGGGAAAGCAGCAGGCGCAGACGGGATCACAGAGGGAGAGATAAGGGAACAGGTGAGGAGGCTCAGTAAAGGGAAAGCAGCAGGTCCAGAGGGGATCACAGAGGGAGAGATAAGGGAACAGGTGAGGAGGCTCAGTAAAGGGAAAGCAGGAGGCCCAGAGGGGATCACAGAGGGAGAGATAAGGGAACAGGTGAGGAGGCTCAGAAAAGGGAAAGCAGCAGGCCCAGACGGGATCAAAGAGGGAGAGATAAGGGAACAGGTGAGGAGGCTCAGTAAAGGGAAAGCAGCAGGAGGCCCAGAGGGGATCACAGAGGGGGAGATAAGGGAACAGGTTAGGAGGCTCAGTAAAGGGAAAGCAGCAGGCCCAGACGGGATCACAGAGGGAGAGATAAGGGAACAGGTGAGGAGGCTCAGTAAAGGGAAAGAAGCAGACCCAGACGGGATCACAGAGGGAGAGATAAGGGAACAGATTAGGAGGCTCAGTAAAGGGAAAGCGGCAGGCCCAGACGGGATCACAGACGGAGAGATAAGGGGGTTAGGAGGCTCAGTAAAGGGAAAGCAGCAGAGCCCAGGCGGGATCACAGAGGGAGAGATAAGGGAACAGGTTAGGAGGCTCAGTAAAGGGAAAACAGCAGAGCCCAGGCGGGATCACAGAGGGAGAGATAAGGGAACAGGTGAGGAGGCTCAGCAAAGGGAAAGCAGCAGCCCAGACGGGATCACAGAGGGAGAGATAAGGGAACAGGTTAGGAGGCTCAGTAAAGGGAAAGCAGCAGCCCAGACGGGATCACAGAGGGAGAGATAAGGGAACAGGTTAGGAGGCTCAGTAAAGGGAAAGCAGCAGGCCCAGACGGGATCACAGAGGGAGAGATAAGGGAGCAGGTAAGGAGGCTCAGTAAAGGGAAAGCAGCAGCCCAGACGGGATCACAGAGGGAGAGAGATAAGGGAACAGGTTAGGAGGCTCAGTAAAGGGAAAGCAGCAGGCCCAGAGGGGATCACAGAGGGAGAGATAAGGGAACAGGTAAGGAGGCTCAGTAAAGGGAAAGCAGCACGCCCAGACGGGATCACAGAGCGAGAGATAAGGGAACAGGTAAGGAGGCTCAGTAAAGGGAAAGCAGCAGAGCCCAGAGGGGATCACAGTGGGAGAGATAAGGGAACAGATTAGGAGGCTCAGTAAAGGAAAAGCAGCAGCCCAGACGGGATCACAGAGGGAGAGATAAGGGAACAGGTTAGGAGGCTCAGTAAAGGGAAAGCAGCAGCCCAGACGGGATCACAGAGGGAGAGATAAGGGAACAGGTTAGGAGGCTCAGTAAAGGGAAAGCAGCAGCCCAGACGGGATCACAGAGGGAGAGATAAGGGAACAGGTGAGGAGGCTCAGTAAAGGGAAAGCAGCAGAGCCAGACGGGATCACAGAGGGAGATATAAGGGAACAGGTGAGGAGGCTCAGTAAAGGGAAAGCAGCAGGCCCAGATGGGATCACAGAGGGAAAGATAAGGGAACAGGTTAGGAGGCTCAGTAAAGGGAAAGCAGCAGACCCAGACGGGATCACAGAGGGAGAGATAAGGGAACAGGTAAGGAGGCTCAGTAAAGGGAAAGCGGCAGGCCCAGGCGGGATCACAGAGGGAGAGATAAGGGAACAGGTTAGGAGGCTCAGTAAAGGGAAAGCAGCAGAGCCCAGGCGGGATCACAGAGGGAGAGATAAGGGAACAGGTGAGGAGGCTCAGCAAAGGGAAAGCAGCAGCCCAGACGGGATCACAGAGGGAGAGATAAGGGAACAGGTTAGGAGGCTCAGTAAAGGGAAAGCAGCAGCCCAGACGGGATCACAGAGGGAGAGATAAGGGAACAGGTTAGGAGGCTCAGTAAAGGGAAAGCATCAGGCCCAGACGGGATCACAGAGGGAGAGATAAGGGAACAGGTAAGGAGGCTCAGTAAAGGGAAAGCAGCAGCCCAGACGGGATCACAGAGGGAGAGAGATAAGGGAACAGGTTAGGAGGCTCAGTAAAGGGAAAGCAGCAGGCCCAGAGGGGATCACAGAGGGAGAGATAAGGGAACAGGTAAGGAGGCTCAGTAAAGGGAAAGCAGCACGCCCAGACGGGATCACAGAGCGAGAGATAAGGGAACAGGTAAGGAGGCTCAGTAAAGGGAAAGCTGCAGAGCCCAGAGGGGATCACAGTGGGAGAGATAAGGGAACAGATTAGGAGGCTCAGTAAAGGGAAAGCAGCAGCCCAGACGGGATCACAGAGGGAGAGATAAGGGAACAGGTTAGGAGGCTCAGTAAAGGGAAAGCAGCAGAGCCCAGAGGGGATCACAGTGGGAGAGATAAGGGAACAGATTAGGAAGCTCAGTAAAGGGAAAGCAGCAGCCCAGACGGGATCACAGAGGGAGAGATAAGGGAACAGGTTAGGAGGCTCAGTAAAGGGAAAGCAGCAGCCCAGACGGGATCACAGAGGGAGAGATAAGGGAACAGGTTAGGAGGCTCAGTAAAGGGAAAGCAGCAGGCCCAGACGGGATCACAGAGGGAGAGATAAGGGAACAGGTAAGGAGGCTCAGCAAAGGGAAAACAGCAGGCCCAGAGGGGATCACAGAGGGAGAGATAAGGGAACAGGTAAGGAGGCTCAGTAAAGGGAAAGCAGCTCGCCCAGACGGGATCACAGAGCGAGAGATAAGGGAACAGGTAAGGAGGCTCAGTAAAGGGAAAGCAGCAGAGCCCAGAGGGGATCACAGTGGGAGAGATAAGGGAACAGATTAGGAGGCTCAGTAAAGGGAAAGCAGCAGCCCAGACGGGATCACAGAGGGAGAGATAAGGGAACAGGTTAGGAGGCTCAGTAAAGGGAAAGCAGCAGAGCCCAGAGGGGATCTCAGTGGGAGAGATAAGGGAACAGATTAGGAGGCTCAGTAAAGGGAAAGCAGCAGCCCAGACGGGATCACAGAGGGAGAGATAAGGAACAGGTTTGGTGGCTCAGAAAAGGGAAAGCAGCAGGCACAGACGGGATCACAGAGGGAGAGATAAGGGAACAGGTTAGGAGGCTCAGTAAAGGGAAAGCAGCGGGCCCAGAGGGGATTACAGAGGGAGAGAGGGAACAGGTTAGGAGGCTCAGTAAAGGGAAACATCAGAGCCCAGAGGGGATCACAGAGGGAGAGATAAGGGAACAGGTTAGGAGGCTCAGTAAAGGGAAAGCAGCAGAGCCCAGAGGGGATCACAGAGGGAGAGATAAGGGAACAGGTTAGGAGGCTCAGTAAAGGGAAAGCAGCAGCCCAGACGGGATCACAGAGGGAGAGATAAGGGAACAGGTTAGGAGGCTCAGTAAAGGGAAAGCAGCAGGCCCAGAGGGGATCACAGAGGGAGAGATAAGGGAACAGGTCTGGAGGCTCAGAAAAGGGAAAGCAGCAGGCGCAGACGGGATCACAGAGGGAGAGATAAGGGAACAGGTTAGGAGGCTCAGTAAAAGGAAAGCAGCAGAGCCAGACGGGATCACAGAGGGAGAGATAAGGGAACAGGTTAGGAGGCTCAGTAAAGGGAAAGCAGCAGGCCCAGACGGGATCACAGAGGGAGAGATAAGGGAACAGGTAAGGAGGCTCATTAAAGGGAAAGCAGCAGCCCAGACGGGATCACAGAGGGAGAGAGATAAGGGAACAGGTTAGGAGGCTCAGTAAAGGGAAAGCAGCAGCCCAGAGGGGATCACAGAGGGAGAGATAAGGGAACAGGTAAGGAGGCTCAGTAAAGGGAAAGCAGCACGCCCAGACGGGATCACAGAGCGAGAGATAAGGGAACAGGTAAGGAGGCTCAGTAAAGGGAAAGCAGCAGAGCCCAGGTGGGATCACAGAAGGAGAGATAAGGGAACAGGTGAGGAGGCTCAGCAAAGGGAAAGCAGCAGCCCAGACGGGATCACAGAGGGAGAGATAAGGGAACAGGTTAGGAGGCTCAGTAAAGGGAAAGCAGCAGCCCAGACGGGATCACAGAGGGAGAGATAAGGGAACAGGTTAGGAGGCTCAGTAAAGGGAAAGCAGCAGGCCCAGAGGGGATCACAGAGGGAGAGATAAGGGAACAGGTAAGGAGGCTCAGTAAAGGGAAAGCAGCACGCCCAGACGGGATCACAGAGCGAGAGATAAGGGAACAGGTAAGGAGGCTCAGTAAAGGGAAAGCAGCAGAGCCCAGGCGGGATCACAGAGGGAGAGATAAGGGAACAGGTTAGGAGGCTCAGTAAAGGGAAAGCAGCAGGAGGCCCAGACGGGATCACAGAGGGAGAGATAAGGGAACAGGTTAGGAGGCTCAGTAAAGGGAAAGCAGCAGGCCCAGAGGGGATCACAGAGGGAGAGATAAGGGAACAGGTTAGGAGGCTCAGTAAAGGGAAAGCAGCAGGCCCAGAGGGGATCACAGAGGGAGAGATAAGGGAACAGGTTAGGAGGCTCAGAAAAGGGAAAGCAGCAGGAGGCCCAGGCGGGATCACAGAGGGAGAGATAAGGGAACAGGTTTGGAGGCTCAGAAAAGGGAAAGCAGCAGAGCCCAGAGGGGATCACAGAGGGAGAGATAAGGGAACAGGTGAGGAGGCTCAGTAAAGGGACAGCAGCAGGCCCAGGCGGGATCACAGAGGGAGAGAGGGAACAGGTTAGGAGTGATCCAGCGCTGATAATAAAAATAATTTCTCCTATCATGCTTTGGTCATCCAGGTGCAATTATTTCTCTAACACACACACTATATCCATATGACGGTGGGGCCCATAACACTGCACATGGGCGTAGGAAGTGTGGGGGACGCGGGGGATATATCCCCCCCAGATTTTGGAGTGGGGGGGACACGGGGGACAAGGGTGGGGGGGACGAGGGGACAAAAGAATTTCCCCTCTCCCTTCTGTTATGCACAGGGCCATTAGCGCGCAAAAGCGCTAATTAATGGCCCTGCACTTGACCTGTCTGCAGTCAAAGAGGCCACCCGCCCTCTGCCCTTTGTTATGCTGCAGTAAGGTTCAGCCACTCTGGGACAGGCAGAGAAGGAAAAAAAAACTCTGTCTCTTTTACGTCATGCCCAGAGAAGGCAGGACAGTGTCCACTTCTCCTGTTCTGCCTCTGGCAGCTGCCCTCCTTCGTCTCTCTTTTTATTCCTCCACCTCTTTCTGTCTCTGTCTGGCTCCTCCTTAAGTGCTGATTTCAAGAGACAGCTCTTACGTACTCTCTCTTGCCTCTCCTTTTCAAAATACGAAAAATATTTAAATACCGAACTAAAGCAACACAGAGTGGTCAGCAGACAGGCCAGGTTGTTATTTACATCCACGCACATTAGCGCTGCTTTACAGAAGTTGCCAGTGAAGCGCTACTTTCTTTTTATCTTCTTTCTTTGAACAACATTGTTTTCCTAAAGGGACTGCAATGCCTGGCTGATGGGTGGAGTGGAAAATGTTTAATATGATCTTTTTCACCTGTTTTAATTATTTTATGTGTACCGCTGTTCTGTGTTTAGGGATGTGGTCTTTTTTAAACCAAACTGCTTACATTTTGTAAGGATATAAGCAATGGACATTGAAACGGGTCCCTTCCTGGTCCTGTGTCATGTCCTGACCTTTTCAGGTAAAATCACTTACTGATATCTGAATAATGAGCTTAAAACCCTTAAGGTAACCATGTTCCTGCTTACATTTCACATGCTTTGCTTATCCTTGCACTCCCTATGTGTGTTTGCTTTTCTCAGGGGTTATTACTTTTTCTCAGGCAGCATTTTACTCTTGCCTAGTGCATAATTTGAATTGAGTCACAGCACAATTGGGTTGTAGCTGAAGGCAGTGCAAGTTTCTCCCAGTGGGGCAGTATGGTGTTCAGTGTGGGAGAGGATGTGGCACTCTGGCCAGAGCTGCCGAATTTGGAACTGGAGAACCATGTTCAGCCTTTATGATCAGTCCACCTGACCACTCTCCTGACAGAGCACATTCCGATGCTACACCTTAGAAGGCCCAATAGACCTTAGAAGCCCTGGTGTCTTAGCACCAGCAGGTGGACCCTAAAGGTGGCAAGTGTAAGTTAACTTTGAAGGCCTGTCCACCACAATCCTTGCAGTTCACCTCAAGTCTTGCGGGCAGGCATACGAAGAAGCACACCCTAGAGCGACAGTGACTCTGTCACTGAGGTCACAAGACCCTTGAGCCCAGTCCACCTCACCCATTGGTACCTCCATTGGCCTTTTTCAGCACTAGTAGTGCAACGTACCAGGGGTTGGCAATGCAGGATTTGCATGCACACCAAACTTAGGGGGGTGATTATAATGGCGGTGGGACCGCCACATCACCCCGTCGGTGACGGTCCCACCGCCATCGGTGACTACATCACCGCCCGCCATATTACAATGGCGGGCGGTTCCCTGGCAGTCGGAAAGACCGATCGCCACGCACCCAACGGACTCCTTGAGCCCGCCTGTGCGGCGGAGGGGCTCGTAGTTCCTACAATGCTGGTGATGTCTACCAGGCACCCCAGTAAGGATTACGATGTCCCTTACCCGCCAGCCTATCCATGGTGGTTCACCAGTCATAGAAAAGCTTGCGGAAAGGGTCATTGGGGGCCCGTAGCAGGCCCCTTTACCCCCGGCCCCAGACATGGGACCTGAGAGGCACCTATGGTGCCCCCCTACATATCACTGCACCATGTGACACTGTCACGTAGTGCAGTGATATATGTAACATGTCCCTTTTTTACATTGCGGCGGGTGATGCAGCCATCAGCACCTGCCGCAATGTAAAAGATGGGCATTGCGAACGCCGTAGTGGCGGTCGCATTGTAATGCCTGCCGTGGGGCCGCTGCTTTGTAGGCAAGCTGTCCCATTCCCCAATTCGATGGCGGACTGACAGAAGTTCACCTGCCATCGTAATCAGCCTCTAAGTTCACAAACTTCAAGGTTTCTGCTTCGTGCACAAACACTTTTAACACGTGCAGCCTGCTTTTGGGCCACTGGAGTTATGCAGCAATGGAGGCCAAAATTATGTCGCAGTGTTGACTAAATTATGCAGCAAAAAAAAAGGCTGCAGCATAATGCGGTACATTTTATGATACTTTGTTATTTTGACTTATTTATACATACTAACAGCCTCTGCAAAGCTTTTGCCTCATTAGTACCTGTGTAACATACAAATGCAGCAGTGAGAAAGGTGACCAGTCAACCTTTGCAAAGCGCCCTACACTTCACAGTAACATAAGTCACATTTCTTTTAGTAATTTTTGATCCGTTTGAGCTACAAAATAGTTTTGGGTGAAATTGTTAGATTATGCAGCAGATGATGTATTATGTGGCAAATATGGTACAGCCATAATTAAGTGGAAAACATTTTTCAAACTAGGATATTTTACCATTCATGGTTGAACTGCACTTGTGGAATAAGTGAGTAGAAGTGCTGATGACAGAAACTGGGTGGATCCGCTCTTCAGGCCGGAGATAAAATGCAGAAAGGGCCAGACTAGCCACTCTGGCATTTCCTTTGTGGGCTGCAAGCTAAGGATGCCTAATTTAAGCTGATGGCTGCATAAGGGACCCAACTGCATTCTTTGTTAGAGACCTGTACCTTTTTTAAACCATCGGACTGTGAAACCGAACAAGAGAGAGAAAGGCATTAAGGGGTGTGGGCAGAAGGAGGAAGGGAAATATGGAAAACAGAGAAAAGGGAGAAAGCAAAGATGAGAAAGAACCTGGAAGAGTGAGATAATGTGGCGGGAGAGTATGTTGGTGGATGAAGGAGGCAGGAGCTGAAATCAAATATACAGCCTTGGTATTCAACAACCCAGCTCTTCCACGGATTCCCCAACAACCACCCTTTAACAATGCCCCTCAAGCAGGGCCGGACTGGCCATAGCGGGCACCGGGCGTTTCCCCGGTAGGCCACTAGGGTGGGGGCCGGTTTTGGGCCCCTGGGGGGCTGTTTTTGTTATCGGGGGTCGGCAATATCGGCCCCCTGTAACAAAATCGGCCGAAACCGGCCCTCGTAAACTGCTCGGCTGCCCTCCCCCTCACCCCAGGGGGGGCCGGCTGAGCAGTTTGCCAGGGCTGGTTTCTGTTCCCAGTCCGGCCCTGCCCTCAAGTCTCCAGAACCACTCTCTCAGATGCATTTAATTAGTTATATAGCACCACTCATACCAGTACAGGGTGTCAGCACTTTACATCACTCACACTACACAGAGGCAGTCAATCATAGGTGTGTAAATCAGTGTATAGGAAATGTTACATAAAACTACAGGGTGTAGGAGTCGCATGTCATCCATACTTGTAGACAGTATTGTTTTAGAGTGCTTGGTCTGGATGTTGGAAAGTGGGTTATTAGTAGGGGCAAATATATATCTGTCCCCGGCAATAAGGCCACTACCTCAATATCTGGCTCAGTACCGGTCTTCAAAAATTATTCTCTTGCTCAACCCTTGGTAGCTTGGCTGTGAGCAGGCCGGCTTAACTTCAAAGACAGGTATGTAAAGCATTTAAAAATACCAATTCAGTAAATAAAGACACAACACACAATAAAAATCCAACACCAATTTATAAAAATAGGAAATATTTTTCTCTTTAAAATGAAAAAAATCCAATGTAGGGAACCAGGGATATGACTTTTTAAAGATTTAGCACTATATAGCACATAGCAACGTATAGCGCCTATTGGTACATCTGGTCACGCTAGACCTGCTCAAAGTCAAAGTTTCAGGCCGACCCCGATGAAGCGCTGCGGGGCTACTCCTTGCGGTAGGTTTCGTTCAAAGTTTTTACCTTCTGACTTAGAAACTTTTCTGGAGCTTTTCTTCCTGTGTGTCCCTCGAAGTTCTCAGCCAGCGCTGATTTGGTGAGGATTCACCCGCTTGCCTTGCAACGAGCTTGCGGACAAACTTATGGAAGTCCAACCTCTAGAGTTTTCCGGCGGGACGAGCCAGTGATCCAGGCCGGCACACAGTTGATGGTGGGTGGCTTGGCTCTCGTGGTTGGTCCCAGTCACCTTTTCTACGTTCGGAATTAGAAACTTTTACAAAGCTTTTTCTTGTGGGGTCCCTCGATGCTCTTCACTAGGCTAGATTCAGTGAGGGTTTGCTTACTTGGGTTCCCGCCTACAGCCGATCAAACTCTGGAAGTCGGACCCCTGGAGCTTTTCAGCGGGAGGAACCTGGACGGCAGGCCAACTCATGGTCGATGGTTGCCAGCTTGGCTGGCCAGAGCGAGTCGGTCCACTTATGGAGCTTATTCCAAAGTTGCTCCAAACTTCTCCAAACCTCTGGAACTTCTTCCTGAAGTTTTCCAAAGGGTCTCAAAGTGTCCAAAACTTACTCCAAGGGTCTGGAATCTCCAAGATGGTCCTTGAAAGAGACTTCAGTTCCCACAATCCACTTTGACAAAACCCCTACAAATTTACTGGTAGTACTCCAGGCTAGGGATTCTTGATGGTGTTGGTCCAGGTGAGCTCTGTTAACCTTCAGCTTGCAGGGAGTCCACTCTTTAGTCCTTATGAAGCAAGGTAGTCCACAGGGCTGTAATTCCAGATTGTGCAATAGTTGCTCCTCAGCAGGGACCCTTCTTCACGCATGTTTCAAGCAGCATCATCTGAGAGGCTCTGTCCCTCTCAGATACTTATTCCAAGTTCTCTGGGTCAAGAAGGAGGTCACTCCTGTCGAATGAGGTGCAGGGCAACGCTCAAGGGTATGACTACATCCTTTAAAGTGTGGCATTATTTTCTCACCAAGAGCACAATTTCTCCAAAATTCATCATGGCTGATTTTCCAGCAAAGGGAGCAAAACTAACTTAACCAGCCTAGAGGATGGCTTCATCTACATAGGTTCACTCCCCTTACATCTGGGAATCCCTCCTTAATCCCCCCCCATCCGGCTGTGGGGAAGGGGGGAGAGGTGTAAATGGAAGTGATTTCTCCAGCTTGTCTCCTCCTTCCCTTGAAGAGCATTATTTACTACTCCTCCCCCTGGCTCTGGCATTCCCATGCCCAGCAACCTCTCCTCCCAGAAAGGCTTCCTAACCCCAGGGGCCATTTATCACCTCTTCAAACAGCCAGGCGAATCCACTTACCTCAGACCAATAAAGGCAGAGCACTAGAGGGCTGAATTGTGGCTTACAGACAAGAAAGTCGTATAACTTCTTGTCTGTACATTTTAGAATAAATTCAACAATACCACATTGTTGCCTTTATCATTAACATTCTTCTGAGTCCTTTAATGCTAGTTGTATGGCTTTACTTTCTCCAGTTATTAATTAATAACCTCTTGCAATGTTAACCTATGGGCTGGGGAACTGCAATGGAAAAACGAACTGGCCAATTTCTCCAATACCAGGGCCTAAATAAGGACCCTGCTTATACCTACAGGACACCCCACCCCTGGAACACCTAGGAAAGACTTTAGGGGTTCTGATTATATCAAAATATTGCAGATCCTCACTTTACAGTGCTCCTAGCACAAAAGTCGATTTTGGGAAGCACTTTACTACAACGTAGGCAGTGAAATGTGCAATTTCACTAAACCCAGGGCATATAAAACTCATTTTATTAGGGTCCTTCTTGTAGATACCTGACCCCCCACCCCTAGGACACCTAGGTGAAACCGTGGGGATACCTAATATGCCCCAACATTGTAGTTTATCAATTTGTAAGTGCCCCAAACTCAAAAGTCAAGTTTGGGCACAATTTGCATTTTAAAAGCTGTCCTGCAACACACGCCTGCTTTTAAACTGACCTCGGGCTTCAGCAGTGCACACATGCAAGCGCAGGAAGGGCTGCTGGCCTCTAAACTGCCATGCTCTATTATATACTAGGGACTTAAAGGTAGTTCTAATCCCCCTGCCCTATTATGTACTAGGGCCTTATAGGAGAGGTCATGCCAATCATAGGGATACCCTAACCCGTAGCGCACCCTAGTGTATGTAGGTGTTTTCACTGTATTTGTAAGTGTCTCTTTCAGCATAGCACTGGCCCTGGGCCTGGTTAGGCAGAGCCCAGGGTCAGTCAGCAAAAAAAAGTTGGGGAGTGCCCAGGGCACAGGTTGGCTTTGCAACACTAGAGAAGCACAAACTCAGAATTTAAAACATAACACCATGGGGGTTCTCTTTAATAATCAGAATTGATTTCCATCCTAATGAACCCATTTTCCAACATTAGAATAATGAAAGACTGGGGGAAAAGCATAATACTCTAATCTATACCTTGCAGTTTTCATGCAGCTCTTTGATGACGGTTAATAGCTCACTGTTCAATGTTAGGATTTTAACTTATAAACTGCAAATAGCAAAAGAATCTCTCAGACAAAAGAAGTAACTCACTGACCTATTTACATTATATGCATTTTGTGATCTGCATGTTACACGTTCTTTGCAGCAGGCACATTAACACACTGTGGCTACCTTACCATGAGTCAAAACGTCCACTAGACAAACCTCTGATCTCTCTCAATAAAGGACATTAATCACCAAAGTAATCTTCACATTTTTATTGTTGCTTGCTGGAGACCAGGAATGCAGCAGCAGGTACTTTTCAAACCATAATGCACTTGCAAACACGATGCCCTCACCCGAAGTCGGCGACCTTTGTTTGCTTGGTGCATGAAGATGCAAGATTCATCTACATGTTTTTTTAAACATTTGGTCTGATTACTATGTAATGTAAATAACAATAAAGCATACATGCAAACTGTGACTATATGCCTGCTTTTCTCAATATTTCACTTCAAAACTATGCGATTGTATTTGTTTAATGGGTGATGATTTGTATAGGGTCACTGAAAAGTCCACAAGATTGTCCCTGTCCCCCCCAGAATTTTTGTGTCTCCTACGCCCCTGACACTGCATATACATTCACTTACTCATTTGTTCCCTGGATTTCCTCTGACAAAGAACCTAGAAGAAAAACGATTTGCTGGAAGGAGACGGGATACCTCTTTTTCATGACATAATATTTCTCATTTGCTTTAAGGTATTCCGCTCATTGGTCGATGGACCAACTAGTAGGAATCAGTTGATGGTGATTAAGACCAGCTCAATCACAATGAACTCTTTTACCACTTCAGTATAAATCATTAAACTTAAAGAAATTCACTGAGACATTTGCTTAAAGAATAATAACGTTTATATAAAGTTTTGAAATCAGGAAATTGAAATTAAGTTTTATTATTCAGATTATTGCATTTATCATCAATATAAGAATAGTTTAAAATTGCAAAGCACTTTTATTAGACGGAAAAATGAGGTTATCATAATAAGTACTCTATAGATCAATCTATCTATCTCTCTGGGGAAAGCCTAATAATTCTAATAAAAATCTATCAATTAAAAGTTCTCCTAAAGCTGCATCTTTATACTCAACTGACAAAGGAAAATAACAGCAGCAGCATCAGCTCGTCAGCATCAGCAACCGCAAACTCTCCCATCTACAGCATCTAATTTCTTCAGCATCTCCCGCAGCATGTCCGCAGCATTCGAACAGCATTCTAACCCCTCCCACCAAGAGTAGGTCTTCTTATACCCTAATTCTAGCTTACAACATAAAATGTTTCTTCTTCATGGCGCGATGCATTCTCATTGGTCAAACTCTCGGGTCCATATACATTTTTATCAAACTTCCTGGTCTTAACCAGTTCCGTGTGGAATGTCCATGCAAGCATCGTTTCTCACAGTTCATGCACTTGCTCATCCGTTTCGATCGGTCCAAATTGTATCTTTTTCTGCTACATTTTGTGTAATACGGTACTGTCTATTGATTCAACCAGGCTTCTCACGCTTCTTGCTGATCATCTTGGCACAATCTGCTCAGAAGGGTCACAGCAGCCTTGACCATACTTTCATCTTAGCCTCTTGGCATCAGCACGTGATCATCCCTTTTCCACAGCTTTTCTCCTCTATCACATGGTCTCATCCGCTCATGCGCACTCTAGTAACTCGCGGCCATTTTATATTGCTGCTCGGCAGGCCTAAGCGCACTATTTTCAAAGATAAACAAACTGTTATTAAAACAAAGAAATATAATCCCTTTCGTTTCCCTCCCGTCTTTCTACGTACCCCAATTAGGTATTACCTAGCAGAAGCAACATATAAAGCTGTCCCTTACTTACCATCACTTTATTTTGCAACCACACATTTTATTTGAAAGCACAAATCATGCATTTATTATTGAATTAGTACGCAAAATTTTATATTATGTTAGACACGTAAACAATTACAAGTCAATTAATTTGCACACTGAATTGCGTATTACCATCAACCCTTAACATACATTGTTGGTTATTTACTTAACGAACATGTTTATTAATATTGTACGAAAATATTAGGAGGTTAAATTTTTATATTTACCCTGCTCCATCAGGAGGCTCAGTAAAGGGAAAGCAGCAGAGCCCAGAGGGGATCACAGAGGGAGAGATAAGGGAACAGGTTAGGAGGCTCAGTAAAGGGAAAGCAGCAGAGCCCAGAGGGGATCACAGAGGGAGAGATAAGGGAACAGGTTAGGAGGCTCAGTAAAGGGAAAGCAGCAGAGCCCAGATGGGATCACAGAGGGAGCGATAAGGGAACAGGTTAGGAGGGATAGTAAAGGGAAAGCAGCAGAGCCCAGAGGGGATCACAGAGGGAGAGATAAGGGAACAGGTTCGGAGGCTCAGTAAAGGGAAAGCAGCAGAGCCCAGAGGGGATCACAGAGGGAGAGATAAGGGAACAGGTTAGGAGGCTCAGTAAAGGGAAAGCAGCAGGTCCAGAGGGGATCACAGAGGGAGAGATAAGGGGACAGGTTAGGAGGTTCAGTAAAGGGAAAGCAGCAGAGCCAGAGGGGATCACAGAGGGAGAGATAAGGGGACAGGTTAGGAGGCTCAGTAAAGGGAAAGCAGCAGGTCCAGAGGGGATCACAGAGGGAGAGATAAGGGGACAGGTTAGGAGGTTCAGTAAAGGGAAAGCAGCAGCCCAGAGGGGATCACAGAGGGAGAGATAAGGGAACAGGTTTGGAGGCTCAGTAAAGGGAAGGCAGCAGGCCCAGATGGGATCACATCTGAATTCTATAAACATTGTTTAACTCTTTGGTCTTTTACTGAGTATCTTATTTTAATGAGATACCTCTGGAAAGCTGTTAAATTCCACCTTCCTAATATGATGCAACTGTAGTTATGATCCTTAAGCCGGGTAAAGATGCTAGGTTAGCAGATTCCTACAGACCTATATCTTAGTTGAACTGTGATTACAAAATGATTACAGGAATCTTGGATAAGAGTTTGTCAGCTGTCCTTCAAACGTTGATCCATTATGATCACAGGGGTTTGTGCCTGGAAGGAAGCTGTATGAATTAACCCAATGACTTATCGTTGCGAATGATACGGCCGAGGCCTCTAATCTCCTGTTAACAATCGCAAGAATTGATGCTGCTAAAGCAATTGACAGGGTTAATTGGGTCTATCTTTGGGAGGTATTGCAGGATTATGGTTTCAGCAGCAATGTTACTGAAGTTGTGCAAATGCTATATAAGGTGCCGGCAGCTAAGATTTTGGATGGCGAACTTACAGCTTCGTTTCAGATATCCAGGGGAACTAGGCAGCGGTGTCCTTTGTCGCCAATTCTGTTCCGTGTATATATTGAGCCCTTTTCCCAGATGATTCGGCAGGATTAGACCATTCTTCCCTTTGAAGCTGCAGGGTTACCACCAGAATAGCTCTGTATGCTGATGACACAGTTCTGTATACACCGAACCCAGAGCTCTCTGTTCCACAGCTTGAGATGCATGCCAGAGATTTTGGGAGTCTGTCACGATATCTAATCAATAAGGGGAAGACAGAGATTATGACATGGGCTAAAGAGAAGGTAGGGCTTCAAACCAGAAACCAGATTAGGAACCATGGGAGCATCGTAACTCAGAGTTTGGAGGAAATACCGGATGTAAACTTAACTAATGTATCCCATTGTTAATTAGGAAAAAATCGATGCTGATATGACAAATTATACATTCATTTATGTGAACAAAATCGCCTCCTTATTAACAAATTCACCCGTTGTGAATGCCACATCAACCCCGACTCGCAAATACGTATCCAGCAAGCACTGAGACCTAGGCCCAAGGTTACTGATTGACAGGCCACAGGTGGGGTGGCACGTAGCCGGCAGACAAATGCATGGACGGAAAACCTGAGATCAATCCCACAGATTAGTGAAGCGACATTACAATGGTTAAGGGAGATTAGCCCCAATAAAACATGCATGGCTGGAGGGGGTATGCGCACTCCAAAAACACCATAAAGTCAGATGCCACATGAGTTAGGAACATAGAGCAAATCAGATCACGGCACACGCAGACATCTGGACACTTTAACCACTGGCCGCATTTTGTCCTTGCAAGGTCGAGGCCCACCTGGATTTTCCAGTAAAATTAATTTATGACTCTAGAGGCAGCAACTTACATTCCTCTCCCAACAAGGATCTCCAGAAACATTTTATTGCCTATAATGAATTGTATATAAGAATGTTACAGATCGATTGTAATTTGAGACAGTCCTCAGACCCTGTGCTTGTAACTGTACTCCCGGCCGCTATGTTTAATTAAACAAAGTGTTCCTGTTTTGCCAAACGTCTCTTGTTTTTCAAAGGTATTTCATGTTCAAGCAACACCGTGATATAGATGCTTGCCTTACAAGATGGAGGGAAAATCTGCCCCTCGGTATCTATGGGAGGGTGAACATCATTAAGATGCTGGCTCTTCCTATGGTGATCTTCTTGTTTAACACTAAACCCCTTCCTTTCCCCAAAAAGCTTTTTGCAGAAATTGCAAGGGAGGGTCAGCAGCTTCATATGGACATCGAGGGGAGCCAGGGTCTCATGAAAGAAGCTCAGGAGGAGACTGAAGCAAGGGAGGGTCGGCAGCTTTATATGGGCATCCAGGGGAGCCAGGATCTCATGAAAGAAGCTCCGGAGGAGACTGAAGCAAGGAAGGGTCAGCAGCTTCATATGGGCATCCAGGGGAGCCAGGATCTCATGGAAGAAGGAGGAGACTGAAGCAAGGGAGGGTCGGCAGCTTTATATGGGCATCCAGGGGAGCCAGGATCTCATGAAAGAAGGAGGAGACTGAAGCAAGGGAGGGTCGGCAGCTTTATATGGGCATCCAGGGGAGCCAGGATCTCATGAAAGAAGGAAGAGACTGAAGCAAGGGAGGGTCGGCAGCTTTATATGGGCATCCAGGGGAGCCAGGATCTCATGAAAGAAGGAGGAGACTGAAGCAAGCGTTATATGAGCATCCAGGGGAGCCAGGATCTCATGAAAGAAGGAGGAGACTGAAGCAAGCTTTATATGAGCATCCAGGGGAGCCAGGATCTCACGAAAGAAGGAGGAGACTGAAGCAAGCTTTATATGAGCATCCAGGGGAGCCAGGATCTCATGAAAGAAGGAGGAGACTGAAGCAAGCTTTATATGAGCATCCAGGGGAGCCAGGATCTCACGAAAGAAGGAGGAGACTGAAGCAAGCTTTATATGAGCATCCAGGGGAGCCAGGATCTCTTGAAAGAAGCTCCGGAGGAGACTGAAGCAAGGGAGGGTCGGCAGCTTTATATGGGCGTCCAGGGGAGCGAGGCTCTCACGAAAGAAGGAGGAGACTGAAGCAAGCTTTATATGAGCATCCAGGGGAGCCAGGATCTCATGAAAGAAGCTCCGGAGGAGACTGAAGCAAGGGAGGGTCGGCAGCTTTATATGAGCATCCAGGGGAGCCAGGATCTCATGAAAGAAGCTCCGGAGACTGAAACAAGGGAGGGTCGGCAGCTTTATATGGGCATCTAGGGAGCCAGGATCTCATGAAAGAAGGAGGAGACTGAAGCAAGGGAGGGTCAGCAGCTTTATATGGGCGTCCAGGGGAGCCAGGATCTCATGAAAGAAGGAGGAGACTGAAGCAAGGGAGGGTCGGCAGCTTTATATGGGCATCGAGGGGAGCCAGGATATCACAAAAGAAGGTGGAGACTGAAGGAAGGGAGGGTCAGCAGCTTTATATGGGCATCCAGGGGAGCCGGGATCTCATGAAAGAAGCTCCGGAGGAGACTGAAGCAAGGGAGAGGCAGCAGCTTTATATGGGCATCCAGGAGAGCCAGGATCTCACGAAAGAAGACAGCGGAGACTAAAGCAAGGGAGGGTCGGCAGCTTTATATGGGCATCCAGGGGAGCCAGGATCTCACGAAAGAAGCTCCGGAGGAGACTGAAGCAAGGGAGGGTCAGCAGCTTTATATGGGCATCCAGGAGAGCCAGGATCTCACGAAAGAAGACAGGGGAGATTGAAGCAAGGGAGGGTCGGCAGCTTTATATGGGCATCCAGGGGAGCCTGGATCTCATGAAAGAAGCGAGGGAGGAGACTGAAGCAAGGGAGGGTCGGCAGCTTTATATGGGCATCCAAGGGAGCCAGGATCTCATGAAAGAAGCTCCGGAGAAGATTGAAGCAAGGGAGGGTCGGCAGCTTTATATGGGCATCCAGGGGAGCCAGGATCTCATGAAAGAAGCTCCAGAAGAGACTGAAGCAAGGGAGTGTCAGAAGCCTTATATGGGCGTCCAGGGGAGCCAGGATCTCATGAAAGAAGCTCCGGAGGAGTCTGAAGCAAGGAATGGTCGGCAGCTTTATATGGGCATCCAGGGGTGCCAGGATCTCATGAAAGAAGGAGGAGACTGAAGCAAGGGAGGGCCAGCAGCTTTATATGGGCCTCTAGGGGAGCCAGGATCTCATGAAAGAAGCTCCGTAGGAGACTGAAGCAAGGGAGGGTCAGCAGCTCTATATGGGCATCCAGGGGAGCCAGGATGTCATGAAAGAAGATCCGGAGACTGAAGCAAGGGAGGGTCGGCAGCTTTATATGGGCATCCAGGGGAGCCAGGATCTCATGAAAGAAGGAGGAGACCGAAGCAAGGGAGGGTCGGCAGCTTTATATGGGCGTCCAGGGGAGCCAGGATCTCATGAAAGAAGGAGGAGACTGAAGCAAGGGAGGGTCAGCAGCTTTATGTGGGCCTCCAGGGCAGCCAGGATCTCATGAAAGAAGCTCCGGAGGAGACTGAAGCAAGGGAGGGTCGGCAGCTTTATATGGGCATCCAGGGGAGCCAGGATCTCATGAAAGAAGCTCCGGAGGAGTCTGAAGCAAGGAATGGTCGGCAGCTTTATATGGGCATCCAGGGGTGCCAGGATCTCATGAAAGAAGGAGGAGACTGAAGCAAGGGAGGGCCAGCAGCTTTATATGGGCCTCTAGGGGAGCCAGGATCTCATGAAAGAAGCTCCGGAGGAGACTGAAGCAAGGGAGGGTCGGCAGCTTTATATGGGCATCCAGGGGAGCCAGGATGTCATGAAAGAAGATCCGGAGACTGAAGCAAGTGAGGGTCGGCAGCTTTATATGGGCATCCAGGGGAGCCAGGATCTCATGAAAGAAGGAGGAGACCGAAGCAAGGGAGGGTCGGCAGCTTTATATGGGCGTCCAGGGGAGCCAGGATCTCATGAAAGAAGGAGGAGACTGAAGCAAGGGAGGGTCAGCAGCTTTATGTGGGCCTCCAGGGCAGCCAGAATCTCATGAAAGAAGCTCCGGAGGAGACTGAAGCAAGGGAGGGTCGGCAGCTTTATATGGGCATCCAGGGGAGCCAGGATCTCATGAAAGAAGCTCCGGATGAGACTGAAGCAAGGGGGGCTGGCTCTTCTGGATTTTGAATCCTATTGTTATGTTTTCCAGATCAAGAATTTCTGGCTCTTGGCTGGAGACTAGATAATTCTTACATGGGTCAATTTTATAGAGCTATGTTGAAGCATTTAGCCCTGAAAACGTTTTTTTTGTTTAAGTTTGGGGACCCGAAGTTTTTAAACAAGGTAGGTTAAAGGTAATCTTAACAGCCCTGAGGGTGTGGGAATCCTTTCGGAAAATTCTCGGGATAGATACTATATGGACCTGGCACCAATTTGGGGCTCTCCTGGAATCCCAGAGTAGCTTAAAGATAAACTTAGTTACCCTCTCCAGCATGGCAACTTTTCCACCTGGGGTGACACGACAAGAGCGCTCTGAACTTTTGAAGGGGGGCTTTCAAAATGTAAATGCCTGCAGCTTTGTTCTTGGTGGTCATCCCAAACGTAGTCAGAGGTGAGCAGTTCGGTGCAGGAGGATTTTCTCGAGTGGGTGAGGTCTAAGCAACAACCTAAAAAAGAGGTTTCCTAGTGGTATTGGGTATTTATATCCGCAACAGATGAGAAAATGGGAGTTCCATCCCTGCACCGGGAAAAGGATCTTCTGCCGCTGGCTAAAGAGCAATTATAGCGAGTATCTTCAAATCTGTTATACACTCTGATCAAACCAGTACCACTTAAAAAGAGTCATTTGTTTACTCTCCATAGACCTTATTGGTCACCAACGAAGTTGGCTAAGATCACATTGGGACCATCAAAATATAAGAAGTGCGGTGACACAGAGGCGGGTGATATACGCATGTTCGTGGACTGCCCGTTATTGACCTTCTTCGAGGGGTAGGTAAGTCAGGTGTTTCGAGAAATTATTGGCTGCGAAGTTAAGGTAAGCCCCTGCCTGATCCTATTTGGGATAGACTTGTGCCCGTACTGGGACGAGTTAAACTCGGATCAGGCTTCAATGAAATTTTTTCTGATATCGCTAGCAAGAAAGGAAATCTGTAAGAAATGGATTCCTCCCTGCCCACCAAAGGTATCAGAATGGCTCGGATCTGTAAGAGATGTCAGTAGACTGGACTTGGACCGCAAGTCGGCCTCAGTAGAGGAAAGATGGCGTCCCTTTGTGATATTGCAAAGAAAATCGTAACACCCTATTACTACCCCTCTATTTTGCTAAGAAATTGGCAGTTATCCTTCCTACAAAAGGGCAAAACTATAAGAAATATTCAGCAAACACATACGTTGGACACTCCAGGTGGCGGTGTCTTGGCTCACAGCTTACTTAGCTGGATGGTGATATGAGGACAAAAAAAAATAAACCATTCCTCTACAACCTTGGAAGGATTAGCACACAACATCTGTGACTGCAAACTCCATCGTCGCTGCTCTAGAACTTTAGAACACAAATCCCTCTAAAAATATATCCCCAAGTTTACAAGAGGGCTGAGTGAGGTAAGTGCTGTTTGACCTGTAAGACACAACTGTGAATCCAGCAAGGCAAACTCATCCTTTCATCCTGCTCGGGTTGTTTCACTGCCCACCATCAAAGTGGAAAATATCTATTTTATTAACAGCAATGATGAATGCTCAAAAGCTGCAGTACTTTGGGAGATCTCTGCCCACATACCCTCATTACGGAGGCAGACACTGCTCTAGGACCTTGAAGTGATTAGCACACAACCGCTAACACTGTAATCACCATCATCACTGCTCTAGAACATTGGTGGGATTAGCACATAACCGCTTACACTGTAATAATCATCATCACTGCTCTAGAACCTTGGTGGGATTAGCACACAACCGCTAACACTGTAATAATCATCATCACTGCTCTAGAACCCTGGTGGGATTAGCACACAACCGCTAACACCGTAATCACCATCATCACTGACTAGAACCTTGGTGGGATTAGCACACAACCGCTAACACTGTAATCACCATCATCACTGACTAGAACCTTGGTGGGATTAGCACACAACCACTAACACTGTAATAATCATCATCACTGCTCTAGAACCTTGGTGGGATTAGCACACAACCGCCAACACTGTAATCACAGTCATCACTGCTCTAGAACCTTGGTGGGATTAGCACACAACCACTAACACTGTAATAATCATCATCACTGCTCTAGAACCTTGGTGGGATTAGCACACAACCGCCAACACTGTAATCACAGTCATCACTGCTCTAGAACCTTGGTGGGATTAGCACACAACCGCCAACACTGTAATCACAGTCATCACTGCTCTAGAACCTTGGTGGGATTAGCACACAACCGCTAACACTGTAATCACCATCATCACTGCTCTAGAACCTTGGTGGGATTAGCACACAACCGCTAGCACTGTAATCACCATCATCACTGACTAGAACCTTGGTGGGATTAGCACACAACTGCCAACACTGTAATCACCTTCATCACCGCTCTAGAACCTTGGTGGGATTAGCACACAACCGCCAACACTGTAATCACCTTCATCACTGCTCTAGAACCTTGGTGGGATTAGCACACAGCCGCTAACACTGTAATCCTCATCATCACTGCTCTAGAACTTTGGTGGGATTAGCACACAACCGCTAACACTGTAATCATCATCATCACTGCTCTAGAACCTTGGAGGGATTAGCACACAACCGCTAACACTGTAATCACCATCATCACCGACTAGAACCTTGGTGGGATTAGCACACAACCGCCAACATTGTAATCACCATCATCACCGCTCTAGAACCTTGGTGGGATTAGCACACAACCGCTAACACTATAATCACCTTCATCACCGCTCTAGAACCTTGGTGGGATTAGCACACAACCGCTAACACTGTAATCATCATCATCATCACTGCTCTAGAACCTTGGTGGGATTAGCATACAACCGCTAACACTAATCACCATCATCACTGCTCTAGAACCTTGGTGGGATTAGCACACAACCGATAACACTGTAATCACCATCATCACTGCTCTAGAACCTTGGTGGGATTAGCACACAACCGCTAACACTATAATCACAGTCATCACTGCTCTAGAACCTTGGTCGGATTAGCACACAAACGCTAACACTGTAATCACCATCATCACTGCTCTAGAACCTTGGTGGGATTAGCACACAACCGCTAACACTGTAATCATCATCACTGCTCTAGAACCTTGGTGGGATTAGCACACAACCGCTAACACTGTAATCATCATCACCTCTGCTCTAGAACCTTGGTGGGATTAGCACACAACCGCTAACACTGTAATCACCATCATCACTGCTCTAGAACCTTGGAGGGATTAGCACACAACCGCTAACACTGTAATCACCGTCATCACTGCTCTAGAACCTTGGTGGGATTAGCACACAACCGCTAACACTGTAATCACAGTCATCACTGCTCTAGAACCTTGGTCGGATTAGCACACAACCGCTAACACTGTAATCACCATCATCACTGCTCTAGAACCTTGGTGGGATTAGCACACAACCGCTAACACTGTAATCACAGTCATCACTGCTCTAGAACCTTGGTGGGATTAGCACACAACTGCTAACACTGTAATCACAGTCATCACTGCTCTAGAACCTTGGTGGGATTAGCACACAACCGCTAACACTGTAATCACCATCATCCCTGCTCTAGAACCTTGGTGGGATTAGCACACAACCGCTAACACTGTAATCATCATCACTGCTCTAGAACCTTGGTGGGATTAGCACACAACCGCTAACACTGTAATCACAATCACTGATCTAGAACATGAAAGGGATTAGTGCACCATACTACATTTGCAGTGAAAAGAAGTCACGTCACTATACGCTGTACCCTCTAGGCACTGTTACTTCTTAGGATTCTTCTTTTCATCTTTGGCTCTGGCATCCATAGGATCCAGCTGTTCATTTATCCTATGGGGATCCATAGGATCAGCATGGCCATTAATTTTATTAATGATAGATAAGATTGGGGGGCGTGGCCAACAATATGGCCGGGCGGCAGCACTTAAAGAGAGCTCCAGACACAGGCATACTACATCCTCCTGCCGCCCCCTCGACTCTGAAAATCTTGAAACTGATCTCTGGATAGGGCGGTGCCAGGGGGCATGGAAATAGTGACACCCCCGGAGCTGTCTGCAACGCACTGATACACAACCCAATGAGAGGCCTACGAGTCACTACCTCTCTGTCGGAGCCCAGGCGGCCTGCCGAAGCTGTGGGGCGGACCTGGGGAGCTGCCGCAAGGAGGTGAACGGAGTGTGGGCGGTAGAGCGGGACGGCTGATACCCCGATAGTGGTGGGGCCGTCCTGCTGACAGCACCTGCAGCCTGGAACGGAGCCCCGGTGCGCTTCCGCTTTTGGTGACTGCCTCACCACAGAGAGACCACCCAACATGGCGGCTGCATTGATTTACTCCCCTCCTGAGGCCGAGTGCGAGAGAGACTGTGACCGCTGATCCCCGGGACATTGCAGGCACACCTACACGCCGTGGCGGAGATGAGCCGCGACAACGGTGCGCTCTGGTTGATGCAAGGGGCCCTAGGTAGGATGCAGAGGCCTGAATTGTGTAGACAGGCAATGCCCGACATCGGCGGGCGAGAGACTGGGGACGGATCCAGTGGTGGCCCGGGTGGACTCATGGTGCTTGAGGTGGAGCTGTTCTGTGGACTCTGAACACCCCCCCCCCTCCACCCCCTTGTGATGTGCAGGGGGAAGCCTGGAGGGTATAATAAATGCAGCTGGACACACAAACGAGAGGCTGCCAGCAATTGTTTAATCGCCCCACCCCGGGATTGACGGTCGTGCAGAGGAGCGAGAGGAGAGTGTAAACGGGCAGTCAGCCTTGGCAGCGTGGAGGTGAACTGGACTGGACGTGAACCCACACTCCTGTTGCCGGTCCCATTGACTGGTGAGTGGGCTGTGTGACTTGCAACCTGCCATTGATCCTGGCATTCTCCTCCTGTAGGATTTTCACTGTTAACTAGCTCTGAACTAAGAGCATGGCCTCCACATCACATGACTGCCTGGCGCCATCCCTGCGCATGCATCTTAACTCCACGACCGTGGATTTAAATCAGAGCTGGAGGTGATAACAGGAGGTGGGAACTCTGTATCCTCTGTGCTGCTGCACCCCGTTGCCACTCTTGGAGTCCCTCACACAGCTTGCCTGTGGAGAATTGGACTGGCACCACTGGTGGCATTCATTTTAGACACACAACAGGGTTGAGGTGTGGGGAGCGACCACAACTGCAGCGCTTCCGCCAGGAATCCTGGAGATATTGAGGAAGAGAAAGTTACAGGCCCTCACGGTGGCATGGGTAAGGACAAACCAGAGTCACCCAGCAGACAAAGATTGACCAGTTCGCAGCACAGGGAGCGGGTACCACCACATCACAGTCTCTTGGAGAGGCGACACAACCTGCGATGGAGCCCTCAGGGGCCCAGATTCTGGCATCGATTGAAGCCTCAGGCCAAAACCGAAGCCATGGCAATAGACGTGAACATCCTCCGCACCGACCTGCACACAGTAGTGGAGCGATTAGTGGAAATGGAGGCACAGGTCACGGAAGTGTGGGAGGAGAGCTCTGCATTGAAGGTGACGGTGGCCGCCCAGCCAGTCAGCTTGAGTCGATTGGCGGCACGGATGGAATATGTGGAGGGCCAGTCCTGCATGTGTAACCTACGATTTGTGGGATTCCCCAAGGGCGCCGAGGGTAATGTCCCAGAGACCTTCATGGAAGACTGGATCAAGATGGCACACCCAAATGTGACACTATTTTCCGTGGTGGAAAGGGCCCACAAGTCATTGGCACCACCGCTGGAACCAGGAGCTCCACCCAGAACTATAATAGGGAAATTTCTCAACTACAGAGACCGGAATGAACTCCTACGAGGGGTTCGGAGCCATGGAGACCCGATATTTGAAAATAGCAGTATACGAATATTCCCAGACTATACAAGAGCTGTCCAATTGCAACGGCAGTCCTTTAGTAGTGTCAAACAAAAGCTAAGAATGGTGGGCTTGAAGAATATGTTACCTTCCCTACCAAACTGAAGGTGCTGCGGGATGCCAGAGAACACTTGGGACTGGCTGGACGTCCATAGTTCTGAATGTCAGCCTTCGACATCCACGGGACGGGCTCGGGATTCACTGTGGCACGGAGATGGCCCCTCAGCTACTCCAAGGAGACAAAGCCGACGTAGACGCCATTCCAGATCTGCTGCGAGAGCAGTGGTGCAATCTGATGGTACTCTGGACCTAGCAAAACAATGACAGGAGTAAGAAGCAGCCAGGGCCTTAGTAGAGGCAGTTACCTCTGCTGCTTCCTCAAGCACAGAATCGGATCTTTTGGGGACTCACGAACACCCGAGCGAGCAGATGGTCGAATATGGACACATATTTATGGACTGCACTGAAGGTGCTGTAGAATGATGTTGCACTTGCCCCTGGCGTGACAGGTATGAGGCGGGCTGGAGGGGGAATGCCACCCAGTAGTACGACAGGACTGATTATTCTGTTTGTTGAGGCTCCCCCTGGGACACTCGGTCATTGTTGTATGGACTTTAAGTGAGGTGGGATAAGATGAGGTGGCGGCACTGATAGAGGGCCCATGTCTTTCACCCACCAAGCTGCCAACCCTCCCTTTTTCCCTTGCTCTATTATACTTTACTTCTTGTTTTTCTCCCATACCTTCTCCCGTTTCTACTTTTCTGTGGTGCTGACTGTTTACCTGACTACCAGTGTGAGAACTTCCCGTTATTAGGGTGCGGAACTGCTGATTGAGCCGCCCCCTGGGGTGCGATCTGACTGTTCTCTGCCCCTAAGATATAATACCAGTTCATACCCAATAGAGGGATTGTACACACACTGTAGTTCAATTGGGACTGTTTTTGGATGGGTGGGAGTAGCATTATGCGTGGGAGGACACTAGCTAAGTTGAAAGGTGTTTACCCGGGTGGGATAATGGGAGTTGCATATGGTTTGGGGTTATTATCGTTGTTGCAGCGTCAGTTGTTTGTCTGATGGTGGCGGGGGTTGGGAATGGTGTGGGGAGGTGTGTGTGCGGAGGGGGAAGCGAAGGGGGTGGGATGTTACAAGATGGGTGAAATGATAAATTTGCTCACATGGAATGTGAGGGGTCTAAACTCCTTCGTGAAACAGTATAGAACACACATCTGTCTCAGGAGGATTGCAGTTCATATAGCTCTCCTCCGAGAGACACATCTGTTGGAGACAGAAGCCCAGAAACTCCGCAAAAAATGGAGGGGACAGCTTTACTCCTCCACTTATTCATCCTATGCCAGAGGGGTATCTATATGGGTGGCTCGGGGCTCTTGATTCAGCTGAGTGGCCAGGTTGGGGACGTGACAGTACGCTATATACTCATACACAGCCTATTGAATGGCCGGGATTATCTGCTTGCTTAAAGCAGTGACGACAGTGACTTTTTCAAGGCCCTAGAAATGGAATTATTACCCTAAGTTGGGTTCCCCATAATTTGGCCGGGCGATTTTAATTGAGTTCTCGATGGTAGTCTTGACCGACACCCGCCTCGGTTGGGTACAAAACCTCGAATCATGGCTAGATTACGTGACACAAAGTCTGGACTACAGCTGCTTGACATTGGGAGGGAGCTCCACCCTCAGGTTGTGGAGTTCTCCTGTTATAACCCCACTCATGGGGTGCACAGCTGTCTAGATCATGCTTTTAATAACCATCGAGGGGGAACTGAATGTCCAGAGGGCAAGTTACCAAGTACGCTTCTTTTGCGATCATGCCCCACTACTGTTGGAATGGGGTACTCGGGCCATAGACCCAGTATCCCACTATGGCGATTACACCCTGAGGTGTTGGAAGATCGGGAATTTAATATAGATATGGCGGAGGCATTGAGTGGCTTTTTCGCCATGAATTGGAACTCTTCTCACACATGAGTTACGGACTGGGGACCGGTTAAGGTGGTAGGCCGTGGCGAGTGCCTCGGCTAAGTATATGGTAGAAGAAGGAAATTTGAAAGGGAACCGCAGGTGGAGAAGTCACTCACACGTCTGCAGCGACGATGCACTAGACTTAGAAAAAGCCTTTGACACCTTATCCTGGGCATACTTGTGGGAGGTGCTTCGTCGTATGGGCCTAGGCGGGGGCTTTCTGGCCTGGGTGAGACTCTTATATGTTAATCCAACTGCAAGGGTGAGTACGGGTAATGTAGTCTCCGAGTCGTTCTATTGCCACTCCTATTTGCACTTGCTATGGAGCCACTCACAATCTACCTAAGGGCTGAAATGCTCAACTGGGGCATGCGTGTGGGGGATACAGTACATATTGTGTTCCTATTCGCAGACGACGCGTTGATCTATGCGATGGACCCAGAGTAAACGGTGCCTCGCTTCCTTCGCCTGCTGACGCGGTTTGAAGGTGTTTCAGGGCTCCGTGTCAATCAACCAAAGACGGTGTTATTTCGCCTGGCGGTGTTAGCTGACATTAGTGCTCACAAACTCCAGCCTGTGGGACTGAAGTGGGAAACAATGAGCTTTAATTATTTGGGAATGCAAGTGACTCATGATAGAGAACGGCAATATGATTTGAATATTGGCAGAATAATGACCGGACTCCCTGCCTTAGTGCGATTTTGGACTACTCTGCCACTGTCAGTTATGGGCAGGGTGGCATTGAGTAACATGGTATAACTGCCCCGTTGCCTATGTACCCTGCAGAATTCATTCTGGGCATTACCACCCTCGCTGTTCCGGAGTATCGATAGCCTATTGGTGACACTAGTATGGGCAAGTAAGAGACGTAGAGTTCGCCTTGAAATCCTTAAAATGGACCCAGCCAGGGAGGCCTTGGCCTTCCGGACCTTAAATTGTACCATCAGGCCGGCACATCGCAATGTGGTGCGAAGAAGCCCCAACTGTGAAAAAAGAAACCTCTATCAGGCTCTGTTGAGGTAGGTGTCCTTCCCGAAGAATACATGACGTTACAACGCATACCGTTCCAACGCATACCATTACAACGCATACTTTTACATCGTAGTTTTTACAATGCAACTACCATTACATCGCATGATTTTACAACGCCTACCTTTATATTGCATGTTCATAGAAATACCTTAAAACTACCATTACAACGCATTCCATTACAATGCATACTAATACTACGCATACTATTACAACGCATAATATTTTTTATTGCAACAGTAGGGAAAGTGCTGGATAGTGGAGGGGTAAAAATTACTATTTCCACTCCAGTGAGTGCAACCCTAAAACCCAAACAAACCCTAAACCCTAAAATTAACCCTTGCACCCCAAAACTCAAACACACCCTGAACCCTAAAATTAACCTTTGCACCCCAAAACCAAAACACACCCTGAACCCTAAAAATAACCCTGACACTCCAAAACCCATACCCACCCTAAAACTTAATATTGCCCTTGCTACCTTAAAACCCATACCCACCCTAAAACAAAATTCTCCATTACTTACCTTCCAATGCGTTGTAATGGCATGCGTTGTAATGGCATGCGATGTAAAGGCATCTGCACTGTAAAAGTTGCGTTGTAAAGGCATTAGGATGTAATGTCTGCATTGTAATGGACGCCACCCTCCCTGAGTTACTCATGAGTGGTCGAGAGCTTTCGGTGGGTACCCCGTTTTTAGTCATACAGGTGGCGTCAGCATGGGAGAGGGCCGTCAAAAAGGTGATACGTCAGGCACCCTATGCCAAGCTCCTTCCAATCTGGTGGTTGCGCCCTTTTGTGCATATACAAGACTCCATCGATGTCTCGGGTTGGCTGACTGGGGGCTGCTGGAGTGCGGGACACATCTTCCTAAACGGAATCTTCATGTCATGGGAGGAAATGGATACACACTTTGTGATAGGAGAGGGACAGTTTTTACAATACGCCAGCATCTTGCACACCCCCTCCACCCCAAGACTTCTGGAGGTCATTCCTGGGAAGAACCGGGTGTTACTGGACCCTGGGTCCACAAAGGGTATTACATCTCAACTGAATGCAGCACTGAAATCTGACAGACAGATTAATATAGGTCTGAAGCGCGCCACCTGGGACGAAGATTTAGAATCCCCACCCATGGACACCTGTTGGACTTGGCCCTTTTTGCAGGGTCATCCCAGAACTTTTTGCCTTCCTCCTGGTATTTTTTCTGACATGGTGTTGGTGGTTTTATGTCTCTGGGCACTTTATCACTGCTGTTCGGTGCTAAAGTTCATGTGCTCTCTATGGTAAACTTGGTAAGATTGGTCTACACCTGTTTGGCGTATTTAATTTACCTATCCGTCCCTTGTAAAGTGGTATCTCATATACCCGGAGCCCGTAAATTAAATGCTACTGGTGGGCTTGCAGCACTGATTGCGCCACCCACCAAAGTAGCCTTTTAAACCTGTCTCAGGCCTCTGCCATTGCAGGGCCTGCGCATGCAGTTTACTGCCGCTGTGGTGCGGCACATAAAGTGGCTGCCACGTCTGTGACTCCCCTTTTACTACATATCAGTCACCCCTAAGGTAGGCCCTAGCTAGCCCTATGGGCAGGATAGAATGTAGGTAAAAGGTAGGACATGTGCCTTAACTGTGTGGCATGTCCTGGTAGTGACAAACAGCCATTTTGGTTTCTCACTACTGTGAGGCTGCCCTCTCATAGGAATGCATTGGGGATTCCCTGATATGTGTTTCAGTGGTAATTCCTGACATGAGAGGAGTAGCGTGGTCAAGTTTGGTATGTTTGGAATAGTGGTGATAAATGCTGCGTAGTGGTGTTCGCAGATTTATTATCACTATTTTAGAAATGGCACTTTTAGAAGTGGGCATTTCTGTGTGCTATGTGTCTTTGTGCCTCCCTGTTGTGTATTGCATGTCTGGCTTTGGAGTGACAGGGGCTGGGGAGGTGCTGTGGCTCCAGAGGGGCTGGGTGAGTGAGAGCTAGGCTGAATAGGCCTGATCTGCATTTGGAGTGGTGGGAGGAGTAGCCCCTGGACCTGAATAGGACTGTGCCTGCCTTCCACAATGCTGGCTCCGCCCCCCTGTGGTGTGTCTGGGGCCAGAGCCTACACTAACAAAAGAGGTGTTTATACACATGAAAATATGTATGTAAGTACCCCCCAGTACTGGTTTGGACTGGGCACAGAGCCCTGTGCCAGGGGGAAGAACAAAGACTTTATGTGGTATAAATATTGGGGCTGTGACCCCATGTTTGGTTGTACTCACTGAACTGGTGCTTACCGGAGGACTGCTGGGCGCCAGGAGGAACCACCACAAAGGATTGCTCCTCTGCCTGAGTGCCCTGTGAGCTGGTCTGCCTGGGCCCATCTCTGCCCTGTGTGACTTTGGGCTGGGTAGAGGACTGCCCCTGTGTTTTAGATCCCTTTGTGCTGGCCTGCCTATGCATGGTGGTGGGTAGCCTCAGGAGTCCCCCAGGGCTGAGTGCCTTGCCCTTGGTGAGTTAGGAGCAGCGCAGAGAGTGCTCAGAAGGGCTCCTGCTGAAGTACTGCCATTGCGGAGGCAGAGAGAGCAATTTGACAAGAGCGCCGGGTCATCTCCCACTGTGGTTGTGGAGAGGAGTGGGCCACCGCTGCAGTGGAGCGCATCACGTTTCCTTTATCTTGGTGTCAGAGATATTTGCGCCGGAAGCCAGGCTGCTGTTGCCTGGTTGTGGGCGGGGCCTGACAGCAAGAGGAAGGCGAGCCAGAGTGCGGCAGCGTGAGGAGCAACGCCAGGAGGAGGAGCGAAGATTCCGAGCCCGACTGAGACTTTGCTCCGTATCTCATGCCAGGAGGTGTCACCAGGAAGTCAGGCAGAGGATGTCTGACTGTGGGCAAGGCTCCCTGTAAGGAGGAGTGGAGCCCCGCATGTCTGCTGAGGTTGGTGGAGGGCGGGGCCCCCTTCCACGAGGAGAGTCGCCGGAGACTTCGCTCCGGGGCCGGCCCCTACTTGCAGGCAGAAAGAAGTGGCTGAAGGGGGGGTGAACGGCAGGTCTAGCAGGACCGGTACCTTGCCCGGCGGGGCAGCCAACGACTGCGAGCAGAACCGCTCAGCCCCCAAGGAATGGTGAGTGGGGCTGAGCTTCCTTGTATTGAGCTCCGGTCGCTGTGAAGTCGGAGGCCTTGGTGTTCCACGCTGTGTGTGTTGAAAATCATTACATCGCAGGCACGGGGCTGCGTTGTGCCCTGAGGTGCTCTGCTGAGGGGATTTCATGGCAAATGCCTCACTCTAATGACCACTTATGCGTGCCCTGAAGTTATGATGTGCTGGGAGGACTCATAACGTGCAATTGTCAGAAAGGGGCACCTGGGTGTGCAGTAATGGTGTCTATACCTAATGTGCTTATGCTGTTGTGGTAATGTGTGCACCCTATGAGCAGTTATGTTTATGCCTGAGATGTGCTCATGAGATGTGTACGGTGACCAGTGGTTACTATGGTGCACGGAGGTTGTATATGTGTAATATGCTCTTCTATATAATGCTATGATGTTCATGCCTCATGCTTGGTGCTAAGTGCGCCCTTACCAGTAGTTACTGGTTGCCTTCACTGATTGTGAATTATGATGTTATGACAGTGGCCCGATTGGCCCTGTAGTGTATCCTAAATATTTACTAGGTTTGACCTAATTTTTGCCTATTTATGCCATTTAAGAGATTCTTAAATATCTTTGTTTTTCAAACAACTTCTCACGCCATCAATACTTCCGGTCGCGCGCCCGATTCGAGTTGGAACATTTCTGCGCTATTTATACGGGCGCATTAAGGGTTGCGGACTGCTGGAAGCCGGTCACTACTTTTGGAGCACTCTCCGCCGATCAGGTAGGATAACCTTGTGTTCCCTCGGGAAATCGACATTTTGGATTAAAAAGTCCTTAATACTATAGACCCCCTAGTGTAATGTCATTATTGACTATTGGGGAGCACATACATATATATACTTGGAGCCCATGACCCAAGGCAGTTCTTTTTCTGAGAGCGCTTTATTTAACTGTTTTGTGCTTATTTAGACACAACTTTTGACTTCTATATTTGCTCAAGTCGGAATTCATTTGTGCCCTTTTTTCTCCTAGAGACATGATTTTAGAAGTGCCTGTTTTCCTGAACAATAATAGATACAGGTACAATCTATTACTATGGACTTTTTAATAATAGTCTCCGACTTGTATTGGATGTTGATTATGAATTTAAGACTACCGTCTCTGTGTGTTCTCAGGTTTCTTTAGATACTTTGCAATACTACCTAATGAGGATTGAAAGATACTTTATTTACGTTACGATGAGCCATACTCGATGACTCCAAATGTGATCAAGTACACATTGCAAATCTGACGTTGCGATATTGTTTGCACCTTAGAGATCTCTTGTATCATTCTTGCCTTACTTAATACACTTGTTTATTGAGTTGCACTGATCATGACTGATCACGGTACACGATCTGCACTTTGTTTTTTGGTGCGTCTTAGTCTGTCGTTACTTTGGCCAGATTCTCAGGTTTCCTCTGCTATATCTCCTTACACGTTCCCTCCTTTAGTTTTTTCCTATTATTGGGCACTATTCCACCCTTTGTGGCACCTCCAAATCGGTCTGGTGGTTGATTATTTGCTTCTCTTTCTGCTTGGTTCTCTCACCACTTTAATTCTAAAATCTCTAATGTGTTTTACGAGTAATACAAAGGCTACTTTTGATATAACCTTGTGTGGAGTTTCTTTTGTGGTGTGCTTAGTGTGTCGCTGCTGTGTGAGAGTGTTGCGCAAACGCTTTACACATTGCCTCGGGGATTGCTCGTGCCAAGCTACCAAGGGGGTGAGCAGGGGTTATCTTCAGCGTGTAACTCCCTTGCCCTGACTAGAGTGGTGGGTTCTGCCTGGCTTAGGCGCTTGCCCTAGCCAACAAGAAATCCCATTTCTAACACCGAATGGAAGAATGTATGACGTTACAACGCAAACATTTACAACGCATGCCTTTACAACGCAGTTTTTACATCGCAACATCCATTACAACGCATGACTTTACATTGCATGCCAACACAACGCATTTTTAGAAACTACCTTTACAACGCATTCCATCACATCTCATTATACCATTACAACGCATACCATTACAATGCAGACCATTACATTTAAGGTAAGTGTTGGATAGTGTAGGGGTAAAAATTACTATTCCCACTCCAGTGGGTGCAATAGTAGGGTAAGTGTTGGATAGTGTAGGGGTGAAAATTACTATTCCCACTCCAGTGAGTGCAGCAGTAGGGTAAGTGTTGGATAGTGTAGGGGTGAAAATTACTATTCCCACTCCAGTGAGTGCAACAGTAGGGTAAGTGTTGGATAGTGTAAGGGTAAAAACGATGCGTTGTAATGGTATGCGTTGTAAGGGTATGCGTTGTAGTGACATGCGTTGTGGTGACGTGATGTAATGACTGCGTTGTAATGGCATGTGTTGTAAAAGATGGTGCGTTGTAATGACTGCGTTGTAAAGGTAGTGTGATGTAATGACTGTGTTGTAAAGGTTGTTTCCCCGAATGGAAGAGGACCCTGGCACAAGTACGGGAGGTGACTAGTAATGCCAGGTTTAAATTGACACAATTCTATTACATATATAAAGCTAACCTGACACCACAGCGCCTACACAGGTTCTACCCGGAGAGACCAGCGGGATGCACTCATTGTGCTGTAATCCCGGCTGATTTCAGTTATGTTACTTAGAAATGTCCATTGCTCCACCCCTTCTGGGACGCGGTGCTGTGTGAGGTTCGCAGAATAACGCATGTGAATGCATACCTAATGATCCGTCATTGTTTACGAGGGTTGGTGCCTCTCCACAAGAAGGGGAAAAAAATGTAGCACAAATTTGTCCAGTTGGGGTTTGTACTAGCCCGTGGGTGTATAGTGATGGAGCAGAGTAAATGAAAAATTGTATGGGTATTTGATCTCCTGGCGTGGTCGGTGGCTCAGGAGGGCACAGACAATAACGCAGAACGGGACCTTGAGATCCGGGGCAACATGATTACGAAACTGTACAATCACGACATTGAAAGGAGAGTTACTCCAAAAACATGTTGTCGGAGAGGGTATCAAGCGGCCTGCCCATGCTGACTGCTGACCAATCGCCCCCTGAACAGTTCACGGAGGCCACCGGCACACCCTCGCCCAGTGATTATACATCATTGGAGGGACCAGGTGAGGGGTGCGGTAAGTCTCTGCAAAGACCGTATGTTTTACATTTGAATGGTTTGGTGTTATTTTCCTCCTCCTTTCCGTGATTGCACCTTTCTCTCCCTCCCTTCTGCAATGGCAAATATGATTATTATTATTGCTGTAATGTCACCCGCGCCCCCCGAGGGCACATGATGACCCTGAAGTTGTATTGTTTATAATTCTATTTCTTCTCTCTTCTTTGTTATTATGGGCAGGGACTGATGTGACAGACTAACCCCTCGAAGGATTCCTGCTCCTATGTGTAAAATTCCTGTTTTGTCAGAATTGTATATGACCTATGTTGCCATAAAAAAAAATTAAGAAACACATTTTCCAAAAAATGATAGATAAGATTTCTGTCTGGAATTCTTCTATGAGTGTATAGTTGTGTAGAATGAGATGTGTTAAATAAAACCCACCACTGTACACTGGAAATCCCCACACGCACCAGGATATGCATCCAAAACTATTTATTCAATCCCAGGGTTATGCTACACCTAAAATGCATCCACCAGATTAACTTTAATGGTTAAGAAATAGGATGCAAGTCATTGGACTTTTATCTGCATGGATTGTGCAATCAGAGCCCCCCAGCTCCCACTGATTCTCCCTCGAAAACATGGTAACATTGGTTTATACCTGATTGGTACATTTAATTTATCATTTAAACATGTCTCAGGCCTGCCACTGTGTTTGAAACTGACATTTCGACCTGGATAAATAAACCCTGAGCCAGGCCTAAACCTTTCCATTTAAGTTGAGCTTAAGCGTACGACTTCTTGTATACTTTAGTATACTTCTCTTGTGGTCTTAAAGCCAGCCCCCTGCATTTGATTTGTTTGTTTCAGTGTCCTTTAAAAATCCTTGCTTGCTAGTGGTCAGCCCTGCCTCTTCGTCCCTCTTTTTCTCTTCCATTCCTCCCACGGAGCTGGGACTAAGTACCGTCTCATTCCGCTATGGTTCTTTATCTGTTCTTTGGGGGACAATTTTTTTGGTTTTCCTACTTTGTTACTGTTTGCCTGTGTTCAACATTGGTGCTGTAGCTGCTTACATATAACCTTGCTTGCTAGTGGTCAGCCCTGCCTCTTTGTCCCTCCTTTTACCTTCTGTTCCTCCCACAGAGCAGGGACGAAATACTGTCTGATTTTGCTATGGTTCTTTATCTGTTCTTTTGGTGGACTATTTTTTTCTTGGTTTCCTACTCTGTTACTGTTTGCCTGTGTTCAGCTTCGGCGGCATAGCTGCTTACATTGAAATATAGATTCCCTTCCACCTTCTTTTAATGCCACAGTTGTGTTGGTGCTGCCTCCCGTGCCATGCCTCCAGCTCCGTTGCAAGTATTTTTTTGGCCTTTTTGCACTTTTCGATGTCCACTGTCAGTTGGGCTTTTTTGGTAGGAAAATCGTTTGGTTTGGGCTTTCTTTAGAATAGGAATTGGGCTTGTTGAAGTCTTGTTTGTAAGAAGGCATGAGCATTGCAGCCCCTCCTGCGCCTCCTTGTGCCTGGTGCTCCCGTCCTTACCCTTACCCCTCCCGCCATGTTACAAGAGCTGCAGCCTCGTAGGAGCCACCGGCATCCACAGATTGTGCTCAGAAAGGGTTCATCGCTGTGCAGGCGGTATACCGGCTGTATCGTACTTTGAGGTAGACGTGAAACCACTCCTAGTAACTAAATTCTACTTTTCTCGCTTCAGTGATTGGCTGTAGACTGCGAGAGGTTAATGAGGAAAGGACCCACCCAGCCCACGCACGAAGAATGCTTCAGTGCTGTGCGTTTTTTTTGTTTATTTTTGCAGTTTTATATAGAGCAAACTCGACCAGAAGGTATCAGAGAACTTTACACGAGCACCAGTTGCATTACAGAGGGACACATTCATTTTTTTTTTTTTAGGCACAGGGATATTAAGTGATTTGCCCAGAATCACAGGATGTTTGAGCCTCAAGCCAGACTCGATCCTGGTTCCCCAGCTTCAAAGTCAGCCGCTCTAGCCCTCTTTCCTAAAGCAACCGTTCTGGTAACTTCTCTGTAAAATAATGTTTATGGAACAAGAACATTGTTATAGTCGAAAGGCATCATACCGCTGCTGTAAGCAACATACATAACAATGCAAGAATGTATCACATTTGTTCTGCAAGTAAACTGACGCAGTGCATTAACATACCGAAGAGGTATGTAAATAACCAGGGGCGTAGCTGTAGAAGGTGCAGCAGGGGCAGTGGCACCAAGCCCGGGGGCACAAGGAGCCCACTGCATCCATATTTTACAGAAGTTTACTGAGCGTGTGGAGAAGGTAACCAGAGGCGTCCTGCCTGATCTTAAAATGGCAGCCGTCCCTCTCCCTTGCAGCTACGACATGGTAGGCTCCCCATGAGTCCCTCGGTATAGGTGGGGTGGTTCCGGAGGGGTCCCAGGCCCAAGCCTACCACAAAGGGTTTAGACCACTGCAGTTTGAAGACAAAGAGACAACAACTCGATGCCTGACTCCAAGATGGCCCCCAGAAGTAGCCTCCCCCACTATTGTGCCTCAATTCAGCAAGCCTTAAGGAGAGGACACATTAGGAAAAGCTTCAGGGGGGCAGCAAGACAACACACAATGGCGGGCTACGAACCCCATAAAGGAGAGATACGGTGCGGGGGCGAACTGAAGAGAAGGAGACGACCGCATCTATGCCGTGTTATAAGAGCGCCCAACGGAGCTTCCGAGAGAGGCACGACTGCAGGAGTATGCAGGAGACTACTCCGGAGTAGGTAGGGGAGGAGCACTCCCAAGCGCCCAGGGTCCCCCTACCACTGGGACCCTGCTCAAATGCCCTGCACTCACCACTGCTGCTGGGAATGGGAAAGATCTGCGGACTTTGAACTATCCCTTCCACCTCTCCTCTCTCCACTCTTGACCTGGGGGTGACCTGAGGAGGAGGTGGACGGCGTTTCCCAACAACACCGTGACTGGTGCTCTGGATGGAACTTTGACGATCTCCCTGGGCCGAAACCATAACTGTCTGTACTTACCGCAGTGCCCGAGCAACCCTGGCTGATGCCCGGTGGAGCTGTCCTATGCAGCTGTAGAGGAGTTTGGCTCTGGCTCACCCCTCGGCCGGCACCTACCCAGCTGGACATCGGAAATTGTTTTCCTCGCCTCCCCGTTGTGTTTCCTACCTGCATTCCCACCCCTGTTTACCATTCCCTCTCTACCTTTTCACTCCCCACAAGACGTGTGCATGTGCTAATAACTCACATTATTGTGTAATCTCATGTTTTTTTTCTCCTATTTCTATACTTGTCTATGTAATTATGTAACCTGTAACTCACTGATCCTCATGTAAAGCGCTCTGATATCTAGACAGCGCTATATAAAACTTTGCAAATAAAAATATTAGTTGTGTTATATATTTTTTTACTAAAAGCCAGGGGAAAGGGCCCCAAAATGATTGTTTGCATTAAGACCCAAAGCACCTATGCTACACCACTGTAAATATCCACAAAACAAATAAATTATCACTTTTAATTAGTTTTCGCAATTGTGATCAGAGAACCTGTAAATTTATGATGAGAGCAGGTAGGAAGAATATATGTATGGTATTGAAGTAATTGAAAATATACAAAACTCGTTGTAAAGTGACAGCTAAGAAGTAGCCTGGTTTGAGTGATACACCTTAAGTCGCGCATTGAATATTAACCAACATCATTTTACATGGCGACTTTATTCCACAGCACGTATCTAAACTTACTACTTAAACATTACAGGAAAAAATAAATAAAAAGTGGACAAATGCAAAGTGCTGCTTGATAAAAATCATAGCTGGGTGATGTTACGCTTGTCTTGAAGACATTTAGAATTTAAGCAGGAAGAGAAAGGCAACGCAATATAGAAGTCTTCAAGATTGACATGTTATGTTATCTGCCACTAGTGTGGCCCTTGTTACTCTCCGTAGGGATTACAGAAGGAGCCATATTATGGTTTGAGAGGAGTATTATTGTTTCTATGCCTTTTATAGGCAGAGTTGGGTGTGGTACGGACTCCAGGTATAATCACATCACAGCAAATCTGACACTGCTAGTCTGCATGCTCATGTTTAAAGGTTATGTGAGAAACATGATAGGTCACACTTCAAGCAGCTTTTTTATACTTAAAATTGTTGAGGTGTCGCTTGGCAGATGTATTACCCTGTTAGTGTATTTTCAGTTTAAATAATGTTCTCTTTGTAAAATGAGCATCATTCATTTGAAATGACAATGCAGTGAAGTACAGAACTGTGTTTTCTTGACATAGGCGAATTAGGCCTCAATTAGGCTCTGACTCCATCTTGGATTGGGAAATAGCCATGTTTTTATGTCTCATTGACACCGCTCAAAGCAAAATGTACCCTGATGCTTTGTCTGGATACGCTGCTTTTTAGTTGAATTGTTGCTTTTCACGGCCTCTTCCTGCTCACTCGCTGTAGTCCTATCCATTTCTAAGGCTGATATTGTTTATGTAGCCAGGTTTGTGCTAAAACGTCCGATGACTTCAGGTCAAGGAGAGCTAATTATTATCATCTTAGTGAGATAGTGCTAGGATGGTGGCATTGAATGACGTATTACATTTGTATTTTGATTGGACAATATGCAGTACATTGGCACACCCTATGCTAACTGTTCGATTTAAGTTGCTGTTATGGTTAATTTTGTTATACAAGGATGCATGTTTGTGGGTGAGCCAGAGAGATGTTTTTAACTCTTTCCCGAGCCGCTAGGGATGCTGCCTGATATCCTATTGGTTTGCTGCATATTCTGGACTTAGACCATTTTTTAAATTTTGTTCATGCTGTTTATTCCCAATGACGCATATATTATGCGTTTGAGACTATCTATTGTTTTACCTTCTGTATTGCACTTTAATATTTTAATAAACCTTCATGGTTTCTAAATTACTGATCTCGAGCCTTTTTGAATTAGGGTCGACTCAAACATATCAGCGTTGACTTATACATTTATTGGGATTTGTTGGACACTTTGGGCCCGATTCACAAAGGTAAACTGAGACAAAAGTCTAACTTTACGACTTTCAGTATTCACAAGGAGCATTTACGAATAGTAAAGTTAGACTTTTCTCTCAGTTTTAGTCTCAGTTAAACTTAAGACCAAAACTTAAGTTTAACTGAGACAAAAGTCTAACTTTACTACTCGTAAATGCCCTTTGTGAACACCAAAACGTGTAAAGTTAGACTTTCATCTCAGTTTACCTTTGTGAATCGGGCCCTTTATTGCTACCTCATCATATCGACCTTATCATAGCTAAAGACAACATCATTCAACTTGATGACATTTTACCCTGTGACTGGTCGGATCATCACCAAATATCCTTCTGCGTCCTGGAAAAGGTCACATGCAGACAGGGCCAACCACGTAAAATGAAACAACTGTCTCGTAACCTGAGAGACATCAACATTAGTGATCTAACATCCATTAGCAAGAATAGTCTTTAGCCACCCGCTAACATGACCAATCTGGACGACCTTACTGATCACTACATTAACTCTATGACTAGTATTTTCGACTCTATTGCACCTAAGCAACTCAAAAGGATTCCGATCAAACAATCCAAACCCTGGTTTAATAGCTCCCTAAATGATGAACGTCGCAAGCGTAGGCTTTCAGAGAGACTTTGGAGAAACTCTCCCTCCACTTCCAGCCTCAATCAGTTAAGGAAGATGAGAAGCGCATACAACAAACGTAGTCGCAATGCTAAAACCGAACACTTCAGGGCTCAGTTTGACAGCGCTAAAAACAAACCCAAGAAACTCTTCAAAATCATCAAACAGCAAGCTAACCACTCTACCAACCATAGCTCAACACACAATCTCCTTTCCTAGTGGGGGAGGACTTCTCAGCACACTTCTCTGAAAAGGCGAGGAAAATTTAACTTGAGCTGCAACCTACCACTCCAAATTTGCTTCCTGTGAACTCCCTTGCATCATCAGAGGAACCTACTGAACCTACTCCAGCAAGTGCACCTTCCTTCCACATAATTTGCGCTCCCAAAAACAACGCATCATGGAATACTTTTCTTCTTCCAGATGAAACAGAGTTGCTCCAATCTATGGCGTCCTTAAAACCTTCTTATCACTTCAGCGATCCACTACCAGCCAAGTTTTTTAAAGATTTCAATTCAGCCATCCTCCCACTGTGGTCCCGGATCATCCAAGAATCCCTCTTACATAGGAGGATTCCAGATTGCCTCATGTCGGGTCAAGTCCATGGAAGCCCAATGCCGAATTAGCTGATCCTAACTACTTCCATCCGATCACCAGTATCATGACTCTAGCTAAACTGCTTGAGATATCGTCCACACACAGCTCTGCAACCATATTGAGAAATTTCAGCTCCTTGACCTCTACCAGTCGGGTTTCAGAGCGGGGCACAGTACTGAAACAGCACCAACTCACATCGTTGATGACGCCTTGAGATCCCTTGATCAAAATGTCCCTTGTCTTCTGATACTTCTTAACCTGTCCTCAGCATTTGACACTATTAAATATGAAAACCTAATTGCTCTTCTTCAATATAGGATGGGATTTTCGGGCCCCGTCTTAAACTGGTTTGCCTCTTTCTTACAGAACCGCACCCAAAGAATCAAAGTTAACCAATCCCTTGCAACCAGTACCCCGGTCACCATAGGAGTACTTCAAGGCTCTGCACTTTCGCCCACTCTTTTCAACCTTCTTATGGAACCTCTCTCCGATATTCTGGACCGCTCTAACATCCAGTACCATACGTATGCAGATGACACTCAACTATATTTGAAGATCGCCTCTCCAGATGACAAAAAAACTCTAAATGATGCACTCCTAAAACCTCAACAATGGTTAACTCATAACCATCTATTGTTAAATACTCTCAAAACTGAATCCCTTCTGATTGCCCCCCCTTCTAACCACTCTGCACCTACCCATGACTGGCTCAAACAACTTACTGCTCTTAACTGCACTCCGCATGTTGTTGACTCAGCTAAATCTTTAGGTATAGCCTTGGACAAATACCTAAATATGCAAGATCACATCAGTGCCACTATTAGGGGAGCCAATCTTCAGCTCAACACCCTTAGAAATATCAAGCCAGCTGTACAATCCCTAGTTATCTCACGCTTGGAATATGGTTTGGTGACCTTTGCTGGGCTACCTAAAACTAGTTTGGCTCCGCTTAGAGCCACACTGAACGCATTGGTCAGACTCATCACTGGCTCTAGAAAACTTGACCACGTCACACCAGACCTAATTCAACTAAACTGGCTGACCTTTGTAGCGAGGATCAGGCTCAAGATAGCTTGCCTGACGCACACAGCTAGTCATCACAACACCCCCGTTTACCCGGCAAACAACTTGAGCTATCTGGCTCGAGTCGGAACTTCAGAAGCTCTAACACCCTATTATTGAATCCTCCCAAATTCAATAAGAAAAGAACTTACAATTGTGCTTTCTCTGGTCTCGCTCCAAGAATATGGAACGCTCTTCCCCCAGAGATCAGAACCAACCCATCTACTGCCGCTTTAAAAAAACATGTCAAATGGCTACTCCTGAATGACCTCCAACAACATTAACCCGGATATTATCTCAATCTACTTCTTTCTCCGGTCTGGATACTCTCCTTTAACGTGCTGTTTCAATTGGGTTTATGTTTCTTCTCTGCTGAAACCATTCTGGTCCCATTACTCTGGCTGACTCCCCATGCCCCCCTTTGACCGTGTGTTTTCCCCCCTTGACCTTTTGATTGTTAAGTTATCTCTTCTGATCCATTTTGTTGTTGTACTCATACTTACGCCTCTTTGTACAGTGCACTGATACCCGTTTGGGTCATGTTCGCACTTTATAAATCTTTTCAAAGAAATAAATATAACCTGAGATAGAGATAAAACCCTGTATTACGCGCCTTGTGGGCCACTAGTTTTGTTTATTCTTCAAAAAGATGAAGAGACAGGTTTTTACAGCTACCAGAAATCCGAAGATGGCCTCCTTTCATGGCGTTGGCCAGACAGGACAGGAAAAGGCAAATGTATATTTTATTGTTTTATGGCCTCTGCAGCCGGGGAGGCAGCCATAGGAGTCACATTTCAGTTCGACATCACAGGTCCTTAAGCCTTGGGATGCATCCATAAATGTTTCCGGGGGCACGCGTATATTCCTGAATCAGACTGCATGACCCAGTGTATAGTAATTGTATAGTTATTTGTTCCCTGGCGGCACAGCACCCAGGATAATATACTGCATTGCTAAACACTTATATGATCCCAAAGGCCACAGCACTGTAAAGCAAAGCACATGGGTAAATGATATTGTCATTTACACCACCATTAGCTTTAACTCTCGCAAATGCGAGACCTATTGCATTGCAAATGCTTCTTAATACTTACAAGGATAGGGTGCATTGTATTGAAAACGTAGGACATGTGTGCTTACGTTGTACATGCTCTAACAGTGAAAAACTCATTTTTCACTGAGTAGGCCTATCTTTCCCATAGGCGAACACTTGGTTACCTTATTAAACTTAATAAGTTATAACGTCAGTTTGAGAACAGATAGGGAAATAGTGTTTACACTCAAATACATTTTAATTTAAAATCCTCTGTAATGGTGAAGTTGAATTTAAAGTTACTATTTTTAAAACGCCACTTTTAGAAGGTTTTTTTGCACTTTTATAGAAAGTTGGCATTTTTCTGCTCAAATCATTTGTGCCTTTATGCCAGTGTCCTCAGTTACATGACTGTGATTGGCTCACCTATTGTGGGTTGTGTATTCCTTCCAGACACTGAGCAGAGCATGTGAGGGAAAGGACCTTCCTGATAGAATGGCTGGAGAGAAGCTGGACCCTACCTTAACTACATTTCTAAAGATTCTGCTTGCAGCACACATAAAGGAACCTAACATCAGGCCTGGCCTTGCCTTTGTCAACCTGGACAGTTTAGAGACAAGACCAGGGGATGGGGAAGAACTGACCATAACCAGTTTTGGGTCAGTTGGGGAATTTCCCCACACAAAGCTGACACTAGTATGAAAATGAGACATTCGGAACATATCATAAGAACACTCCTGGTCATGTGGAAGATTCAGAAGAAGGACTGCCCTGCTGCTGGAAGGACTGCATTGCTGTCTGAAGAGGAAGGACTGCTCCTGCTTGCTGGATCACAAGGGTCAGTCAGCTGATGCCCTGTGTGAGCTACAGTGACACCAAAAGCTTCCAGAGACCTCCCTGCAATTACCCTGCTGACCAGTACCAACTTGACCTGCCTGGACCTGCCTGGACCTGCCTGAGCCTGCTGCTGGCCTCTGTCTAGAGTGAATCCTGATCCACAACAGGTGACCTCAGGTCCTGGACCGTTGGCTGGCATCAGTGGAAGCGCCGCCTGCAGAAAAGGTGTAGAAACAGATGTTTTGGGGTCCTCTTGGCTGCAAAGTCATTTCTTTGCGCCGAGAATGGACCAGCAACGCAGAGCTCCAGCGGGACTTGATCTTCGCTACGACAGCGACCGTTCACGACGACTGCCAATGGGAGTCCTCTGCCACCAAGAACAGCGCTCGTTGCGAGGACTTGAGAAAGTAACTTCCTAGTGGGACTACCATAGTCCTTGTGTCCATTCCTCACTGCATTGCTATTGTCCTGACCTTGTAACTCTATCCCACTTCCTCGTGACCAGATAACTGAAATTGGCGCTTTGTGTTTCTTGGCGCTATTTCTACTAACAACTTAAAAAATTAATAACTTTGGTTCTATTTATTGGATTCATGTTGTTTTGGTATCATTTTATTTATTAAAATAAACTCTATGTTTCTAAATTGCTTTGGGATTTTTATGGTTTACCTTCATAGGGATTGTGGTTGTTGCTTGAGTGGGGTTCTCACCCCATCAACTAATATCCAGATATCTTACAGGTACAATAGAGTGAGACCTAGTGAGACCACAGGAGGAGGTGTAAAAGCACAAGACTTGGTAAAACCACAGGAGGCGGTATAACAGAGAGAGACCTTGAGAGACCACAGGAAGCATAACTCAGCGAGACCTAGTGAGACCACTGGAGGAGGTACAACAGAGCCAGGCCTTGTGAGGCCACAGGAGGGGGTATAACTCGGCGAGACCTAGTGAGATGACTGGAGGAGGTACAACAGAGCCAGGCCTTGTGAGGCCACAGGAGGAGGTATAACTGAGCGAGACCTGGTGAGACCACTGGAGGAGGTACAATAGAGCCAGGCCTTGTGAGGCCACAGGAGGGGGTATAACTGAGCGAGACCTAGTGAGACCACTGGAGGAGGTACAACAGAGCCAGGGCTTGTGAGGCCACAGGAGGGGGTCAACAGAGCCAGGCCTGATGAGAGCACAGGAGGGTACAACAGAGTCAGGGCTGATAGGAATTTTAGGAGGCATACAACAGATCCAGTCCTTGCAAGAGGACATGAGAGGAAAATAGATCTAGGCCTCGTGAGACCACAGGAGGGTAAAACAGGGCCATACCCTGTAAGACCAGAGAAGAGTGCACCTGAGACAAGCCTGTAGAGAATAACCAAGACAGGACTTGAGATCACAGGAAAGGACAGCAGAGCCAGGTCTCAAGAGACACCAGGAGGAATACGATGGAACGAGACCTGTGAGACATCAGCCAGGCCTTACAACACCACAGGAGGGGAGAGCATAGCCAGGCCTCACGGCCAGAGGAGGGTACAACAGAGACAAGGGCACAAGACTACAAGTGGGGTACAGCAGATTCAGGACTCATGAGATCACAGGATGTCTACAAACATCAAGCAGAGTTCACAGGAATCTGTCCTTCTCTGGACTGGCCCTTACCCTCCAAGTCTCTTTTCATGTAAAACCTCAATTAAATGATCCAGAGACATGTTCTATGTCCTACTGCTCTAGATCACATCACTCCTCAATTGATGAATCCCTGTTTCTAATAAAAAAAAAAAAAACAACTCCAAATCTGTACCCTCTCCCTAGTTCAATCCCACCCTCTCTTTTGTTCACTGACGAGTCCAACAATCTTCAGCGCAGCAGCAGATGTCTATAGTGCTTATGGAAGTGGGACTGTGAGTCTGAAGCAAAGCTGGAATAAAAAAATAGGAAACCGTCTCCTTTTTCGAAAAACCTGGGCTTGTTCTTCTTAATACTTTTAACTTTTGTTCTGCGTCTCGTTACTGGCAACTGCCAATATTAGTGAGTCTTATGCGGCAAAGCAATTCTGCACTTTTCTAGAATCTCACACCGCCTTAGGCGACACATTTCGCCCAAACAGAAACACTAGAACTGTTCTCCTTGCAGTGTTAGATGATCTTAGGATGGCTGTGGATGTCAACAACACGAGACATGAAGAACGTATGTTTGTAGACTCCAACCCCGCAGTGACACTAGCTATCCCCGAGGGTTATGGCATAGTTTGTGTTAATAGACAAGGCAAGAAGCCGGGGAGAGGGTTAGCGATCATCCATAAAGTGACATGGGAGATCGCCACTTTCAACTTTGAGCAGATAGATAACTTTGATGGACTTCCTTTCTGTATAAAACTCTCTGCCTCCACCTCCTGCTCGGGACTCCTGCTTTATAGACCACCTGACTGCAGCCTTAAATCCACGCCCTCCCTTGTGGACTATATCGCCCAGGCCAGCACACGGTACTCTAACTTCACGATGCTAGGCGACCTTCATTTTCATGTGGATGATCCTACTTGCCCGCACAGTACTAACTTCACTTCCTCTTTAGCCGGCTCCAATCTAACGCAACGCGTGTTATTCCCTACACATAAGGCTGGCCACACACTAGTCCTTATTTGTTCAAACCTCCCCCACCTGATAGTCCATCCTCCTGAACCTGTGATCTGGTCAGACCATTTACTGATCCCTTTTGGGATACACTTGAAAAGCGAAGGGAGAACCCCCTCCATCCCAAAAGGTTTCAGAAGGAATTGGAGCAGGGTTATCCCCGAGTCACTCTCGCAAAACTTGCAGAACTCCCTTCCCTCCTTATCAAATAATTTAGAGACTAGCATCACGAATCTCAACAACTGCGTCAGTGACGCTCTCGACACTTTGGCCCCTTTAAGACCGGTAAACTCCACGAGAATGTCCCCCCCTCTGCACCCTGGTTTTCTGAGGATATCAGAGCAAAAAAATCGGAATGCAAAAGATTGGAGCGCATCTGGAGAGTAACCTACTCGCAGGAAAGTAAAACCTGTTATCGTGCAGCACTCAAAGATTATCATAAACTCCTTATCATAAAAAAAGAGACTTCTTCGCCAAACGTATTACTAGTGCTAAGAACTCTTCTAGGGAAATCTTTAAAATAGTGAAGTCCTTTACGAATCCAGCCGCGCTCTCTCACGCTTGTCCTCCCTCACAGAAATTGTGTAACAAAATCTCTGATTTTTTTCGAGGAAAAAATTGCTCTGATTTACTCTTCTTTCCCAACAGGTCCCTGTCTCACTGGGATGACTTCTGCTCATAAACTTGAGCAGACTCCTAGGCCAGTTTTCTCAGATTTTGCTGAGATCTCCATGGTAGCATCACTGACAGAGCTTCAGAAATGCAAATCAGGGTCCCCGGGTGACCCATGGCCAGCCAAACTATATAGCTCCTTCGCTGAGTGTCTCAACCCCCACTTAAATTCCATCTGGAATCTGTCTATTAGACAGGGTGTCTTTCCCGCAGCTTGGAAGCACGCTTTTCTTCTTCCAATCTTGAAAAAGCAAATGCCGACCCCGAAGTCACCAGTAACTATAGGCCGATTTCCCTGCTCCCTGCCCCGGCGAAAGTTTTAGAGAAACTCGTACACCAGCAATTGGCAGCGTTCATCAAATCTAACAATCTCCTATATGAGTCTCAATCCGGATTTTGCCCTGGATTTAGTACTGACTCTGCTCTAATTGAAATGGCGGACTCCATACGCTGGGCTGTGGATGGAGGCGCTAAGGCCATGTAGGCGCTGTTAGATTTATCTGCAGCATTCGACACTGTGTCTCATTCCATCTTATTAGACCGATTGATGGACATAGGCATCCAGGGTACAGCTCTGAATTGGTTGACATCTTTTTTGCAGGGCCGAAACCAACAGGTCCTGACCCACCCCTTCACCTCGCCTGCCAAACCCCTGAAATGGGGGGTACCCCAGGGCTCGGCCCTGAGCCCGCTTCTCTTTAATGTTTACTTAACACCCTTGGCGGAGCTTATAACCAAAATGGGGATTAAGGCGACTTCCTACGCTGATGATACTCAGCTATTGTTCTCTTTAGCGGAGTATCAGATTCCACCTTTGACCCGCTAAAAGAATGCCTTAGAAACGTCGCTGACTGGATGAACCGCAATTTCCTAAAACTTAATACGGATAAGACAGAGGTTTTGTTTTTTAATCAACCGACCCCTCCCCCGTCCAATGTATGGTGGCCATCGGAATTGGGCGATGCCCCTACCCCGAAGGACTCGGTCAAAAATCTGGGTGTGAGGTGGGACAAAGATCTCTCCCTCACGATCCATGTACAATCGGTCTCGGCGGTTTGTTTTGGCAAAATTAGAACCATCAGGAAATGTATAAACCTCCTGCCTGACTCAACCCGCAAAACCGTAGTCCACGCTTTAATCACTTCCAATCTTGATTATGCGAACGGCCTGTACATGGGTCTGCCGCTTGGACTGATCCATAGAGTACAGATCATTCAAAACGCGGCAGCCCGACTGGTCTGCGGTGTCCCGCTCCGACACCGCATCTCTCCGTACCTTAGACAACTGCATTGGCTACCGATAGCCACGCAGATCGAATTTAAGGCACTGACATTTGCCTACCGAGCAGACAAAGGGAGAGGGCCTATCTATCTGAGAAGGAGACTCCGCCCCTATCAACAAGACAGACCTCTAAGGTCTGCTCACAAATGCTTTCTCACCACACCGCGCTTTGTGAAAGCAAGAATGGGAGGCAGAACATTTGAAGTGTGTACCACCAGATGTTGGAATAACCTCCCCCTCACCTTCGCATGTTGCAGTCCGAACTGGAATTCAGAAGGGCCTTGAAGACCTGGCTTTTTAATCGAAATGATTAGTCTAGCGCTGTCCTCTGCCTTGATCACTGTCTACTATAGCGCCGGGACACCCCATTTGGGGTAGCTGCGCGCTTAACAAATGCCTTTTATTATTATTATTATTATTTGTTGACATGTTTTTTCACTTTTAACCCCTTAACTGCTGGGCCTTTTCCCCTCCCCAGTGCTGAGCCCTTTTTTGGCTATTTGGGGTAGTTCGCGCTAAGGCCCGGGTAACTTTTTGTCCATATAAGGTATCCATGTCAAATTTGAGTCCTTTTCTTCCAACATCCTGAGGATTCTAAAGGTGTCCAGGGTTTGTGGATTCTCCTGGAGGGGACCCAGAAATTAGCCAAAATACAGCTAAATTTTGAATTTTTGGGGAAAAATGGGAAAAAAGTGCTGCAGATGAAAGCGTCTGGTTTTTTTCCCTGCAAAGGGTATCAACAAAGGGTTTGTGGTGCTGATATCACCATCTTCCCAGCTTTCAGGGACTGACAGACTTTTGTCGGGAAACCAACATTTTTACACACTTTTGGCAGTTAATTGTAGAAATCGGTATGAAAGCAATAATGGATCCTTAACAGCTATACATTTCTGGAAAGTGGACAACATTCTGAGTTCAGTAAGGGGTCATTTGTGTAGATCCTTCAAGGTTTTCTTATAGAAACTAAGGGGAAATTGAAAATGAGTTGAAAAATCAGCCATTTGTGCTAACGCTTTCACCTGTAACTTCTTTTAAGTATGACAGATTTTTAAAAGCAATATACCGTTTTATCCACAGGACCCTTCTGGTTGTGAGGATATATAGGACTTGTAGGTTCACCAAGAATCCGATGTGCCCAGAGCCAATAACTGAGGGGCGCCTTGCTATGGTTTTTCATTGGGTACGGGGTATACAGCAATCACTTGGTAAAATATAAAGAGTAAAAAATAGGTATCGAGGAAAACGATATATTTCCGAAATTGGAACAACATATGGAGTTTAGAAGCAGTGGGTATTTGCACAACTCCATATATCTGGGTACCTATACCAACATGTGAATTAGAGGGCTTTATTGAAAATTAATACTTTTTTTACACACTGTCCTACATTTGGAAGGGATAAATGCACAGAAAATCAATTGGCAAAAACACTTCCTGTACTATTCTGTGTTTCCCCAAGTCTCCCGGTAAAAATGGTACCTCACTTGTGTGGGTAGGCCTAGTGCCCGCGACAGGAAACGGCCCGAAACGCAACGTGGACACACCATATTTTTAGAGTGAAAACTGACTTTTTTTTGCGAAGTGCCTAGCTGAAGATTTTGAACCCCAGCTCTGCCGGCACCTAGGGAAACCTAGCAAACCTATACATTTTTAAAACTAGACACCCACGGGAATCCAGGATGGGGTGACTTGTGTGGCTGCACCAGGTTCTCTTACCCAGAATCCCTTGCAAACCTCCAACTTTGTAAAAAGAAACAAACACATTTTCTTCATATTTCTCTGATGGAAAGTTCTGGAATCTGAGTGGATCCACAAAATTCGACCCACCCTGCATTCTTCAAAGTCTTCCAATAAAAATGGTACCTCACTTGTGTGGGTAGGCCTAGTGCCCGTGACAGGAAACGGCGCCAAACACAACTTGGACACACCACATTTTTACAGTGAAAACTGACCCTTTTTTTGCAAAATGCCTAGCTGTGTTTTGAACCCTAGGTCAGCCGGCACCTAGAGAAACCTAGCAAACCTATAAACCTTTTAAACTAGACACCCAGAGGAATCCAGGATGGGGTGACTTGTGTGGCTTTCACCAGGTTCTTTTACCAAGAATCGCTTGCAAACCTCAAACTTTGTTTTAAAAAAACACATTTTCGTCACATTTCTGTGATGGAAAGTTCTGGAATCTGCGTGGATCCACAAAATTCCGCCCACACCGCATTCCCCAAAATCTTACAATAAAAATGATTACTCAATTGTGAGGGTAGACATAGGCCACGCGATAGGAAACGGCGCAAAACGCAACATGGACACACCACATTTTTACAGTGAAAACTGACCCTTTTTCTGCAAAGTGCCTAGCTGTAGATTTTGAACCCTAGCTCTGCCGGCACCTAAGGAAACCTAGCAATCTCATACATTTTAGAAAACTAGACACCAGGTGGAATCCAGGATGGGGTGACTTTTGTGGCTTTCACCAGGTTCTCTTACCCAGAAACCCTTGCAAACCTCCAACTTTGTAAAAAAACAAAAACATTTTCTTCACATTTCTGTGATGGAAAGTTCTGGCATCTGCGTGGATCCACAAAATTCCACCTACCCTGCATTCCCCCAAGGTTTTCCGATTAAAATTATACCTCACTTGTGTGAGCAGGCCTAGTGCCCGCAACAGGAAACGGCGCAAAACACAACTTGGACACCACATTTTTACAGTGAAAACTGACCCTATTTTTGCAAAATGCCTAGCTGTAGATTTTGAACCCTAGCTCTGCCGGCACCCAGGGAAACCTAGCAAACCTATACAATTTTGAAAACAAGACATCCAGGGAAATCCAGGATGGGGTGACTTGTGTGGCTTTCAACAGGTTCTCTAACCCAGAATCCCTTGCAAACCTCAAATTTTGTAAAAAAATAAATATATATATTCCTCATATTTCTGTGATGGAAAGTTCTAGAATCTGCGTGGATTTACAAAATTCCACCCACCCTACATTCCCCAAAGTATTCCGATAAAAATGATACCTCACTTGTGTGGGTAGGCATAGGCCACACTACAGGAAACGGCGCAAAACGCAATATGGACACACCACATTTTCACAGTGAAAACTGACCCTTTTTTGCAAAGTGTCTACCTGTAGATTTTGAACCCAACCCTAGCTCTGCCGGCACCTATGGAAACCTAACAAACCTTTACATTTTTGAAAACCAGATACCCAGGGAATTCAGGATGGGGTGACTTGTGTGGCTTTCACCAGGTTCTCTAACCCAGAATCCCATGCAAACCTCAAACTTTGTTAAAAAAACAAATTGTCCTCACATTTCTGTGATGGAAAGTTCTGGAATCTGAGTGGATCCACAAAATCCCACCCACCCTGCATTCCTTCTGATAAAAATGATACCTTACTTGTGTGGGTAGGCATAGGCCACACAACAGGAAATGTTGCAAAACGCAACATGGACACACCACATTTTTACAGTGAAAACTGACCCTTTTTTCCAAAGTGCCTACCTGTAGCTTTTGAATTCTAGCTCTGCCAGCACCTAGGAAACCTAGCAAACCTAAACATTTTTAAAAACTGGACACCCAGGGGAATCCAGGATGGGGGGACTTGTGTTGTGGTGAAGACACGGTTCTGCTTGCACACATTGCTATGTTAGCATAAGCGTATTAGAAGTTTAAACGCCATTTTGCCACCTTGCCGCTTTTGCACATGACACTACATGTATCTGTTGTTGTAAGTTAAACTGCTTGCTTTTCTTCGCATGAGAACGGTCTATTTTTCACATCCCTAGACTTACACCGCGACCTCAGTCTGTACACTGTGTGCAGAAGTCTTCAAGGTCAAATAACAATGTATGCTGTTGATTCAGGTTGATCGGCCCACGCTCTAGACACAACACGCACACAGCTGCAAATAACTGAAACTTGGGTGCCTTTAATATTGCATTGCATGCATGACTCGGGCACTTGGAGAAAACCTTTCCATCTACAGAGAGCAGTGCTGATCCTGGGATGTGATTCACCTCATCTGATCTTGGAGGTATGGGGTTCCCCGTTTAAACCTAGAGATCTTCTATTATAAAACCTAGCTCCTAGCCAGGGAGGGTGGTACACAAGGCGCTATAAGACCTGTTTCCACTATCATTATAACATGATTTCTCCCTTTGTGTTTTATGGAATTGTAACAATGCTGATTGTTTTATTTCTAATCCTTCGCCTGCTTATGTTAGCCGAAATACAGCATCTTAGAGCACGTAGTTAAAATAAACATTTTAAACTTTACCGTGTCTCTGATTACTCACGTTGTGGACTTGTATGAGAATAAAAACGAAAGAGTGTTCTTGATTCCCACTATTCCTGAGAGTACACTAAGGCGCTTGTTCTGGGTTGTCTAATCATTGGTAGCTTCGATGTAGTACGGAGAACGAATGAGACACTGATGCTAGTCGGATAGGGGTTCTGGGCACTGAGGTGGGTTTTTTGGTACACCACAATTCACTGAGGTCCTGGTTTCCTGTGCATAGTTCTGTGCATGAGCAGAATCCCCGCAACATGGCGCACCTAACGTTTGGTCTTATATTCGAGACACTTTAGTAGTGCTTATACTAGTCCACAATACCCTCACTCTTGTTTCCGGTTAACAGTGGTGACGGATTAACCTACCTATATGGATAGATTATAGGTTCATTCAAGCTTGACACACCTACGACGAAATTGGTGCCGCCAGGACGCGCAAATTGTCTTCTATCCTAGGACATGGGTGACACACACACGTGTTCTGCCCCAACTACAACTTCATTCTGACACGTACTCCACACGTTGGATGAAAATTAATCCCGACATTATAATCAATATATATTTGGACTCAACATATCCCCTACTCGCGGCACCTTTAATTGTGACATTTTAACAAAGATTACCACATTACTCGCAATTCATCACTGATTACGCATTAGGACGGCCGGGTTGGAATTATCACCGGCTTTCCGAATACGATACATCACTAAGAATCCTTACAGACGCTTCAATTTTTGCTGCTTTGAATTCCTACTTTGTTATAAGGGTGCCCAGCCGGGTTGGAATTATCACCGGCCCTGGGACGTCACCGAGTTCACGCAACTCTCTACAGCCCTGAAGAGTCGTGGGACTACTTTTCCCTGACGAAACACGTGTCGGCTGGTTGCGTCTTTTACCACAATAAAGAATATTCCGCAACACTCAAGAAATCTGTACATATTGCTTACGTTGACACTTGTATTTACTTGTTTTATTATGTATGTGTGCACAGGATTTAGCTATACTGTTTTGCTGTAGGGTCTTCCCTACACACATTGAGGGGTTACAAGGGTCTCCCCTTCCTGGTCAGCACCATACCCACTAGTTTACCCAGACACACAGAACGTAAATTTGCTGAGCGCCAAGACTTCCTATACACTAAAACCCTCATCTTAGTTGTCTACTCATTCAAGCTTGATATTTTATAAAAAGGTTTGCATTTTGAATTACTGCCCTTTTTGTGCTACGATAAAATATAGATTGTTTTTCTCTTCTGTGTCCTTATGGGTGATATTGATATAGCTCTGCATAGTCGCGCAGCGCTCCGGCGTCATCTGACGCAGTTTAGAGTGCCTGACGATGGTATGTCAGTAATCTTTGTGTTGAGTGCCGATGCAGCGTTCCCCTTTGAGCTTTTCTACTCTTGGGTTACGTTTCCTGCAATAAATGCGGATGATGAAACATTCCATTCCTACACTCCCACGGCGATACCTGCGAATTATACACCATATAGGACACAGGAGATTCCGATTTCGGCATGGCAGCATCGTATTTGGTTTAATGGCGCCCTCCCCACACCGTGACTCCGGTCCAGTTAGGCCCTTTGTCTATCCCTGGGGCCACTTGGCCAGTCTTGGCCGGGTTCACACCACATCCACGTTATCTACAAGCCCCCGTAGACGACTTACGTCAACTACATACCGCCTTAATTGCAGTGCATAGGGCTTTAGTGCAATATGTTTCTCGCAACCTCCAGGTGGGGGCACCTGGGGTTGCGGCGCAACCAGTTGGACCAGCCGGGATGTCTATTAGTCCCGTCATGGTTAATACGGTGATGGGCAAGCGCCCCCAGAATATGGACGATATGCCTTATTGGCTTGCTGAGAAATTTGACCAACTGGAAGCAGTATTTCCTAATACTACTCCTGTGGAGAAACACAGGATCCTAACTATTAGTTTGCAGAAAGACTTTGTACAGGAGGTAACCGATTGTGAGAATTGGGGTAAAGTATTTGCAGCAGTATATGCGAAGTGCTTCGGCACACCGTCTATGACTCTACTGCCCTCCGTGATCAAGCGTGTTCAGGATGAGCACGGTCCGGAGGCGGCTGTCAAGTTGGGAATGAGGCTTGTCGGAGTGTTTGAGGTAGTTGCTGATCTCATCCTTGCGAATGTAAAGGGAGATGCAGTTAACTTTCAGGTGTCCAAGGCTTTGCGCCTTGTCGCCGACGCCGAGAAACCCCGAGCGTTACCGAAAATGATTGCGGAGGCTTATAAGACCATTGGCCGCAATAGTTTGGGTGTTAAGCCTTTTGCTAAAACAGCAGCTCAACCGCAAACGCAGACGGCAAAGCTACTAAAGACGACCGTCCAGTTTTTCCTAAATAAAATTGGAAAAATAAGAAACAGGGGAAGCAGCAACAGAAACAAGGGTTGCGTCCAGCGTCACCAATACCAGTGTCTACTGAGCACACATATGATTTGCGCGACCGCGCGAGAATTAGGTCTCCTGATAGATTTCAGGTTCCTGATCAATGTTCTCCTCGTTCTTCACAGGAAACATCGGTCTCACAAGCCGGTGGAGGAGAACGCGGCAGAGGTCAGGGTGCCCCGCAAGGACGTGAGCAGCCCCGCCCGGCTGACGGTAAAGGCAAGCAGGACGTCTTTCGACATCAGCGCCCTCCGTTTCAGAAAAAGAAAGTTGCTGCGTTAACCGCAAGGTATGCCACAGATAGTGAGAACACAGCTTCGGAACCTGACATGGGCACTAACGCTGCTAGACAGCGCAGCGGAGGTTACAGTAGTGCGGCAAGCACTGCGTCCGTATCTGAAGGCGACAGCAACTGACACGTTCATCACAGTAGAAACTGCTGACACTAGAGTGGCTCCCCCTGACAGACTATATGACATAGTCCTTTTAATGGAAGGCGACATACAACGTGTAATAAAAGGGATTTTTGGGGAAAATCTGACCTCTACATATGACATTTTGTTAGCGGACTGGCCCCCACCTTTCGTTTTGGCCGCTCCGAGAGGGGAGGAGGTAATCCTCCCTAGTTTCACACACACAGTGCCCAAGGAGCAGGCACAGAACTTTGCAGAAGTTTGGGCTCTGGTGCTTGCACCAGCTTTGTACTGTACTCAGGGAGGTTGGGATAAACTTTCGCCCAGACATGAGATTCCATTGCGGTCTATGCCACAGCCTCAACCCCAATATCCCATGCGGCGAGAAGCGAAAGCTCCCGTTGCAGAAATCCTTGATCAATTGGAATATCAAGGTGTAATTGAAACATGTGTGTCACCCATGAATAATCCTCTTTTCACTGTAACCAAACCTGATGGGTCGTACCGCCTAGTTTTGGATTATCGGCATCTGAACTCTCATTGTCGGACATGCGCAGTACAGAATACCCACAGTTCTGCCCTCGTAGACAATCTTGTGAGAAAAAGATTTAAAACCACACTTGACATTTCCAATGGCTTTTTTAGTCATAATCTGTCCTCTATTAGTAGTCAATGGACAGCTTTTACCTCTGGCGGCAAACAAAAACAATTAAAAAGATTAGCCATGGGCTATAAAAACAGCCCAGGCGTATTTGCCGCACGTGTTGTCTCTTTGTTAGACAGCATCGACCCTGATGCGTACTCGTATGTTGATGATATTTATCTCTCAGACGACGAATTATGGCCGCATCTGTGTCGCGTGGACCGCATCATAGTAATGTTTGCGGACTTCGGTTACAAATTTAACTTTGCAAAATCACACATTGCAGAGTACACAGTGTTCTTTCTGGGCTATGAGCTCAACAACAAAGGTCGAGGTTTAGCACCTCACTTCCTGGAGAAATGCGCATGTTTGCGCGCTCCTACAACTCTGAAAAAACTACAATCCTTGCTGTTTTTTTAAAATTTCGGGCGTACTTACATTCCCGATTGTGCCCAGCGTATCTAGCCGCTATATGCCTTGGTACAACCTACTTTTACCAAATCTTGCTGGCTTCCAGAACATTCAGCTATACTGCAATCTTTGCAGTCTGATCTTCTTGAATCTAAGTACTTACTAACACGTGACAACCACACAAATCTGGTAATAAGAATTGTGCCAGGCGCAGTGGGTTTCACGTACTTGACGTTTAATGAAGGAGACACAGTTCCTATTGCTTACAAGTCACACTTGTACACTTCGGCTGAAATGTGCTTTTCATCTGTCGAAAAGGTTTTGACAGCAGTGCAGATGGAGATTCTAAAAGAAAGAGCTCTGTCGCAGGGGAAATGCATGTTGGTTGTTACACCGTATCCTGCCCTTGAGGCAGTGACGAAAGCCAGTGTACCAAATTCTAAAGCTTTACATCCACGTTGGATACAATGGGCCACTTCACTGACGTCTCCGGATGTCATGTTTATCTTTGACCCTCGTTGCAAACTCAGGAGTTCTTACAGTATGAATTTGTTCATCCTGCTCCTTTGTCCATGCGCCTGCTTGAGGAATACCATTGTATCATTTACACAGACGGTTCGGCGCAACCGGCGAAGGGATCTAAGCATTCTTATTCAGCGGCCTGCGCAATAGTGGCTGGTACCATTGTGAATGGAGAATTCAAGTCCAATGTCGTGCACATGCAGGCATTAGGGGACTGTACCGCCCAGTTGGCAGAGCTACGTGCTCTGGTGCTTGCACTGGAGTTTGCTGATCCCCGTGTGACTACTTTAATTGTAAGTGACTCCTACTACTGTGTTCAGTCTTTCAACGACAATTTATTCTTTTGGACTCAGAATGAGTATCGTGATTCCAAAGGTAGCACAATTAAGCATAAAATGCTTTGGGTTCGAGTCGCAGAACTTAAAGAACGTCTGCCTCTTGTGAATGTAATTCATACTCTTGGTCACCAGAGCGTAGGAGTACACGCTGTTGGTAACAGTTTAGCTGATGAAGCAGCGAAAACAGCAGTGGAAACATACTTAGTAGCAGCAGTTACAAGATCCAAAAGTAAGATTGATGATGACATCTTGGCAGCTATCGCTGCTACAGAGAAGGGTGAAATTTACCCTAGAGGTTTCCCTTCTAAATACTCTTATCATTCAAGTCCTGATAAAGTTCCCTATGTGAGAATTAACGACGTTGGTGACAGATTGATTCCCAACATGGACCGCAGGCTTTCCTTGATAACAGCCGCTCACGAAGGCATGGCCTCGGCTCATGCAGGCGTCTCAGCGACTGTCACTATCTTGCAGCAACGTTACTGGTGGCGCGGATTGTACAAACAAACTCGTGATTATGTCCTTTCTTGTGACATATGCCAGCAGATTAAACCTTCGACTGCTGCGCGTCCACCTCAAACACAGATGTATATATCTAATAAACCACTTGGGTGTGTTTATTTAGATCACTGCGGTCCTTTCTCTTCTGATACTGCGTATAAGTTCATCTTAGTTGCAGTGGATTCGTGCACACGCTTTCTATGGGTTTGGCCGCAACGCAGTGCTGACGCACGAACTGTCATCAGGGATTTGCGTGTCTTTGTGGGAATTTTTGCATGTGGCACCTTCCATTCTGACCAAGGTCCAGCGTTCACCTCTAAGGCATACAAGGAAGCCATGAGGTCATTGGGGGTGCAGGTCAAATTTTCGTCTTCATACCGGCCTGAGGGCAATTCTGTTGTGGAGCGAATGAACCGTGACTTAAAGCAATCCTTGACAGCTAGGGTTATAGGTACTGGCAGAAACTGGTTTGCCCATTTGTATAGCGTACAACGTGCACTTAATAATCTCCCTAGAATATCTCTGGGTGGGCGGACCCCATACGAAATGCTCTTTGGCATAAAATGTTTGTCCCGGACCTTGCCGGTCTAGACATGGCGGCGTCAGCCGTACCCTTTGACGTAGATAATCATTCTGCTGTGTTACAGAACCTACAAGAGACCAGAGACGGTCTTGCAAAGGAACATTTGCCCTCCACAACTGATGCTGCACTACAGATTCCGGTAGTTGGCTGGCTACCTCGAGTCGGAGACCTGGTCCGTGAGAAGGTGGAGAACAAGAAGGAGTTCGGCCCCTCTTATCGTGCACCTGTTCCAGTGTTTGGCGTGCAGGGTACAAGAACAGTTATTTTACCACCACTTCCTGGTCGCAAGGATAACAGGTACATCTCCATTGACAATGTCAAACTACAACGAGTGGCCGATTCTTCTTAGTATGACTCCAGCAGTCTCTTGTCCAGCAATGCTGAGAAATTCTGTTTTGGCCTCGGCAAACACCAACAGGCCTGACATTGCCATTGAGATGCACACAGTTACTAATCCTTTATTGAATCCACCGGCTGGTGATCCCCATGAAGATACTGAGTATACCTATCCCACAGATGTGTCGTTGCCTGGTGTACAAACAAGTGCAGTTGACCAGTCACGTTTTTCATTTGACACTAACTCTACAACATCAAAAGCCCCATTGAAAATTTCTATTTTTGCTATTTGGTTTAAAAGACCTTTTTTATTCCCCTTGGACTTCCATTTTGTTGGCGCTCATCTCTATTTTTTTGTTCATGTCGATTGGATTTGTGGTTGTCTTTTTCGTCTAGTCAATGGACATTATCTCACCGAAAGATCTACCATTAGGTTAATTGATGGAACTTTGGCTCCCCCTCCTCATCGCACATCATGAAGAGGGACCAGACTTTTGTCAACATCATGGCCTGGCCTGTGTTAGACGGGATTGTGTGGGATGCTGTAAAATTTCAAATTCATGGCCCAACAGAGGTGATTAATGTCCCCAATGTACTTCGTGTTTCAATGGGGACGTTGTGAAACAGAACATACGCTCCGATGATTGGGATGTACAAGCTGTTGAAGCTCTTTTTCTGATTTGAAATATTATGCTGCATTTGATGCTGAAGACTTGTATTTAAACTCTGCGAATTATGCAGTTATTTTGTTATCAGCACTATGGCCATCATTTCTTGCATAAAGCAAATACATTTAGAAATGTGGTTAATTATACGCAATGGGAACATTGCCCAGCTCCCATTGAAGGCAGTTCGAAAACTCTTTTGAAAAAATTTACATATTTTACTGATTTTAATCGATCCAATCCTGAAGCTTTTTATTTCAAAATGACTTCTAAGTCCAGTTCCAAAGTTAGACTCACACACAATAAATTACTGTAAACAAAGTCCTTTATGGATCAATCAGCTATAGGGGGCTATGAGCTGTGGAAAGATACAATTGATCTTAAATCTGTTTGGGGTTCTAAAACCTGGCAGGTGCAAGGCACAGAAGCTTTACACCGCGCGTGCCTCATCCCGAACCACATGTTGTTTTTGAATTCTACTATTTCTCAAACTACTTGTTTTGGATTGGCTACTTCTAAAGATGAATGACCCTACCATTCCTGATCTGGGTGCTTATCCTACATGGGACAATCACACAGATATGTCCGTTGATGAGTTGCAGTCCTTAATTACTAATACCTCCTTCAATATTTCTAGCTTGGATCCCCAAGGTTGGTTGTTATGGCAAAAAAGTTCAGATTCATGCCAACATCGTTTTCTGGGTCTGGCCCCGGGCTATACACAAGTTAGGACGAACCCCGTTTTGAAAACTCCCATTCTGTTACTACGTATTCAGTAGGTAAATTATGTCAAAACTGGCTTAAACGTTCCACCTTAGCGTCAGTTAAACTTCATTTGTCCCAATTGACTGACGAGGTTGATTTGAATGACTTTGTTAAAGGCCCTGTAGGACGCAGGTCCAAAAGATGGGTATATGCTATTTACAACGAACTTTGGAAATTGTCTCAAATTGAAGCTGCTTCTCGATTGAGGGCTATTGATCAAGCAAATTTAGAAAAAGTGCTTGCTGTCGTTGATAATAGCATTAACACACTTTCATCCAGAATTTACACCTAAGATAATATTGTTTCATCGGTTGTGGATATTGTGCAGGATGATGTGTCTGTTGTGCACCATGGACAGAATCAATTGCGTTCTATAATGCAGTTTGCTTGGACTTTACAAACATTGAAATCCGGGAAAGTTCCTTGGGACTACATGAACACGTCATCTTTGTTTTTACCATTTAATTTGACTGAAAAACAACAATTCATGTCCATGAAGGATGCAACATACTCACTTTTGCATATTGAAAAATTGGAACCTTTACCATTTTCTGTCGCCGAATCTAATTCTGCTGTATGGCTGATTCATGGGTTAATAACGCTGCCTTTTCCCTTGTTTAAATTCAGTTCATGTATGAAACACTATGCCCTAGGCAGATATGAACCACTGGGTAGCGCCTATCTCCATGAAGTGTGGTCTCTGCCGTTCACATACAGGTGCCTGAGAGATGGTAGATATGGCAGATATGAACCACTGGGTAGCGCCTATCTCCATGAAGTGTGGTCTCTGCCATTCACATACTGGTGCCTGAGAGATGGTAAAGAAGATTATTTAAAAGGTAAGGAGTGCACTTCCACACCTGATCATTCACTAGTGTGCAAGAATATACAATTGCACGGAGCGTGTAACACTCAAGCTCCAAATTTAGCTTGCATTTTAAAGGGTAATCCAGTGCCAGCTATAACACCAACTTTCACATTACTTGCTAACGGTAGTTATTTACTTTTAAATAATGAAGCATGTTGCGGGATGCTGGCAGGGATTCCGTACATTGTAACTGTCTCCCAACGTGTAGTTTGCTGTAAAGATGTGTTTTTCCCGCCCCGCATGGGAGACTCGACATATCCATCTGGCCTTCCATTCTGACCTTGAAAGCAGAGTTCAACAAGATGAGCAGAATAAGGGCTCTATTGTCCCAAAAGAAGTGGCCCTTACTTCTTCTCGTGAAACATTCGTCCTTCACGTGGCTAACACCCGAACAGAGGTACATGCGCTTTTAAATACTGACCTCCCACTTCATTTCGGCGCCTTGATCCACACTATATTCAATGCATCTACAACAACAGGCTTGGCGCATTTTTTCAAAGTTGTGGGCTCCGGCCTTGTGACCTCGTTCCAAACAATATTTGGTGTGATACCGGCATTTTTTCATTCTATTTTTTCCAGCGTCTTCGGCGGGTTACCACTAATTCTCGGCTTGGCTGCCGGTGTGCTGCTGTTGATTTGTTTGCTCCGAAATGGCTGCACTGTCTGTGTCACGAGACAGCCAACCCCAGCTGGCAGACGGAACCCTGCCTGCTACCGAGCCTCACCGAGACGCACCCACGGACCCTTCACCTGCCAAGCCTGCCGATTCACCTGCCCCCGGACGTGCACCACCTCCGCCAAGTCGAGCACCAGCAGCAACCACCTGAAATGCATCCTGTTGAACACCCGCTCCGTCCACAGGCACGCCGTGGAACTCTGGGACCTGCTCGACGCAACAGCACCGGACGTCGCCTTCCTCACCGAAACCTGGATGAACGCCTCCTCAGCGCCCGACATCGCCATAGCCATCCCGGACGGATACAAGATCACCCGGAAGGACCGCGTCAACCAGACGGGAGGAGGCATCGCCATCGTACACAAGAACACCATCCGCATCTCGACTAACTCCGACGAGACCTTCACCGCCGCCGAACACCTACACTTCCAGATACACACTGACCCCAAGACCACCCTCCGAGGCACCCTCATCTACAGACCCCCGGGACCACGCACACTATTCAGCGAAGACATCGCAGACTTCATCAGCCCGCACGCCATGCCCTCCGCCGACTACATCCTCCTAGGGGACCTCAACTTCCACCTGGAGAACAACAACGACAGAAACACCACCGCCCTGCTGGACAACCTCGCCAACCTCGGACTCAAGCAACTGGTGAACACGCCCACCCACTACGCCGGCCACACGCTTGACCCCGTCTTCTCTTCCAGCAAGCACATCTCCTTCAGCCACGCCACCAGACTCCACTGGACCGACCACAGCTGCGTCCACTTCAGCTTCAGAAAGACTGCGACCCACCACCACCCGCAACAGGCTCCCCGCCGGAGCTGGAGCAAGATCACCGCCGAGCAGCTCACCGCCTCCCTCAGCCAGAACACACCCACCAACACAACGGACCCAAACGAAGCAGCCAGCAACCTCGCCAAGTGGCTGACCGCCTGCGCCGACGACCTCGCACCACTAAAAACCCTCCCAGCAGACCCGGAAGCAAGAAAACCCCTTGGTTCACCAACGAACTCAAGGAATCCAAGAAGAACTGCCGCACTCTCGAGAAAGCCTGGCGACTCGACCAGACCACAGACAACAGGACCGCCCTCAAGCACGCCACCCGCAAACACCACCAGATGATCCGTGCCACCAAGAAGTCGGCACTCAAAGAACGACTGGACAACAACGCCCACGACAGCAAGGAACTTTTCAGCATCGTCAAAGAGTTCTCCAACCCCAGCGCCGGAAACAACGACATCACCCCCTCGCAAGACCTCTGCAACTCACTCGCCGCGTTCTTCCACCGCAAGATCACCGACATACATAACAGCTTCGACGCACAGACCACGCACCCTACCGCCGAACCAACGCCCGCCACCACCACCCTCTGCAACTGGACCCCGATCAGCACCGAAGACACCACCCGCACGATGAACTCCATCCACTCCGGATCACCAACCGACCCCTGCCCACACCACGTCTTCAACAAAGCCGACGCCACCATCGCACCCCATCTCCGGGACATCATCAACTCCTCCTTCCACACCGCCACCTTCCCGGAGAGCTGGAAGCACGCCGAGCTTACCGCCCTCCTGAAGAAACCAACGGCGGACCCCACCGACCTCAAGAACTACCGTCCCATCTCGCTCCTTCCGTTTCCGGCCAAAGTCATCGAGAAGACCGTCAACAGACAGCTTGCCACCTTCCTCGAGACGAATGGATCCCTCGACCCCTCGCAGTCCGGGTTTCGGGCCAACCACAGCACCGAGACCGCCCTTATCGCAGCCACCGACGACATCAGAACCCTAACCGACAACGGGAAACAGCAGCCCTCATCCTCTTGGACCTCTCCGCGGCGTTCGACACCGTCTGCCACCGCACCCTAGTGAAGCGCCTCAGCAACATCGGAATCCGAGAGAAAGCACTGGAATGGATCATCTCGTTCCTCGCCGGAAGAACCCAGAGAGTCCGCCTCCCCCGTTCAGATCCGAGGCCACCGAAGTCATCTGCGGCGTTCCACAAGGATCTTCACTCAGTCCAACCCTCTTCAACGTCTACATGAGCCCCTCGCAGCCATCGCACGCCAACACAACCTCAACATCATCTCCTACGCCGACGACACCCAGCTGATCCTCTCCCTCACCAACGACCCCACCACCGCCAGAGCCAACCTACACGACGGGATGAGAGACGTCGCCGACTGGATGAGGAACAGCCGCCTTAAACTGAACTCAGACAAGACGGAAGTCCTCATCCTGGGCTCATCACCCTCCGCCTGGGACGACTCTTGGTGGCCCCCGGCCCTGGGCACCGCGCCCAAGCCAACGGACCACGCACGCAACCTGGGCTTCATCCTGGACTCCTCCCTGTCGATGACCAGACAAGTCAACGCCGTCTCATCTTCGTGCTTCAACACCCTGCGCATGCTCCGCAAGATCTTCAGATGGATCCCCACTGAAACCAGGAAGACCGTCACCCAGGCACTCGTCACCAGCCGACTGGACTATGGGAACACCCTCTACGCCGGAACCACAGCCAAACTTCAAAAAGACTCCAGCGCATCCAGAACGCCTCCGCACGACTCATCCTGGACATCCCCCGGCACAGCCACATCACCGGACACCTGAAAGACCTGCACTGGCTCCCCGTCAGCAAGAGAATCACGTTCAGACTCCTCACCCACGCACACAAGGCCCTCCACGACCTGGGCCCCAAGTACCTCAACGACCGCATGACCTTCTACACGCCCACCCGCCAGCTACGATCAACCAGCCACGCCCTCGCCACCGTACCACGCATCCGCAGAGCCACCGCCGGAGGAAGATCCTTCTCCTACCTGGCAGCCAAGACCTGGAACTCCCTCCCCACTCACCTTCGGCGAACCCAGGACCATCTCTCCTTCAGGAAGCAGCTCAAGACCTGGCTGTTCGAGCAGTAACTTACCCCCTCCCCCAGCGCCTTGAGACCCTCCCGGGTGAGTAGCGCGCTCTATAAATGCCGTGATTGATTGATTGATTGAGCTGTTCCAGCTTCGTAGCCGGGTGCTTGAATACTATGGAACGCTACCTCTGGCCACTTTGAGTGTGGCCTATGGATTATCCTTCAGGTTCTCATATTTTACTTGCGTGCAACCTGTCTTCCATTGCCTGGATTGTTCATTTGCATGGGCATTGGATCTGTGTCTCTCCAATACGGTGTCTCCTGCTCCGGATTATGATCGACTGATGAGTCCCTTAGTGGCTCATGAGTTGGACTGTTCTGGTGTCGGGATTATGGCCTGTGCGGCTGCGCATGGAGTTCTAGGGAATTAGGACATATGTGCGGCGGCACAAGACTTCCTGGCACGAAGTTACCTCGAAGAACACGCAAGTTGTCCTCTGATGGTGCTAGAGGCTCCAGTTATCGAAGAACATGTATGTTCGTTCGCTTTATTAAATTGGATGGCTGAATTCTTTGCTGTCAGTCAGTCAGGAAAGCTTTATTCGGCTGCTTTTTAAAACAGACATAAAAGCACATAAAAAGTACATTTCATAATATTTACAGCAATATAACAATAAAACACAATTCATTTTGTGCAGGATGCTACAATTACAACTCAGTGATTATACATTTCCTAATTTGAAGCACCTTCTTTAAAAACTTACCAAGTCTCCACGCTATATGCTCATTTTCCAATAGCTGGAGTAAAAACATAGCTGGGCGACACTGCCTAAGCCCTAAATCTTTTAAAAAGGAATAATCCAGACTTTCCTTGGCTCTATATAAAATTTACAGAACAAGACTAAGTGCATAGTAGATTGATCAGAAATTCTATCACAGGGACACGGTAATAAATCATGCGACCAATCATTCATTTTCGGTAATGACACTAATCTGTGTACATTTCCCAATCTGAGCCTCGTTAAAAGGAATCTATTGAATGTTCCGGGTACAAAAGATAGGTAAGGCTCCATCCCCAAAGTTGTACGTAGCAGCTGATGACGCCTCACACTAATTTTGGAGGTTTCCCCTACCATTCTGATAGCTTCAATAACTGGAGACCCTCTTTTTTTAAGATCTTTCTAGGGATCTCCAGCATAGATGTTGGGTTTGACAAATATTCTGGATGGCCCAGATCATTCATGAAATCGTGGACAAATCTAATCCAAAGGATCATTAAAGCCCCCTCTAACCTCAGAGTGTCTTTCAGGATCTCCCTGTTTAACTTAGTCTGATCTTTACACCAAACTCTATGCCACAAGAGTATAGGCTCTAATTTTATGAGATCAGCTATATAATGAAGACCCAACTCTTCATGGCAGACAAACGAGGAAGTGCTCGGGGGTACAGAAAGAATATACCTTAGGAAGGTATTTTCAACCGTTTGTAGCGGAGTAGTATTTGCAAAACCCCACACCCCTGCCCCATAAGTTGCCATTGTAATACATGTTGCTTTGTATATTTGCAGGAGTTCTGGGGGAGGTTTCCTGCCTACTTTTTTAGCAAAAGTTGCTAGAGCTGATGTTGATCTAGAAAATGCCAACTTTTTAGCAGATAGGGTGGGAACCCATGAATCATGCTGATTGAATAATATACCCAGGTAGGAAACATTTCTAGTTGAAAGTAACTTCTTCCCGTCTACAAACATTTCTCGTGTCCTCTGGGTCCCTTGTCTGCATCTCATGACATAAGTCTTAGAGATGTTAGTATTAAGACCTAAGTCATTCATAAAATCACTGAATCTATCTAAGGCTCTCTGGAGGCCGTTTTGGGTGCGTGCCATTAGCACAGCAACATCCGCATAAAGAAGTGCGGGTATAGGCCGGCCGCCAGCTTGAGGAAAGTCTTTACCCTGCAAGAGTAATGCTTCGCCTAGTCCGTTAATGTAAAGGTTAAAAGAAAAGGGGCCAGCACGCAGCCTTGTCTGACCCCTCTCCTAATGGGAAGCGCCTGAGTGCATTCGCCCCTCAAACCATACCGAACACTTGCAGTAGCTCCACTGTATAACTGCCTTAAAAAGACAACAATTTGGGAATCAACCCCTAGCGTCTCGAGGACCTCCCACAGCCTATTATGTCTAACGAAATCAAAGACCGCGGTGAGGTCCACGAAGGCCAAAAAGGCTCCCTTTTTTGCTCTGCTGTACTTGCCTACTAAGATGGATAAATTCAAACTCTGTTCAATAGTGCCAAGCCCGGCACGAAATCCATACTGCAGGTCTGATATGATCTGGGTGTCTTCTGCCCAATCTTGAAGGCGCTCCAGGATGACCCTCCCTACCACTTTAACCATGGAATCCAGGAGGGAAATCGGTCTGTAGCACCCTGGATTCTGACGATCCCCCTTTTGAAGATTGGGATTATTGTTGATTGTGCCCACGTCTGGGGAAAAGATGACTTTATACTGGCATTGATAACTTGGGTTAAAATAGGCCCCCATAGGGAAACATTACATTTAAACATATCAACTGGGACCCCGTCGGGTCCAGGGGCTTTACCACCCAGGCTAAGTGCCAGTGCCCTATTCACCTCTTCCAAGGTAATTTCCAAATCAAGTCGGTCGCTATTGTTTGTATTAATATCAGCCATTTGCCACCCCGAGTTTCCTGGCTCACTATACACCATGGAGAAGTGACTAATCCAGGTTTCTTCAGAGATAGTTAATTCAACGGAAGGGCCATTACTGGGAGATAAAAGGGGGTCCTCAAAACATTCCAGAACGCAATATTATCTTTCTGCTGGGCCGCGCAATGAAGGGCGTCCCATGCTTCATTTCGTAGGGTGTGCTTCCTGTCTGTAATTGCTCCTCTATATTCCGCCTAATTTTAGATGGTGATCTAGGCTGTCTGTGCAATTCTATTTTTAATTTAGCATATGCACTTGTACATTTTCTATTAAACCACCCAGAAGTTTTCAATTTGTTACTTTGCTCTACCGTCAACAAGTTCTTGACCTCCCTGGAGATATCATTAAAAGAGTGCACGATAGCAGCGTCAGACGCTGAGTCGCTCAAACATATGTCTAGTGCAGACTTACAGTTCACTATCACTTTTTTGGTCAATAAGTCATCGTCTACATTAGCCCACCTTAAAGTATAACCATTTGTTTTACTCAATTCTATGTTCCCCAGCACTTGAGTTGGCAGGTTAGACTTTTGGGCCTATGGGTGGGTAGCTTGAGCAGTAGAGAGAGGGGAAGATGATCACTTAAACTGATGTCTCCGACTCTAAAAGAAAGAATCAAATGTGCGTGAGTATAAAATCAATAGTTGATGCAAACACTCTCCCATTGAAGGTGTGCGGCATACAAGATGGATTTGCCACTAATTCGTTAGCATAACCAAGATCTAATGTAAAGATAAGCTCGTTACACAAATCCCCCACCCTTGAGTGACAAAAATGGGTATTACTCTCTACTTCATTTGACAAACCACACATTCTATCATCAATATGGTTACACAGAGCACAATTAAAATCCCCCACCAGCATTATTATTGTATCTTTGGCATTCCCAATGCATATGGTCTTCAGGGCCTCCGTTATGGCCTTTACCACGGATCCAAGACCATCCTGAGAAGCATTGTTATAAAAATTAATCAATATAATGCGATGGGTTGCATTTAATATTAATTCAACTAGATGGTAGTGGCAATCCCCGTATGAAAATTAATTCTTTGCTGATGATAACAATGACTTCCTTTTGGAGGCTGTTACAACATACTGTGCCTATACGCTGATGGATTAAATTGGCAGTTGTCCATCTTAAATCGCATACTAAACTCCGTTTAAAAAAAAAAAAATTATTTTATAATTTTTTCTCCATGACTGGATGTATACCGCCCCTTCTTGTTTTTTTTATTCCACATCTTCGAACTTATCACTTCCAATTATCCGGTTTGGCTAACTATGAACTTGGTTCTGTCTCAATCGAACTTGAACTCTGCGTTCCTAATTTGCTTCCCTTTGTTCGTGGTCCGATCAGGGGAGGGTGTGGTGAAGACACGGTTCTGCTTGCACACATTGCTATGTTAGCATAAGCGTATTAGAAGTTTAAACGCCATTTTGCCACTTTGCCGCTTTTTCACACGACACTACAGGTATCTGTTGTTGTAAGTTAAACTGCTTGCTTTTCTTCGCATGAGAACGGTCTGTTTTTCACATCCCTAGACTTACACCGCGACCTCAGTCTGTACACTGTGTGCAGAAGTCTTCAAGGTCAAATAACAATGTATGCTGTTGATTCAGGTTGATCGGCCCACGCTCTAGACACAACACACACACAGCTGCAAATAACTGAAACTCGGGTGCCTTTAATATTGCATTGCATGCATGATTCGGGCACTTGGAGAAAACCTTTCCATCTACAGAGAGCAGTGCTGATCCTGTGATGTGATTCACCTCACCTGATCTTGGAGGTATGGGGTTCCCCGTTATAAGACCGGTTTCCACTATCATTATAACATGATTTCTCCCTTTGTGTTTTATGGAATTGTAACAATGCTGATTGTTTTATTTCTAATCCTTTGCCTGCTTATGTTAGCCGAAATACTGCATCTTAGAGCACGTAGTTAAAATAAACATTTTAAACTTTACTGTGTCTCTGATTACTCACGTTGTGGACTTGTATGAGAATAAAAACGAAAGAGTGTTCTTGATTCCCACTATTCCTGAGAGTACACTAAGTCGCTTGTTCTGGGTTGTCTAATCATTGGTAGCTTCGCTGTAGTACGGAGAACGAATGAGACACTAATGCTAGTCGGATAGGGGTTCTGGGCACTGAGGTGGGTTTTTGGTACACCACAATTCACTGAGGTCCTGGTTTCCTGTGCATAGTTCTGTGCATGAGCAGAATCCCCGCAACAGTGTGGCTTTCACCAGGTTCTCTTACCCAGAATCCCTTGCAAACCTCAAACTTTGTTTAAAAACAATCACATTTTCCTCACATTTCTGTGATGGAAAGTTCTGGAATCTGAGTGGATCTACAAAATTCCACCCACCCGGCATTCCCCAATGCCTTCCGATAATAATGATACCTCACTTGTGTGTGTAGGCATAGGCCACGCGACAGGAAACGGCGCAAAACCCAACTTGGAAACACCACATTTTTATAGTGAAAACTGACCCTTTTTTGCAAAATGCCTAGCTGTGTTTTGAACCCTAGCTCTGCCGGCACCTAGGGAAACCTAGCAAACCTATACACTTTTGAAAACTAGACACCCAGAGGAATCCAGGATGGGGTGACTTGTGGGGCTTTCACCAGGTTCTCTTATCCAGAATCCCTTGCAAACCTCAAGCTTTGTTAAAAAAAAAAACATTTTCCTCACATTTCTGTGATGGAACGTTCTAGAATCTGCGTGGATCCACAAAATTCCACCCACCCCGCATTCCCCAAAGTCTTCTGATAAAAATGATACCTCACTTGTGTGGGTAGGCATAGGCCACACGACAGGAAACTGCGCAAAACGCAACATGGACACACCACATTTTACAGTGAAAACTGACCCTTTTTTGCAAAGTGCCTACGTGTAGCTTTTGAATCCTAGCTCTGCTGGCACCTAGGAAAACCTAGCAAACCTATACATTTTTAAAAACTAAACACCCTGGGGAATCCAGGATGGCGTGACTCGTGTGTCTTTCAACTAGTTCTCTTACCCAGAATCCCATGCAAACCTCAAACTTGCAAGAAATAAACACATTTTCCTCACATTTCTGTGTTGGAAAGTTCTGGAATCTGAGTGGATCTACAAAATTCCACCGACCCTGCATTCCACACAGTCTTCCAATAAAAATGGTACCTCACTTGTGTGGGTAGGCCTAGTGCCCGCGACAGGAAACGGCGCAAAACGCACCTTGGACACACAACATTGTTACAGTGAAAACTGACCCTTTTTTTTGCAAAATGCCTAGCTGTGTTTTGAACCCTAGCTCAGCCCGCACCTAGGGAAACCTAGCAAACATATACGTTTTTAAAACTAGACACCCAGAGGAATCCAGGATGGGGTGACTTGTGTGTCTTTCAGCAGGTTATCTTACCCAGAATTCCTTGCAAAACTCGAACTTTGTAAAAAAGAAACACATTTTCCTCAATTTCTGAGATGGAAAGTTCTGGAATCTGCGTGGATCCACAAAATTCCACCCACCCTGCATTCCCCAAAGTCTTCTGATAAAAATTATACCTCACTCGTGTGGGTGGGTCAAGTACCTGGGACAGGCAAGGGCCCAAAATGTATTGTGGAGACATCAAAATCACCTTTCACAAAACGACTTGGTTTTGCAAGGGGGGCACCTGGGTTTTTGGCCCAGGGCTCAGAGGCCATGGAGGGAAACCTACCAAACCCACACATTTCTGAAAAGTAGACACCCTGGGGAGTCCAGGGAGGTATGGCTTGCATGGATCCCCCAACGTTTCCCTAGCCAGAATCCCCTGCAAACCTCAAATGTAGCTATAAAAATCAAATTTTCCTCAATTTCTGTGTGGGAATGTTGTTGGATCACCGGCTGACCAAAATTTCCTAACACCTAGCGTTCCCCTAGGTCTCCCGATAAAAATGGTACCTCACTTGTGTGGGTAGGCATAGTGGCTGCAACAGGAAATGGCCAAATCGTACTGTAGAGACTTCAAAATTACCTATCATAAAACTACCTGGTTTTGCAGGGGGGCCACCTTGTTTTTTGGCCCCGGGCTCGCGGCCATCTAGGGAAACATACCTCCCTGGACTCTCCCGGGTCTCTAGCTTTCAGAAATGTGTGGGTTTGGTAGGTTTCCCTAGATGGCCTCTTTTGGTATTATACTGACCGATCACCACCAGTCAGTCATAAAATGCTTCTTGCTTATTTCCCACTCCACTAGGAAATTCACAAGACAAATATTCATACATTGGCCCTTTTCATTGTATTCCACTACACATGGAATCAATTCACTCGTTTCACCTGGGTGACCAGTTTCCATTCTCTACTGGTCTACTTTTATATGTTGTTATTTGCACTTCCCTTTCTACTACTCAGGAGACTTCGCTCTCCTTTCGGTGTACTAATTTTCACTTTTCCGCACAGTACTATATTTTCCTCAGCTTGGTCGCATATACATGCAGTTTTATATATATTTTAAATAGATTCTGACAAGATCTTCTCTGTATCTCTCGGACTACTTTTGGACATTGTCCTTACTAGAGGGCGCTCAGGTATTCTATATTCTTATTAAATCCCACTACTAATGTTTATTTTATCCTTGCATGCAAAAAGGAACACTAAATACACACATTTCTTCGTATGTTAGAGAGCACAATGCATGCGAAATCTAGTTTTTCAGTTGTATTATAATATATACTGGCATTCCCTGTGGCCCCCTTACTTGGGATATCATCTTTCGGTCAACATCACCTATCATGGGTACCGCTTTTTAGGGCTTTGGGTGAGCTGACGCTAAAATGCATTTATTTACAATATCCTCAGTGCGTTGTGACCGGCATATATAATTTCATGAGAAATGATGTTCCATACCAATGTATATATATTCTGCAGCCTTGAAAGGGTCCAATGGATGAAACACATGTCGGCTGCTTTTGCTTGTATAGACCAGATATTGGCTGTTCCTGCTTATATATAAACCGAACATTGTGGAAACTACAAATGGAATAAAATAACTTCACAAAAAGAACAAAACATTTGATGGACTTCATATTAGGACTACTTTCTTTATTAAATGGACTTTCTCTGTGTGCTCTGGTACTTATTATTTTGTATAATGTTTGCCAAGGACATTGTCCTAAGCAGGTGAACACCCTAGGTGCCAGGGTGTAGGTAGTACCATGGTAGCACCTCTACCCCACATGAAGATATATGTGTATGTTCCAACATCCCTAACAATAGTGCTGGAAATTGGATCTGCAATTGTTGTGAGCATAGCCACCATTTGTGTTTGTATAGTTAGGAAATTATGACTTAGTTTTTGCCCAACTCTGAATTGAGTAAAACCTAGGGGGACTTTTCCAGAATGTGCTTGCTTTTTCTGTATGTTCAGGGTACTTTTCTTAGGACTTCAGTTAAGCTTTAAAGATACAAATATGTTTTCTAAGGACAGCAGCTCATTTATGTGGCAAATATTTCAGGACTCAAAAGAGTTTGCTGAAAACTTGCAGGGATTTATGAAAATTTAAGAGAGTTTCCTGATGACGCAGGGGAGGTTTCTGAGGACTTAAGATTTTTTTGTGAATGCAAAGTGATTTTATGAGGATCTGAAAGTTTCCTAACACTTTGTGTGAGCTCAGTAGTGGCATTTACACACAGCAGCATTGAGACCTGCTCCTTACACACTGACAGGAGGATAATAAACCAGCCTTACCTGCTTAGGGTGCTTCTGACATCCTGCAAAACAGAGAAAGAAACACAGTGAAATCAGTTTCCACAGGAGATGTTAAAGTTATGGCAGTATTTTTAGGAGTGAAACACTTAAATCTAAAATCCGTATTTGTAAAGCGCGAACTACTCACCCTTACGGGTCTCAAGGCGCTGGGGGCCGTCGTGGAAATTAAGTGAGCTATTGCCCAGAGTCACATGGTGCTGAGCTGAGCTGCCGCCGGAGCCGGGGATCGAACTGTGAACCCTGAGCTCCGAAGTCAGCTGCCCTGGCCGCTGCACCACACCTCTCCACTTAACTATCTATGGTTAGAAAACAGTGACTGGGGTCACATGACACAGCACATTCTGTCTGGGGTATTACATGACTAAGCACAAAATGTGATATTCGGAATGAGGTCACAAGATATAACAGAAACTGATATTCAGAATGGTAATGACACAGCACAGTGTCATTCTGAATGGAGTCACAAAACACAGCACATTCTGATATTCTGAATGAGGTCACTTCACACATTGTATGATGTTCGCAACAGGGTCACATGCATGGGCATCGTTCAGGGATTGCCAGGGGTCACAGCTGTGACTCCTGGCTTGCCCCTTGTGACCCCTGACACTGCTTGTGCGACCCCTGGCTTCAGAGGTAGCAAAATGAGTACCAAGAAGACAGAGGAAGCTCGTCCTTATGGGAGCCGTGCTCCACCTTCGTTTTCAGCAAATTTTATATTACACTAATAGTGAATGATAGATTGTTATTCACTGTTAGTGTAATAAAAATGGGGCACGAGGATCTAGAATGAGAACCTCTGTGGCAGATGTTGCAAGTAAAAATGCTTTTAAATGTATGTAGGGTACAAGCTTGGGGATCGGAGTGTGGTTGTGTGTTTGTGAGTGTGTTTGTACGTGTGAGCATGAGTGTGTGTAAGTAAAAGTGAGTGTCAGAGACAGGTAGTGTGTGAGAGCCACTAAAAGGGAGTGAGTGAGAATAACTGATAATGAGTGGCAGTGAGCATGAGTGAGTCAGAATGAGCGACAATAAGAGTGAGTGCACAAGTGAAAAAGTATGAGCGAGTAAGACCCAGAGTCAGTGTGAAAGAAGGAGAGAGAATGAGTGATACAGAGTGTGTGACAATTACGGAGTTAGAGCAAGTGACTATGAGTAAGTATGTTGGAGTTAGAGTAAGAATGAGTGAGAGTGAGGTAGACTGAGAGAGAATGAATGAGTGTGGTTGAGTAAATGTGAGTGAGGATATGATGTAATGCTTGCTAGTCTGCCGTTGGCCCTTACATACTGAATGTAATTCGTGGCTTATAGAGGGACCCATGGAAAAATTCTACTGCTGGAATATTGGAGGTAATTGTAGGCATGGACAGGCACCTGTGAAAACCACTGCTACTGGCACACTGGAGGCAATTGTTAGCATGGACAGGCACCTGTGAAAACCACTGCTACTGGCAGACTGGAGGCAATGTTTGGCATAGGGGGTAACTGTGGCAAAATACTGGCACTAGCTCATTGGAGATGCTTCTTGGCATATGGGAGGAAAACCAAGACATACGGGGGCAACAATCATAAAATTTAAGTCCCGATGTACTAGATGTAATTCCACCCAGCGGCAGTTTCTCTATGAGGGCGTTGCCCCCTGTATTTGCTGCCCCCTGGACCATAATATGCATTTAGAACGTTTATATTCCCAGCAGCGGTGCTTATATTACAGCCGTGGGCCGGCTGCACATTGGAAGCAGCAGACTTTCAATTTATGAGTGGGCGGGGTGGGGCATCATTATAGACAGCACCGGAAGAGTGTCTGGGTCTAAAGATGTGTAAGTGCGCATGTCAGGATGGATGGGTGTCTTCCTATGACCAACCCGACATGTGCACATAAGGCCTCTCCTACCCGCACAACGTTAGTGAGCCAGGAATCACATCTGCAGTCTCCCCGGTCTCCTAAGGAGCGCTGACTTTGCCTTCTTCAGCCAATCCGGACGCTGCTCTTATGCTGTGAAGCAGCATCTGGATTGGCTCAAGAGGCCAAGAGTAGGCCTAGTCTTGGAGGCAGCAGGTCTGGCTTTACAGAAGAACATGGCCAATAACAGCATGGCTTTATTATGAAGCCACGCAGTGATGGGTCATTTTCTATCACTTGCTGCGTTCCCTTCAGTCACTCTACTGTTACCGCCTCATCATCATGCCCAGCCCAGGGAGTAGCAAACACGAGGGCGAGAAGAGCTGCGAGTAGGTAACGGTCATGGTAATAAACTATTTTACAGGATTAATGCTTTCTTAAGATGTTTTACAAGACAGAAAATTAACCTGGTAAACAGACATAAGAGATACCTGAAAAGATGTTCAGAATATGGTAAAAAACATCAAGAAAACGGGCCATGAAATTAAAGGGTGTAGAGAGATAAACAAAAGAGGAGTGAAAAATAAAATCACAAGGGGAAGCCAGATGAGTGAGGCACAAAAATATATATTTTCTGATTGGTAAAATGTAGACTTCATCATTTAAGTGAACCATGAAACCTCGGAGACGATCTAAGAAGGCCAAGCGGCACTAAAACGGTAATACAGTACGAGTTCAGGATGGTAAAATTTCAGAATAATAAGCAAGCGTCCCGTGGCCGAATGTTGGTTCATTACAGTAGGACTTCAGGATGATAAATGTTTAATAATAAGCAAGCGTCCCGTGGCCGTATTTTGGTTCATTACAGTAGGACTTCAGGATGGTAAATGTTTAATAATAAGCAAGCGTCCCGTGGCCGTATGTTGGCTCATTACAGTAGGACTTCAGGATGATAAATGTTTAATAATAAACAAGCGTCCCGTGGCTGTACGTTGGCTAATGTTTAATGAAATTACTATCTAGAATTATGGGGAGAAAATCAACAAACATTTGAAGCAGGGGTCTGCAACCAATTGATCGCGAGCTACCTGTAGCTCGCCGACAACCTGTCAGTAGCTCGCAGCCTGACCCCACTTTGTATCCTGTCATTGCAATTTTGTTTATTTTTAGGCCTTTTCGGCTCTTATCCATTCTTGCCCACTGTCGCACACACCAACTGCTCCCATTGGCTATTAAGCTTCGCTGGGGAATGGTGGGGAAAAGCGAGTGACATCAGTCCTGCATGAGCAGTGTTAGACTGCCCACCATCAGTGACTGGTGTGCTTCCAGTTCATGTTGGCCGCTTCTCATTGGCTGATATACAAGGTGGGATACGCTGTCTTGGATGTGCGTACACTGCCTCTGCCAGCCCCCGCTTGCTACGACTGCCTGCAGCACTTCAATAATCTATGTTTGCTAGTGCGGCGCCTGTGGATGTGAGCTTTCTCTAGAAACAGAAGTGCATCAGCTGCTTTGCTAGTGCGGCACCTGTGGATGTGAAGCTTTCTCTAGAAACAGAAGTGCATCAGCTGCATTGCTAGGGCGGCGCCTGTGGATGTGAAGCTTTCTCTAGAAACAAAAGTGCATCAGCTGCATTGCTAGGGCGGCGCCTGTGGATGTGAAGCTTTCTCTAGAAACAAAAGTGCATCAGCTGCATTGCTACTGCGGCGCCTGTGGATGGAAGCTTTCTCTAGAAACAGATGTGCATCAGCTGCTTTGCTAGTGCGGCGCCTGTGGATGTGAAGCTTTCTCTAGAAACAGAAGTGCATCGACTGCTTTGCTAGTGCGGCGCCTGTGGATGTGAAGCTTTCTCTAGAAACAGAAGTGCATCAGCTGCTTTGCTAGTGCGGCGCCTTTGGATGTGAAGCTTTCTCTAGAAACAGAAGTGCATCAGCTGCATTGCTAGTGCGGCGCCTGTGGATGTGAAGCTTTCTCTAGAAACAGAAGTGCATCAGCTGCTTTGCTAGTGCGGCGCCTGTGGATGTGAAGCTTTCTCTAGAAACAGAAGTGCATCAGCTGCTTTGCTAGTGCGGCGCCTTTGGATGTGAAGCTTTCTCTAGAAACAGAAGTGCATCAGCTGCATTGCTAGTGCGGCGCCTGTGGATGTGAAGCTTTCTCTAGAAACAGAAGTGCATCAGCTGCTTTGCTAGTGCGGCGCCTGTGGATGTGAAGCTTTCTCTAGAAACAGAAGTGCATCAGCTGCTTTGCTAGTGCGGCGCCTTTGGATGTGAAGCTTTCTCTAGAAACAGAAGTGCATCAGCTGCATTGCTAGTGCGGCGCCTGTGGATGTGAAGCTTTCTCTAGAAACAGAAGTGCATCAGCTGCTTTGCTAGTGCGGCGCCTGTGGATGTGAAGCTTTCTCTAGAAACAGAAGTACATCAGCTGCATTGCTAGTGCGACGCCTGTGGATGTGAAGCATTCTCTAGAAACAGAAGTGCATCAGCTGCTTCAGAAGCTGGCTGAGCCCCCGCTCCACCAAGCCATTCTATGGAAATGGTATAGCTTGACATGCATGCAGCCCCACCGTGTGTTGCTCATCGTTGAATTCAGGTAACTAAAAGTCAAATGTAAACATTATTACACTTAAAAAAGCCCTTTTGCGTGCATCTTTGTGCTGGTGAGTTTCAGTTGGTGTAGTGTGCCGTTCTCTTCTGAGTCAAGTGACATGATGGGGGTTCCTCTTCAGCACCCTGCAGCATGACCTTCTGGGTGCTATCCAAAATGAAGAACCAACAACAGCACCCCGTTAGCTAATAGCTTTTATATTAGATGGCACTTGCACGACCTTGGAACCAGCTCCAACTTTTACATCTTAAAGAATAGTGGCAGGTTCACAATTCCGGTGTGTGATATAATTAGGGGACAGGATGTGGCCTAATAGCTAGAGCGGTCAACCTCGAAGCTGGAGAACCGGGTTTGAGTCTCGGCAGAGATGCTCAACATCCTGTGATTCTGGGCAAATCAGTTAATCTCTCCATGCCTAACAAAATGAATGAGACCTGCATTTTTAAAACATTTCGAGGCCTGATAATGTAACTTAAAGCAGGGTTTTACAGGGATCTTTTATTTTTAAATACATAAAGTAATCCGAGTCATTCCTGGCTACAAACCGGATCCAGGAACATTATTTTACATTTCTTTTCATTGAATTTGAGAGGGTGTGGCATAAGGGCCAGAGCTGCCGACTTCAAAGCTGGGGATCCAGGTTCGAGTCTCGGCATAGACTCGACATCCTCCGATTCTGGACAAATGACTTAATCTCCTATCGACTTTGGCCTATGGACAGCTCCTAAAGACCCTCACTGGAAGTATTATAAATTGTAATAAAATAATGAGAGAAATGTAAAATAGGTTCCTGGCTCCGGTTTGTGCCGAGGGACCACTTGCGAGCTGTACCTTTTTGGGGAGTACTGGGGGGGACTCCGGGAGCAATGCACCAGTTGCTCGGCCTTTAGAAGCTCACAATGTTTTTACTGATCAGAAGTAGCTCTCTCTACAGAAAAGGTTGGAGACCCCTGGTATACATGGATTACTGGTAGCACCAACAGTTTCATGCAGTAAAAAGTTACCACTGTAGAACGAGCAGGATTTGCAATTGGGAAAGTCGTGCACCTATTCCGCACACATCCGCTGCCTGTGTCACCCTCCTATAGAGAATTCCAATATTCTGATGTTATTGTCCAAGTTGCGACATGCTGTGTGAACTACACATAATATTTACCAGCAGATAATAACAAAAAATACGAAGTATCCAATGTGAGCAAGTAGCGGCCTATAGGGGCATTGCATCAGGAGGAAGCGGGGACCACTTACCTATTTATTAAGAGAAGGTGAACCTGTCTCGGGCCAACAGCTATGGCACTCTGTAACAACTCTGTAACACTCTGTAACAACAGCAACAGCAAATCCTGCCGTACTTCCGCACCGTCTTCAGTGTTACTGGTGGAAGCAGAAGTTTTATATTCTGAATTCAGCTTTGTCGCCAGAATGAAAGGGGACATTGAAGGACGTTAAAGTGCGTTGAAGGGCATAGTTTTCAGACTCTAACTGGAAAGTGTGGACACGGATGTGTGCAGGCATCTTACAGCTTTCGGGCGTTTCAGAGATGCACAAAGCCCACAATGCCCATGTAAGCAGCTAGTTTTCCCATTTGCATACATGGGAGCAGATTGATTTCTGAGCAGTGTTGGTAGGGTGGGCGCCAAACTCTGCCCCGCCGGTGGCAGGCAGAGTTTTGCCAAACTCCATGCTCCAAGCAGAGCACAGAATGTGGCAAAACTGTGCCAAAGAAGCAGAGTTTTCCGCCCACTCCTAGAATCAACGTCCCTGGTCACATGATACAGCAGTGGGTGATATGAATGTATTTACATGACACAGTCTGCTAGCCTAAAACAAGTCACATGACACAATCTGTGATATTCTGAATGTTATCACATGAAGCAGTGCAGTGTAGGATTTACTGAAAGAGGCCACATGACAGTCTGTGATATTTTGGATGGGTCACATGACACTGCATTGTCTGTTATATTCTAATCTGTGTCACATGACCCAGCACATAGAGAACTTCACATAATATTATAAATCATGAATGATTTCCACCCGTAGAGGAGACATTTTACATGACCTACAAATGATAACACACACACTGAGAGCTCAGCTAGAGTTGGAAATGGAAGTTGGTTTCTACCCATGAACACTCTGTATGTCACGCTTTGAATAAAGTATTTGGACCTTTGCAGTGATGTGAGTCGTCCTAATGGAGCCTCATACACTAAAATCTTTGTTACAATTTAGCTACATGCTGTAATCTATAGCCCCTAGACACCTACGGAGAGAGTGCATGTTACATGTGTGCTACATTTGGGGGTTTGGGTGAGCATGGAGTGTGTCTATTGTGATTTAATGTATGGGGACAGGAGTCCTTTTTGGATCCTGTATGCGTGAATAGTACATATGATGGAGGATGGAGGGAGCCTGCCAGATAGAGAGGTAGATTGTGGAAACCTTCTTCAGGTCTTTGAAGTGGACCAGACTTTTGTGAACGGAAAGGATTAAGGGAGACAAATGAGGCTTGGAGGGAATTTGCTGCCCACTTCCTGCATTCTTCATCCCCAGAAGAGTTAATGCAGTTCTGTGCAGCAGCCGAGTGGGAAGGCCTCTCTTCTGAACCTTTGTCTCAGTTTCCTCTGTCACAGCACACACAGCTCCACTCTCTCTTCCTGCCAAGATTGAGTGACAAAGATTTTAACCTGACCAGTCTCTGCTAATAAATAAAATGTCAGAACTGCCTGAAGCCAGCTCCAGAGATAGAGCTCTCGAATTTTCATCTACATCTAAAAAAACTAGGACAAATATTAGTGAGAAACCCAGGTCACTGTGCCAGGAGTCTCTTTGGCCAGTGTCAAGACCCACAAAGCACTGATGGAGATAAATAGCGTAGAATTTTAGAGAAACATGTAAATAAGAAACAATATGTTTTTAGGTATAAAAAAGTCAATGTTTACTAGAAAGACATTTTTCTTTGACACATTCTGAATCATATCGAACCTAAAATACCATTTACATCATTGAAGGTCATGAATTACTATGATAGTCTTATGTTCAGCTCTTCCTAAAAGCTCTGATGTCACAGAGTATTATATCACAAATGCTGGTCCTCTGAGAGTGGTCATCAAGGTGTAGTCATTTATTGTGAATCAATATAGCAACTACAGCGCACACGGGGTTCACGGTTGTAAACATTGAACCAGTTCCAGAGCCAGGATCCCTGATTGCTGCTTCCTTACAGGGAGGGCAACCTGGAAAGGACCCCTGCAAGCAGAGCTGTCGGCTGCCTATAGAATAGAGGAGCTGTCGGCTGCCTATAGAATAGAGGAGCTGTAGGCTGCCTATAGAATAGAGGAGCTGTAGGCTGCCTATAGAATAGAGGAGCCTTCTGTCGTAAGGTACTTCTCCCCACATCTGTGTATTGTCTATTGAAAATCTAAGATAGTAGAATTACTGACTTAGTGGGAAGTAGCAAGCGCAGGACCACTATCATCAGATAACCCAAACATATAGGACCGTTTGAATTCATCAACAGGTCATGGGCCATCGTCCTCAACGGACACAAGAGGTTCATCACCAGGTCAGGAGTCATCTTCCTGTAACTGTAAGAGAGGCTACATCAAAAGGTCACCGGAGAGCATCCTAGACTGAATTGCAAGGTCATATCAACGGGTCCGGGTCCATCAATCTAGCAGGAGGCAAGAGTGGTCCTCTATTGTGAGAAGGATGACCCTCCCTTGGACTGTGGGTCTTACTGGTCCCATTTAATTTCTCAACACTGACACAAAACTATACGCCAAACCTTTAGCTACATTGGTGATGGTGGGCTTGATTCCCCAATTGGACACCCAGGGAAACATAGCTTTACTATCTATTATTTTCCTAGAAGCAGAAATGGAATTTGAGCATGTGTTTGGATTAACTGGTAAATTATATGTTTATAGCAACATTGACAGGTCATGGTCATTATAAACTACTTCAACTTAGACTGTTTCAGAACTGACTGTGGAACCAGAGAGGGATGATCTCTGCCACCCTCGGAGGGATGTTCCCTGTCGGCCTCGATGGGATGCTCCCTATCACCCTTGGGGGGGGATGCTCCAGGTCTCCCTCGGTGGGATGTTCTGGATGCTCTCTGTCAATCTCCGAGTGATGCAATCTGTCACCCTCGGAGGGATGCTCTCCTTCACCCTCGGAGGGATGTCCTGGATGCTCTCTGTCACCCTCATCTAGGGCCCTTTACATGGAGCTATTTCTCAGGAAGCTTCTCGGTTGTAAACTAATCAACCTATTTGAGCAGAGCATCACTGTCAAAAGTGACAGCGTGTGACCACAATAAGGAGGTTTATATCTCCAATCCCACCCTAAGCGAAATTGGTGAGGAATTTGGTTGTTGTTCACGGTTTCATGATAATCCAGTTATAAATCAAATTTCTGTTGCTGCCGGGCAGCAATTTGTGGACTTTCATGTCACACACTCTGTAATATGACCAAGGGTTACCTGTGATGTAAAATTGTCACTCTTCTTCAAACTAAAGCGTTTTCTGTGGCAATCTTTATCTGGGGCGGGAAAAACAGTGAGCTTGTCATTACCTATTCCAAATGCCTAGTTATATAGCTGTTCACCCTAACAAAAGATCGGTGAACACAAACGTAAGTAGCCGTCTGTCTCAGGAAAAAAGTACCTGCTTTAGAACAGAAATATTTTCAAACTTCTTAGAAAAGGAGGAATTTGGGTTTTTCAATTCTCTAAGATGCTGGCTCAGCTTTTTTCATAATGTGCTCTTTCATTCCCATGTTAATTACTTTCACTGGAATTGCCTGGTGTGTTGCATTAACAACGACCTCTACAGCCTCCTCATGTCAACTGATGCCACACCCAACCATCCGCTCACCACATGGAAACTGCTCACCACACAGAGCACCACAGCCACCATGAACTCCATCCACTCTGGAGCACCCATGGACCCCTGCCCCCACCACCTCTATTCTCAACGCATTCATCAACACAGCCACCTTTACTGATCAATGGAAACATGCAGAGGTCAGACCGTTCCTCAAGATACCCTCTGCCGACCCCAGCAAACTCAAGAACTACCGCCCCATCTCTCTGCTCCCCTTCCCAGCCAAAGTCCTTGAGAAGGGGATCAATCACCAACTCACCGAGCACCTGGAGAGCAACAATCTGCTGGACACCTCCCAAACTGGCCTCCACGCCAACCACAGCACCAAGACTGCCCTGATCACCACCGATGACAGTAGGCCCCTCCTTAACCGTGGGGAGACAGCGGCCATGATCCCTCTCAACCTCTCAGCAGCGTTCGACACCGTATCTTACCACACCCTCATCAAAAGAATCCGCCACATCCGGATCCAGGGAGATGCCCTCAAATGGATCAAATCCTTCCTCACAGGACGAACCCAAAAGATCTTCCAACCACCCTTCGCTTCGGAACCCAAGAGCATAATCTGTGGCGTCCTTCAAGGCTGCTCAGTCAGTCCCACCCTATTCAACATGTACATGACGCCTTTGGCCGACATCGTCAGAACCCACGGCCTCAACATCATATCCTACACAGACGATGCCCAGCTCATCCTCTCGCTCACAGAAAACCCTTCCACCACCAGGACCAACTTCCACAACTGCATGATGAGCGTCACCGACTGGATGAAGACCAACTGCCTGAAGCTCAACATGGATAAGACGGAAGTGCTGATTTTCTGGGAATAACACCTCCCTGTGGAACAACACCTGATGGCCCTCCTAAATCAGACGCACACCCACACCAACAGACCACACACGTAACCTCGGTATCATCCTGGACAGCAAACTCACCATGAAAGACCAGATCAATGCAGTCTCCTCCGTCTGATTCCTCATCCTCCACATGCTCCAAAAGATCTTCAGATGGCTCCACGTCAACACCAGGTAAGCTGTCACTCAAGTACTCGTCACCAGCTCGCTGGACTACGGCAGCGCGTTCTACGGAGGACTCATCATCCAACTCCTGAAGGTATTCCAGATGATACAGAACTCAACTGCCAGACTCATCCTGGACCACCCCGGAAGGAACCATATCACCCCTCAACTCAGGAACCTCCACTGGCTCTCCATCCAGAAAAGATGCCAATGCAAGATGTTGACTGACGCCTATAAGGCCATCCACGACCAAGGACCAGCATACATCAACCAACGCCTGAACTTCCACCAACCCTCCAGACACCTGCCCTTCATCTGCCTCGCCCTAGCTCACACTGTTCACATCCGCCGAAGCAACAGTGGAGGATGTTCCTTCTCCTACCTCGATGCAGAGTCCTGGACCGACCTCCCCTGCACCTCCGAACATCATCCTCCTTCCTTGAATTCAGAAAAGGAATTGAGACCTGGCTTTTTAACTGATCCCAGCATTAGCCCAGTGCCTGGATACCCTCACGGGGATTAGACGTGCTCTACGAATCCAAGTAGATTGATTGATTGATATCTCACCTTTAGGAGTTCCCACGCTGGCGCCTCACACTTCTTTTCTATTACTGTTATCAGGGCGCTGAGAGAGATGATTTGATTGGACAGTTTGGTGATATTTGCATTTTCTACTATGGTGATTTTCTTCTCCATCTCCTCCAGTTTTTCACAAAGTGTTTGCTCATGTTCTTTCAGGAGTTGCCGCAGTTTTTCAAACCCAGATTCAATTTTATTCTTCTCAGTTCTTAACTTGTCCTGTCATAAGCAAAGACACAAAAGCTGGTTAGATATTAAAAGCTTCCTAAAAGCTGTCCCTAGAGTGGGAGTTCAGGGGAGGGTGGAGGGGTTGATAGCTTATTTCAAAAATCAGAACACTAGCGTGCTTCTCCCAATTTCTGAACAGCAGCCTCTTACTACCTTCCCTTTTACCGTCTTCTGTCCTTCTCCCACTCCTGCCCTCCTCCTTTCCTCAGACACCTCACAAACTGTAGGGAGGTCAGAATTTGTGAGGCTGCAGAGAAGTTAGATCCATGAAGAAAGTACAAGGAAGCGAACCCACCACAGGCAGAGACAGTCAAAGACCCAGAGACAGGCTGAGTGGAGACTGGCTGAAGTCAAGTGTGAGTGGATATGACTGGCACAAGAGAATTTAAATGAGGGGGACAGGAAGTTTGAGCACTTGGGATGAAAGAGAAGATGTACATGATGTGCAGGCTGCCCCTGTCCTGCCAGGACACTGGAAATGTTCGCACAGAAGGAGACGCAGAGGGTGTGTCCTACTATGGCTCTCATTCAGACTGATAGGGAATCACTGATGTGGTTAGTTCCCGTTCAGAATCATAAAAAAATTATGTGTATTCTGTTATTGAATGGAGAACTACCAGATAAATCAATGTTACTGCACTGGTTTATGTCGGTAATTCAGCAATTCCTCTAGAAGATGGGTGAGGAGTTTGGTTAGACATCTTGTCCCATCCTAAGATAAGAGGGTGTGAGTTATCAGGTGAGGTATGTCACTCTGTGGCTTAGAGTAGGAGCCTGTGTGTTATCAGGTGAGGTATGTCACATTGCAGCTTCGGAGGCTGTGTGTTATCAGGTGAGGTATGTCACTCTGTGGCTTAGAGCAGGAGCCTGTGTGTTATCTGGTGAGGTATGTCACACTGTGGCTCACAGCAGGAGCCTGTGTGTTATCAGGTGAGGTATGTTACTCTGTGGCTTAGACCCGGAGCCTGTGTGTTATCAGGTGAGGTATGTCACACTGTAGCTAGGAGCCTGTGTGTTATCAAGTGAGGTATGTCACTCTGTGGCTTAGAGCAGGAGCCTGTGTGTTATCAGGTGAGGTATGTCACTCTGTAGCTAAGAGCCTGTGTGTTATCAGGTGAGGTATGTCACTCTGTGGCTTAGAGCAGGAGCCTGTGTGTTATCAGGTGAGGTATGTCACACTGTAGCTAAGAGCCTGTGTGTTATCAGGTGAGGTATGTCACTCTGTGGCTTAGAGCAGGAGCCTGTGTGTTATCAGGTGAGGTATGTCACACTGTGGCTCACAGCAGGAGCCTGTGTGTTATCAGGTGAGGTATGTCACACTGTAGCTAGGAGCCTGTGTGTTATCAGGTGAGGTATGTCACACTGTAGCTAGGAGCCTGTGTGTTATCAGGTGAGGTATGTCACTCTGTGGCTTAGAGCAGGAGCCTGTGTGTTATCAGGTGAGGTATGTCACTCTGTAGCTAAGAGCCTGTGTGTTATCAGGTGAGGTATGTCACTCTGTGGCTTAGAGCAGGAGCCTGTGTGTTATCAGGTGAGGTATGTCACACTGTAGCTAAGAGCCTGTGTGTTATCAGGTGAGGTATGTCACACTGTAGCTAAGAGCCTGTGTGTTATCAGGTGAGGTATGTCACTCTGTGGCTTAGAGCAGGAGCCTGTGTGTTATCAGGTGAGGTATGTCACACTGTGGCTCACAGCAGGAGCCTGTGTGTTATCAGGTGAGGTATGTCACACTGTAGCTAGGAGCCTGTGTGTTATCAGGTGAGGTATGTCACACTGTAGCTAAGAGCCTGTGTGTTATCAGGTGAGGTATGTCACTCTGTGGCTTAGAGCAGGAGCCTGTGTGTTATCAGGTGAGGTATGTCACACTGTAGCTAAGAGCCTGTGTGTTATCAGGTGAGGTATGTCACACTGTAGCTAAGAGCCTGTGTGTTATCAGGTGAGCTATGTCACTCTGTGGCTTAGAGCAGGAGCCTGTGTGTTATCAGGTGAGGTATGTCACACCGTGGCTCACAGCAGGAGCCTGTGTGTTATCAGGTGAGGTATGTTACTCTGTGGCTTAGACCCGGAGCCTGTGTGTTATCAGGTGAGGTATGTCACACTGTAGCTAGGAGCCTGTGTGTTATCAGGTGAGGTATGTCACTCTGTAGCTAAGAGCCTGTGTGTTATCAGGTGAGGTATGTCACTCTGTGGCTTAGAGCAGGAGCCTGTGTGTTATCAGGTGAGGTATGTCACACTGTAGCTAAGAGCCTGTGTGTTATCAGGTGAGGTATGTCACACTGTAGCTAAGAGCCTGTGTGTTATCAGGTGAGGTATGTCACTCTGTAGCTAAGAGCCTGTGTGTTATCAGGTGAGGTATGTCACTCTGTGGCTTAGAGCAGGAGCCTGTGTGTTATCAGGTGAGGTATGTCACACTGTAGCTAAGAGCCTGTGTGTTATCAGGTGAGGTATGTCACTCTGTAGCTAAGAGCCTGTGTGTTATCAGGTGAGGTATGTCACTCTGTGGCTTAGAGCAGGAGCCTGTGTGTTATCAGGTGAGGTATGTCACACTGTAGCTAAGAGCCTGTGTGTTATCAGGTGAGGTATGTCACACTGTAGCTAAGAGCCTGTGTGTTATCAGGTGAGGTATGTCACTCTGTAGCTAAGAGCCTGTGTGTTATCAGGTGAGGTGCGTCACATTGTGGTGTCGAGCAGGAGCTTGTATGATATCAGATGACGTATGTCACACTGCAGCCTAGAGCAAGAGCCTGTGTGTTATCCGGTGAGGTATGTCACACTGAAGCTTCCAGCAAAAGCCGGTGTGTAATCAGGTGTGGTTTGTCACACTGTAGCGTAGGAGCCTGTGTGTTATCAGGTGAGGTATGTCACACTGTAGCTTAGAGCAGGAGTCTGTATGTTATCAGGTGAGGTGCGTCACACTATGGATTAGGACAGGAGCCTGTGTGTTGTCAGGTGAGGTATGTCACACTGAGCAGGAACCAGTGTGTTACCAGGTGAGGTATGTCCCACCGCAGCTTTGGAGGCTGCCATCACCAAGAAGGACTGGACTCAGAAATTCTGTCGAGTCAGTTATGTCTCCACTGCTGGTAGCGGCTTGTGCTTCGGTGCAGTCACCAGTATATGGATAGAGGGTTGCGCTCCTGTGCTGTACCATTAGTATGCAGGTAGAGTGCTGTGCTCCTGTATGTGTCGCTAGTATAGAGGTAGAGGGTTGTGCTCCTGTGATGTTTCACTAGAATACAGGTAGAGGTATGTGCACCCGTGCTGTGCTACTAGTATACAAGGAGAGGGCTGAGCTCCTGTGATGTGCCTGCAGTATACAGATGGAGGGTTGCACTCCTATGCTGTGTCACTAGTACACAGGTAGAGGGTCTATGAAGCATCACACAGCTCGGGAGTCAGCGGGGAGGGCTCGTACCCCTACTAAGGTTCTAAATACAGCCAAGTTTGCAAAGGTCAGAAAAAATCAAGTTGTGCAAGCAGAGTCTTTGAATATGGATGAACAGAGGGGAGATAGCAGCCCAACCACAAACTTTAGTGTGTTAGAGGGGGTCTCTCGGAATTTAGACTGCGGCAATGACCTCGTGAGCGTTAATGGGGCCTCTGCAAGGCATCAGTCAGGGGGCTTTACTGTATTGATGGCTAAAAATCGTCTGCCGCTTCCTCCTAATTCCACGCCAACGCAGGGGGCACCTTCTCTTGATGGGCAGGATTGCATGCAAACTTGGGATATCGCTTCACGTGACAGCCAGGGAGAAACACCCAGTACCCCTCCTGGCATGAAACTTAGTGAGAAACCAACATACCCCTAATTTGGCTCGAAGAGGTTTGCCAAGGTATCTCTAATGCCCCGGTAATCGGGGATAGGAATGCAGGATTTGGCTTTGTCAGCTCCATTAACTCTCGTCACTAGCCATATGCCCAAGGTCGTGCAAGCTGAGAACACATCACAGGAAAAGTCAACATCTCAAGCATCCATCTAACCGCCCAGGCTCTTGAAGGTGCCCAGAATGCAAAGGATGCTTGGGAAGCCTCTCTTAACAAACCCAGATCAGAGAGATTCTTCAGACGATTTTGCAAGAGATACAGGGGCTGAAAGATGAGCAGGAAAAGGCCTACAGGGAAGTTCAGACTCGGCTCGAAACAATCAACGATAATGATTTGCAATTAAATCGGAGACTCGCACAAACAAAGCAGCGCATAGCGGATGTGGAAGAATCTCAAAAAAGTCTTTGAACTGTTTCAAGTAAAACATCAAAAGGAGATGCTAGAAGTTCATATGGAGCTGGATGAGCTTGAAAATCGAACCAGACTCCCAAATTTACGTTTCACAGGCATCCCAGAGGGGCAAGAGACAAAGCAGGATCCCATAAAATATCTCTGCACAGGGTGTTCTCCCAATATGGAGCACTTTTCAATCATGAGGGCACATCATGTTCCATTTCATCAGCCAGCCAATGCCAAGTACCCGCGTGCTTTTTCGTCAACTTTGGGGACTTCCACACGAAGGAATCCATCTTATCGGCTGCTATTACGCAAAAGGGATTTCAGACTTCAGATGGGTCTAGATTTAACATCTTTTCGGACATGTCAGCAGTGGCAGTTCCACGTCGTCACAAGTCGATGCTGGAACTTTTGAAAAAACAGGATGTCCCTGCTGCCTTGGTGCAGCAGTCAAAGTTGAAGGTTCTTATTAAGGGGCAATTACATATTTTAGGCTCAGTCCAGCAAGCAAATGAATATTGCTGCAGTGTCATGACAAAGAATGACTGATTAATGCATATATGTGGCTTCTTAGCACAATCATGTTTAGAAGTTAAGATGCACTCTAGCCAGCATTACCTCACAGTTGCTACCTTTGGAGCAAGAATGCCTAGGATGAATGATTAATGCATATTGTGCCTTAGCAAAATCATGTTTAGAAGTTAAAGTTAAGCTACATCCTAGATAGCATATTTTTGCAGCAGTTATCTCTGCAGAAATAATACTTTAAAAAGTTTGTGCTGTGCTACACCTTGAGAAGTAGAAGGGTGGCTGCTGTCACTAGTTAATAGGTCTCAAGTGCCTTATCAAGGCAGAATCAACATGGGAGGGTGGGGGGTAAGGTGGGCAATTCCCCCCGCAGGGTAAGGGAACAATGCATGGGGTCACGGGGGTTCCCGAGGTTGGGGGAAGAGGAGGGGGTGGGGAGCACGTGCAAAGAAAAAAATGAGCAGAAATATGAGGGCAAGAAAGAGGGTGGGCAGCAGGAGTAAATTGATCGAGCTGCGATTTGGGTGGGACATTTTTTGCCAAGTATTTACAGGGCTTGGTAGTGGTATGTCTTCAATGTGGGGACATGGTGGTGGCAGCCCTCTTAGTGGGGGTGAATTGTAACTTGGGGATAGGATGAGTAATACCTACTTAGATGCAGAAGGTCAGGATCTTTTCTTGTAATGCCAACGGTATTATAAATAGGCATAAATACAGGAGCTTAATGAGGAGGCTCATATATTTTTCACCCGAAGTTATTTTTTTACAGGAGACCCACCTCAAATGTAATACCCCATAGACCTTCATTCCCCATAAATATTCTATGGCCTTCTTTGAATCAGCCCAAGCTGCGGTGAGGGGGGTAGCACTTTATCTGGGTCGAGGTATTGATTGGGATGTCCGGGCGGTGCTTCGAGATTCTTAAGGCGGATGGTTGTGGCTGAAAGTTGCGTTAAAAGGGCTGCGTTTCAACTTAGTCAATTACTATAGCCCTGTTGGTGATGATGTTGACTCACTAGTCCAGATCCATAATATAGCAATGGGGGCAGTCGATCTGCTGATCTGGGGGGGGAGACTTTAATTACATTCAAGATCTGGCTTTGGATACATCCAATAAAGCAAAGAAGCAGCTGAAACCAAAAACTAAAAAAAAAATTATTGATGTATTAAAATCAAGTTTACAGCTTGTTGATCCATGGCGGAGGAACGCACAGGCTTTGCACAATATACGTGCTTTTCATATCGATTTAAAACTGCATCCCGACTAGGTTTTTTTAACCTCTCGGACAATAAGTAGGGTGCAGTCTGATACCTGGGCTAATGCTTCTCTGACCACTTGGTGGTCTGTACTGCAGTGGAACTAGGACCAGCCAGAAGAGATAGGCCAAGGTGGCAGCTCGACAGATCCCTCTTGGCTGAATCAGAGTGGGGAACTGAGACGAGAGGATTCATCTCTGAGTTTTTTCTTATCAGTAGAAATGCTGCTTCTCTGTTTGCAGTATGGGAAGCCTTTAAGGCCACAATGAGAGGAGGGTTATCGCCTTCAAAGCAAATCAAGCCAGGGAACGTGCACAGCAAATAGCGGGGCTCCAGGCTGCAGTAGAGCAAGCTACAAGAGCAAGTGAGGGGGTTAATGATATAGCGCCCGATGCTGCACAGCTAGGTTTGGCAAAACAAAATCTCGATGATTTCTTTACGTTAGAGGAGATAAGCAATTTTAACGCTTTCCATCACAAACTATACGAAGAAAATCAGCACATAGGCAAGTTTTTAGCCTGGTCCACCCAGAATAAAATTGAAAAGGCTACGATTAAAATCGCGGAGAATCCCATTACCGGTGGAGTAACAACAGAAGAAGTTTTAACGTCCAGTATAGACAATACTATGCTTCTATCCAGCTCCCCAATGGCCAAACTCAGGCAATGCTGGAGACAATTACGCCTATTGAACTCTTAAAAGCACTCCAAAGAATGCCCAATGCGAAAGCATGCGAAAATGATGGATTAACTTCAGAATTCTATCAATAATTTGCCAGAGAATTTGTGCCCTTTTTGGTAGAGCTTTTTAATTATATTAAAGAGGGTGGGGGAGTCCCCTCTTCTTTCAAAGAATCAACTATTGTGAACTTCTCTAAGACAGACAAAAATCCGAAAAATATAAATTCGTACAGACCCATCAGCCTTCTAAATACAGATTATAAAATGATGATGACAGTCTGGGCGACCCGAATGATGCCTGCCGCGCAGTCAATAATCCATAAAGATCAGTGCGGATTTGTTTCGGGTCATCTCATGTCAGCAAACACCCAGTTTTTAACACAGGCAACAGATTATTCTACAACTAACCACATAAATGCGTTAATAATGATGATCGATGCTGAAAATTTGAGATTTGAGATTTGATCTTGTAAACTGCGATCGTTTATTTTATAGCCTGAAAACATTTGGATTTCCCTCACAATCGACCACAATGTTGGTGAATCTATATCATGGTGCAGATGTCACAGTTATGATAAATGATCAAAGGGTTGGCACCGTTTCAATTAATAGAGGCACACGTCAAGGGTGTCCCTTTTCTCTAAATTGTATTTAATTTTTATCGAACCTTTGCCAGAAAAATTAGGTAAAAGTGATATCAGGGCACCAATAGAGGGGATAGCCAGGCTCAAGCTTTTTGCAGATGGCATTACTCTTTACCTGCAACCAGATGAGTTAAATATACAAGGGACAATGCAGAGGACAGAGGAGTTTACAGGAATAGGGAGTTATAAGATCAATCGAAGCAAAACAGAGGCCCTACTTTTTAATGTAGCTGCTCTAGATCTCCCAGCCCGACTACAGCCCCAACAAGGTTGCAAACTCCTATAAGGTGTCTTGGAATATATCTTACGAATAATTTTGCTCATTTGTATCGCTTGAATTGTGAGGCAACGCTTAGCAAAATCAAAAGGCTTTTGGAAAGATGGTGTCTGCTTCCCTTAACCTTAATTGGACGAGCTGCCATGATTTAAATGTCGGTCCTACCATTATGAATATTTCTTTTATTTAAATATACCAATTAAAATCCCTAATAGGTTTTTTCAGGAGCTAGATGCATTGATAAGGAGTTCTATCTGGAAAAAAGTATCTAGAGTGAAGTTGAGTGTTTTACAATTAGAAAAAACACAGGGTGGATTAGACTCCCTCACATGCAGAGTTATTACCAAGCAGCCTTAATTAACACGTTGGCAAGGGTTTTGGATGGGAGCAGGGTATTTGATGGTGCGGGAATCTGAAATAAGTCTACCAGCTTTTATTAAAACAGCGAAACTACCCAAAAAAACTAGATACAAGCTTCTTCAGGGGTTCAGAGGACGATTGGGTGCTCCTAGTAAATTTTATCAGGCCATTTTTGATACTTCATTTTTGCACCTCCATCAGGGCAGGTTTTTAGGGTTATCGCTATCAGATCGGGAGATGAAATTTTGGAATTCAATAGGTTTTAAAGAATGTGGAGATTTTCCTTTAGGGGGTAAATGCATCTCTTGGGAGGAGCTTCTTTCCAGATGCGGGGGACAGTGTAACCAGTTCTTTTCAAGTTTTGGACGGATAGTCCACTTCTTGGTAGCAAATATTTTGCGGGACAGCCAAGGTATGCACCCTATAAGCCGTGCACTTTGTAAAAGCAAATTGGCGGGAATGGGAAACTGGTATAGACTGCTTAGGAACCAGTCCCCGAAAAAATTAATTGCTGGATTCCTGTCCAGGGTTCTCAAAAGAACACAATGCAATTTTTCAGAAAGGGATTGGTATGCTATCTCAGAGATAGGGCATACATCTTTACGAGCTGCAAATTTTAAAAGAAAGTCGTTCTTATCTCGTTGGATGGCATATTATACTCCAGTAACCCTTCATAAAATATACCCATTAGTCCACGATAACTGTTTCCGCTGTCATCAGCAAGGGACAGGAGATTGGCTCCACACATTTTTTACGTGCTCGAAATTAGAAGATTTTTGGCCGTAATTATCTGAGGTATGTCAGACTTTACACTCTAAAATAGTCCCAGAAGCAAGCTTAGTATTATTCGGGGTCTCCAAGGAGAGCCAGCTGCTTAATAAGGGAGGCAAGTTTTTTCTCTCCATTGCATGGACAATTGCACGATCCTTTATTCTGCAGTTCAGGGCTTGAAATTTGAAGAATTAGAAGAAAAAAGGCAGAGGGTTGTGCCTCTGTAATATGTCACAAGTATACAGGTGGAAGATTGCACTCCTGTGGTGTGTCACTATTATACAGGTGGAGGGTTGTGTTGCTGTGCTGTGCCACTAGTAATAGAGTTAGAGGGTTGTGCTCCTCTTATGTGTCACTACTATTCAGGTAGAGGGTTGTGCTCATGTGATGTGTCAATAGTATATCTTGTGCTGTGCCACCAGTATACAGGTGGAGGGTTGTGCTCCTGTATGTGTCACTAGTATATCTTGTGCTGTGCCACCAGTATACAGGTGGAGGGTTGTGCTCCTCACATGTCTCACAAGTATACAGGTAGAGGGTTGTGCTCTTGTGCTGTGTCACAAGTATACGGGTGGAGGGTTGTGCTTCTGTGGTATGTCACTAGTATACAGGCAGAGGGTTGTGCTCCTGTGGTGTGTCATTAGTATATAGGTAGACAGTTGTGCTCAGGTGCTGTGTCACGCTCATGTGATGTGTCAATACTATACAGGTAGAGGGTTGTGCTCCTGTGCCACTAATATACAGGTAAAGGGTTGTGCTCTTGTGCTGTGTCACTAGTATACAGGCAGAGGGTTGTGCTCCTGTGGTGTGTCATTAGTATACAGGAAGAGGGTTGTGCTCCTGTGGTGTGTCACTAGTATATAGGTAGACAGTTGTGCTCAGGTGCTGTGTCACGCTCATGTGATGTGTCACTAGTATACAGGTGGATGGTTGTGCTCCTATATATGTCACTAATATGCAGGTAGAGGATCGTGCTTCTGTGCTGTGTCAGCAGTATAGAGGTAGGAGGTTATTTTCCTGTGCTGTCACTAGTATACAGTTAGAGGGTTGTTCTCATATGATGTCTCACTAGTATACAGGTGGAGGGTTGTGCTCCTGTATGTGTCACTAGTATACAGGTAGAAGGTTGTGGTCTTGTATGTGTCACTAGAGTGCTGTGCTCCTGTGATGTCTCACTAGTATATCTTGTGCTGTGCCACTAGTATACAGGTGGAGGGTTGTGCTCCTCTCATGTCTCACTAGTATACAGGTAGAGGGTTGTGGTCTTGTATATGTCACTAGTATAGAGGTAGAGTGCTGTGCTCCTGTGATGTCTCACTAGTATATCTTGTGCTGTGCCACTAGTATACAGGTGGAGGGTTGTGCTCCTCTCATGTCTCACTAGTATACAGGTAGAGGGTTGTGCTTTTGTGCTGTGTCACTAGTATACAGACAGAGGGTTGTACTCCTGTGGTGTGTCATTACTATACAGGCAGAGGGTTGTGCTTCTGTGGTGTGTCACTAGTATATAGGTAGACAGTTGTGCTCAGGTGCTGTGTCACGCTCATGTGATGTGCCAATACCATACAGGTAGAGGGTTGTGCTCCTATGGTGTGCCAGTTGTATACAGGCAGAGGGTTGTGCTCCTGTATATGTCGCTAGTATACAGTTGGACGGTTGTGCTCCTATATATGTCACTAATATGCAGGTAGAGGATTGTGCTTCTGTGCTGTGTGAGTAGTATAGAGGTAGGAGGTTGTTTTCCTGTGCTGTCACTAGTATACAGTTTGAGGGTTGTGCTCCTGTGATGTCTCACTAGTATGCTGGTAGAGGGTTGTGCTCCTCTTCTGTATCGCTACTATAAGGGTACTCCCATATGTGTCAGTAGTATACAGGTGGAGGGTTGTGTTCTTGTGCCGTGTCACTAGTATACAGGTAGAGAGTTGTGCTCCTGTGATATCTCACTAGCATATCTTGTGCTGTGCCACTAGTATACAGGTGGAGGTTTGTGCTGCTGTGCTGTGTCACTAGTATACTGGTAGAGCGTTGTGCTCCTGTGCTGTGTCACTAGGATACAGGTGGGAGGTTGTGCTCCTGTATGTATCACTAGTATACAGGTAGAGGCTTGTGCGTCTGTGCTGTGTCACTAGTATAATGGTAGAGGGTTGTGTTCTGTGCTGTGTCACTAGACTGGTAGACAGTTGTGCTCATGTGATGTGTCACAAATATCGAGGTGGAGGGTTGTGCTTCTGTGCTTTGCCTCTAGTATTCAGGTTGAGGGTTGATCTCCTGTGATGTGTCAATATTAAACAGGTAGAGGGTTGTGCTTCTGTATATGTCACTAGTATACAGGTAGAGGACTGTGCTTTTGTGCTGTGTCACTAGTATAGAGGTAGAAGGGGTTTTTCCTGTGCTGTCACTAGTTTACATGGCATGGTGAGTGTAGGAAGGTGGAATCTGACTATATGGTTGCCCCCACTTTTTTTATGGTGTTTTGCTGGTTTATGACTTAGTTGGACTGGGATCCTGCTATTCAGGGCCCCAGTCTATCTGCTCTCTCTAAACGACATGGAGTGCACTCTAGGTGCACTAGTGATTGGATACTGTGGTGCCTTATGAGTCCCTAGTATATGGTACCTTAGGTGCCAAGGGCATAGGTACTTCACAGGCCTACCAGGGGCTGCAGCATGTGTTATGCCACCCCTGGGAAGCAGTCTAAATCTGACACCACAGGCCTGCTACTGCAGCCTGGGTGAGGTGGTGCTATCACCCCTCACTGAGATATAGGTTTCCTATATCTCTCCTGCACACACATATAAACCTATCAGTCACCCCTAAGGCAGGCCCTATCAATCCTGAGGGCAGGGTGCTTGGCTTCTATGTGAGGGGGTGCCTCTGCCTGAGCAGGGCCCCTCTGCAGCTCTCAGAGTCTATTCTCTGGTGCTGTTTGTGGATGCGGTTAAACCATATACTATTTAAGTGCATTATATCCTCGCGGTAAATGCTAACTTTGGAATGGCTGCATCAAAACATGTCGTGTTTGGTGTCAAACATCTTGGAATACTACCCCCCGCCAATCTTGGCGGCGGGGGTAGCATTCCACCCTTCTAGAGGGATAAGACATGTACCTGCTGTGGAAACGCGGTAGAATCCTAAAGAGCCCTGGCATCACAAAATGGATGCCACCAGTCACAGACACTGGGCTGCCCTCCTGCTGATGACCGAAACTCGCAGTGGAGGAAGCCCAACAATAGGCATCCTGTCACAGGGAGGTGTAACCACCTTCCAGACAGGGTTTAGTGTATTGGGGCTGGGTGGGTGCACTCTTAGAGTGCTTTGAAGTCCTGCACTGGGGGAGCAGAAGGCTCCTCTGTGCATATGCCAGTTCAAACCAGCTCAGGGGCTACCTGCCCCTGCTCTGGCGCGAAACTGGACAAAGGGAAGTGGGTGTAGCCACCCCTCCCTTGACCCTCCCATAGGTGGGGTCATAGAGCTAGTCCTTCCCCTCTTTTTAGTATAAGAGGGGGAACCTTGCCATTGCAAAGCAGATAACCCCTGGACGACGCTCTACAGAAGAATCCTGGCCCTTCGACGTTCCACTACCTTTGGAAGACAGAAGAATCTCCCTTGGAGTCAAGGAGTGACTCCCCTGCTTGGCAGGCACCAAAAACGACAACGACGGTCGCAAACTACGCCGCTCCCGCCGGAGTCCGAAGTCCCTGCAGCCCAGGAAGTGGATTTCCTGACCTCTCCCAGGCCATCGTGAGTCCCCAGCGAAGCTGAGGCAAGTGGACCCCACGAGTAACGAGGAACCGCGACCCCTGGGTACCGTGCACTATTGTCGAGTGCAACCCCTTCACAACGTTCCACGAACTTGTGCTTTGGACCACGTGTAGTCCCGACCTCCAGCAGGAATCCCTCCGAAGATCAGAGGCCTACACCGTCCCGAGTGACCGTGGGTCCCTGTTGAGTGATTCCGCCCGAGGTGTCTTCGCGATCCCTTGCCCGCTGGCTTGTGGGTCCCCAGAAGACTTCCTAAAGAAACCAAAGGGCTCCCCTGGTTGCTCCAGGCCTGCCCTGACTTACCCTCGCTGGGTGAGTTCCACAGACCTTGCTGGTCTGCGCCATCGACTTTTCTTCATCTCCCCAAGACTTGCGGCTGCCAAGGCTTGTTGGCTCCGATCGAGTTGCCGACACCGCAGTCAGCTGCAGACGTCGAGGGACACACCGAATCCAGCTCCTGGTCGTCGTCGACGCCTCCTGGACCACGTGGCTGAAGAGTCAAGGCACCTGCAACCGACCTGAAGCGACCGACGACGGTGGGCATCCATCTTCCTTGCCCCGGGTCACTGCCAAGTGACTTTGAACACTGTCCCCTCTGCTTTCAGGTCATCCTTCTTCAGAATCCAGACTTGGATTCCACCGGACACTTCTTCAGCTCCCGCAAGCAGCAAGTCTTCTTTGTTCGCCATTGAAAACGACGCCGCGACCCGACACCAAAGGACACCTGTGCACCCGGCTTCCCTGGGTGAGGTAACTCCAGCACTACGGTGCTCCTGTGGGTGTGGGCCCTAGAACTACTTACCCTGTAAGTGACTTGCTTGTAGGTTCTCCCGAAGTATCCTAAAACTCTTTATTTCCAACCGCGACTTGCCCCATTGAAGTTAACGGCGATTCGCGCCTGTGTATCCACACTGCACGCGTCCCCCGTGGGTCCTTTACTTACCTGCCTTGGGTGGTTTTGTGAGGCCCCAGCACTTCTGAAGGCCCTAGGCCTTGTCTCCTTGCAAGTCGTTGTTTCTAAGTCTCTTACTTAGTATATGGTCTGGTACGCCCCTAGGGCCCCAGCCATATTTTGTGCTTAACTTATTGAGAAACGTTGATTTGTGCATATGTTTGTCTTCTAATCTCATAAAGAGATTAGTAGAGAGTTATTTAGAAATAAATACATATATATTTGATATATATACCTGTGTGGTGTCTTTTCATTTGGTGATTCAAGAGATTATATGGTAAAACAAGCTGCTTTACATTCCTCCGAGACTTAGCCTGAAGGCTGCTCTCCACAGCTACCACTAGGATAGCTTTCTTTAAAAGGTTGTCTTAAACCTTTCTACCATAAGAGTCGATTTGCCCTGGTGCAAGGTGGCCACTTTAATTAGTGAACAGCATATACCAGGCCAACTTCTCACATTGGTGGGCAGCGTGTGGGATTCCAGCTTGCCATTGTTTTACCAGAAAATCTCTATTTGAATTACTAACTGAAAACCATTATAGGTACTCAAGGTACATATAAAGTCAAGCTTAGTATCAATAAGTTCTACTGAACTTAGAGCTGTGTTCCAAGGGATAGCACACCCTTTCCACAGCTCAAGCTAGGATCAGTAGGCCACAAACTAGTGTAGGTAGTACAACACTGCACAACACTAGAATGTCCTTAAAGGGTGGGCCCAGTGGATCCACTCAGCCTCAGTATAAGGACATGGCTTTCTCTGACTTGAGAGCCATGTGTGTTGACAGACACCTGAGACTAGGACAGAGTCCCTCAACACTACACCTGATAGATCTGCTGACAGCAGATGACCTTAGATTGGCTCTAGGAGCTAAGGGGTCTGAATCAGTGGGTGGGTCAATCATAGTATCTGGGTCAGATGAGGACAATCCGAATGACCAAGACTCTGTGGTTGAAGGGCCAGGCTTCAAGGAGCCTGAACAGGACAGAGGAGTTCTCCCTAAGAGAACTGGCAGAGTGGATGAGAGGCACAGATCCCCTTCCAGGGAATCTGAGCACTCTTATCACTCTGGCAGAGAATTTGTCCAAGAGAGGAGCTCATACTTTAACTTAAGAGAGACCTCCTCTGAGAGAAGGTGCAAACTGCTCCAGTATGAGGAAGCCAAAGTGGCCCTCAGAACCAAGCAGTTGGCACTGGATAGAGAAGCCCTGGAGATCCAGAGAGCTTCCAGAAGGGAGGGTTTAGAACCCCTGGTAGCAGCAACAGTGTCCCTAGAGGCAGAGAATATATTCCTGACCATAGGAACCTGAGCAAGGTTGTTCCTCCCTACCAGAGTGGGGATGATATCCACAAGTGGATAACTGCTATGGAGAGGGCCTGTAGAGTACAGCAGGTCCCCCAAAAGCAGTGGGCAGCAATCTTGTGGCTCTCCTTTTCAGATAAAGGAAGAGACAAGCTCCTCACTGTTAGAGAGGAGGATGCTAATGATTATGAGGTCCTGAAGAGTGCACTGATAGATGGGTTTGGCTTAACCACTGAGCAGTACAGGTTGAAGTTCAGAGATACCCAGAAGGCACAGACTCAGGACTGGACAGACTTTGTAGATTGTGCATCCAAGGCTCTGGAGGGTTGGCTGGTTGGCAGTAGGGTTACTGATTTCAAAGGATTTTATAATCTAATGATGAGAGAACAGATCCTTAATAATTGTCAAAACCAGCTTTTACACCAGTACCTGGTGGACTCTGATCTGACCTCTCCCCAAGAATTGGGAAAGAAGGCAGACAAATGGGTCAGAACCAGGGTAAGGCCTAAGAATCAGGGTGGTGACCACAAGAAAGATTCTACCAAGTCCCAAGAGAAAGGTGGGGATAAATCCAAGGATAAGTCCACTACAGGGCCCCAAAATTCCTCTTCTGGGGGTGGGTCCCAAACTCCTTCCTCTCCTGAAAAGAAACCCTATTGCCATGTCTGTAAAAAGCCTGGGCACTGGAAATCTGATCCCAGTTGTCCCAGGAATGGCAATAAAGAAAATGTTCCTCCAACAACTACTACCACCCCTCCTGGTACTACCAGTAGTAATCCTCCAGTTGGGAGTAGTGCACCCAAAAAGTTAGGTGCTTTTGCAAGAGGAACAGAGGTGGGCCCTAGTTTAGACAGGACCCCCTCAACAGACTCCTCAGATTCTGATGGTGGTGTAGGATATGCCACCTTTACCATGGGTCCCATAGCATTGGGCAGGTACAGACTGGAGCCAATAATTAATGGTCAGAAAGCTGTGGCATTTAGGGACACAGGGGCTAGTGTCACCATGGTGGCAGGGAAACTAGTCCCCCCTCACCAGCTTTTACCTGAGTTTAAATACCAGGTGACCAACATTGATGGTGTCAGAACAGATCACCCCATGGCCATAGTCAATCTCAGCTGGGAGGGGGTCACAGGCCCAAAAAGAGTGGCAGTGTCCCCAACCTTACCTGTAGATTGCCTGATGGGCAATGATCTGGAAATTTCAGCCTGGGCTGAAATTGAACACCAAACCCATCTGAAGATGTTGGGTGTCCCTGTAAAGGTTAGTGGGGCTGTGATGGCCACAGCCACAGCCCAAGATTTTGGAGAGATGGAGCCTGGAAGAATGGCCCACTCTCCCCCAGAAGAGAGCACAAGGGTTGAAGAAAAGTCTTCTTCCCTCCAGACAGTAGGTAAGGGTCAGCCTCCTCAGGGAACTGACCCTACCCCTAGTGAAGGAACTGCCACAGAGGTAGTCAGGCCTGGCCTGGCCACCCCCTGATGGCAGAGGACCCTTACAAGGTGGTACCCAGTCTGGAGCAGGTAACCTGCCCCTCTCTACCCTGCCTCAGTCAGCCCAGGGCTGCAGAGGTCAGGGAGGTCAGTGGACCCCCAGGGCCCCCTGTCCAGAGGAACCCCCCCATCAGCAGATTAGGGGCACCCAGGCTAGTAGCCCTAGCCAGGTAGAAATTCCTCAACCCACTGAGGGATCCCCCATACCTTTATGTAGGGACCACCCCCAGAAGGACTCTGTTAGGCAAGGGCAAACCTGGAACCAAAAGGTTCCAAACATGCCATGTCCCTCCAGTGTTCCACCCAAAGGGACCCAACCCCCAGCTGTAGGCAGTCAAAGGTTGACCCTTAGAGCAGAGTACCACTCAGTCATGGAAAGACAGGCATACATGGTGACCAGTGAGCTGAGAAAGCTGAGGCCAACATTCCTAGGGCCACACTTCCCTACTCAGACACCTCACCAGCCTGGTACTTTACCAAAGCACACCACAGGTAGTGATTCCCCATGGTGGAGACCCTCTCATACCCTTAGGGTGAGGGATTGCTTAGTGGACCATAAGACAGGGGGCAACCATGCTAGTGCAGGTGCTTCCTTATATGGCCACTTAGTCAATAAAGGCTCAACTGGCCAAGGTTAGCCTTATCTCCTTTCGTTTGGGGGGGTTATGTAGGAAGGTGGAATCTGACTATATGGTTGCCCCCACTTTTTTTATGGTGTTTTGCTGGTTTATGACTTAGTTGGACTGGGATCCTGCTATTCAGGGCCCCAGTCTATCTGCTCTCTCTAAACGACATGGAGTGCACTCTAGGTGCACTAGTGATTGGATACTGTGGTGCCTTATGAGTCCCTAGTATATGGTACCTTAGGTGCCAAGGGCATAGGTACTTCACAGGCCTACCAGGGGCTGCAGCATGTGTTATGCCACCCCTGGGAAGCAGTCTAAATCTGACACCACAGGCCTGCTACTGCAGCCTGGGTGAGGTGGTGCTAGCACCCCTCACTGAGATATAGGTTTCCTATATCTCTCCTGCACACACATATAAACCTATCAGTCACCCCTAAGGCAGGCCCTATCAATCCTGAGGGCAGGGTGCTTGGCTTCTATGTGAGGGGGTGCCTCTGCCTGAGCAGGGCCCCTCTGCAGCTCTCAGAGTCTATTCTCTGGTGCTGTTTGTGGATGCGGTTAAACCATATACTATTTAAGTGCATTATATCCTCGCGGTAAATGCTAACTTTGGAATGGCTGCATCAAAACATGTCGTGTTTGGTGTCAAACATCTTGGAATACTACCCCCCGCCAATCTTGGCGGCGGGGGTAGCATTCCACCCTTCTAGAGGGATAAGACATGTACCTGCTGTGGAAACGCGGTAGAATCCTAAAGAGCCCTGGCATCACAAAATGGATGCCACCAGTCACAGACACTGGGCTGCCCTCCTGCTGATGACCGAAACTCGCAGTGGAGGAAGCCCAACAATAGGCATCCTGTCACAGGGAGGTGTAACCACCTTCCAGACAGGGTTTAGTGTATTGGGGCTGGGTGGGTGCACTCTTAGAGTGCTTTGAAGTCCTGCACTGGGGGAGCAGAAGGCTCCTCTGTGCATATGCCAGTTCAAACCAGCTCAGGGGCTACCTGCCCCTGCTCTGGCGCGAAACTGGACAAAGGGAAGTGGGTGTAGCCACCCCCTCCCTTGACCCTCCCATAGGTGGGGTCATAGAGCTAGTCCTTCCCCTCTTTTTAGTATAAGAGGGGGAACCTTGCCATTGCAAAGCAGATAACCCCTGGACGACGCTCTACAGAAGAATCCTGGCCCTTCGACGTTCCACTACCTTTGGAAGACAGAAGAATCTCCCTTGGAGTCAAGGAGTGACTCCCCTGCTTGGCAGGCACCAAAAACGACAACGACGGTCGCAAACTACGCCGCTCCCGCCGGAGTCCGAAGTCCCTGCAGCCCAGGAAGTGGATTTCCTGACCTCTCCCAGGCCATCGTGAGTCCCCAGCGAAGCTGAGGCAAGTGGACCCCACGAGTAACGAGGAACCGCGACCCCTGGGTACCGTGCACTATTGTCGAGTGCAACCCCTTCACAACGTTCCACGAACTTGTGCTTTGGACCACGTGTGGTCCCGACCTCCAGCAGGAATCCCTCCGAAGATCAGAGGCCTACACCGTCCCGAGTGACCGTGGGCCCCTGTTGAGTGATTCCGCCCGAGGTGTCTTCGCGATCCCTTGCCCGCTGGCTTGTGGGTCCCCAGAAGACTTCCTAAAGAAACCAAAGGGCTCCCCTGGTTGCTCCAGGCCTGCCCTGACTTACCCTCGCTGGGTGAGTTCCACAGACCTTGCTGGTCTGCGCCATCGACTTTTCTTCATCTCCCCGAGACTTGCGGCTGCCAAGGCTTGTTGGCTCCGATCGAGTTGCCGACACCGCAGTCAGCTGCAGACGTCGAGGGACACACCGAATCCAGCTCCTGGTCGTCGTCGACGCCTCCTGGACCACGTGGCTGAAGAGTCAAGGCACCTGCAACCGACCTGAAGCGACCGACGACGGTGGGCATCCATCTTCCTTGCCCCGGGTCACTGCCAAGTGACTTTGAACACTGTCCCCTCTGCTTTCAGGTCATCCTTCTTCAGAATCCAGACTTGGATTCCACCGGACACTTCTTCAGCTCCCGCAAGCAGCAAGTCTTCTTTGTTCGCCATTGAAAACGACGCCGCGACCCGACACCAAAGGACACCTGTGCACCCGGCTTCCCTGGGTGAGGTAACTCCAGCACTACGGTGCTCCTGTGGGTGTGGGCCCTAGAACTACTTACCCTGTAAGTGACTTGCTTGTAGGTTCTCCCGAAGTATCCTAAAACTCTTTATTTCCAACCGCGACTTGCCCCATTGAAGTTAACGGCGATTCGCGCCTGTGTATCCACACTGCACGCGTCCCCCGTGGGTCCTTTACTTACCTGCCTTGGGTGGTTTTGTGAGGCCCCAGCACTTCTGAAGGCCCTAGGCCTTGTCTCCTTGCAAGTCGTTGTTTCTAAGTCTCTTACTTAGTATATGGTCTGGTACGCCCCTAGGGCCCCAGCCATATTTTGTGCTTAACTTATTGAGAAACGTTGATTTGTGCATATGTTTGTCTTCTAATCTCATAAAGAGATTAGTAGAGAGTTATTTAGAAATAAATACATATATATTTGATATATATACCTGTGTGGTGTCTTTTCATTTGGTGATTCAAGAGATTATATGGTAAAACAAGCTGCTTTACATTCCTCCGAGACTTAGCCTGAAGGCTGCTCTCCACAGCTACCACTAGGATAGCTTTCTTTAAAAGGTTGTCTTAAACCTTTCTACCATAAGAGTCGATTTGCCCTGGTGCAAGGTGGCCACTTTAATTAGTGAACAGCATATACCAGGCCAACTTCTCACAGTGACCAAAAAAAACGATGGATTTAGGCCCAGATCTCTGTACTGGGGTGAATGTATGACATTGTTCTGCATTCTGTCCATCAACTGTTGTTTTTGCATTTGTCACCCCGAGTGGGACGGGTATGCTCAGACGTGGGTCCCGTGCTCTCCATGCCACTGGAATCAAGCTATCCTGGCTGAAGAGGGGTGAAACCCAGAAACCGGTTCTAGGATGCTTGTTTCCAATCCAGGGATGACCTGGCTTGGCAGTTCGGTCTGGACTGTTCCCCTGAGACACAGGGTCAAGACTGATTTGCATATGGCTGGGTTCAAACTGGAATGGCATGGTGAGCAAAAAAACGATGGATTTAGGCCCAAATCTCTGTACTGGGGTGAATGTATGACATTGTTCTGCATTCTGTCCATCAACTGTTGTTTTTGCATTTGTCACTAGTTTACAGTCAGAGGGTTGTACTCCTGCAATTTGTCACTAGTATATGGGTAGAGGGTTCTGCTCCTCTGCTGTGTCACTACTATACGAGTAGAGGGGTGTAATCCTGTGCTGTGTCACTAATATACAGGTAGAGGGTTGTACTCCTGTGCTGTGCCATTACTATACAGGTTGAAAGTTGTGCTCCTGTATATGTCACCAATATACAGGTAGAGGGTTGTGCTCCTGTATGCTGTCACTAGTATACAGGTAGAGAATTGTTCTCTTGTGCTGTGTCACTAATAAACAGGTAGAGGGTTGAGCTCCTGTATATGTCACTAGTATACAGGTAGAGGTTTGTGCTCGTAGAGGTTTGTGCTCCTGTGCTGTGTCACTAGTATACAGGTAGAGGGTCGTGCTCCTGTGCTGTGTCACTAGTGTAAAGGTAGAGGTTTGTGCTCCCGTGCTGTGTCACTAGTATACAGGCAGAGGGTTGTGCTCCTGTGCTGCTTCACTAGTATTGAGGTAGACAGTTGTGCTCCTGAGCAGTGTCACTAGTATACAGTTAAAGGGGTGCGCTCCTGTGGTGTGCCACTAGTATAAAGGTAGACAGAGGAGGCTGGCATCTACTGAGGGGAGGGGGGCGGGCAAACAAATAAGAAATAAAGATAAAAGAAAAACACTTAACGGATCGGGTCTGACGATGCCCTCCTCACTCCCACCTCTTCTGCTGGGACTGCAGTGCAGCCCAGCAAACTCCCTCGACCAATCATGGCCTGCTCACGTACTGTTAACCAGCATGTGAGCAGTGCCCTGATTGGAGGGAGACGCCTCTCCCGACGCTCCCGAGGGCACTGGATACCTGCACTTGCTCTCAACCTAGCTGTCTTAAGACAGCTGGGTTGAGAGGTTTAAAGTGCGCATGTGTGGCTGGCGGTCTCAAGACAGCCGCCCAAAGGGACATGTGCACTTTAAACAGTGCAAAGGCAGCTCTCTGCTCACCCCTCCCCCCGGCTGTCACTCAGCAGGCCTTGCACCGTCCTGACGCTCAGTTTAGGACGGGACAATGAAAAATAAAATGGTAATGAATTACCATTTTGTTTTTCATCTCTGGGGCTTTGGGGGGGCACTTAAGGGGACAACTCCTCCGCTCCAATGGAGGAGCCGCCACTGCAGTTAGAGCACTGTGCTTCAGTGCTGTCACTAGTATACAGGTGGAGGGTTGTGCTTCAGTGCTGTCACTAGTATACAGGTAGAGGGTTGTGCTTCAGTGCTGTCACTAGTATACAGGTAGAGGATTGTGCTTCAGTGCTGTCACTAGTATACAGGTGGAGGGTTGTGCTTCAGTGCCGTCACTAGTACACAGGTAGAGGGCTGTGCTCCTGTGCTGTCACTAGTATACAGGTAGAGGGTTGTGCTTCAGTGCTGTCACTAGTACACAGGTAGAGGCATGTGCTCCTATGCTCTGTCACTAGTATACAGGTAGAGGGTTGTGCTTCAGTGCTGTCACTAGTACACAGGTAGAGGGTTGTGCTTCAGTGCTGTCACTAGTATACAGAAAGATGGTTGTGCTCTTGTATGTCACTAGTATACAGGTGGAGGGTTGTGCTCCTCTTCTGCATCACTACTGTACAGGTAGAGGTCTAAGTTCCTGTATGTGTCCCTGGTATAAAGATAAGAAATTGCGCTCTTGTGCTGTGTCACTAGCACACAAGTAGAGGGTTGTGCGTAGTAGAGGGTAGAGCGCTGTGACTAGTATACAGGTGGAGGGTTGATCTCCTGCGCTGTCACTAATATACAGGTGGAGGGCTGATCTCCTGCGCTGTCACTACTATGCAGGTAGAGGGTTGTTCTTCTGTGATGTGCCACTAGTATGCACATACAGGGTTGTGCTCCTGAGCTGTGTCACTTATATACAGGTAGAGGGTTGCGCTCCTATGCTGTGCCACTAGTATATGGATAGAAGGTTGCGCTCCTGTGCCTTTCCATTAGAATACAGGTAGAGGGTTGTGCTTCAGTGCTGTCACTAGTATACAGAAAGATGGTTGTGCTCTTGTATGTCACTAGTATACAGGTGGAGGGTTGTGCTCCTCTTCTGCATCACTACTGTACAGGTAGAGGACTAAGTTCCTGTATGTGTCCCTGGTATAAAGATAAGAGGTTGCGCTCTTCTGCTGTGTCACTAGCACACAAGTAGAGGGTTGTGCGTAGTAGAGGGTAGAGCGCTGTGACTAGTATACAGGTGGAGGGCTGATCTCCTGCGCTGTCACTAGTATACAGCCGGAGGGTTCTTCTCCTGCGCTGTCACTAGTATACACGTGGAGGGCTGATCTCCTGCGCTGTCACTACTATGCAGGTAGAGGGTTGTTCTTCTGTGATGTGCCACTAGTATACCTGTAGAGTGTTGTGCATCTGTGCAGTATCACTAGTTTGAAGGTAAAGGGTTCTGCTCCTGTGCAGTGTCACTTATATACAGGTAGAGGGTTGCGCTCCTATGCTGTGCCACTAGTATATGGATAGAGGTTTGCGCTCCTGTGCCTTTCCATTAGAATACAGGTAGAGGGTTGTGCTTCTCTATGTGTCACCAGTCTACAGGTGGAGGGTTGCGTTCCTGTGCCACTAGTCTACAGGTAGAGGGTTGTGCTCCTGTAATATGCCACTAGTATACAGGTAGAGGGTTGTGCTTCAGTGATGTTTCACTAGAATACAGGTAGAGTGTGTTCTCCTGTGATATGCTATTAGAATACAGGTGGAGGTGTGTGCTTTCGTGCTGTGCCACTAGTAGACATGTAGAGGGTTGAGCTCCTGTGATGTGCCACCTGTAAACAGATGAAGGGTTGCGCTCTTGTGCTATGTCACTACTATACAGGTGGAGGGTTGCGCTCCTGTGCTGTGTCACTAGTATACAGGTGGAGGGTTGCACTCCTATGCTGTGCCACTAGTATACAGGTAGGGTTGTGCTCCTGTGCTGCGTCACTAGTATACTGGTGTGTGTTTTGTGCTCCTGTGCTGTGTCGGTAGTATACAGTTAGAGGATTGCCCTCTTGTCCTGTTCCACTAGTATACAGGTGGAGGGTTTTTCTCCTGTATGTGTCACTAGTACACAGGTGGAGGTTTACGCTCCTGTAGCGTTTCACTAGTATCCAGGTAGAGGATTGTGCTTCTGTGCTGTCCCTAGTATACAGTTAGAGGGCTGTTTTCCTATGATGTGTCACTAGTATACTGGTAGAGGGACGTGCTCCTGTGCTGTGTCACTACTATGCAGGTAGAGGGTTGAGCTCCTGTGATGTGTCACTACTATGCGGGTAGGGGAGTGTGCTCCTGTGCTATGTCACTAGTATACAGGCAGAGGGTTGTGCTTGTGTGCTGTGCCACTAGTATACAGGTAGAGGGTTGTGCTTGTGTGCTGTGCCACTAGTATACAGGTAGAGGGTTGTGCTTGTGTGCTGTGCCACTCGTATACAGGTGGAGGGTTGTGCTCCTGTATGTGTCACTAGTTTACAGGTGGAGGGAAGTGCTCCTGTATGTGTCACTAGTATACAGGTGGAGAGTTGTGTTCTTGTGCTGTGCCACTAGTATACAGGTGGAGGGGCGTGCTCCTGTGCTGTGTCACTAGTATATAGGTAGAGTGTTGTGCTCCTTTGCTGTGCCACTAGTATACAGGTGGAGGGTTTGCTCCTGTCATGTGTCACTCGTTTACAGGTAGAGGGTTGTGCTCTTGTGCTGCTCCTATGCTCTGTCACTAGTATATAGGTAGAGTGTTGTGCTCCTGTGCTGTGCCATAAGTATACAGGTAGAGGGTTCTGCTCCTGTGCTGTGCACTAGTATATAGGTATTGCCAATGAAGTAGCCTTAATTCAATTTACGAAGAAACACGGATAAGTCATAGTCTCTAAGGAAACAACACGTTTGCATTCATTGTTTTAGAGATATTTAAAGGTGTGCACCATGACAAATCTCATATGCAGCCTATTTTGTTAAGTTTTGAATATCATTGGCATATATGTTGCATACAGAATTGTAATAGTGAAAGTGTATGTTATTAAATTGAGAAACGTATACCTCATCACCACCATGATTAACTATCATTTTGTGAGTTTGATGTAATGCAGGCACCTTTAGCCCGCTCAAGATGAAGGAAAGGTCTTTTGTGGCTTCGGGGGAGGGGCATATCCATTATATGCTTCACTGTTGATTTAAAGGAATCCCCTTTCATAGTTCATGTTGAATTCATAGTCCTCTTCCTTGTTGTTTCTACCCTCTGTGGGCCTAAAAGGGTCTTCATCAGGACGGGGTTCCCAGCTTCAGGACTTGTTCACAATCTGCATCCTAGAGAGTGACTGGGTAAATAATGTCCTGCAATAGGGTAAGGGGCAACTGCCAATGACAACCATAGTTCTCCGTCAGGTTGTGGACACAGTGTTTCTACCCTCTGTGGACCTCTGTAGCAGCCTTCGTCAGGACAGGGTTCCTAGTTTCGGGGATCTGTTGGCAATGTGAAAAATCTACCATCTGGGTCCCAGAGCGTGATTGGGTAATTAATGTTCTGCACCAGGGAAAGCCCACAGAAGGTAGACAGGGATCTGTACGATAGGGTATGTTAGGACGGGAATGTCTTCAGAATGATAAACAGGCATGTATGCCCGCAGCGAGTGCCTGACTGTATGTGAAACTGGTATCCTGACTTTGTGTGGCTGTGTAATCATGCTACTATAACTTGTGCACAATCATAGGCCTATCCTTGATAATGTGAGTTCCAGAACCTGTTTGCTGATGTGGAGAGGCGCGCCAAGCGTGCACTCATCACCGAGATGACACTACTTCCCAAGTCCTGAGTTAACCGCCTAAAGTGGTTGTGGCAGCGTAACACGTTCTGTGGATCATTAGTTATGACCCGACCTCTTTCCTGTGTCCGATGAGAGTGCAGTCTATTGTACTGCTTCGGTGTGAGCCCCAGACCCTTGCACTAACTTTCCGTGTGCATGTCCAGTGCACGTAGGTACAATGGATGTGCAGCACATGTGTGGTAATAGGAATCTGTGTATAGTGAGAGTCTGAGTAGTGGGGCCAGTGGCATCCATTTTGTATCCCTCTGGCACAAGATGGAGGGTGGATACAGCTTTCCAAGACAATGGAAGTGTATTGACTGCATTCCTGTGGCTTAAGGGTGGAGATCCAGACGCTAAAGAGAGTGAGGATGGAGACAAGGCTTCCCTTGGAATTGAAGTTTAAGTCTTGTTAGCAAAGGGCTGCTGATTAGTTCTTCCTGTGCACTGCCTTTGAGTAGATGGTAATAGTGACGGGTGGGACAGCAGTTTTTGTTGTTAGGACAGGAATTATTTTAGCAGGACCTGCCCATTTGCCTCTCATTACTGCTTCAGGAAGGCTGATGACAGCCAGGGGCAGAGATCTCACACTTCATTGTGCCTCTGTTTTGGACACTCCTGCTTGACGCCAGCATCTTTGCTGCTCCCTGTGAGTGGCATCACCTTGCACAAAGACAGTGTCTTAGAGACAGCTTGAATATTACATTGAAAGAGAATCAACAAAAAACAGTTCCAAAGCCTGAGAGCGGATCTGCATCCCCCGTCTCCAAAATGAGTACAATAAAGTAGGACCCAAATCACCCGCTTTCGAGATCATCTTGACCAAGGACGGGAGTGCTTTGTACGGTACTTGGATTGCTGTGTGACCAGGGCTGGTGTCTGCAAGATGAGTACAGCAAAGAAGGACCCAAATCACCCGCTTTCGAGATCATCTTGACCAAGGACTGGAGTGCTTTGTACGGTACTCCGATCGCTGTGTGACCAGGGCTGGTGTCTGCAAGATGAGTACAGTAAAGAAGGACCCAAATCACCCGCTTCCGAGATCATCTTGACTAAGGACGGGAGTGCTCTGTACGGTACTTGGATCGCTGTGTGACCGGGGCTGGTGTCTGCAAGATGAGTACAGTAAAGAAGGACCCAAATCACCCGCTTTCGAGATTATCTTGACCAAGGACGGGAGTGCTTTGTACGTTACTTGGATTGCTGTGTGACCAGGGCTGGTGTCTGCATAACAGACCGTCTCCCAGAGCTGAGGAAAAAGCACCTGAAGTCTGCATTACTTTCAGGAAGAGCTGAGGACCTGCCTGGCACCTAGGAGCCTGCCTGGTGAGAGAGGGAAGGAGAGTGTCACGTGCTGAAAGAGTACAGCCTGTCAAGGAGAGAAGCCCAGCATATTCTCGGCATGAGAAACATCCAGAGAAAGCTGACTGCCAGTCGGAGAGAGGACAAGAGTTATCTGTGTTGTGTGGGATCTCCCGGAGCAGTGCCGAATCATTTAAGTGAGAATCACCATTGGGTCGTACGATGCCCTGATAAGTGCCTGCTGCTGCCTGATATCATACCTGCCCAAGAAGAACCACCAGCAACGCTGATGGAAAGAACTGATCCGGCCTGGGAAGCCGTAGCTGCCAATGATGAACATCCACTGAATACTAGACCCTGAGGTTGCAACTGCTATGAGCGAGTATCTGTGTGCAACGGGCCTAAGAGGCCACAACGGTCAAAGACGAGTGTCGCCGTGCAGGCCTGCTGAACTGATTATCGCCAGCAGTCCTTGTCCCAAATGCGGCTTCCCTACAGATCCGCACAGCTGAATCCGCTGATACAGAAATGGGTACTCTGAGCACGCCACCGTGTGACCTCTTTGAGGCAAAAGCCATTGAACTGATCTACGCAGCAGCCAGTGAGGCGACCCAGAGCGAACTGAGTCTGCGCTTGAATAAAGCCTATGCCCATATGACATCAATTAATCAAACAGGACTTGTAGAACGCGGCTAATCACCTACGAGGGTATCCGGGCGCTGAGAACATACAGGAGACCACAGACATTAAAAATTCTACAGAGGGAGAAGGGCACCGGAGGGGGTGCTGTGCTTTTTTGGGGGATTGTACATTGCAATCCTGCGACTGTATCTTTATTGAACTGTGTGTCGTTTCCCTTTATTTGGGCTTTAAGGACTTTATTTCTTAAGAAGAGGGCTAGACATAACATTATTGTGTCTGTTTTTTGACTGTTGAGTTCTGAATGTCTGCCCGACCTCCATGAGAAGCCATTGACTGCTCGACCTCGCTATCCTGGGAGTCAAGTGCAGAGAGGGATGTCCTTGGCTCAGTTCCGAGCCATAGGAGGACAGACCCCAGGACACCAGAGGCAAATGACCTCAGTAGGACACATTCACAGATGAATAGCTCCAGACTGTGTATACACAAACCCAGCAGATTCACACTCTCACATAGGCACACCCATACATACACATATTCACACAGAGATGCATATGTAATCTCACTGATGTATAACTCCAAACCTATGCACACACATACAGACTGATGTATAACTCCAGACCTGTGCACACACAAGCTCACAGATGCACACACATACAGACTGATGCATAACTCCAGACCTGTGCACACACAAGCTCACAGACGCACACCATACAGACTGATGTATAACTCCAGACCTATGCACACACAAGCTCACAGACACACACACATACAGACTGATGTATAACTCCAGACCTGTACACACACAAGCTCACAGATGCACACACATACAGACTGATGTATAACTCCAGACCTATGCACACACAAGCTCACAGACGCACACACATACAGACTGATGTATAACTCCAGACCTGTGCACACACAAGCTCACAGATGCACACACATACAGACTGATGTATAACTCCAGACCTATGCACACACAAGCTCACAGACGCACACACATACAGACTGATGTATAACTCCAGACCTATGCACACACAAGCTCACAGACACACACACATACAGACTGATGTATAACTCCAGACCTATGCACACACAAGCTCACAGATGCATACACATACAGATGCCATGTTTTTGCCCACTCACAAATACCACCAGATTATGCGATAAGCACACCCCTAGACAGGCATTCACATATGCAAGTACAAACCCACACCCAAAACATCCAGACTGAAGCATACAAAACACTCAAACACACATGTACAGATATGAGCACATGCATCTGGATACTCTATGGCTCAAAATATATACATGCATACGAAGACACACAGAAACAGTCGTTCATGCCCACAAAAACACACAAACACAGAGATGAGTAGATATGCATGCACTCCCATGAATATCTCCAGGGCCATCCATACATGAATACATAATTAAACACGTACACCTAGGCATGAATATGCACGCACACACATACGCGTGCGCGCACAAACACACACACTGGTATATACTCACAGCCAGCTAATGCGATATCTGTGCACACATACACTAAACACACACCAGTATGTAAGTACTACCTTAAAGTCAGAAGAGGAATTCTTGTTTTTATTTATTTTAGGACAAGCCCTTGGCTGATTTCAGTCCCAATATCCAAGCACAGTGACTCCGGTCAGTATATTTATTTGGAGGGGATCATGACCCAGTCTGTAGGGTGACTCATCAGCCTCTGTGTGTCCACACAAACACATGGGCACAGACATATACAGGCACACAGAGACACAGCACTCACTGCAGCCTCTCACCCTCATGGTTTTATATTTTTTCTCTTCCTTGATTTTAGACTCCAGAATATATTCTTCCTCTTTCTTCAGAAGACGCAGCCACTCTTGAAACTTTACCTGCAGAGATGAGATTGCAAGAAATAAGTGTATATTTGTAGAGTGTAGTCTTACTTACAAAAGAGAGTCACTACAGTATCTGCCACACGTGCCCAGACTGTATATACCAGTCATACATTAATACTGTAAGTACCAGCCACACATATGCAGATTGTAAGTACTAGTCGCACATATCAGGGTTGTGAGCACCAGCGCCAGTATCACAGACAAGGACACAGACAACGGTGTCACTTCTTTGGTCCTGTTCTTGCCTAGAAAGACACTGTGCTCACTTTAAGCCTAACTGCATGGGAAGATTTAGACTTGGCACTACTTTAAAAAACAAACTTTGTCCTAGAGACATTATGACATATTTTAGAGCAACACACAACCATGTGAAAATATCTAATCTAACACATTTTTATAAGTGCAATAACCATGTATGCAGCCCATATACTAAGAATAAACAGGAAGCATTTTTGGCTAAAAGAATGGAAAAAGGTACATTATATGTGAATTTCTTAATTGATGTTCATTAATGCATACTGTGCAGTGATACAACCTAGTTTCAACCTTCAGCCTGGTTCACACCCTCCTACACACACATCCTGGGCGTCCTCATCCCTATAATGAGATGCTTCCATACATAGATCACACACTCAAACCAGGACGAGGGAGGCTTGCAGTCATACACCGGAAATTCTGACCCTCACTGTTAGTAATTCTACAAGACCCAACTCTTTCAAGCTCCTCTCCTGCTATTGACCTCTATCAATCTCCAAAACAGCATCCTTAGTATACACTAACGGCCTCCATTCAACGCAGCCACCACACATTCTTCGAAGAAAATGAAACAACTCATCAATAACCCAACACAAAGTCAACACCCCAGGCCTCATTCTATCAGCATCTCCCAATATCTGCGGCTAGACAGCTATAGCCCTCGACTGGACTGACCACCTTTCCATCCTCAACTGGACCGAACTCCTTTCCATCCTCAACTGGAGAGACCACCTTTCCATCCTCAACTGGACAGACCACCTTTCCATCCTCAACTGGACAGACCACCTTTCCATCCTCAACTGGACTGACCTCCTTTCCATCCTCAACTGGACCGACCACCTTTCCATCCTCAACTGGACCGACCACCTTTCCATCCTCAACTGGACAGACCACCTTTCCATCCTCAACTGGACAGACCACCTTTTCATCCTCAACTGGACCGACCTCCTTTCCATCCTCAACTGGACCGACCACCTTTCCATCCTCAACTGGACTGACCACCTTTCCATCCTCAACTGGACCGACCTCCTTTCCATCCTCAACTGGACCGACCTCCTTTCCATCCTCAACTGGACCGACCACCTCTCCATCCTCAACTGGACCGACCTCCTTCCCATCCTCAACTGGACCGACCACCTTTCCATCCTCAACTGGACCGACCACCTTTCCATCCTCAACTGGACCAATGCATATACTACACCGGAGTATCAAGGACAATCGAAAACAAGAATAATTACCTTCCACTCCATCAGACTTCCTTCTGTAATACATTTAATGACTTGCCAGACACTTCAGACTACCACAGATGTCAGAGCGTAACGAAAACAAACATGCCATACGAAAACAGGAGAAGCCAAACACGCGACTAAAAACACTAACTCTAACTGCAGATCCGTCATCATAGCAGCTAAATTCTGTTACTACAAAACCACCATCAGTGAGGTAACCGTCAGAAGCAAAGCCCCCTTCAAGGGTGTGAAAGATTGAACTAATCCTCTCCCAGAACCCACAGTCCCTTCTTTACCAAGATCAACAACAAGAAAAACTACTGACATCATGGTCCTGTTCCTGGACCTCTCTGCAGCCTTCAACACAGACGACCATCCAGCTTTGATCAACACCCTGAAAAAACAAGTGGGATTTTCAGACCCGGTCTTGAAATGGTTCACATCCAACCTCACCAGCTGGCACCAGTTCATGCAAATAGGTTCAGCAAGATCACAGAAAATCCCCGTCTCCTGCAGAGTCCCTCAGAGCTCCATCCTTTCTCCCATCATCTTTAACCTCTACATGGGATCTCTGGGATCCATTCTTACAGACAGCAGCATCAAGATCCATCAGTATGCAGATGATACCCAACTCTACCTTAAATATCCTCACCCAACCACAGCCTCAAATCCCGCCCGTCTTGGATGTCAACAAATGTTTTAAAGTTAAACCCCAAAAAGACTGAATTCTTTCTGTATCCCAACAGCTCAAAACAGCCCCAGATTTAAGCCTGGGTCTCCAACTTAAACCTACCAGGGTTTACCCCCACCCTCGGCACAGACCTCTCATTCAAGTAACACATTGCGAAGAAGACTAAGAAAGGATGATTTCAATGTTCTCTCTCGAAGAAAGTGAAATTGTTTCTGCTGGAAGATGACTTCAGAACATACTTACAAGTCCTTTCCCATGGGAACAGAGGCAAGGCCCTGTTCAACGGTCGCCCCAACACCACCCTAGCACCCCTGAAAGGCAGCGTACATGAAGCGGCGCAGCTCATCTAGGGCTTGAAGAAATCATATCACCTCTACATTAAAAGACCTACACTGGCTGCTCCTTCCAGCCCAGATCATCTTCAGATCCTTTGCATCACTTATAAAGACGTCAATAACAAGACCCACAGCTTACCCGGCAAACAAACTAGCCACGTCCAGGAGACACCCAAGACCAAGAGCATGGATAACACCAGAATGGAGACAGAACAACGCAAGAAGGAAAAAACAGACAGCAATCCTTCTCCATTCATGCTCCCAGGATCCGGCACAGCATCCCTTTTGATACTCTATCGGCAGAGCTAGCTCCCTCCATCCTATCGTTATTCAACCTTTCTCTAGAGTCAGCGATATTACCACCAGCTTGGAAGACGGCTCTGCTCTTTCTCAGACTTAAAAAATCTAATGCGGACCGCAAAAACCTGGCCAACTATCGTCCCATATCCCTCCTCACTTTGTTGGGGAAAATGTTCGAAAGCTGTGTAAATAAACAGCTCGTGACATTTTTGGAGGATCACGCGATTCTAGATCCCTCTCAATCGGGATATAGAGCGGCCCACAGCACACAGACTGCACTGGCTGCAGTCACTGCTTCCATCTGCCGTTCTTCGGATGTGGGCGCCCCTGCTATGCTTCTGCTGCTGGACCCCTCAGCGGCCTACAGCACACAGACTGCACTGGCTGCAGTCGCTGCTTCCATCCTCCGTTCTTTGGATGTGGGCGCCCCTGCTATGCTTGTGCTGCTGGACCCCTCAGCGGCCTACAGCACACAGACTGCACTGGCTGCAGTCGCTGCTTCCATCCGCCGTTCTTTGGATGTGAGCGCCCCTGCTATGCTTGTGCTGCTGGACCCCTCAGCGGCCTTTGACACCGTTTCTCATGCAATATTGATAAGCAGACTGCATGAGATCAGTGTCAGAGGTACTGTCCTTCAGTGGTTGGCCGACCTTTTAGATAATTATACAGTCTTAAGCACATGTGAATTTATACAAGCAATTTCTGCAATTAGTTTTCAAATAAGAAGTTCATTGTTATTCCATGTTCACTCTTTATTTTTCCTTGCCCACTGCCAACACGTGTTTCGTCATTTTGGGCATCTCGCCCAACGACTTCGTCAGGGCTCGAAATAAAACAGAAAGTCCCCATTTTACATATACCACACATTTATCATACAATCTTAATAATCCTCACCCTGTGACATAATGTGCATTTTTCTTATGTCAAAAGGAAAGTGACCATGTAGTGGAAACCCGTGCTTCAATGCCATGTCAAAATTAATATGAGCGGCTACATCTCCCAGCCATTGGCAATCATTGATAAACATTTTCTAAAATGGAATTCAAATGTGTATTCATCATACACAGGTAATCTTGTGTGTCTTGTGCTAATTTCACCTCCAGCAACCGAAATTCTCCTTAAGTTATTAGACTTTTTAGATGTCCGGACTCAAATAATCACCCTGGGTCCATTTAAATCTCGTCTGGTTCCATCCCCAAAGGAGTACCGCGGGGCTCATCATCGAGCCCGACGCTGTTTAACATCGATGTCGCTCCTTTGGCTCAAATCGTTAAAGCCTCTGCTTTTGAAGACATTTCTTATACCGACCATACCCAGTTGATCATCTCCCTGGGACAGGACATTGACGGTGCCATACGCCGATTTCGAGATTGTATGAGGAATATTGCAACATGGATGTCTAAGAACGGTCTTCAGTTGAACAGCGACAAGACGCAGGTCCTGCTGTTTGGCAAAGCCCAACATCTGTGGTCTCCTGACTGGTGGCCTCCTGAACTGAGGTCAGTCCCCTCTCCAAGACAATCTGCAAGAAACCTCATTACAATAGACCAGGAGTTGTCTATGAAAAGCCACATAGCTACTGCAAGATGAGCATGCTTTGCTATCATGCGGCTTCTGAGGAAAATTATTCCCCGACTTCAATCTTCGGCTAGGAAACATTCGGTCCGGGCTTTGGTAAAAAGCTGTCTGGATAATAGCAATGCTTTGCTTATGGCAGCGAACGATACCCTTCTGTCCAACCTACAGATGGTGCACAATACAGCTGCCTGTTTAGTTTGTAGCCTCCCGTCAGGCTCTCCTTCTGCCCCCATCCTCAGAGCCCTCCACCGGCTTCCGATCAGAAAGCGCATTGTTTTCAAAAGATGCTGTCTTACCCACAAAGCTTTGATGGGCAAATCTCCTTTGTATCTGAAAGGCGAATAACGTTATCATTGTCCTGCTCGCACACTCAAAACCAGCGACAAGGCGCTCTGACCATTCCTCGCATTCGTGCCTCGAGATACGGGGGCAGAGCGTTCTCCTACACTGCCCGGCGGCATGGAATCAGCTTTCATTCTATCGCCGCTGCTGCTCGGATTTTGCTAAGTTAAAAAAACTGTTGAAAACCTGACTGTTTCAGTCATTAGGTGCGAGTTATGTGCAGGCCGAGTGCCAAGATGCACCTCCAGGTGTGATTCATTGAGCTTTATTAAATGGATATAACATAACATGCACCCTCTTGACTGACGAACCATCTCTTGACCTTGTCCCATGCAGGTGCCAGCCCCATGCAGGGTCTGTGAGAGAGAACAGACAACCAAAGAAATGATCACAGTCTGTGACAGGCACAGGAAGAGTGCAGGCCTCAACCCCAGGCAGGGTCTGTGACAGCGAATAGAGAGACACAGCGAGAGAGCAGGTGCCAGCCCCATGCAGGGTCTGTGAGAGAGAGCAGACAACCAAAGAAATGATCACAGTCTGTGACAGGCACAGGAAGAGTACAGGCCTCAACCCCAGGCAGGGTCTGTGACAGAGAATAGAGAGACACAGCGAGAGAGCAGGTGCCAGCCCCATGCAGGGTCTGTGAGAGAGAGCAGACAACCAAAGAAATGAACACAGTCTGTGACAGGCACAGGAAGAGTGCAGGCCCCAACCCCAGGCAGGGTCTGTGACAGAGAATAGAGGAACACAGCGAGAGAGCAGGTGCCAGCCCCATGCAGGGTCTGTGAGAGAGAACAGACAACCAAAGAAATGATCACAGTCTGTGACAGGCACAGGAAGAGTGCAGTCCTCAACCCCAGGCAGGGTCTGTGACAGAGAATAGAGAGACACAGCGAGAGAGCAGGTGCCAGCCCCATGCAGGGTCTGTGAGAGAGAGCAGACAACCAAAGAAATGAACACAGTCTGTGACAGGCACAGGAAGAGTGCAGGCCCCAACCCCAGGCAGGGTCTGTGACAGAGAATAGAGGAACACAGCGAGAGAGCAGGTGCCAGCCCCATGCAGGGTCTGTGAGAGAGAACAGACAACCAAAGAAATGATCACAGTCTGTGACAGGCACAGGAAGCGTGCAGGCCCCAACCCCAGGCAGGGTCTGTGACAGAGAATAGAGAGACACAGCGAGAGAGCAGGTGCCAGCCAGATATAGGGTCTGCAACAGAAAACACACAACAAATACGAGAGAGCGGGAACCAAGCGTTTACACGGTCTGTGACACAGAACAGTCACAGGAAGAGAGCAGGTGCCAGCAGCTTACAGAGTCTGTGAGAGAGAGGGTACCAGACACCTACAGGATCTCTGACGTAGAACAGACAGGCACCACAGGAGAGCAACCTACCTCAAAGGGTCTGCGCCAGAGAAACAGAGCGGCAAAGTGAGAGAGAGCCGGCATGAGCCCCAAACAAGGTTTGCCACAGAGAACAGAGTCACAGCAAGAAAGTAGGTGCCAGTCTCATACAGGTTCTGTGAGAGAGAACAGACTGCAGGCACCATATAGAGTAGAAAACAAGAATCAGGCAGCCAGAGAGAGAGCAGACATCAAGCACTTTCAGGGTCTATGGCAGGAGTCAGGCACTTGCCCTCAGAGAGAGTCTGAAACAGAGCAGGTTCCAGCCCTTTCCAAGGTCTGAAGCAAGAATCAGACGCCAGCCTCTTACAAGGTCTGAAGCAAGAATCAGACGCCAGCCTCTTACAGGGTCTGCACCAGGAAACAGGCAGCACACTCATACAGGGTATGTGACAAGCTACTTGCCAGAATGAGAGAGCAGACACCAGCCCTTTACAGGGTCTGAAGCAAGAATCAGACGCCAGCCTCTTAGAGGGTCTGCAACAGAAAACAGGCAGCACACTCATACAGGGTATGTGACAAGCACCCTGCCAGAAAAAGAGAGCAGACACGAGCCCTTTACAGGGTCTGAAGCAAGAATCAGATGCCAGCCTCTTACAGGGTCTGCAACAGAAAACAGGCGGCACACTCATACAGGGTCTGTGACAAGCAACCAGCCAGAAAGAGAGAGCAGACACGAGCCCTTTACAGGGTCTGAAGCAAGAATCAGACACCAGCCTTATGGGTCTGCACCATAAAACAGGCAATACACTCATAAGGGGTCTGTGACAAGCAACCAGCCAGAAAGAGAGAGCAGACACAAGCCCTTTACAGGGTCTGAAGCAAGAATCAGACGCCAGCCTCTTACAGGGTCTGCAACAGAAAACCTGCAGCACACTCATACAGGGTCTGTGACAAGCAACCAGCCAGAAAGAGAGAGCAGACACGAGCCCTTTACAGGGTCTGAAGCAAGAATCAGACACCAGCCTTATGGGTCTGCACCATAAAACAGGCAATACACTCATAAGGGGTCTGTGACAAGCAACCAGCCAGAAAGAGAGAGCAGACACAAGCCCTTTACAGGGTCTGAAGCAAGAATCAGACGCCAGCCTCTTACGGGGTCTGCAACAGAAAACAGGCAGCACACTCATACAGGGTATGTGACAAGCTACTTGCCAGAATGAGAGAGCAGACACCAGCCCTTTACAGGGTCTGAAGCAAGAATCAGACACCAGCCTCTTACGGGATCTGCAACAGAAAACAGGCAACACAATCATACAGGGTATGTGACAAGCTACTTGCCAGAATGAGAGAGCAGACACCAGCCCTTTACAGGGTCTGAAGCAAGAATCAGACGCCAGCCTCTTACGGGGTCTGCAACAGAAAACAGGCAGCACACTCATACAGGGTATGTGACAAGCTACTTGCCAGAATGAGAGAGCAGACACCAGCCCTTTACAGGGTCTGAAGCAAGAATCAGACACCAGCCTCTTAGAGGGTCTGCAACAGAAAACAGGCAGCACACTCATACAGGGTATGTGACAAGCAACTTGCCAGAAAAAGAGAGCAGACACGAGCCCTTTACAGGGTCGGAAGCAAGAATCAGATGCCAGCCTCTTACAGGGTCTGCAACAAAAAACAGGTGGCACACTCATACAGGGTCTGTGACAAGCAACCAGCCAGAATGAGAGAGCAGACACGAGCCCTTTACAGGGTCTGAAGCAAGAATCAGACGCCAGCCTCTTACGGGATCTGCAACAGAAAACAGGCAACACACTCATACAGGGTATGTGACAAGCTACTTGCCAGAATGAGAGAGCAGACACCAGCCCTTTACAGGGTCTGAAGCAAGAATCAGACTCCAGCCTCTTAGAGGGTCTGCAACAGAAAACAGGCAGCACACTCATACAGGGTATGTGACAAGCAACCTGCCAGAAAAAGAGAGCAGACACGAGCCCTTTACATGGTCTGAAGCAAGAATCAGACGCCAGCCTCTTACAGGGTCTGCAACAGAAAACAGGTGGCACACTCATACAGGGTCTGTGACAAGCAATGGCCAGAATGAGAGAGAAGACACGAGCCCTTTACAGGGTCTGAAGCAAGAATCAGACGCCAGCCTCTTATGGGGTCTGCAACAGAAAACAGGCAGCACACTCATACAGGGTATGTGACAAGCTACTTGCCAGAATAAGAGAGAAGACACGAGCCCTTTACAGGGTCTGAAGCAAGAATCAGACGCCAGCCTCTTAGAGGGTCTGCAACAGAAAACAGGCAGCACACTCATACAGGGTATGTGACAAGCAACCTGCCAGAAAAAGAGAACAGACACGAGCCCTTTACAGGGTCGGAAGCAAGAATCAGATGCCAGCCTCTTACAGGGTCTGCAACAGAAAACAGGTGGCACACTCATACAGGGTCTGTGACAAGCAATGGCCAGAATGAGAGAGCAGACACGAGCCCCTTACAGGGTCTGAGGCAAGAAACAGACGCCAGCCTCTTACAGGGTCTGCAACAGAAAACAGGCAGCACACTCATACAGGGTCTGTGACAAGCAACCAGCCAGAAAGAGAGAGCAGACACGAGCCCTTTACAGGGTCTGAAGCAAGAATCAGACACCAGCCTTATGGGTCTGCACCATAAAACAGGCAATACACTCATAAGGGGTCTATGACAAACAACCAGCCAGAATGAGAGAGCAGACACAAGCCCTTTACAGGGTCTGAAGCAAGAATCAGACGCCAGCCTCTTATGGGATCTGCAACAGAAAACAGGCAACACACTCATACAGGGTATGTGACAAGCTACTTGCCAGAATGAGAGAGCAGACACCAGCCCTTTACAGGGTCTGAAGCAAGAATCAGACGCCAGCCTCTTAGAGGGTCTGCAACAGAAAACAGGCAGCACACTCATACAGAGTATGTGACAAGCAACCTGCCAGAAAAAGAGAGCAGACACGAGCCCTTTACAGGGTCTGAAGCAAGAATCAGACGCCAGCCTCTTACAGGGTCTGCAACAGAAAACAGGCGGCACACTCATACAGGGTCTGTGACAAGCAATGGCCAGAATGAGAGAGAAGACACGAGCCCTTTACAGGGTCTGAAGCAAGAATCAGACGCCAGCCTCTTATGGGGTCTGCAACAGAAAACAGGCAGCACACTCATACAGGGTATGTGACAAGCTACTTGCCAGAATAAGAGAGACGACACGAGCCCTTTACAGGGTCTGAAGCAAGAATCAGACGCCAGCCTCTTAGAGGGTCTGCAACAGAAAACAGGCAGCACACTCATACAGGGTATGTGACAAGCAACCTGCCAGAAAAAGAGAGCAGACACGAGCCCTTTACAGGGTCTGAAGCAAGAATCAGATGCCAGCCTCTTACAGGGTCTGCAACAGAAAACAGGCAGCACACTCATACAGGGTCTGTGACAAGCAATGGCCAGAATGAGAGAGAAGACACCAGCCCTTTACAGGGTCTGAAGCAAGAATCAGACGCCAGCCTCTTACGGGGTCTGCAACAGAAAACAGGCAACACGCTCATACAGGGTATGTGACAAGCTACTTGCCAGAATGAGAGAGCAGACACCAGCCCTTTACAGGGTCTGAAGCAAGAATCAGACGCCAGCCTCTTACGGGGTCTGCAACAGAAAACAGGCAGCACACGCATATAGGGTATGTGACAAGCTACTTGCCAGAATGAGAGAGCAGACACCAGCCCTTTACAGGGTCTGAAGCATGAATCAGACGCCAGCCTCTTACGGGGTCTGCAACAGAAAACAGGCAGCACAATCATACAGGGTCTGTGACGAGCAATGGCCAGAATGAGAGAGAAGACACGAGCCCTTTACAGGGTCTGAAGCAAGAATCAGACGCCAGCCTCTTATGGGGTCTGCAACAGAAAACAGGCAGCACACTCATACAGGGTATGTGACAAGCTACTTGCCAGAATAAGAGAGAAGACACGAGCCCTTTACAGGGTCTGAAGCAAGAATCAGACGCCAGCCTCTTAGAGGGTCTGCAACAGAAAACAGGCAGCACACTCAAACAGGGTATGTGACAAGCAACCTGCCAGAAAAAGAGAGCAGACACGAGCCCTTTACATGGTCTGAAGCAAGAATCAGACGCCAGCCTCTTACAGGGTCTGCAACAGAAAACAGGCAGCACACTCATACAGTGTCTGTGACAAGCAATGGCCAGAATGAGAGAGAAGACACCAGCCCTTTACAGGGTCTGAAGCAAGAATCAGACACCAGCCTCTTACAGGGTCTGCGACAGAAAACAGGCAGCACACTCATACAGGGTATGTGACAAGCTACTTGTTAGAGTGAGAGAGAAGACACCAGCCCTTTACAGGGTCTGCATGAGGGAAAAGGCTAGACTCATGCAGAGCTGCAGCTGAGAATAGGCAGGGATAGTGAGAGAGCAGGCAACGCGCTGATGCAGTCTGCAGCATGGAACAGACAGTCAGACCAGGAGAGCAGGCACCGACCCCAAGCATAGTGTTTGGCAGGATGGCAACAGTCAGACTGAGACTGTGACCAGTAGGGTCAAAGGTTTTTTTCGCAGGGTTCATGAGACAAACTGCTTCCGTTTTACTATCCTGGCCCGGGATATCTTCTAGTGCAGGAGACCCGAATCACGAGCCCCCTGACAAGTGCTTTACATCTGACGTGTTCCTCTCCAGCAGGGACGAGGTTGAGGTCCACCCAGGGAGGTCCTGCTTTTAACCTGAGTGGATCCCACGCCATGTCCAGCCCATGACACTACTCAAGGTTTGTGGCAGCCTAGCAGAGTGGGGTAGATGTCGCCTCAAACTCAGAGCAGAGAGTGACTGATACTACCTTCTAACTGTGTAGTATGTCTTCTCTGGGCTCCATCTGACTGTAGCATACATGCTGTGACACAGATGTGTATAGCGCTGTATTACCATGAGCAGGGCCTCACAGTGCTGTCAGGCTCAGGTACCTTCAGGTCCAGGTCTATAGCATGCAGTGCTTGTGGACATGTGAGGTGAGGCTCACGTGTGCTGCAGTGGGGGCCTTGGGATGTGTGGAATGCTTTCTGTTGTGTTGTAGAGTCTTTCAAAGTCTTAGTTGTAGTCAGTGCCTACAGCCTCCCTTCTCTTTGTATCGCCCCCAACACTTTACTGCTCCTTCCATCCCCGCCCTCTATTAGAATATTTTTAGGGCCAAGTACATCATTCTGGGTTGAATATCTATCCTGATGGAAGGAGAGATCATTTGAGGTTCACTCTCAAGTTCAAGGGTTCCCTACAAAAGTCTGGGCTAACTATGAATCTGGCTGAACAGTTGCACTGAAGCCAAAAATCCTAGGACAGGATACAAACTGCCCCCTTTTAACTCTCAGGAGCTCTGCACAGCACTGAGAGAAAGGCAAAGAGCAGAGGCGGGAATCCTGTCTGTCTCCCTCCTACAAGCAAGCGCGAGACCCCCAGGACTGAGGAAGGAACTCTGTTGCTGCTGGTGAAGGACTCAGGAGGTGGACTGCCTGCGAGGGGGGGAGGGGGTCCGGATCACCCAGAGCCAAGTCCAGGCCCAGCACCTTGAGGTGAGGGGGTCGAAGACTCGGAGCTTCCCAAGACCAGGAGCCTGTGATCGCAGCCCCGCCCGACGGTCATTCATCCTGTGAAGAGTCCCCAAAGCCAGCGAGCTTCATGCAGCCAAAGCTACAGGAGATCTTCACTCTGTGCTCAATGACGATGTAAGTCTAGCGCCTGGACCCTGCACCTCTCTTTGTGTCTGATGAACCCTGCATTGCTGAGGAGTCATCTTCACAGATGCCCTCGTGACCCTGTGTGCTGCACAATGCATTGCTGCAGCTCTTATTCTGCGCCTCTGCAGTCTGTGCCCAAGTGAGCCTGTGTGCTGCACAATGCATTGCTGCAGCTCTTCTTCTGCATCTCTGCTGTGTCTGTGCCCAAGTGAGCCCGTGTGCTACACCCTGCGTTGCACAACTCACACTGCACTGCCATACTGACTCCTTTGAGTATAGTTTAAGGTCCCAAAACACCCACATCGGTATGTACCCTTTTGGTCTTTTGCAGGCGCCTCTGTAGTTCCAGGTATACACCTGTGATCTCAGCGCTGTGGCAGACACACTTTGTGCTCTTTTGCAGTTTCTTATATAGGTCTCACAGTATGTATTTACTTACTATCCCTAAACACAAACAAACCTACCTTGTAATTTTCAGCAGCCTTAACTAGAGACACTAAACACCCCACAATATACATTGTGTCCTCTTAAAGATTTGGGGGCATATCAGCAAGGGCCTGCGATAATTATCGCTCAGCGCTTTTAGCGCGAGGATAATTATCGCAGGCTAACGCTGGATTCTATCGTGGAGATAGCGTGCTATCAGCAACGCTTATCTCCCAAGCGATAGGAATCCATGCGTTAGCTGGAAAACAGTGTGATTATCGCTGGAAATCCAGCGATAATCGCACTGCGACCAGCGATACCTTGCTGATAGGGCAGGGTGGTTTTAGCCATCTAATCCACCTCCCATTGGATTACATGGCTAAATCAGATTACAAGCAGGCATAAGGAAAGTAGCGATAACTGTGGTTATCGCTACTTTTCTTATCGCTCTGCTTGTTTGCGTGCAGCTTGATAATTGGAGAAATGTCGGTTAGTGACATTTCTCCAGTTATTTTGGCACGGAACGCCCACTTTGCCAAGCTGGGCGTTGTTGTAAGGGGCGCTAAATCAGCAAAACACGCGATAGCGTGTCTTTGCTGATATGGCGATGAAATTATCGCCGCTTTTCGCCCGAAAACGGAAGCAAAAGCGGCGATAATTTAATAGCGCCGCCTTGCTGATATGCCCCTTAACAAGTGTATTCACTTGTGAATAGTGTACGCCCACAGATATGTCTTGTGCTCCTCTGCAGCTTTTTCCTCCGTGGAACTTAGGGGCATATTAGCAAGAAGCTTGTTAAAATTATCGCCGCTTTAGCGGCAGGAAACTGCCGCTAAAGCGGCGATAATGGGCTTGATAATATGCGCTATAGAATTCCAATAGAAGCCCAGGTTAGATGTGCAGGACATGTGAACCCCGAATACCCACATAAGCTCCTTGCACAGACTTCTCTTTGGGGTCCAAGGGTGCATTATGATCCGTAAACATTCACACACATAACTAAAGCTCCTTATCAGCCTCCTCGTGCTCATCTGAACATCCACAGACGTGCCCTGTTCTCTTCTGCAGTCAGAGGACTCCGTGCCACGGGGACACAACATTTCTGGGCTTTTGATTTAACATATCAGTGCATTCTGGGAGTTGTAGTCTTGGTTCATTTTAACTGACCCTATTGCTTCAACACATTTGATACAAATGATATGTAAAAGCAAATTCCAGGAATGGAAAAGTGGTGTCCCAGTGACATGGACCATCTGTCCACTCTATAAAAAGGGTGACTTTTGATCTCTGAACACTCACACACATAGCTTGTGCTCTTTGACTGCCCCTTGGTGATATTCACCCAGTGATTTGGTGATCCCTGAATGTCCACAGACCTACCTTGTACTCCTCTGCAGCCTCCTCTACAGGACTTGCCGAGTGAGTTTTATGCTCCTTGGACTCCCGGCACAACAGTCATATCCTCTGATCCTCTGCACACAACAGCCTCAGTTTCTCTTCATGTTTCTCGCACAGATTCTCCCCTCATGGCCTCACGGTGGGGCCGGTGAAGCTGTTTTAACATTTACACCAGTCGCGGCTGCCCCAGTAAAGAGGTGGTAGGGCGGGTGGAGGTGGCACGGGGCGCCGGAGGGGGAGCACACGGAGGGGGGGGATATAACAAAAAAAAAATTAAAAATAAAAACTTACCTGGAGCTGCCTTCCGCCTCCTGTGTCACACTCGGAATAGTCCTTCCTGGTCCCAGCATGCATTGGGGCCACGTCACAGACTCCCTGCAATCCCCGCGCTGCTCTCATAGGAAAGCAACGCAGCGATTGGTCTGAGCGGGCAGGAAAGATGCTCAGACCAGGGAGTCTGCTCAATGCAGCAAAGAGCTAAGACAAGCGCTAGGAAGGAGAGGTGGAGAGAACAAAGGGCCAAGAAGCAGGTAGAGAGAGGGGCGGGGGCCAGGGAGCAGATAAGAGGAGAAGGAGGGATGGCAGAGAGAGGGGCGGGGCCAGGGAGCAGATAAGAGGAGAAGGAGGGATGGCAGAGAGAGGGGCGGGGGCCAGCGAGCAGATAAGAGGAGAAGGAGGGATGGCAGAGAGAGAGGGGCGGGGGCCTGCGAGCAGATAAGAGGAGAAGGAGGGATCACAGAGAGAGAGGGGCGGGGGCCAGGGAGCAGATAAGAGGAGAAGGAGGGATGGCAGAGAGAGGGGCGGGGGCCTGCGAGCAGATAAGAGGAGAAGGAGGGATCACAGAGAGAGAGGGGCGGGGGCCAGGGAGCAGATAAGAGGAGAAGGAGGGATGGCAGAGAGAGGGGCGGGGGCCAGGGAGCAGATAAGAGGAGAAGGAGGGATGGCAGAGAGAGGGGCGGGGCCAGGGAGCAGATAAGAGGAGAAGGAGGGATGGCAGAGAGAGGGGCGGGGCCAGGGAGCAGATAAGAGGAGAAGGAGGGATGGCAGAGAGAGGGGCGGGGGCCAGGGAGCAGATAAGAGGAGAAGGCGGGATGGCAGAGAGAGGGGCGGGGGCCAGGGAGCAGATAGGAGGATAAGGCGGGATGGCAGAGAGAGGGGCGGGGGCCAGGGAGCAGATAAGAGGGGAAGGAGGGATGGCAGAGAGAGGGGCGGGGGCCAGGGAGCAGATAAGAGGAGAAGGAGGGATGGCAGAGAGAGGGGCAGGGGCCAGGGAGCAGATAAGAGGAGAAGGCGGGATGGCAGAGAGAGGGGCGGGGGCCAGGGAGCAGATAAGAGGAGAAGGCGGGATGGCAGAGAGAGGGGCGGGGGCCAGGGAGCAGATAAGAGGAGAAGGCGGGATGGCAGAGAGAGGGGCGGGGGCCAGGGAGCAGATAAGAGGAGAAGGAGGGATGGCAGAGAGAGGGGCGGGGGCCAGGGAGCAGATAAGAGGAGAAGGAGGGATGGCAGAGAGAGGGGCAGGGGCCAGCGAGCAGATAAGAGGATAAGGCGGGATGGCAGCGGATAAAAAGAGGGTACAGGGTGCAACAAGAATGGGCAGAGAGGGAGGGGACAAGAGGCACGGAGAAAGGTAGGGTGCAACAGGACATGGAGCGGGCAAATAAAGGGGTGCAATGGACCAGGAGACAGACAGAGAGAGCCCCAATGGCCAAATAGTGATCAAAGAGAAGGTCTAGGGGCATCTGGGCAGGTTGAGACACGGCAGAGGACAGTAGGACAGTCAGACTTGGGTGATAAGGGTGGACCGAGCGACCATGACAGCGTGTGAAGAAAGGGGACAAGAGGCTAGGATAAGAGGCCAGAAAATGAATGGTAGGGCGAGGAGATCGGACCGAGGGCATAACAGCGAGAGGAGCGCATGGAGGTGACATTGTAGAACTGAAAGAGAGCGGTGTACAGGTGAGTTCCAACAGCAGATAGAGAAGAGCAGAGGGCAGTGTGCAAGGTGATCAGAGAGGGGGCAAAGGGTGAAAAAATAGAAGCAGATGGAATAATGATACAGAAAGTCAAGTAGGGCTAAAAGTGAGAGGACCCATGTGAAACATTAGAGCATACAGACTTTGCGACGGGGGCAGATGAATAGAGCAAAAGAAGAGAAGGAACGAGGGTTTATTCAAAGGAAGGTCAAGGGGAGACAAAGGTACATGGTCTGGAGAAGAGGAGAACCATTCGATGAGTGGAAAACTAGGAATACGAGAGCAATAGGTAGATATGACGCAGAGAACGGTGGAGACAGGGACAGTAGAGAGCGAGCAGATGCACCTGTTGATAGAGGCAGACGAAGAACGGAAACAGGTGGAGAATTAAGAGAGAAGAAAGAAGGAAATTGTATGAAGGTAGAGGGGCCCACTAAGGAACAGATGAGACGCCAGCCTTGGCAGGCAGAGGGTCCCAGGGTCAGTGCATCTGTGCGGCTTCCACTGGTGCGCGCATGCGGATGGTACTGATGGAGCAAGGACTCGTAAATGAGACTTGCTCGGAAGCAATTCTCTCGTTTTAACTCATTAACGAATTACTAACTATGTGTTTGTGATTAATAATTCGCATTTTATTAAGACACGCGGGACAACGAAGCTTGCGTATATGTTTACTAACTTTAACAAAATGAACGAAGGACTAAAACGCACTTTAACAAGGGCTCTTTACTGCGCATGCGTCTACTGCAAGTACGTAGTATGATGTTTCAACGCTTGGAGGGAAAATCTTGCGCATGCGCAAAAGACATTAAAATGGCAGCTTGAAAGTTCACATGCATGGCACCTGCTTGGCTAAATAGAAAATAGGTTTTTATACTAACGCAAATGCAGAAAGGGTAATAATAATAATAGTGGGTTAGAGTAGAGGTTGGTGGTATACAGTGAAAACATTTATTTTTGAAAATAACATTTCTTCTTTTGACTTTATTATTAGTGCGCGTTTGGGCCTTCCACACTTGTCTGAATTGAGCTGACTGACTTGACCCCGCACATGCGCACATGAGAGAGAACAAGGAAGGATGAGTAAGGATTTGACACACGTCCAAGGCCAGAGAAGATGTGCCCTGGGAACATGAGGGTGAAGGGTTCATATGAAGAAGCCTTATTCATGAAATTGCAACATTTTGTATTAATAAAGTTTGGAGATGTATGGGAAAGGAAATGATTTAATAAAGTTTAAGGGGATGGGTTTGAAAACAATGGTTCAATGAAATAAATGAAATGTAAGCATGGTGTGATGATCATCCCCCCTCGCCTGACCAATCAGAGTTAGTGTTTTATGAAAATGAAACATTAATGGGTGGTACATGACTATTGAAAGGTATAACTGAGGTATATTTAGTTAGTTAGTGGAGCAGCAGAAACGGGTACGGGAGCGTGAGAGCAGACACAGCAGCAGAAGCGGGAGCAGAGGTGATGCAGAGCTCGGGATGCTGTGGGTGGTGCTGATGCTGTGAGACGCTGATGAAGAAAACGAATGCAGAAAACTTCCATCTTAAATTAATTGGGCTAGAAAGAAGATCGCGGAAGAACCACGAGGAGGAAGAGAGTGTCAGAGAGAGGTGCGACGCAGTCGTCGGTATTTAGAGAGGTGAAGTATCCTGTCCTGATTCTTGTCCTGAAGTCTTTGTCTCCTGATCTATCCCGGGGGACCCATACCAGCCCTTTGGCCAGGGGGTTGGTCTTCACACCATTCTTGGTAAATATAAAATTATTGTACTGATAGATGTTCTTCTCTCTCTGTCATCTCCTTTCTGAGCAGAGTCATTGTGTGAGTCTGAAATATTTTTATTGATTATTGATTGAATTGGCACTCTTGCGAATGAGGGTGTTTGTACTGAAACTTTGAGGTGGTTCACACTCAATTAATTTAGATAAAGATTTTAAAACTTCCCGAGTCTGTGATTATTTTATTTTACTTAAAGAATGTTTAATAAATTATGTTAATGATCACCATCAACTAGTTCAACTAATGGTCCATCGACCAGAGGAAAGAACTAATTGATCAGTGAAAGGTTTAGTTAGGACGAAACAAATAACTATTCCTGAAGCATGAAATCTATAAACTACAAGCTCCAGCGGTCTACTTGGTATTAGTGGTAAGAAGTTATATGGGCCCAGGTGAGTATATGGTAGTGGAGTATCTGTTGTTAGTACACCGCTGGATCAGTACCACCCTACAGACACAGCAACAGCAGATAAGGGTCCAGCCCGGAAGAGAACGCATGAGCTGGGCTTTCAGAGAAGTCACTAGGCTGCTCCTACCTGTGCTGCTGCCACCCCAGGCCAGCTCGCTAGGTTGTCCAGAGGGAAGATACTGGAGTGTTTCTCCAAGTCCACATGGCCGTCAACATAACGTTCGGAGAAGATCTCCAGCGCCTTCTGGCACAGACTGAGCCCCTTCTGCACGCTCATGGCTGCGCAGCTAAGCCATGCTTGCCCCTGGACACTCTGTGGGAAGGGGCCCACCCTGGCAGCGGCAATGGCCCCCCAGGCAGCAGCACACACAAGTGCTGCACATGTGGGAGGGTGCATCGGAGTGAGAAAAATGCAATAGATTTTGCATGTAATATGGCAGGATCTCCGAGCCTGTCTCACTGAGCACCAGCAAGCCTCATAGTAGACTTCCTGGGCATGGTCACAAAACAAGCACAAATGAACGTAAAAATAAGTTCAAAACAAGCGCAGCCTACAAACCAATGTTGGTGGGTGCAAACGTGCACATTATTGGTGAAATGACAGAGCCCGTAAACGATGTTTGAAACGCGTATCACCATAGATTCAGAGCCCTTGGAAACACTGCATTTGTGTCGGAAGGTGGTGGGAGGGTGGAAGCAGCGACTAGCATAAACCAACTTTAATTTTTAAAAAAGTTCCCTAAAAGAACAGATGAAGAAAATAAGTGTAAGGAAACTTTGCTTGGCCGGTGCTCCTTAGCCTTGACCGGAAGTGAGGTATCGGCTGAGTGAATGACTTAGAAAGCAGCAAAGAAGAGTGACGTAGAAGTGATCAAATGGTAAGTAGCAGGCGAACTTACACTCCGTGCAGTGCTTACAGCTGGTCTTGCAGAAAGTGCATGCGCGCTGCTTAGGCTGGACCTAAAAATGAGGAAGACACATCACTTCAGTGAGCACTGCCCCTGATCCGACAGTCCACCCTTGACCTTCTCATAGCAATGGTTTCTTCCCAGGGACCTTTTGCCCAGTTTAGTGCTCTGTATCCAGACTGTAAGTACTACCCATATATATTAAGACTGTAAGTGCAAATAACATATATATCTAAATTGTAAATTCTGACCACACATATCCATATTGTTCTTCAATATTGTACATCAACACTCCCTTGACCTATAAACCATATAAGAACCTTGTTCTATACAGGTGCCAGCCACATGCAGGGTCTGTGACAGAAAACAGACAACCAAAGAAATGATCACAGTCTGTGACAGATAACGGGCAGAGAAATAGTGTAGGCACCATCCCCAGGCAGAGTCTGTGACAGAGAACAGACAGACACAGCGACAGAGCAGGTGCCAGCCCCATAGAGAGTCTGCAACAGAGAAGAGACAACGAAAATGAGAGAGCGGGCACCAAGCGTTTTTAGGGTCTATGACAGAGAACAGACACAGGACGAGAGCAGATATCAGTCTCATACAGGGTCTGTGACAGAGAACAAACCCATTGAGAGAGCAGGTACCCAACTCCTACAGGATCTCAGATGGAGAACAGACAGGCACAACAGGAGACCAACCGGCCTCATAAAGGGTCTGCGACAGAGAACAAACCCTTGTGAGAGACCGGGTACCAGACTCCTACAGGATCTCAGATGGAGAACAGACAGGCACAGCAGGAGAGCAACCAGCCTCATAAGGGGTCTGTGACAGAGAATAGACATATTGAGGGAGTGGGTAACAGACTCCTACAGGATCTCAGATGGAGAACAGACAGGCACAGCAGGAGAGCAACCAGCCTCATAAAGGGTCTGTGACTGAGAATAGACATATTGAGGGAGCGGGTAACAGACTCCTACAGGATCTCAGATGGAGAACAGACAGGCACAGCAGGAGACCAACCAGCCTCATAAGGGGTCTGTGACAGAGAATAGACATATTGAGGGAGTGGGTAACAGACTCCTACAGGATCTCAGATGGAGAACAGACAGGCACAGCAGGAGAGCAACCAGCCTCATAAAGGGTCTGTGACTGAGAATAGACATATTGAGGGAGCGGGTAACAGACTCCTACAGGATCTCAGATGGAGAACAGACAGGCACAGCAGGAGAGCAACCAGCCTCATAAAGGGTCTGTGACTGAGAATAGACATATTGAGGGAGCGGGTACCAGACTCCCACAGGATCTAAGATGGAGAACAGACAGGCACAGCAGGAGAGCAACCAGCCACATAAAGGGTCTTTCACTGAGAATAGACATATTGAGGGAGTGGGTAACAGACTCCTACAGGGTCTCAGATGGAGAACAGACAGGCACAGCAGAAGAGCAACCAGCCTCATAAAGGGTCTGTCACTGAGAATAGACATATTGAGGGAGTGGGTAACAGACTCCGACAGGGTCTCAGATGGAGAACAGACAGGCACAGCAGGAGAGCAACCAGCCTCATAAAGGGTCTGTCACTGAGAACAGACATATTGAGGGAGTGGGTAACAGACTCCTACAGGATCTCAGATGGAGAACAGACAGGCACAGCAGGAGAGCAACCAGCCTCATAAAGGGTCTGTGACTGAGAACAGACATATTGAGGGAGCGGGTACCAGACTCCTACAGGCTCTCAGATGGAGAACAGACAGGCACAGCAGGAGAGCAACCAGACTCATAAAGGGTCTGTCACTGAGAATAGACATATTGAGGGAGCGGGTACCAGACTCCCACAGGATCTAAGATGGAGAACAGACAGGCACCGCAGGAGAGCAACTAGCCACATAAAGGGTCTGTCACTGAGAATAGACATATTGAGGGAGTGGGTACCAGACTCCTACAGGATCTCAGATGAAGAACAGACAGGCACCGCAGGAGAGCAACCAGCCTCATAAAGGGTCTGTCACTGAGAATAGACATATTGAGGGAGCGGGTAACAGACTCCTACAGGATCTCAGATGGAGAACAGACAGGCACAGCAGGAGACCAACCAGCCTCATAAGGGGTCTGTGACAGAGAGCAGACATATTGAGGGAGCGGGTAACAGACTCCTACAGGATCTCAGATGGAGAACAGACAGGCACAGCAGGAGAGCAACCAGCCTCATAAAGGGTCTGTGACTGAGAATAGATATATTGAGGGCGTGAGTAACGAACTCCTACAGGATCTCAGATGAAGGACAGACAGGCACAGCAGGAGAGCAACCAGCCTCATAAAGGGTCTGTGACTGAGAATAGACACATTGAGGGAGTGGGTAACAGACTCCTACAGGATCTCAGATGAAGAACAGACAGGCACAGCAGGAGAGCAACCAAACTCATAAAGGGTCTGTGACTGAGAATAGACACATTGAGGGAGTGGGTAACAGACTCCTGCAGGATCTCAGATTAAGAACAGACAGGCACAGCAGGAGAGCAACCAAACTCATAAAGGGTCTGTGACTGAGAATAGACACATTGAGGGAGTGGGTAACAGACTCCTGCAGGATCTCAGATTAAGAACAGACAGGCACAGCAGGAGAGCAACCAGCCTCATAAATGGTCTGTGACTGAGAATAGACATATTGAGGGAGTGGGTAACAGACTCCTGCAGGATCTCAGATGGAGAACAGAGAGGCACCGCAGGAGAGCAACCAGCCACATAAAGGGTCTGTGACTGAGAATAGACATATTGAGGGAGCGGGTAACAGACTCCTACAGGATCTCAGATGAAGAACAGACAGGCACAGCAGGAGACCAACCAGCCTCATAAAGGGTCTGTGACTGAGAATAGACATATTGAGGGAGCGGGTACCAGACTCCTACAGGATCTCAGACGTAGAACAGACAGGCACAGCAGGAGAGCAACCAGCCTCATAAGGGGCCTGTGACAGAGAAAACAGAGCCAAAGTGAGAGAGCAGACACCAGCGCCATGTACACAGAGAACACACATTTACATCAAGCGGGCAGGTGCCAGCCTCATGCTGGGTCTGTGAGAGAGAACAGACAGCAGACACCACACAAAGTAGAAGGCAAGAAACAGACAGCAAGAGATAGGGAGCAGACATCAGCCGCTCTCAGGGCCTATGACAGGAATCAGGTAGTTGCCCTCAGAGAGAGTTTACATCAGGGCAGGTTCCAACCCTTTCCAGCATCTAAAATACAATTCTGACACCAGCCCCTTACAGAGTTTGCAACAGAAAAGAGGCAACAGACTCCTACGGGGTCTGTGACAAGCAACCATCCCAGCTGAACCTCTGCCTGATGAACCCTGCATTGCTGGGAGTCATCTGCACAGATGCTCTTGGGGGCCTGTGCACTACACATTGCATTGCTGCACATCTTCTGCTGTGGCTGATACCCTTGTGGGCCTGTGCACTACACATTGCATTGCTGCACATCTTCTGCTGCATCTGATGCCCTTGTGGGCCTGTGCACTACACATTGCATTGCTGCACATCTTCTGCTGTGTCTGATACCCTTGCGGGCCTGTGTGCTACAACCTACATTGCTGCATCAAGTCTTCTGATACCAAGAACTGTCACTACCACACTGAACCCTTTGAGTACCACGTGAGATCCAAAAAACATCCACACATATCCCTTCTGATCTTCTGCAGCCGCCTCTGTGGCTCAAGGTATACACCTGTGGTCTCAGCGCTCCGACAGCCACACTTTGTGCACTTTTCCAGTTTCTTATATAGGTTTCACAGAGTGCATTTGCATACGATCCCTAAGCACCCACAAATATACCTTGTGACTTTGGGCAGTCTTCTCTAGGGGATCCACAGAGTCCACTTTGATCCCTGAATACCCACAGACATATATTGTGCTCTTCTGCATCCTCTTCTATGAGGCTCATAGTGTTCCACCTATGATCCCTAAAAGCAGACATACATAACTTGTATTCCCCTGTGAGACTCGGAGGATGTCTTTACTTGTGAATCCTGACCTCCCACATATATACTATGTGCTCTTGGGCACACTTCTCTATTGGATCCACAGGGTGAATTGTGATCTCTTAACACCCGAAAACATACTCTGTATCCTCGGAAAGACTTAACAAGTGACTTCACTTGTGGTACCTGAACACCAACACACCTACCTTGTGCTCCTCTGCAGGTTCTTCCTCTGGGTAACTTACAGAGTGTCTTCACTTGTAAGTCCTGAACACCCACATACACTCCTTGCACAGACTTCTCTTTGGGGCCCACTGGCACATTATGACCTATAAACAATCACAGACATACAAAGAGCTCTTAGTAGCCTCCTCTATGGACTCTCCGGTGACTTTTGATTCCCTGAACATCCACAGACGTACCCTGTTCTCTTCAGCAGTCTCCTCAATGGCGCACACAGGTAGGGTGACTAGATGACGCCATGCCACAGGGACTCAAACGTTCCATTTCTGAGCTTTTGATTTAACATAAAAGTGCATTCTGGGAGTTGTGGTCTTGGTTCATTTTACTGAATCCTATTGCTTCAACACACCAGATAAAAATTACATATAAAAGCAAAGTCCAGGAATAGAAAAACGGCGTTCCAGTGACACAGCCATCAGGTCACCCTATACAAAGGGTGACTTTTGACCTCTGAACACTCACACACAGCTTGTGCTCTCCGGCTGCCCCTTGGTGTGGCTCACCAAGTGACTTTGTGTTCCCTGAATTTTCATAGACATACCTTGTGCACTTCACTTGTCGTTCCTAAACACCCTCACGCACCTTGTGCTTGTTTGAAGGTTTTTCATTGGGGCTCAGTGTGCCTTTGTGATCCCTGAATGCACACAGACGTTCCTTGTCCTCTTTTCCTGCCCCTTCTTTGAGGCTTGAACAACCTATTAGCCCTAAAATCCAACTTAGATATCTTGTATTCCTTCGTATGATTCATTGCATGTCTTCATTAGTGAACTCTGAGCACCCACTCACATAACTTGTGCTCTTGAACAACTATCTTTATGGGACTCACAGGGTGCCTTTGATTACTGAAGACCCAGAGACATTGTAACTTCTGAAAGCCTCCAGGAGTGTATTCACTAGTGAATCCTGAGCACACACACCCTGTGCTCTTCTGCAGCCGACTCTATGAGGCACACAGAGTGACTTGTGACCTCTAAATACTTTCACACATAGCTCGTGCTTTCTGGCTGCCTCCTTGATGGGGCTCACAGAGTGACTTTGTGATCCCTAAATGTCCACAGACATACCCTGTGTTCTTCAATTGTAGTTCCAGAACACCCACACACACACACACACACACCTCATAGTCGGAAAGCAGGTTCCTCAATGGGGATCATAGTGTGAAATTGTGATCCCTGAATGCCTATAGACATACCTTGTTCTCCTCTGCAGCCTTCTCTAGAGGACTTGCTGAGTGAGTTTTATGCTCCTTGGACTCCCAGCAGACCAAACATATCATCCTTTGATCCTCTGCACAGAACAGCCTCAGTTTCTCGTCATGTTTCTCACACAGATTCTCCCCATGGGGCTTCACAGGGGACAGATGGAGTTGTTTTAACATTTCCACCACGTTCCCCAGTTGTCTGTTGGGTCGAAGGTTTTTCCCAGAAGATGTTTCCCTGCACTGTGGACAGGGGAAGTTTCCATCTCTTCCCTCCCAGCTCTGAGTGATGCAGGAGCGGCAGAAGTTGTGTCCACAATCAATAATCATCACGGGATCAGTAAAATACTCCAAACAGATGGAACAAGTGGCCTCTTCCTTGAGGTTCCCGAGCTGAGCTGCTGCCGCCATGATTCAGAAATGCAGGAAGTAAAGGTAAGTTTCATTTCTCTCTCTTTATGAAGTGGGTGTGTCTGTGCGTCTGCCCCTCTCTGTGTGCGCTGGGACTTCCGGGTTCATGTTACAGTCACAGAGCAGGAGGGAACAGCCACTTGGTTTTGTTCTCACTTTCTGCAAGTCTCAGGAGCTGGCACTTAAAAACGATTTTCTGTAAAATCCTTTGTATTTTTTAAATATGTTGATTGTAATCATTGTTTAAGAATTGTACATATTTAAAAATACTTTTTAGGCAATTTCTATCTGCATTTGCAATTTTACGTTTATGTTTCAAAGCCTGCAAAATACCTGCTTTTGCTTAATGTTTTTTAATCTATTCCAGCCATGCATACAAATACTAGTCAGGCCAGTAAATAACCGTCCAGATGGCAACTCCACCTGTACTTTGTACATGTTCACTTGCTGATGCCTTTACAGTAGCAGTTTTATGTTTAAGAGGATATTGTAGCCACTGCCTGTGATTACCTATTCTGTGTGTGAGGGAAGATTGCACTGCTGCTCCCTGTGATTACCTGTTCTGTGTGTGAGGGAAGATTGCACTGCTGCTGCTTGTGCTGTACCCTTCTGTGCGCGGGGTAGCTTGCACTGCTTGCGCTGCACTTCTTCTGTGTGTGAGGGAAGCTTGCACTGCTGTTGCTTGTGGTGCACCTCTTCTGTGTGTGAGGGAAACCTGCACTGCTGTTTCTTGTGCTGCACTTCTGTGTGTGAGTGACGCTTCCACTGTTTTTGTTTGTGCTGCATCTCTTCTGTGTGAAGGAAGCTTGCACTCCTGGTGTCTGTGCCGCACCTCTTCTGTGTGTGATGGATGCTTGTACTACTGTTGTTTGTACTGCACTTTTGTATGTGAGGGAAGCTCCCAGTGCTGTTGTTTTTGCTGCATCTCTCCTGTGTGAAGGAAGCTTGCACTGCTGTTGCCTGTGGTGCACCTCTTCTGTGTGTGAGAGAAACTTGCACTGCTGTTGTCAGTGCTGCAGCTCTTCTGTGTGCAGGAAGCCTCCACTGTTGTTGCTTGTGATGCACCTCTTCTGTGTGTGAGGGAAGCTTGCACTGCTGTTGTCTGTGCTGCACCTCTTCTGTGTGAAGGAAGCTTGCACTGCTGTTGTCTGTGATGCATCTCTTCTGTGTGAGGGAAGCTTGCACTGCTGTTGTCTGTGCTGCACCTCTTCTGTGTGAAGGAAGCTTGCACTGCTGTTGTCTGTGATGCACCTCTTCTGTGTGAGTGAGGCTTGCACTGCTGGTGTCTGTGCTGCACCTCTTTTGTGTGAGGTAGACTTGTACTGCTGGCATCTGTGTTCCCTCTTCTGTGGGAGGGAAGCTTGCACTGCTGTTGTATTGTCTGTGATGCACCTCAGTTGCATATAGTGCACCTGTGGAGAGGAAGCATGAACTCCTATTGCCTGTAATTAACCTCTTCTGTGTATGAGGGAAACTTAAATCGTCGTTGCTTGTGCCTTGTGTACCTTTTATGAATGTAAAGATGTTCTGAGTCGACATTTTCATATTTTGGATCTTCTATCACTTTCAAAAATTCAAGCCAGGGGCTGATTTTATCTGCCTTGTGTTTTAAAATCTGCCTCTTGAGTATTCCCAGATGTGGCATGTATGACTGTGTCCTGATTGTGACTGTTCCATATATAAGGGAAGTCTGAATTGCTGCTTGTTAGAATTGGGGGTCTCTAGTTGGCAGAGGTAGGTACCTTTGTCCAAATAGGGACCCTTGCTTCTAGTCAGGGTAAGGGGCTACACTTCTAAAATAACCCCTGCTCACCCCCTTGGTAGCTTGGCACGAGCAGGCAGGCTTATCTCAGAGGCAGTGTGTAAAGCATTTGTGAACACATACAGTAATACAGTGAAAACACTACAAATGGACACCACACCAGTTTAGAAAAATAAGTGATCTTTACTAGACTTAACACAAGACCAAACGACAAAAATCCACAATACTGTAATCAAAAATAGACTTTAAAATGGTAGAAAATAGCTTAGTTCAATGTAGATGGTAAATGCGACACTTTACTCTCAAAGTACCTTAGATGCGTCACGCAATGCAAACAAAAGGATCGCAGGGAAGTTGATGCGCCGTTCCTTACACTCAGGGGAGTGGATGCGTCGGTTCCTTACTGCTGCGCTGGGGAGGTGATGCGTCGCTTCCTTACTGTGTGGGGAGTTGATGCGTCGTTTCTTACTGCGGCCCGGTGACGATGCAACAAGATGGCGCCTCGGTGCGATGATCCGGTGCGATGCGACAAAATGGCGTCTTTGATGCAATGCGACAACGTTGGATGCGATGCGTGCATGCCCAATGGCCGTGCCGCAAACTCAGTAACTTCTGAGCCGCGACAGGCCCTGCGACACCTTTCTCCGGTGATGCGACGGCGACCTCTGCGGTGGCGACACGCTTCGTCGGTGATGCAATGGCGAACAGCTGCGGCACTCTTCTTCGGCGATGCGACGGCAACTGCTGCGGCAGCGACACGCTTCTCGTTGCGTCGCGCTTCCAGCTCCCAGCGACACGCAGTCTTCTCAGAGGGCCCAAACAACAGTAGGCACCTCTCTGCAGGTAGAATCCCCAGCAAGGGAATTCAGGGGAGCTGGTGGTGAAGTCTTGTATCCCTGAGACTTCAGGCAGGAGGCAAGCACAATTCAAGCCCTTGGAGATTCTTCTTCAAGATGATGAAAAGTTCACAAAAGTTCTCTTCCCCTTTCCTTGGCAAATAAAGTAACCACTGCAGGCCAACCCCAGTAATAGCAAACAGCACAGGGGCAGTCTCCTCCTTCAGCTTCCTTGGTTCTTCTCCTTGGCAAAGGTTCGTCTTGATTCCCAGAAGTGATCTAAAGTTCAGGGGTCTGGGCCCCAATATCTATACCAGTAAATCCGTTGTCCTCTGAAGTCATAGGGTGCCTGTACCTAGCCAAAACCAGTTCTGTGCAGCTTCCTGGCAGGAGGTGGAGACAGCATTGTTGAAAGCAGACCTGGCCCAGGTAGCTAAAAGGAAATCTCCTCCCCCTACTCTCTATTCTATGAGGGCTCAGGTCAGTGAAAGGAAATCTCCTCCCCCTACTCTTGTTGCAGGGATTCTGCACATATACAGAACTATGCGCAGGAAACCAGGACCTCGGTGTATAGTGGTGTACCACTTACCCACCTTAGTGCCCAGAACCCCAATCCGACTAGCTATAGTGTCTCATTCGTTCTCCGTACTACAGCGAAGCTACCAATGATTAGACATCCCAGAACACGGACTCTTTCAGGAATCACGGGAGCAAGAACACTCTTTCGCTCACTCACTCATACTTGTCCACAACATGAGTAATCACAGACACGGTATAGTTTAAAATGTTTATTTTAACTCACATGCTCTAAAATGCAGTACACGTGCCAGTACTATCAGCATAATGCATAAACACAATATAGTCAGCATTGTTACAATTCCATAGAAAATAAATGGGGATATCATTTTATTGAACTAGTGGAAAACGGCCTACTGTGCCTTGCCACCCTCCCTGTGCTAGGAACTAGTTTATTATAACAAGCAGTGGAAATGCAATAGGTCTCGCATTTGTTTGATTTTGAGCTTTTGGCGTTGTAAATGGCAATGTTTTGTACCCATGTTATGGAGTGTATGTATGTGGTGTGTAGTGGAATATTTTGAGTTGGATTATAATTGTTATTTGTGGAGCACCATCAATCAATCAATCAATCACAGAATTTGTAGAGCGCACTACTTACCCGCAAGGGTCTCAAGGCGCTGGGGAAAAAAGGGGGGGAGGGGTGCCGCTACTGGTCGAACAGCCAGGTCTTGAGTAGCCTCCTGAAGGTCAGCAGGACTTGGGTCTGTCGTAGGCTGAGTGGAAGGGTGTTCCAGGTTTTGGCGGCGAGGTGGGAGAAGGATCTGCCGCCGGTGGTTGTTCTTCGAATGCGAGGGAGCACCATGAAGCATCAGGAAGGAGATTGAGGAGGTGAAGAGCAGCATGAGGCACAAGGAAGGAGAGTGAGGAGGAGAGCAGCATGAGGCACAAGGAATGAGAAGAGCAGCGTGAGGCACAAGGACGGGGAGTGAGAAGAGCAGCATGAGGCACAAGGACGGAGAGTGAGAAGAGCAGCGTGAGGCAAAAGAAAAGGAGAGTGAGGAGAAGAGAAGCGTGAGGCTGAAGGAAGGAGAGTGAGGAGAAGAACAGCGTGAGGCACAAGGACGGAGAGTGAGGAGAAGAGCAGTGTGAGGCATAAGGATGGAGAGTGAGAAGAGCAGCGTGAGGCACTAGGACAGAGAGTGAGGAGGAGAGCAGCGTGAGGCATAAGGACATAGTGAGGAGAAGAACAGCACGAGGCAGAAGGACAGAGAGTGTGGATAATCGCAGCATGCAGCAGAAGGAAGGAGAGTGAAGAGAAGAGCAGCGTGAGGCACAAAGGAGGAGTGTGAGAAGAGCAGCGTGAGGCACAAGGACGGAGAGTGAGAAAAGCAGCGTGAGGCAGAAGGAAGGAGAGTGAGGAGGAGAAGAGCAGCGCGAGTCACAAAGAAGGAAAGTCAGGACAAGAGCAGCATGAGGCAAAAGGAAAGGAGTGAGAAGAGCAGCCTGAGGCATAAGGACGGAGAGTGAGTAGAAGAGCAGTGTGAGCCATAAGGACGGAGAGTGAGTAGAAGATAAGCGTGAGGCAGAAGGAAGGAGAGTGAGGAGAAGAGCAGCGTGAGGCACCAGGAAGGTTAGTGAGGAGAAGAGCAGCACGAGGCAGAAGGACAGAGAGTGAGGATAACCGCAGCATGCAGCACAAGGAAGGAGAGTGAAGAGAAGAGCAGCGTGAGGCACAAAGGAGGAGTGTGAGAAGAGCAGCATGAGGCACAAGGAAAGGAGTGAGAAGAGCAGCGTGGGGCACAAGGAAGGAGAGTGAAGAGAAGAGCAGCGTGAGGGACAAGGAAGGAGAGTGAAGAGAAGAGCAGCCTGAGGCACAAGGACTGAGAGTGAGAAGAGCAGCGTGAGGCAGAAGGAAGGAGAGTGAGGAGGAGAAGAGCAGCGTGAGGCACAAGGACAGAGTGAGGAGACGAGCAGTGTGAGGCACAAGGATGGAGAGTAAGAAGGAGAACAGCGTGAGGCAGAAGGATGGAGCGTGAGGAGAAGAGCAGCGTGAGGCACAAGGAAGGAGAGTGAGGAGAAGAGCAGCGTGAGGCACAAGGAAGGAGAGTGAGGAGAAGAGCAGCGTGAGGCACTAGGACAGAGAGTGAGGAGGAGAGCAGCGTGAGGCACAAGGACATAGTGAGGAGAAGAGCAGCACAAGGCAGAAGGACAGAGAGTGAGGATAATCGCAGCATGCAGCACAAGGAAGGAGAGTGAGAAGAGCAGCGTGAGGCACAAAGGAGGAGTGTGAGAAGAGCAGCATGAGGCACAAGGACGGAGAGTGAGAAAAGCAGCATGAGGCACAAGGACGGAGAGTGAGAAAAGCAGCATGAGGCACAAGGAAAGGAGTGAGAAGAGCAGCGTGGGGAAGAAGGACGGAGAGTGAGGAGAAGAGCAGCATGAGGCACAAGGACGGAGAGTGAGGAAGAGCAGCGTGAGGCAGAAGGAAGGAGAGTGAGGAGGAGAAGAGCAGCATGAGGCACAAGGACGGAGAGTGAGGAAGAGAAGCGTGAGGCAGAAGGAAAGAGAGTGAGGAGGAGAAGAGCAGCGTGAGGCACCAGGAAGGTTAGTGAGGAGAAGAGCAGCGTGAAGCACAAGGACGGAGAGTGAGGAAGAGCAGCGTGAGGCAGAAGGAAGGAGAGTGAGGAGGAGAAGAGCAGCGTGAGGCACAAGGACGGAGAGTGAGGAGGAGAAGAGCAGCGTGAGGCACCAGGAAGGTTAGTGAGGAGAAGAGCAGCACGAGGCAGAAGGACAGAGAGTGAGGATAATCGCAGCATGCAGCACAAGGAAGGAGAGTGAAGAGAAAAGCAGCGTGAGGCACAAAGGAGGAGAGCGAGGAGAAGAGCAGTGTGAGGCACAAGGACAGAGAGCGAGGAGAAAAGCAATGTGAGGCAGAAGGAAGGAGAGTGAGGTGGAGAAGAGCAGCGCGAGTCACAAAGAAGGAAAGTCAGGAGAAGAGCAGCATGAGGCAAAAGGAAAGGAGTGAGAAGAGCAGCCTGAGGCATAAGGACGGAGAGTGAGTAGAAGATTAGCGTGAGGCAGAAGGAAGGAGAGTGAGGAGAAGAGCAGCGTGAGGCACCAGGAAGGTTAGTGAGGAGAAGAGCAGCACGAGGCAGAAGGACAGAGAGTGAGGATAATCGCAGCATGCAGCACAAGGAAGGAGAGTGAAGAGAAAAGCAGCGTGAGGCACAAAGGAGGAGAGCGAGGAGAAGAGCAGTGTGAGGCACAAGGACAGAGAGCGAGGAGAAAAGCAATGTGAGGCAGAAGGAAGGAGAGTGAAGAGAAGAGCAGCGTGAGGCACAAAGGAGGAGTGTGAGAAGAGCAGCATGAGGCACAAGGAAAGGAGTGAGAAGAGCAGCGTGGGGCACAAGGAAGGAGAGTGAAGAGAAGAGCAGCGTGAGGGACAAGGAAGGAGAGTGAAGAGAAGAGCAGCGTGAGGCACAAGGACGGAGATTGAGAAGAGCAGCATGAGGCACAAGGACGGAGAGTGAGAAGAGCAGCGTGAGGCAAAAGAAAAGGAGAGTGAGGAGAAGAGAAGCGTGAGGCACAAGGACAGAGTGAGGAGACGAGCAGTGTGAGGCACAAGGATGGAGAGTAAGAAGGAGAACAGCGTGAGGCAGAAGGATGGAGAGTGAGGAGAAGAGCAGCGTGAGGCACAAGGAAGGAGAGTGAGGAGAAGAGCAGCGTGAGGCACAAGGAAGGAGAGTGAGGAGAAGAGCAGCGTGAGGCACTAGGACAGAGAGTGAGGAGGAGAGCAGCGTGAGGCACAAGGACATAGTGAGGAGAAGAGCAGCACGAGGCAGAAGGACAGAGAGTGAGGATAATCGCAGCATGCAGCACAAGGAAGGAGAGTGAGGAGAAGAGCAGCGTGAGGTACAAAGGAGGAGTGTGAGAAGAGCAGCATGAGGCACAAGGACGGAGAGTGAGAAAAGCAGCATGAGGCACAAGGAAAGGAGTGAGAAGAGCAGCGTGGGGCAGAAGGACGGAGAGTGAGGAGAAGAGCAGCGTGAGGCACAAGGACGGAGAGTGAGGAAGAGCAGCGTGAGGCAGAAGGAAGGAGAGTGAGGAGGAGAAGAGCAGCGTGAGGCACAAGGACGGAGAGTGAGGAAGAGCAGCGTGAGGCAGAAGGAAGGAGAGTGAGGAGGAGAAGAGCAGCGTGAGGCACCAGGAAGGTTGGTGAGGAGAAGAGCAGCGTGAAGCACAAGGACGGAGAGTGAGGAAGAGCAGCGTGAGGCAGAAGGAAGGAGAGTGAGGAGGAGAAGAGCAGCGTGAGGCACCAGGAAGGTTAGTGAGGAGTAGAGCAGCACGAGGCAGAAGGACAGATAGTGAGGATAATCGCAGCATGCAGCACAAGGAAGGAGAGTGAAGAGAAGAGCAGCGTGAGGCACAAAGGAGGAGAGCGAGGAGAAGAGCAGTGTGAGGCACAAGGACAGAGAGCCAGGAGAAAAGCAATGTGAGGCAGAAGGAAGGAGAGTGAGGTGGAGAAGAGCAGCGCAAGTCACAAAGAAGGAAAGTCAGGAGAAGAGCAGCATGAGGCAAAAGGAAAGGAGTGAGAAGAGCAGCCTGAGGCATAAGGACGGAGAGTGAGTAGAAGATTAGCTTGAGGCAGAAGGAAGGAGAGTGAGGAGAAGAGCAGCGTGAGGCACCAGGAAGGTTAGTGAGGAGAAGAGCAGCACGAGGCAGAAGGACAGAGAGTGAGGATAATCGCAGCATGCAGCACAAGGAAGGAGAGTGAAGGAAGAGCAGCGTGAGGCACAAAGGAGGAGTGTGAGAAGAGCAGCATGAGGCACAAGGAAAGGAGTGAGAAGAGCAGCGTGGGGCACAAGGAAGGAGAGTGAAGAGAAGAGCAGCGTGAGGGACAAGGAAGGAGAGTGAAGAGAAGAGCAGCGTGAGGCACAAGGACGGAGAGTGAGAAGAGCAGCATGAGGCACAAGGACGGAGAGTGATAAGAGCAGCGTGAGGCAAAAGAAAAGGAGAGTGAGGAGAAGAGAAGCGTGAGGCACAAGGACAGAGTGAGGAGACGAGCAGTGTGAGGCACAAGGATGGAGAGTAAGAAGGAGAACAGCGTGAGGCAGAAGGATGGAGAGTGAGGAGAAGAGCAGCGTGAGGCACAAGGAAGGAGAGTGAGGAGAAGAGCAGCGTGAGGCACAAGGAAGGAGAGTGAGGAGAAGAGCAGCATGAGGCACTAGGACAGAGAGTGAGGAGGAGAGCAGCGTGAGCCACAAGGACATAGTGAGGAGAAGAGCAGCACGAGGCAGAAGGACAGAGAGTGAGGATAATCACAGCATGCAGCACAAGGAAGGAGAGTGAGGAGAAGAGCAGCGTGAGGCACAAAGGAGGAGTGTGAGAAGAGCAGCATGAGGCACAAGGACGGAGAGTGAGAAAAGCAGCATGAGGCACAAGGAAAGGAGTGAGAAGAGCAGCGTGAGGCAAAAGAAAAGGAGAGTGAGGAGAAGAGAAGCGTGAGGCACAAGGACGGAGAGTGAGGAAGAGCAGCGTGAGGCAGAAGGAAGGTTGGTGAGGAGAAGAGCAGCGTGAAGCACAAGGACGGAGAGTGAGGAAGAGCAGCGTGAGGCAGAAGGAAGGAGAGTGAGGAGGAGAAGAGCAGCGTGAGGCACCAGGAAGGTTGGTGAGGAGAAGAGCAGCGTGAAGCACAAGGACGGAGAGTGAGGAAGAGCAGCGTGAGGCAGAAGGAAGGAGAGTGAGGAGGAGAAGAGCAGCGTGAGGCACAAGGACGGAGAGTGAGGAAGAGCAGTGTGAGGCAGAAGGAAGGAGAGTGAGGAGGAGAAGAGCAGCATGAGGCACCAGGAAGGTTAGTGAGGAGAAGAGCAGCACGAGGCAGAAGGACAGAGAGTGAGGATAATTGCAGCATGCAGCACAAGGAAGGAGAGTGAAGAGAAGAGCAGCGTGAGGCACAAAGGAGGAGTGTGAGTAGAGCAGCGTGATGCACAAGGAAGGAGAGTGAGGAGAAGAGCAGCGTGAGGCACAAGGAAGGAGAGTGAGGAGAAGAGCAGCGTGAGGCACTAGGACAGAGAGTGAGGAGGAGAGCAGCGTGAGGCACAAGGACATAGTGAGGAGAAGAGCAGCACAAGGCAGAAGGACAGAGAGTGAGGATAATCGCAGCATGCAGCACAAGGAAGGAGAGTGAAGGAAGAGCAGCGTGAGGCACAAAGGAGGAGTGTGAGAAGAGCAGCATGAGGCAAAAGGAAAGGAGTGAGAAGAGCAGCCTGAGGCATAAGGACGGAGAGTGAGTAGAAGATTAGCGTGAGGCAGAAGGAAGGAGACTGAGGAGAAGAGCAGCGTGAGGCAGAAGGAAGGAGAGAGAGGAGAAGAGCAGTGTGAGGCACAAGGAAGGAGAGTGAAGAGAAGAGCAGCGTGAGGCACAAAGGAGGAGAGCGAGGAGAAGAGCAGTGTGAGGCACAAGGACAGAGAGCGAGGAGAAAAGCAATGTGAGGCAGAAGGAAGGAGAGTGAGGAGGAGAAGAGCAGCGCGAGTCACAAAGAAGGAAAGTCAGGAGAAGAGCAGCATGAGGCCAAAGGAAAGGAGTGAGAAGAGCAGCCTGAGGCATAAGGACGGAGAGTGAGTAGAAAATTAGCGTGAGGCAGAAGGAAGGAGAGTGAAGAGAAGAGCAGCGTGAGAGACAAGGAAGGAGAGTGAAGAGAAGAGCAGCGTGAGGCACAAGGACGGAGAGTGAGAAGAGCAGCGTGAGGCAGAAGGAAGGAGAGTGAGGAGGAGAAGAGCAGCGTGAGGCACAAGGACAGAGTGAGGAGATGAGCAGTGTGAGGCACAAGGATGGAGAGTAAGAAGGAGAACAGCGTGAGGCAGAAGGATGGAGAGTGAGGAGAAGAGCAGCGTGAGGCACAAGGAAGGAGAATGAGGAGAAGAGCAGCGTGAGGCACTAGGACAGAGAGTGAGGAGGAGAGCAGCGTGAGGCACAAGGACATAGTGAGGAGAAGAGCAGCACGAGGCAGAAGGACAGAGATTGAGGATAATCGCAGCATGCAGCACAAGGAAGGAGAGTGAAGGAAGAGCAGCGTGAGGCACAAAGGAGGAGTGTGAGAAGAGCAGCATGAGACAAAAGGAAAGGAGTGAGAAGAGCAGCCTGAGGCATAAGGACGGAGAGTGAGTAGAAGATTAGCGTGAGGCAGAAGGAAGGAGAGTGAGGAGAAGAGCAGCGTGAGGCAGAAGGAAGGAGAGTGAGGAGAAGAGCAGTGTGAGGCACAAGGAAGGAGAGTGAAGAGAAGAGCAGCGTGAGGCACAAAGGAGGAGAGCGAGGAGAAGAGCAGTGTGAGGCACAAGGACAGAGAGCGAGGAGAAAAGCAATGTGAGGCAGAAGGAAGGAGAGTGAGGAGGAGAAGAGCAGCGCGAGTCACAAAGAAGGAAAGTCAGGAGAAGAGCAGCATGAGGCAAAAGGAAAGGAGTGAGAAGAGCAGCCTGAGGCATAAGGACGGAGAGTGAGTAGAAGATTAACGTGAGGCAGAAGGAAGGAGAGTGAGGAGAAGAGCAGCGTGAGGCACCAGGAAGGTTAGAGAGGATAAGAGCAGCACGAGGCAGAAGGACAGAGAGTGAGGATAATCGCAGCATGCAGCACAAGGAAGGAGAGTGAAGAGAAGAGCAGCGTGAGGCACAAAGGAGGAGTGTAAGAAGAGCAGCATGAGGCAAAAGGAAAGAAGTGAGAAGAGCAGCCTGAGCCATAAGGACGGAGAGTGAGTAGAAGATTAGCGTGAGGCAGAAGGAAGGAGAGTGAGGAGAAGAGCAGCGTGAGGCAGAAGGAAGGAGAGTGAGGAGAAGAGCAGCGTGAGGCACAAGGAAGGAGAGTGAAGAGAAGAGCAGCGTGAGGCACAAAGGAGGAGAGCGAGGATAAGAGCAGTGTGAGGCACAAGGACAGAGAGCGAGGAGAAAAGCAATGTGAGGCAGAAGGAAGGAGAGTGAGGAGGAGAAGAGCAGCGCGAGTCACAAAGAAGGAAAGTCAGGAGAAGAGCAGCATGAGGCAAAAGGAAAGGAGTGAGAAGAGCAGCCTGAGGCACAAAGGAGGAGTGTGAGAAGAGCAGCATGAGGCAGAAGGACGGAGAGTAAGAAGGAGAACAGCGTGAGGCACAAGGAAGGAGAGTGAGAAGAGCAGCGTGAGGCACAAAGGAGGAGTGTGAGAAGAGCAGCATGAGGCACAAGGACGGAGAGTGAGAAGAGCAGCGAGAGGCAGAAGGAAGGAGAGTGAGGAGGAGAAGAGCAGCGTGAGGCACAAGGACAGAGTGAGGAGACGAGCAGTGTGAGGTGTGAGAAGTTGGCCTGGCATATGCTGTCCACTAATTATAGTGGGCACCGTGTACCAGTCCAAACAACCCTTATTGGAGTTAGGTTAAAGACAACCTTTAAAGAAAGCTATCCTAGTGGTAGCTGTGGAGAGCAGCCTTCAGGCTAAGTCTTGAAGGAATGTAAAGCAGCTTGTTTTACCAGTCTATAATCTCTTGAGTGACCAAATGAAAGAGCACCACACCAGGTATATATTCAAAATATATGTATTTATTGCTAAACACACCCCTCTAGTCTCTTTATGAGGCTAGAGTTCGAAGTACACAAGTTATAAGTTAAATAATCACAGTAATAGCACAAATACACGTTTGGGCCCTAGGGGCGTACCAAACCATATACCAATAAAGTGGTATAAGAACCACGACTGAACTAGACACAGGGCCTAGAGCCTCTAGAAGTGCTTGGACCACAAGGAACCACCCAATGTAGTGACACAGGGGACCCACGGGGGACGCGTGCAGTGTAAACACACAACCGCGATACGCCGTTTACTTCTATGGAGAAAGTCGCGGTCAGGAAATTAGAGAATAGGGACACTTAAAGGAGGACTAGGAACAAACCCTTTGAGATCTAGGACTTTGAAGAGTCTCTACCCACGGGAGCACCGGAGTACTCGTGTTACCTCACCCAGGGAAGCAGGGTGCATAGGTGCCTTTCGGGGTCGGGTTTCGTCGTCGATTCCTATGGAGATCTGTTGCAAAGTGCTGCTGGCGACCAGGAGAAAAGTGTCCGGGTGGATCCAAGAGTGGATCGAGGATCTGAAGAACCTGAAAGCAGAGGGGACAGAGTCTGGGTCACTAGCCAGTGACCAGGAAGGCGATGAGCAGATGCCCACCGATGTCGGGTGCTTCAGGTGCGTTGACGGTCGTCTTGACTCCGCAGTCACGATGTCCAGGAAGTGTTGTCGGCAACCAGGAGCAGGATTCGGACTGTCCCACGACGTCTGCTGCTGGCTGAGGTGTCGGCGACCGGATTGGACCCAACAGGCCTTGGCAACAGCAAGTCTCGTGGAAATGGAAGAAGGACGATGGTGCAGACCAGCAAGGTCTGGGGAACTCACCCAGTGAGGGTAAGTAAGGGCGAGCCTGGAGCAACCAGGATGCCAAGGTAGGAAAAGATTGGCCTTCGTGAAGGGCTACTAGCCAACGGGCTAGCGACCGCGAAGGAGCCTCATGACGCCGCACGTGGATCTGGCTCACAGGACACTCGTGGAGTGGGGGCCAGTGATCTTCGGTGCAGTTGGTGCTGGAGGCTGGGGCTACTCGGAGCCCAAAGCACGACTTCTTGGGAGACCCAGAAGAGGATGCACTTGCAAATGTGCTCGGTGTCCAGGGGTCACGGTCTCAAGTCACCCACGATAGCCACGGGCCTCAGCTTTGCTGGGGACTCAGGGTAGCCTCGGGGAAGTCTGCGAATCCACCTCTGGTGATGCGATGACTTCGGCGTCCGACGGGAGCTTCAGAAATGCGAACCGGACAGATGCTTCTTTGGTGCCTGCCAAGCAGGGGAGTCACTCCTTGACCCCAAGGGAGATTCTTCTGTCCTCTAATCGTGAGTAGAGCGTCGAAGGTCCAGGATTCTGTTTCAGAGTTTCATCCAGGGATAATCTAAAGTCCTAAGGACTGGGTTCCTATACTTATACTAAGGATAGGGGTTGGACTACTCTGTGGCCCCATCTTATGGGTGGGTCAGGGCAGAGGGGTGGCTACACCCCTTTCCCTTTGTCCAGTTCACGCCAAAGCAGGGGCTGGAAGCCCCTGATCCGGTTTGAACTGGGGTATGCACAGGGACACCAAATGTGCCCCCAGTGCAGGACTTCAAAGCACCCAGTTGGTGCTCCCGCCCAGCCCCAATACACATTATCCTGTCTGGGGAGGTGTTACCACCTCCCTGCAACAGGAAACCTATTGTCCAGGCCTCCCCTGCCGGAGTTTCGTCCAGCAGCAGGAGGCCAGACTTGTGTCTGTGGCAGCAGCATCCATTTTGTGATGCTGGGGCTCTGGAAAGAAGTTACCGGTTAGACCAGGGTGTACATGTCTCTCCCTCTAGAAGGGTGGAATGCTACCCCCGCCGCCAGGATTGGCGGGGGGGTAGTATTCCAAGATGTTTGACACCAAACACGACATGTTTTGATGCAGTCATTCCATAGTTAGCATTCTACCGCGAGGATATAATGCACTTAAGAGTATATGGTTTAACCGCATTTACAAACAGGACCAGATAATGGACTCTGGGCACTGAAGAAGGGTCCTGCTCATGCAGTGGCACCTTCTCACATAAGAACCAAGCACTCTGCCTTCAGGATTGATAAGGCCTGCTATAGGAGTGACTTATAGGTTTATATATGTGTAAGTGTATTGTGATACAGGTATCCTATATCACAGTAAGGGGTGCATGCACCACCTTACCCAGGCTGCAGTAGCAGACCTGTGGTGTCATTTTGGATGGCCTTCCAGGGGTGGCATAATACATGCTGCAGCCCCTGGTAGGCCTTTGAGGTACCTATGCCCTTGGTACATAGTATACCATATACTAGGGACTTATAAGGGCACTCCAGATTCCAATTAGAGATGTGCCTAAGGCACATGGAAACCATTTTAAAGAGAAAGCAGATAGACTGGGGCCCTGAATAGCAGGGTCCCAGTCCAACTAAGTCATAAACCAGCAAAACACCATAAAAAAAAGTGGGGGCAACCATATAGTAAGATTCCACCTTCCTACATAACCCCCCCCCCCCCAAACGAAAGGAGATAAGGCAAACCTTGGCCAGTTGAGCCTATATTGACTAAGTGGCCATATAAGGAAGCACCTGCACTAGCATGGTTGCCCCTATGTTATGGTCCACTAAGCAATCCCTCACCCTAAGGGTATGAGAGGGTCTCCACCATGGGGAATCACTACCTCTGGTGTGCTTAGGTAAAGTACAAGGCTGGTGAGGTGTCTGAGTAGGGAAGTGAGGCCCTAGGAATGTTGGCCTCAGCTTCCTCAGATCATTGGTCACCATGTATGCCTGTCTTTCCCTGACTGAGTTGCACTTTGCTCTAAGGGTCAACCTTTGGCTGCCTACAGCTGGGGGTTGGGTCGCTTTGGTTGGAACACTGGAGGGGCATGGCAGGTTTGGAGCCTTTTGGTCCCAGGTTTGCCCTTGCCTACCAGAGTTCTTCTGGGGGAGGTCCCTACATAAAGGTATGGGGGATCCCTCAGTGGGTTGAGGAATTTTCACCTGGCTAGGGCTACTAGCCTGGGAGCCCCTAATCTGCTGATGGGGGGGTTCCTCTGGACAGGGGGCCCTGGGGGGTCCACTGACCTCCCTGACCTCTACAGCCCTGGGCTGACTGAGGCAGGGTAGAGAGGGGCAGGTTACCTGCTCCAGACTGGGTACCACCTTGGAAGGGTCCTCTGCCATCAGGGGGGTTGCCAGGCCAGGCCTGACTACCTCTGTGGCAGTTCCTTCACTAGGGGTAGGGTCAGTTCCCTGAGGAGGCTGACCCTTACCTACTGTCTGGGGGGGAGAAGACTTTTCTTCCACCCTTGAGCTCTCTTTTGGGGGAGAGTGGGCCATTCTTTCAGGCTCCATCTCTCCAAATCCTTGGGCTGGGGCTGTGGCCATCACACCCCCACTAACCTTTACAAGGACACCCAACATCCTGAGATGGGTTTGGTGTTCAATTTCAGCCCAGGCTGAAATTTCCAGATCATTGCCCATCAGGCAATCTACAGGTAAGGTTGGGGACACTGCCACTCTTTTTGGGCCTGTGACCCCCTCCCAGCTGAGATTGACTATGGCCATGGGGTGATCTGTTCTGACACCATCAATGTTGGTCACCTGGTATTTGAACTCAGGTAAAAGCTGGTGAGGGGGGACTAGTTTCCCTGCCACCATGGTGACACTAGCCCCTGTGTCCCTAAATGCCACAGCTTTCTGACCATTAATTATTGGCTCCAATCTGTACCTGCCCAATGCTGTGGGACCCATGGTAAGGGTGGCAAATCCTATACCACCATCAGAGTCAGAGGAGTCTGTTGAGGGGTCCCTGTCTAAACTAGGGCCCACCTCTGTTCCTTTTGCAAAAGCACCTAACTTTTTGGGTGCACTACTCCCAACTGGAGGATTACTACTGGTAGTACCAGGAGGGGTGGTAGTAGTTGCTGGAGGAACATTTTCTTTATTGCCAATCCTGGGGCAACTGGGATCAGATTTCCAGTGCCCAGGCTTTTTACAGACATGGCAATAGGGTTTCTTTTCAGGAGAGGAAGGAGTTTGGGACCCACCCCCAGAAGAGGAATTTTGGGGCCCTGTAGTGGACTTATCCTTAGATTTATCCCCACCTTTCTCTTGGGACTTAGTAGAATCTTTCTTCTGGTCACCACCCTGATTTTTTGTTTTTACTCTGGTTCTGACCCATTTGTCTGCCTTCTTTCCCAATTCTTGGGGAGAGGTCAGATCAGAGTCCACCAGATACTGGTGCAAAAGCTGGTTTTGACAATTATTAAGGATCTGCTCCCTCATAATCAAATTGTACAATCCTAAAAAGTCATGCACTTTGTTGCCATGTATCCAACCTTCCAGAGCCTTAGTAGCACAATCTACAAAATCAACCCAGTCTTGAGTCTGAGCTTTTTGGGTGTCTCTGAACTTCAACCTATACTGTTCAGTGGTTAGGCCAAACCCATCTATCAGAGCACTCTTCAAGACTTTGTAATTGTCAGCATCCTCTTCTCTTACAGTGAGGAGCTTGTCTCTACCTTTGTCTGCAAAGGAGAGCCACAAGATTGCTGCCCACTGCCTCTGGGGGACCTTCTGAACTTTACAGGCCCTCTCCAGTGCAGTTATCCATTTGTGGATGTCATCCCCACTCTGGTAGGGAGGGACAATCTTGCTTAGGTTTCTATGGTCATAAGACCTTTCCCTATCTGTAGGGGAATTGCTGCCACCATGGGACTCTAGTCCCAACTTTCTTCTCTCCCTAAGGAGATCTAGGGATTCCCTATCTAAAGCCAATTGCTTCTTTCTGATCTCTAGTTGAGTTTCCTCATACTGGACCAGTCTGTTTCTTCTCTCATGAGAGGATTCCCTCCTATGAGATGAGACAGAGCTCCCTATTGAGGTGCCAGAGTGGTTAGACTCCTGAGAAGGAGATCTAGACTTTCTGGGCACACTCATAATCCTTCCTGGGGGGACAAAGTGGGGATCATCTTGATCATCCTCTTCATCGTCCACAGGAGGGATTGGGTTATCCAGGTCAGGGTCATTGTCACCCTCCTGGCCAGTTTCAGAGGGGGGGCTGGGGGTATTGGTACCCCTGGCCCCTCCCTCATCTTCTGCTCCACCCTCAGCTCCTACCCCTTCAGTCCCCAAGGGCTTACTAAGGTCATACGCCACCAACAACTCTTTAAGGTGTTGGGTGGTGGGACTTTGGCCTGTCCTTAATTTTCTCAAGTTGCATAAAGCTCTCAATTCCAAGAATGGGAGTGTATCATACTTGGAGGGTGGAAGCTCACTGGCTTCCTGCAAGGATTCCTTGGATCCTACCCTTAAAGACATTACTAGTGTGGTGTGGTGTATGCACTACCTACTCTAGTGTGGCCTACTAAACTCTCTTGAGTTGTAGAAAGGGTTGTGCTATCCCTTAACACACAACTCTAAGTTCAGTAGAACTTACTGTTATTCTAAGCTTAAATTATATGTACCTTAGGTACCTTTAGTGGTTTTCAGTTGATCAATTCAATTGAGATTATCTGGTAAAACAATAGCAAGCTGGAATCCCACACGCTGCACACCAATGTGAGAAGTTGGCCTGGCATATGCTGTCCACTAATTATAGTGGGCACCGTGTACCAGTCCAAACAACCCTTATTGGAGTTAGGTTAAAGACAACCTTTAAAGAAAGCTATCCTAGTGGTAGCTGTGGAGAGCAGCCTTCAGGCTAAGTCTTGAAGGAATGTAAAGCAGCTTGTTTTACCAGTCTATAATCTCTTGAGTGACCAAATGAAAGAGCACCACACCAGGTATATATTCAAAATATATGTATTTATTGCTAAACACACCCCTCTAGTCTCTTTATGAGGCTAGAGTTCGAAGTACACAAGTTATAAGTTAAATAATCACAGTAATAGCACAAATACATGTTTGGGCCCTAGGGGCGTACCAAACCATATACCAATAAAGTGGTATAAGAACCACGACTGAACTAGACACAGGGCCTAGAGCCTCTAGAAGTGCTTGGACCACAAGGAACCACCCAAGGTAGTGACACAGGGGACCCACGGGGGACGCGTGCAGTGTAAACACACAACCGCGTTACGCCGTTTACGCCGTTTAGGTCGGTCAGGAAATTAGAGAATAGGGACACTTAAAGGAGGACTAGGAACAAACCCTTTGAGATCTAGGACTTTGAAGAGTCTCTACCCACGGGAGCACCGGAGTACTCGTGTTACCTCACCCAGGGAAGCCGGGTGCATAGGTGCCTTTCGGGGTCGGGTTTCGTCGTCGATTCCTATGGAGATCTGTTGCAAAGTGCTGCTGGCGACCAGGAGAAAAGTGTCCGGGTGGATCCAAGAGTGGATCGAGGATCTGAAGAACCTGAATGCAGAGGGGACAGAGTCTGGGTCACTAGCCAGTGACCAGGAAGGCGATGAGCAGATGCCCACCGATGTCGGGTGCTTCAGGTGCGTTGATGGTCGTCTTGACTCCGCAGTCACGATGTCCAGGAAGCGTTGTCGGCAACCAGGAGCAGGATTCGGACTGTCCCATGACGTCTGCTGCTGGCTGAGGTGTCGGCGACCGGATTGGACCCAACAGGCCTTGGCAACAGCAAGTCTCGTGGAAATGGAAGAAGGACGATGGTGCAGACCAGCAAGGTCTGGGGAACTCACCCAGCGAGGGTAAGTAAGGGCCAGCCTGGAGCAACCAGGATGCCAAGCTAAGAAAAGATTGGCCTTCGTGAAGGGCTACTAGCCAACGGGCTAGCGACCGCGAAGGAGCCTCGTGACGCCGCACGTGGATCTGGCTCACAGGACACTCGTGGAGTGGGGGCCAGTGATCTTTGGTGCAGTTGGTGCTGGAGGCTGGGGCTACTGGGAGCCCAAAGCACGACTTCTTGGGAGACCCAGAAGAGGATGCACTTGCAAATGTGCTCGGTGTCCAGGGGTCACGGTCTCAAGTCACCCACGATAGCCACGGGCCTCAGCTTTGCTGGGGACTCAGGGTAGCCTCGGGGAAGTCTGAGAATCCACCTCTGGTGATGCGATGACTTCGGCGTCCGACGGGAGCTTCAGAAATGCGAACCGGACAGATGCTTCTTTGGTGCCTGCCAAGCAGGGGAGTCACTCCTGGACCCCAAGGGAGATTCTTCTGTCCTCTAATCGTGAGTAGAGCGTCGAAGGTCCAGGATTCTGTTTCAGAGTTTCGTCCAGGGATAATCTAAAGTCCTAAGGACTGGGTTCCTATACTTATACTAAGGATAGCGGTTGGACTACTCTGTGGCCCCACCTTATGGGTGGGTCAGGGCAGAGGGGTGGCTACACCCCTTTCCCTTTGTCCAGTTCGCGCCAAAGCAGGGGCTGGAAGCCCCTGATCCGGTTTGAACTGGGGTATGCACAGGGACACCAAATGTGCCCCCAGTGCAGGACTTCAAAGCACCCAGTTGGTGCTCCCGCCCAGCCCCAATACACATTATCCTGTCTGGGGAGGTGGTCACACCTCCCTGCAACAGGAAACCTATTGTCCAGGCCTCCCCTGCCGGAGTTTCGTCCAGCAGCAGGAGGCCAGACTTGTGTCTGTGGCAGCAGCATCCATTTTGTGATGCTGGGGCTCTGGAAAGAAGTTACCGGTTAGACCAGGGTGTACATGTCTCTCCCTCTAGAAGGGTGGAATGCTACCCCCGCCGCCAGGATTGGCGGGGGGGTAGTATTCCAAGATGTTTGACACCAAACACGACATGTTTTGATGCAGTCATTCCATAGTTAGCATTTTACCGCAAGGATATAATGCACTTAAGAGTATATGGTTTAACCGCATTTACAAACAGGACCAGATAATGGACTCTGGGCACTGCAGAAGGGTCCTGCTCATGCAGTGGCACCTTCTCACATAAGAACCAAGCACTCTGCCTTCAGGATTGATAAGGCCTGCTATAGGAGTGACTTATAGGTTTATATATGTGTAAGTGAAATGAATGAAATGAAATGAAAAGACCATTTATTGAGCGCGGTAGCTACCCTCAGGCGTCCTAGCGCTACGGACAATGCCTATAAAAAGACCATTGAATTATTCAGTTTTATTGAAGAGCAGAGTTTTTAGATGTTTACGGAACAGAAGTAGGTTGGGTTCTGATCGCATATAGAAGGGGAGGGAGTTCCAGAGTTTAGCCGAGTTATAGGAAAAAGACCGACCCCCACATCTGACTCTCTTGATCCTAGGAACTGTCGTGAGGAGAGAGGAAGCTGATCTAAGCTGTCTATTTGGATGGTAAGGGGTGATCAGTGAATGATTGATGACAGCACCTGTTCTCCAGAAAGCTCGGTGAACAATGCACAGAGTTTTAAATTCGATTCTTTCCCTGACTGGGAGCCAATGAAGGCTCTTCAGTCCGGGTTTGGCTGAGAGTCGACGAGGAATCTGAAGCAGAGTTCGAGCAGCGCAATTCTGAATTATCTGGAGCTTGCGTAAGGTAGCTTGGGGAGCCCCTAAATAGAGGGCATTCCCGAAATCCAGACGAGACAGAATAAGTCCCTGGACCATAATCTGTCTCGCTTGAGAAGGCAGCAAGGGGAGGATCTTCCGCAGAAGCCTGAGTAGACCAAAACAGGTGGCTGATAATTTAGCTGCTTGACAATTAAAGTCAAGGGACTTATCCAACCAGATTCCCAGGCTTTTTATCGTATCCTTTGGCGTGGGGGCAGGGCCAAGGCAGGAAGGCCACAATGAGTTGGTCGTAAGTTTAGGGGGTTACCTAAAAGCATCAGCTCAGTTTTGTCTCCATTTAGTTTAAGACATGACAAAGTCATCCATTTGGTCACTTCCTCTAAGCACTCCCTCAGGCTGTTATTCGCGGTGTGTATCTGATTGAGAGCCACCACTAGCTGAGTGTCGTCAGCATAGGTAATGATTTTTATTCCGAACGGACGGACTATCTCAGCCAGTGGACTCATGTATATGTTAAATAGCGTAGGGCTTAAGGAAGAGCCCTGTGGTACACCGCAGCCAAGATGTTTGCTAGGGGAAGTGATGTCGCCCTCAAAGACCTGAAAGGAGCGGTCTGAAAGAAAAGATTTAAACCAGGCGATTGCTTTTCCTGAGACTCCTAAACCGGTGAGACGATGAAGTAAGATGTTGTGGTTTACAGTGTCGAAGGCTGCACTTAGGTCAAGGAGGATAATTGCTGCAGATCCTCCCTGATCCAGAATCTTCCTGGCCTCCTCCGTCACTGCAACCAGAGCGGTTTCGATCCCATGCATGGGACGGAATCCCGTCTGGGAGGGGTCGAGCAGATGATTAGTCTCAAGGAACTCTGCCAACACCATGTTGGCATATTTTTCCAAGATCTTGCTCAACCAGGGCAACAAGGAGATTGGTCGATAGTTGCCAGGGTCATCTTGGTCTAAATTAGGTTTTTTAAGAAGGGCTTTAACCATAGCCCGTTTCCAGGGAAGCGGGACGGTGCCTGAGGACAGGGAGGCATTAAGCAGGTCAAGTATCGTGGGGAGGACGTTGTCAATGACTGACAACAAAGTGCGCGGGGGTGCCGGGTCGTTGGGGGAGCCGGATTTGACCTGATGCATAATAGTTTTTAACTTGATAGAATTAAGTGGGGGAAGAATTCTAGTGTGGCCAGCGACTGGGTCCCTGATTCAAGTGATTTAGTGAGTGGAGGGTCAGTCTGAACAGGGGAAAAGGAAGTGTAGATGGTTTGTATTTTTTGAGAGAAGAACTCTGCCAGGTTATTGCAGCGAATTTGTGCGTTAATAGGATTTGGGGGTTTTTCAGGGAGCTTAAGGAGGGTTTTCGCAATGCGATATATTTCTTTAGGCCTAGAAGCGGCTGCATTAATTTTTTCTTCGAAGAAGATCGATTGTGCAGTTTTAATTTCATTTTTATAAATCTTTATCGCTTCTCTATATGCAGTTTTACTGGGAGGGGAGTAGTCTAGTCGCCATTTCCTTTCTAATCTTTTGCATTGGCGTTTCATTTCCCGTAATCCGGGGGAATACCAGGGGGCAGTCTTTGTACTACGCTTAAGCTCAATGCGTTTCATGGGAAGTGCAGAGTCTAGTGATTCAGAGATCCATCTGTTATAATCCTCATTGGCTAAAATGGGATCAGGGTTATTAGGTGGTCTGGAGGTTTCAAGAGCTGCCAGCCAATCCTCTAGGGGAAGTTTTGACCAGTTTCTTTCCCTACGTGTGATTGTATTGAAAGAATAGTGGGGGTCAGGAGTGACCCAGGAGAGGGAGATCAAGAAGTGGTCCGTCCACGGAAGGGGGGAGGGTGTTCCAACTATGAGATCTGCACAATTACTAAAAATAGGGTCAAGTAAATGACCTTTGGTGTGGGTCGGTGTAAGCACTAGTTGTTTTAATTGTAGTGCTAAAAGACTAGTGGTCATTTCTAGGGCAATATGGTCAGCGGTGTTGTCAAAATGAATGTTAAAATCCCCTAGTAGTGTAAAATTGGATGGACTGCATGCTAGGTTAGCTATGATGGAAGGAAGAATGTTGTGGAATTGTCCCAGAGCTCCAGGTGGACGATATATAAGTATCCCTGAAAAGGTGCTAGTGGGGGAGAAGTCTATAGCGAAAGAAAGACTTTCGCAATCTGGTATCGTATTGGGAAAGCTGCGGCACTTATAACAATCTTTATAAATGACTGCTAGGCCACCTCCTTTCCCCACTTTGCGATCTTCACATAGAATTTGATACCCTTGGGGAAGGGCCTGAATGAGATCGGGTTCTGACTCAGTATTGAGCCAGGTCTCTGTCAGGTATACGACATCTGGGTTGAGCTCTTCTAACAACCAAAGAATTTCCGTAGAATGTTTAGGAAGTGATCTACAGTTCAAAAGGTACATGTTTTGCTGGCTTTTTTTGGTTAGTGGTGCAGAATGGAATTGAAAACCACAGTACGAGCAGGTGGTGTGTGGATCTGCTAAATTCCAGGAAGAGTGACACAGAGCGGGGGTTGTTCCTCTTAATTTGTAAAGGGAATTGGGGCTATATCTCCTGATGTGGGTGGAGAGACGGGCAGGGGTTGTGGCCCCTAGCCCCGGTCGACCGCGGACGGGCGCAGACGGGCTTGCCTTAGGCGCGCCTTCGGCGCGCCAGCGGCGCGCCCGCTGCGCGCGTCCGCTGCGCGTCTGTTTGGGCATGTCCTTTATAGTGGGGGTAGCCTAGAATGCTGACCTCGATGGCAATGAAGGCGGAAGTGGATAAATCTAACTTCCGGTGGGTGGCACCTCCCTCCAAACAAACGGAAAAATCCGCGCTGGAACGGGGAGGGACGCCGAGCCCAACCGGCAGGTAAGCTCCAATGAGGGGTTTCAGTAATATAGAAGATATTGTATTTTCCAGCGTTCTAAAAACACAGTATACAATTATTAAAAGCAGCGATAAAAATAGAAAATAAAATAACACAGGAGAGCCCTTTCCCAGGCGCTCTCGAGATGAATAATACAATTAATGTAAAACGATCAAAAGGATTTACCAACAAAGATTACAGGGAGCTCTTTCCCAGGCACTCCACTGTTTAAACAGATAAGGCAATGTCTTCCTCTAAGCGCGTCCGCTGCGCGTCTGTTTGGGCATGTCCTTTATAGTGGGGGTAGCCTAGAATGCTGACCTCGATGGCAATGAAGGCGGAAGTGGATAAATCTAACTTCCGGTGGGTGGCACCTCCCTCCAAACAAACGGAAAAATCCGCGCTGGAACGGGGAGGGACGCCGAGCCCAACCGGCAGGTAAGCTCCAATGAGGGGTTTCAGTAATATAGAAGATATTGTATTTTCCAGCGTTCTAAAAACACAGTATACAATTATTAAAAGCAGCGATAAAAATAGAAAATAAAATAACACAGGAGAGCCCTTTCCCAGGCGCTCTCGAGATGGATAATACAATTAATGTAAAACGATCAAAAGGATTTACCAACAAAGATTACAGGGAGCCCTTTCCCAGGCACTCCACTGTTTAAACAGATAAGGCAATGTCTTCCTCTAAGCGCGTCCGCTGCGCGTCTGTTTGGGCATGTCCTTTATAGTGGGGGTAGCCTAGAATGCTGACCTCGATGGCAATGAAGGCGGAAGTGGATAAATCTAACTTCCGGTGGGTGGCACCTCCCTCCAAACAAACGGAAAAATCCGCGCTGGAACGGGGAGGGACGCCGAGCCCAACCGGCAGGTAAGCTCCAATGAGGGGTTTCAGTAATATAGAAGATATTGTATTTTCCAGCGTTCTAAAAACACAGTATACAATTATTAAAAGCAGCGATAAAAATAGAAAATAAAATAACACAGGAGAGCCCTTTCCCAGGCGCTCTCGAGATGGATAATACAATTAATGTAAAACGATCAAAAGGATTTACCAACAAAGATTACAGGGAGCCCTTTCCCAGGCACTCCACTGTTTAAACAGATAAGGCAATGTCTTCCTCTAAGCGCGTCCGCTGCGCGTCTGTTTGGGCATGTCCTTTATAGTGGGGGTAGCCTAGAATGCTGACCTCGATGGCAATGAATGCGGAAGTGGATAAATCTAATTTCCGGTGGGTGGCACCTCCCTCCAAACAAACGGAAAAATCCGCGCTGGAACGGGGAGGGACGCCGAGCCCAACCGGCAGGTAAGCTCCAATGAGGGGTTTCAGTAATATAGAAGATATTGTATTTTCCAGCGTTCTAAAAACACAGTATACAATTATTAAAAGCAGCGATAAAAATAGAAAATAAAATAACACAGGAGAGCCCTTTCCCAGGCGCTCTCGAGATGGATAATACAATTAATGTAAAACGATCAAAAGGATTTACCAACAAAGATTACAGGGAGCCCTTTCCCAGGCACTCCACTGTTTAAACAGATAAGGCAATGTCTTCCTCTAAGCGCGTCCGCTGCGCGTCTGTTTGGGCATGTCCTTTATAGTGGGGGTAGCCTAGAATGCTGACCTCGATGGCAATGAAGGCGGAAGTGGATAAATCTAACTTCCGGTGGGTGGCACCTCCCTCCAAACAAACGGAAAAATCCGCGCTGGAACGGGGAGGGACGCCGAGCCCAACCGGCAGGTAAGCTCCAATGAGGGGTTTCAGTAATATAGAAGATATTGTATTTTCCAGCGTTCTAAAAACACAGTATACAATTATTAAAAGCAGCGATAAAAATAGAAAATAAAATAACACAGGAGAGCCCTTTCCCAGGCGCTCTCGAGATGGATAATACAATTAATGTAAAACGATCAAAAGGATTTACCAACAAAGATTACAGGGAGCCCTTTCCCAGGCACTCCACTGTTTAAACAGATAAGGCAATGTCTTCCTCTAAGCGCGTCCTCTAAGTGTATTGTGATACAGGTAACCTATATCACAGTAAAAGGTGCATGCACCACCTTACCCAGGCTGCAGTAGCAGACCTGTGGTGTCATTTTGGATGGCCTTCCAGGGGTGGCATAATACATGCTGCAGCCCCTGGTAGGCCTCTGAGGTACCTATGCCCTTGGTACATAGTATACCATATACTAGGGACTTATAAGGGCACTCCAGATTCCAATTAGAGATGTGCCTAAGGCACATGGAAACCATTTTAAAGAGAAAGCAGATAGACTGGGGCCCTGAATAGCAGGGTCCCAGTCCAACTAAGTCATAAACCAGCAAAACACCATAAAAAAAAGTGGGGGCAACCATATAGTAAGATTCCACCTTCCTACATGAGGCACAAGGATGGAGAGCGAGGAGAAGAGCAGTGTGAGGCACAAGGACAGAGAGTGAGGAGAAAAGCAATGTGAGGCAGAAGGAAGGAGAGTGAGGAGGAGAAGAGCAGCGCGAGTCACAAAGAAGGAAAGTCAGGAGAAGAGCAGCATGAGGCAAAAGGACGGAGAGTGAGTAGAAGATTAACGTGAGGCAGAAGGAAGGAGAGTGAGGAGAAGAGCAGTGTGAGGCACAAGGAAGGAGAGTGAAGAGAAGAGCAGCGTGAGGCACAAAGGAGGAGTGTGAGAAGAGCAGCATGAGGCAAAAGGAAAGAAGTGAGAAGAGCAGCCTGAGCCATAAAGACGGAGAGTGAGTAGAAGATTAGCGTGAGGCAGAAGGAAGGAGAGTGAGGAGAAGAGCAGTGTGAGGCACAAGGAAGGAGAGTGAAGAGAAGAGCAGCGTGAGGCACAAAGGAGGAGAGCGAGGAGAAGAGCAGTGTGAGGCACAAAGGAGGAGAGTGAGAAGAGCAGCGTGAGGCAAAAGAAAAGGAGAGTGAGGAGAAGAGAAGCATGAGGCACAAGGACAGAGTGAGGAGACGAGCAGTGTGAGGCACAAGGATGGAGAGTAAGAAGGAGAACAGCGTGAGGCAGAAGGATGGAGAGTGTGAGAAGAGCAGCATGAGGCACAAGGAAAGGAGTGAGAAGAGCAGCGTGGGGCACAAGAAAGGAGAGTGAAGAGAAGATCAGCTTGAGGGACAAGGAAAGAGAGTGAAGAGAAGAACAGCGTGAGGCACAAGGACGGAGAGTGAGAAGAGCAGCATGAGGCACAAGGACGGAGAGTGAGAAGAGCAGCGTGAGGCAAAAGAAAAGGAGAGTGAGGAGAAGAGAAGCGTGAGGCACAAGGACAGAGTGAGGAGACGAGCAGTGTGAGGCACAAGGATGGAGAGTAAGAAGGAGAACAGCGTAAGGCAGAAGGATGGAGAGTGAGGAGAAGAGCAGCGTGAGGCACAAGGAAGGAGAGTGAGGAGAAGAGCAGCGTGAGGCACAAAGGAGGAGTGTGAGAAGAGCAGCATGAGGCACAAGGAAAGGAGTGAGAAGAGCAGCGTGGGGCACAAGGAAGGAGAGTGAAGAGAAGAGCAGCGTGAGGGACAAGGAAGGAGAGTGAAGAGAAGAGCAGCGTGAGGCACAAGGACGGAGAGTGAGAAGAGCAGCGTGAGGCAAAAGAAAAGGAGAGTGAGGAGAAGAGCAGCATGAGGCACAAGGACGGAGAGTGAGAAGAGCAGCATGAGGCACAAGGACGGAGAGTGAGAAGAGCAGCGTGAGGCAAAAGAAAAGGAGAGTGAGAAGAGCAGCATGAGGCACAAGGAATGAGAAGAGCAGCGTGAGGCACAAGGACGGAGAGTGAGAAGAGCAGCATGAGGCACAAGGACGGAGAGTGAGAAGAGCAGCGTGAGGCAAAAGAAAAGGAGAGTGAGGAGAAGAGAAGCGTGAGGCACAATGACAGAGTGAGGAGACGAGCAGTGTGAGGCACCAGGAAGGTTAGTGAGGAGAAGAACAGCACGAGGCAGAAGGATGGAGAGTGAGGAGAAGAGCAGTGTGAGGCACAAGGAAGGTTAGTGAGGAGAAGAGCAGTGTGAGGCACAAGGACGGAGACTGAGGAGAAGAGCAGCGTGAGGCACAAAGGAGGAGTGTGAGAAGAGCAGCGTGAGGCACAAGGACGGAGAGTGAGGATAATCGCAGCATACAGCACAAGGAAGGAGAGTGAGAAGAGCAGCGTGAGGCAGAAGGAAGGAGAGTGAGGAGAAGAGCAGTGTGAGGCACAAGGAAGGTTAGTGAGGAGAAGAGCAGTGTGAGGCACAAGGACGGAGACTGAGGAGAAGAGCAGCGTGAGGCACAAGGACGGAGACTGAGGAGAAGAGCAGCGTGAGGCACAAGGACGGAGACTGAGGAGAAGAGCAGTGTGAGGCACAAGGACGGAGACTGAGGAGAAGAGCAGTGTGAGGCACAAGGACGGAGACTGAGGAGAAGAGCAGCACTGAGTTTGGAAATGATTAGGGAGGAGATAAGACTTACATCAACAGAGCAATTGTATTAAGATTTCATTAAAATAGGTTCCAGAACTTCCAATCGGAATGAATTTTTATTTCAGGATCACATAAAAAGGAGGATAATTTGTTTAAAAAAAAAACTGACAATAGCACGTTAAGTGATCAATAACAAACTGCTTTTACTTAAATGATCAATAAAAAACTACTTTTACTTGACACACGCACAAACCTTCACGAGGGAGTAATTTTCTTAATAAGTTATAACAAGAGATTCCCCAAGCTGTAAATGAAGCGCGGTGACTAATGATTTACATCAACTGCGCTACTATATTAAGTTTTGGGAAAATATTTGTGTGGAAGGGCAGGGCTACTGTGGTGTCCGGTGAGGTGCGCTGGGAATAGGCGGGTGGCATTGTTTTGGGCAAGATCTCAGAGCAACGAAGTTAAAATTACACAGTTGTGATTACTGTGTACACAGATGTGGTTACTATGTTTAAAAGTTTATCATCAAAGCAGCAAGCTACCCACTCAGTGAAAGTACCATATGCTCCAGTGACAGAAACAAATAACTGTGTTCCCCTGCGGACATTTTAAAAAAACTGACAATAGCACGTTAAGTGATGTATAAAAAACAGCTTTTACCTGGCACAAGTTATGTGTTTAGTGCGCGCATGAACCTGCACGAGGGAGCAATTTTTTTTAATAGGATTCCCGTGCTCTACATGAAACGCAGCTACCGATGATTTACATCGAGAAAACTACTGTACTAAGTTTTGTGAAGACATTTGTGTGGAAGGGGCGTGGCTACTGTGCTGTCCGGTGAGATGCGCTAGGAATAGGGTGGCATTGGTAGATAGGGGGAGGGGGTCATGTTCCAGTGAAAGAAACAAACAATTGTTTTCCCTGCAGACATTTTTGTAAACACAGGGCAAGACTTGTGCTGAAAGCATACGCTAAATGAAAATTGATGCAGCGTACCACATTCGAGTTGTCACTGTGTTAAGTACAGTTTATTTCCTGTATAATACTGGGGAGTGCGCGTGCCAAGATTTCATGAAAATATGTTCTGGAACTTCCGATCGGAATCAATTTCACTGTTAGCGTCACAGAAAAAGGAGGATCACTTGTAAAAAAAAAAAAACCTGATAATAGCACGTTAAGTGATCAATAAAACACAGCTTTTACTTGACGGAAGCTCTGTATTCAGTGAGCGCACAAACCTGCACGAGGGAGGATTTTTCTTTTAATAAGTTGTAACAAGAGACTCCCCCATGAAACGCGGCTACCTCCCGCCATGCTCATTCGCCATCTGATTAAGAGAAAAGCTGTATTTGGGTTGGGAGGGTTATGGGGGGCAGAAGCAATGACGACGGAAAGCAACAGCGTGCACGAACCTGCACAAGGGAGGAATTTTCTTTTAATAAGTTGCAACAAGGGAATCCCCCATTAAACGCGGCTACCCCAGTCCGTGCTCATTCGCCATCTGATTAAGGTAAACCCTGTGTTTGAGCTAGGAGGGTGGAGGGAGGGCGGAAGCACTGATGACAAAAAGCAACCTTTAAAAACAAGGAGCAAGGGGCGGTGGTGGTGGGGGGTGACAACACCGAGGAAAGCGGCCATGCAACACCGAGGAAAGCGGCCGTGCAACACCAAGGAAAGTGGCCGTGCATATTAAACGTATGCACGAACCAGGCGCCATGTCAAAAAAACAACGAAGTAGTCCCTACATTAAAAGATACTGCCCTGCAGCGTAAGTTAACTGTAATTGGTCGATGCTGCTTCCTCCAGAAACGGAAGTAAATGGAAGTGACGTATCGGACCACTAGCCAACAATGTGCGAGATAAGAAGAGCAATGCCAGATTTCACCAATGGCAAGCGACAAAACAAAGAAACGCAATGGGTGGAGTTTCACTAGTAATACTGATTACTTGATGCCTCAGAGAGGCAGCGCATGCGCTGCCTGTGCGAGACCTAAAAAAGAAGACCTCTGGGCTTTGTCAGGGGGACCCCATACCTCCAAGTCTAGATGCAAAGGTTTACATCTCCGGACAAGCACAGCTCTTCTCTCTGGAAAGGTTTTCTCCGAGTGTGTCTAACATGCATGCATGCAAATATTAAAAGCACTCTATTTTCAACAGTGCAGCTGCATTTTCGTGTTGTGTCTAAGTGCGGGGGACTGACGAAAGCAGAGTAACAAGGGACATTGTTTTTCGACCTTGAACATCATGTGCAGACGAAAACCACAAAGTACAGCCAGGAACGTGAAACGCAGACAGTTCTCATTTGAACACGCACAAGCAGAGGTTTTGCGAAAACAAAGGGGTCGATTACGATGGCGGGCGGTCTTTCGCATTTGCAAAAGGGACCACCCGCCATAGGTGCGGCGGTCCCGCAATACACATTAGGATGCGCCCACCACAGTGGCGGGCGCATCCCGTATTTTTACATTGCGGCGGGCGGTGCTGCAAGCAGCACCCGCCGCAATGTAAAAATACATGTTGTTCCAGACACCGCCACCATATTCAGCACGTTTTCCGCCGGTTGACGAGTCGACCGGCGGAAAAGCGGTGGACGGTCTTTCCGTCCGCCACGGACCCCCCAGCCATCATGATATGGCGGGGGGTCTTTGTTGTCAGGATGGCGGGCGGATCGCCCCCGCCGGCCCGGCGGGGGCGATCCGCCCGCCATCGTGATTGGCCCCAAAGTCTTTTGGTAACGTGCGCAACAGCACCAAAATGGCAGCCAAGTTTGTGCTAACCTATGCTAACACAGCAATGTCCGCAGTAAATCCAGCAGCCTCACTAAACCCTCCCCTTGTAAGTCCATTGAATGTAGACATAGGATGAACACAGAGTTCAACAAGTGAGAGCAGAGTTCAAGAGCGTCTAGAATTTGTTGAATTTTTGAGAGAAAAAAGAAAAAAATTGTAAATAGGGGCCAGGCTAAAAAAAAATATTTTGCTAAAAAATACAAAAAAATCCGGCACAGAAGTGTACGGTGAGCCAGCCATCTTAATCCATCAGAGTGTATGCGCAATAAACCGCAACAGCCTCCAAAAGGAAATCATTGTCATCTGTAGCGAAAAGTGATGCCATCCAATTCAGCAAGCTGAATGAGCATTCATGTTCCTCACAACAGGGTGTGTCCAAGAGCATCGCAGGACAACTTGCGTGATATTCAATGAAGCTGTGTCGTAGGAGATGCTGCACAGCCGCACAGACATCCCATTGTGCCAACACTCCAAGTGCAGCCGCACGCGCCATTTGGGCAACTCCGGAACATTCTTGCTCATGGGCCATTAAGGGACCCATTAACAAGTCGTAATTCGGGTCCGAACATGACGTATTGGAGAGGCAGACATCCAACGCCCATGAGAAGGAGCATCGTAGACATGAGAAGATGGATTGCACGCAAGTATAGTACGCAAAGTGGAAAGACAATCCATAAGCCACGCTGAGTGTAGCCAGGGGCAGTGTGCCAAAGCATTCAAGCACACGGTTACGGAGCATTTGCAGCCGGTCTGGGCTGTGTAGGACCACAAGAGGTGCAGCCATTGCGTAGCAGGCAAATCAATAGAAGTATTCCAGCGGCTATGGCAATTAACAGAGGTAAGCCACCAAAGACGCTGGAAAAAATAGAATGAATAAAGGCCGGTATCACACCAAATATAGCCTGAAATGAGGTCACAAGGCCAGAGCCAACAACCTTAAAAAAATGTGCCAGGCCGTGTGTATCAGACGCATTGAAAATGCGATGAATCACTTCACCGAAATGTAGTGGGAGGTTGGTATTTAGAAGGGCCTGAATCTCAGAATTGGTGCTGGCCACCTGCAGCACGAATGTCTCACGCGCAGAAGTAAGGGGGACCTGCTGTTGGAATAATAGCGCTCTTATTCTGCTCACCTTATTGAAGTCTGCTTTCAATGTTGGAATGGAAGGCCAAATTGAGTTATCGAGCTTCCCATGCGGGGGCGGAAAAAGCACATTTTTACAACAAACTACACGCTGTGAAACTGTCACAATGTACGGTATGCCAGCCAGCAAACCGCAACATACTTCGTTATTTAAAAGAAGATAGCTACCGTTAGCAAGCAGGGTGAAAGTGGGGTTTATAGCTGGAAGTGGAATACCTTTTAAAACACATGCAAGATTCGGGGCGGTAAGACTGCAGGCCCCGTGTAACTGTATGTTTTTGCAAACAAGGGAACGACCCATTGTAGAATCACAGGATTCCCCTGTAAGGTATACCTCCTTGTCATCTCGCAGGCATCTGTATGTGAAAGGCAAGGACCACACTTCAAGCAGGAAAGCGCTAACTAAGGGTTCCTAGCGACCTAGCGGGTAATGCTTCATGCAGGAGCTAAATTTAAACAAAGAGAATGGTAAAGAGATAACCCCGTGGATAAGCCAGACAGCAGAGTCAGTTTCAGCCACGGAGAAGGGTAAAGGATCTATCTTTTCAATATGTAAAAGAGTGTACGTTGCATCTTTCATGGACATAAACTGCTGTTTCTCTGTCAAATTAAAAGGCAAAAACAAAGTGTTAGATTTGGGGGTCTCTAGTTGGCAGAGGTAGGTACCTTTGACCAAATAGGGACCCTTGCGTCTAGTCAGGGTGAGGGGGTACACTCCTAAAATAACCCCTGCTCACCCCCTTGGTAGCTTGGCACGAGCAGACAGGCCTATCTCAGAGGCAGTGTGTAAAGCATTTGTGAACACATACAGTAATCCAGTGACAACACTACAGATGGACACCACACAAGTTGTTGTATAAAAATAAGTATTTTTATATAGACTTAACACAAGACCACAAATGACAAAAATCCACAATACTGTACTTAAAAATGGTAGAATTAGCTTAGTTCTCTTTAGATGGTAAATGCGACACTTTGAGTTCAATGTACCTTTGGATGCGTAACGCTATACAACGAAAGTGTTGCAGGGAAGGTGATGCGTCGGTTCCTTACACCCAAGAACGGTGATGCGTCGGGTCCCTACTGCTGCGTAGGGGATGCATCGGTTCTTCTCCGCGTGGGGAGGTGATGCGTCGGTTTCTTACTGCGCTTCTGTGGAGATGCCACCAGCAGCGCCGTGATGCGAATAAGCCCGGGCGTAGTTTGCGTAGTAGCACTTCACGTAGCTACGTGAAGTACAGCTTCAACTACACGTAACTATGCAAATTGCATAGTGCGTAGCTGTGTGCTTGACTGCACTGTACAATAATTACCAAAAGCAAACTTGTACAGTGCAAGTTAAGATAAAATAAATATCTGTCTTTATATACTAAAAATGCATATAGTCATTTCACTAAAGTGAAAACAAAAAGTTAACAAGCAGTGAGAGAGGTGATGATTTTGGTATCCTCACTAACTTAGGGAGAGAACCAACAACCAAGCAGATGTCTTGAAAACAAAAAGCACATCTTATTGAACGATTCCTCCTAGGACCACCCCAAGCACAGTTATGGGCAAAAATACAATCCCAACCAAAGGCCCTGCAAAGCATTATGGGACGAGATTAGCAGTGGGCAGTGAATATTATAGTGTCCAATATCAAAATAATTCTACAAAGAGCTGCAGTTCAACTAGTCGTTACTAGGTGTCGTCCCTCAAGAGTGAAATGCAAAAGTATTGAAAACCTTTCATGAAGCTTTTGCATTTGACTCGTGAGGGACGACACCCAGTGACGACTAGTTGAACTGCAGCTCTTTGTAGAATTATTTTGATATTGGACACTATAATATTCACTGCCCACTGCTAATCTCGTCCCATAATGCTTTGCAGGGCCTTTGGTTGGGATTGTATTTTTGCCCATAACTGTGCTTGGGGTGGTCCTAGGAGGAAGGGACCACCATTGAATCGTTCACATGATATGCTTTTTGTGTTCAAGGCATCTGCTTGGTCCTCCCCTAGGTTAGGGGGACTCCAAAATTATCACCTCTCTCATTGCTTGATATTTTATTGTCAAAATTCATTTTTGTGAATTGGTTATATGCTTTTTAGCATAAAAAATTGCTTTATCAAAGCATTTGAAGAAGTTTATTATTAAGCCTTGGCGTAGTGCGTAGCTGTGTGCTTGACTGCACTGTACAATAATTACCAAAAGCAAACTTGTACAGTACAAGTTAAGATAAAATAAATATCGCTGTCTTTATATGCTAAAATTGCATATAGTCATTTCACTAAAGTGAAAACAAAAAGTTAAAAAGCAGTGAGAGAGGTGATGATTTTGGTATCCTCGCTAACTTAGGGAGAGAACCAAGCAGATGTCTTGAAAACAAAAAGCACATCTTATTGAATGATTAGGTGGTGGTCCCATCCTCTTAGGACCACCCCAAGCACAGTTATTGGCAAAAATACAATCCCAACCAAAGGCCCTGCAAAGCATTATGGGACGAGATTAGCAGTGGGCAGTGAATATTATAGTGTCCAATATCAAAATAATTCTACAAAGAGCTGCAGTTCAACTAGTCGTTACTAGGTGTCGTCCCTCAATATTGAAATGCAAAAGTATTGAAAACCTTTCATGAAGCTTTTGCATTTGACTCGTGAGGGACGACACCCAGTGACGACTAGTTGAACTGCAGCTCTTTGTAGAATTATTTTGATATTGGACACTATAATATTCACTGCCCACTGCTAATCTCGTCCCATAATGCTTTGCAGGGCCTTTGGTTGGGCTTGTATTTTTGCCCATAACTGTTCTTGGGGTGGTCCTAGGAGGAAGGGACCACCATTGAATCGTTCACATGATATGCTTTTTGTGTTCAAGGCATCTGCTTGGTCCTCCCCCTAGGTTAGGGGGAACTCCAAAATCATTACCTCTCTCATTGCTTGATATTTTATTGTCAAAATTCATTTTTGTGAATTGGTTATATGCTTTTTAGCATAAAAAATTGCTTTGTCAAAGCATTTGAAGGAGTTTATTATACTCCTGCTAAGCACAGTTATTCACTCTGCTACTTGCGTAGTAGCACAAACTTTGCATGCTTCGTGAGCGTAGCAAAGTATTATGCCCAGGGTTAGATGCGATGAAGATCCGGTGCAATGAAACAAAGATGGCGCTTTCTTGATGTTGCGACAACGAAGGGGTGATGCGTGCACGCCCGACGGCCGTGCGGCGATTCGGTGAATCTTCTTGAGCCGCGACAGGCCCTGCGACACGCTTCTCTGGTGATGCGACGGCATCTGCTGCGATGGCGACACTCTTCTCCAGTGATGCGGGGCGCCTCGGTGATGCGATGCGGCAGCGGTGGCACGCTTCCTCAGCAATGCGACGACAGCGGCAGCGACACGCTTCTCCGGTGATGCGACGGCGTCTGCTGCGACGATGACACTCTTCTCCGGTGATGCGAGGCGCTTCGGGTGATGCGAGGGCGACAGCGGCAGCACGCTTCCCCAGTGATGCGACGGCGTCTGATGCGACGGCGACACTCTTCTCCGGTGATGCAACGACAACGGCTGCGGCGGCGACATGCTTCTTCGTCTTGAGTCGCGCTTCCAGCTCCCAGCGACACGCAGTCTCTCAGAAGGCCCAGCTCAACAGCAGGCACTTCAATTCCCAACAAGGGAAGGCAGGGGAAAGCTGGTTGGTGAAGTCTGTTGTCCCTGAGACTTCAGCAGGAGGCAAGCTCTATCTCAAGCCCTTGGAGATCCTTTACAAGTTGGTTTGAAAGTAGCACAAAGTCCTTTCTCCTTTCTTTGGCAGTCAGGCAACCACTGCAGGCCAATCCCCCAGGCAGCACTCAGCTTAGGGATAATTTCCTCCTCAGTTTCTCTTGTTCCTCTCCTCAGCAAAGGTTCTTCTTGTTTCCCAAAGTGATCTAAAATTCTGGGGTTTGGGTCCCCTCTTTTATACTCATTTTCCCTTTGTTCTCTGAAGGCAGAGAGGCCTTTGCCTAGTCCAAACCAGTTCTGGTCAGTCCTGGAGCACTTTGTTGACAAGACTCCTTCTTTCCTTTCACAGTGTAGGCCAGGGACATCAGACGCACCACAGGAGGTGGAGCCAGCATTGTGGAGGGAAGGCACAGCCCTATTCAGGTCCCAGGTGCAACTCCTCCCACCACTCTACATGTAGATCTCTCTATTCAGCCCTGTGCTGACTCACCCTGTCTCCTGGAATCCCACAGCCCCTGTCACTCACAAACCAGACATGGAATACACAACCTAGCAGAGGCAGGCTTGGATAGTTAGGCAAGAAAATACCTACTTTCTAAAAGTGGTATTTTCAAACACAGAATGTTAAAACCAACTTCACTAAAAGATGTATTTTATCATTCTGAGTTCAGGCATACTAAATTCGTTTTTCTACCATGTTCCCTGGGTCAGTTAGGATTATAAGATGTTATAATAAAACTGCCCATTCTGGCCTATGGGGAACAGGTAGCCTTGCAATAGTGAAAAACGAAAATGGCTGTAATTCACTATTAGGACATGCCACACACACCAGGGCATGTCCTACCTTATACTTACAATGCACCCTGCTCTTGGGCCTACCATAGGGGTGTCTGATATGAAGAAAAGGGAAGGTTTAGGGACTGGCAAGTGGGTGCACTTGCCCAGTCAACATGGCAGTACCAGACTGCACACAGGCTCTGCAATGGCAGGCCTGAGACACACTTTTACAGGCTGCTTCTGTGGGTGGCACAACCAGTGCTGCAAGCCCACCAGCAGCATTTGGTTTACAAGCCCTGGGCACACTCAGTGCACTGTACTAGGGTCTGACAAGTAAACCAAACCAACCAATCATGGAATCACTAATCCATACATCAATTTACCATAGGGAGCACTTGCACTGTGGCACTGAATAGCAGTGGCACAGTGCCCAAAGCATCTATAACCAGCAAAACCACATGAGGCAACAGCAAAAAAATGGAAGGGAGACCCACGCCAACAGTGCCAGGTCTAACACAAAGCAGATGCGTTTAAATAATCCCATGGTACTTTACCCATTTTTAGAGTCTGCAAAGTCCATGCGAACTGCATTATTGAACGCAATTGATTTTGACCATGATATAACACAGACACATCATCTTGAACAATATCAACAACAGATAAAACAATATTATCTAAGGTGTAAATGCGGGAAGACAGTGTGTTAATACTGTTGTCAACAACAGCAAGTACCTTTTCTAGATTTGCCTGATCTATTTCCCTTAAACGTGATTGTTACGGACCCCTGAGTGGTTGTCGGGACCAGGGACCGTCGCATCAGGAAGGAAGAGGAGGAGACCCAGGAAGTATTGCAAGATGAGGCATTTTATTCAGTGAACGAAACAATGTCCATCCAGCTCTGTTAGGGGCGAGGAGAAGGGAGGGGGAAAACAGAAATGTCTCTTTAGTCCGGTTTGGTCCTTGTTTTCAGGAAAGGGTCTGTGGCAGGCCGCTTCATCTCAGCACCGGCAGGCGAACATCCCAGACATCAGCAAAAAGAAAAGAAAAGATGCCACAGATCAGTGGAACATTCAAGGGAGCTATTTCGACTAGGGAAGAGGGGGTGCGAGGGGATCACCGAGAACCACCGTCACCTGTGCCAAAAGAATACTGAAAAGCGGTGCCCACCCTCACAGCCCTACCCGTAAAAACGATAGCCCCCGCAGACGACGACGTACCCTCTCCAGCCACACTCCTCCAGGAGCGTGGCGGGTGACACGTGGAAACGTGGGCCTCCTGGCGTAGGGTCCTTTTCCGGCTTCTTCTCCCGGGAGTCAGGAGTGTCGGACGAGACGGAATCCAGCTGCTTCCCCTCCGGTTCACTTCCACGTTCCTCTACTCCAATCGGTCTTCCGGCTTGTTCCCTTCCTGGTTCCGGCTCCTCCCTTATCATCCCAGCGGGGCCTTCCGACAGGAGGAGAGGATCCGACGTCACGCTTGACGACACTCCCTCCCATGGTACCGGAGCAGTCTTAAAGGGGTCAGGCCAGTCCTGTGCATGAACGAGGAGTACAGAGTCAATGTCGGATGAAGCTTGTGGGGCCCACTCCCCAGGGGATCCGTGACAGTGATGCAGCTTCAATTTGAGATAGCTTCCATATTTCATTGTAAGCTGCATAAATAAATCTTTTGGTTCTAGGACCAGGAGGTCCCTTGATAAAGTCGGCAAAATCAATGTTATTGGATAACAACAATAAATGTTGTTTCACGGACGAGAGGGATGAGTGCTGTAACCAATTTTGGCATAATTTACCTACAGAATACGTGGTAACCGAATGTGTATTTGCAAAACGTGGATCAGGTCTAACCTGTTTGTAACCAGGGACTGCGTTATGGAAACGTAATTGGCAGGCATCAGAAGTTGTCTGCCAAACTAACCATCCTAATGGGTCTAAACCAGAGACATTAAATGTCATATTTTTAAATAAAGCTTGCAGTTCCACAATGGAATAATTGGTATGCAAGCTCCAGTTATGATATGTAGCCAGAGTAGGAATGGTAGGGGCATTCATCTGTTTGGCAGTCACCAAACCAAAACAAGTAGTTTGATAAATCGAATCATTTAAAAACAAAATTTGTGTTGGGATGAGGCACGCGCGATGTAAAGCTTCAGTGCCGCGAACCTGCCAGGATCTAGAACCCCAAACAGATTTCAAATCAACGGTGGCCTTCCAATGTTCATAGCCACCAACTGGAAATTTATGAATAAATGAATTGGAATATAATAGTTTCGTGTGGGTTAACATTACCTTGGGAGTAGATGAAATGTTTAATTTAAAATAATAGGACTCCGGGTTGGACATATCAAAATCTGTAAAATATGTACATTTCTTTAACAGAGTATTTGAGCTGCCTTCTAATGGAGTTGGGCAATGTTCCCACTGTGTGTAATAAAAAACATTTCTAAATGTATTAGCTTTATGCAGGTAATGGTGTCCAAAATGCTGTTAACAATATAAGTCAGCATAATTTGCAGTATTTAAATACAAATCTTCAGCATCAAAGGCAGCATAATACTTTAAATCTGAAAACAAAGATTGTATTGCCTGCACATCCCAATCATCTGAACGTATGTTCTGTTTCACTACATCACCCATTGAAACACGAAGTACATTTGGTACATTAATAATCTCTGTCGGACCATGAATTTGGAAATCCACTACATCACAGAATTTGCCATCAGCCACTGGAAAAGCGGAAATGTTAACAAGAGTCTGGTCTCGTTTCATGATGTGAGAAGACGAGTGTGGAGCCAAAGTTCCAGTAACCAACTGAACAGCAGAGCGTTCTGGCAAGTAGTGACCATTGATGAGTAAGAAAAAAACTGTCACAAAACCAATGGACATGAACAGAAAAATCATGATCAGCACCAACCAGATGTATGTCCAAGGAGGGACCAAATAATTCTGTTTAAACCAGGAGACAAAAATACTGAATTTTGTAGGGCCAAATGATGAGATGGAAGTCGAGTCAAAAGAAAAACGTGACTGGTTGAGTGTAGTTGTTTGCAAACCAGGCAAAGACTCGTTTGTGGGATAAGCATATTCTGTTTCCTCATCAAAGGGGGAAGCTGGTGGGATTAGCAACAGAGTCCATCTCGATGGCAGTGTCGTTTTGCGCGGTGTCAGATGCGCCAAATACAGGATTCCTTGAAATTGCTGGACATGATGCAGCAGGTGTTATACTATTCAGAATCGGCCAGATGTTGTAGCTTGACATTGTCCAATGAGATGTATCTGTTGTCTTTGCGACCAGGAAGTGGTGGTAAAATGACTGTACGAGTACCCTTCACGCCAAGCACTGGAACCGGTGCACGATAAGAGGGGCCAAATTCTTTTTTGTTCTCCACCTTCTCTCGGACCAGATCTCCAACTTTGGGTAGCCAGCCAACTACCGGAATCTGCAGTGCAGCATCAGTGGCAGAGGGTAAATGTTCATTTGCAAGACTGTCACGGGTCTCTTGTAAGTCCTGTAACATAGTAGAATGATTATCTACGTCAAAGGTTGCGGCAGTCGCCGCCATGTCTAGACCAACAAGGTCTGGCCCAAACATTTTTATGCCAAAGAGCATTTCGTATGGGGTCCACCCACCCAGAGATCTTCTAGGGAGGTTATTAAGTGCACGTTGCACGCTATACAAGTGGGCCAACCAGTTCCTGCCAGTACCTAAGACTCTAGCTGTCAAGGATTGCTTTAAGTCACGGTTCATTCGCTCCACAATTGAGTTGCCCTCAGGCCTGTATGGAGACGAAAACTGCACCAGCACCCCCAAAGACTTCATTGCATCCTTGTACGCCTTAGAGGCGAACACTGGACCTTGGTCAGAATGGAAGGTACCACAGGCAAAAATTCCCACAAAGACACGCAAATCCCTGATGACATTTCGAGTGTCAGCACTGTGTTGTGGCCAAACCCAAATGAAACGTGTGCACGAATCAACTGCAACTAAAATGTATTTATAAGCAGTATCTGAAGAAAATGGACCTCAGTGATCAAGATATACACAGCCGAAAGGCTTATTAGAAATGCATAGCTGTGTTTGTGGCGGACATGTAACTGTAGAAGGTTTAATCTGCTGACAAATGTCACAAGATAGTACATAATTACGAGTCTGTTTATATAAACCACGCAACCAGTAACGTTGCTGCAAGATAGAAACTGTCGCAGACACGCCTGATTTGGCTGCTTCATCAGCCAAACTGTTACAGACAACGTGTGCTCCCACATGCTGGTGGCCAAGAGTGTGAATCACATGTGTGAGAGGCAGACGTTCTTTAAGATCTGCCACTCAAACCCAAAGCATTTTATGCTTAATTGCGCTGCCTTTGGAATCACGATAGTCATTCTGAGACCAAAAGAACAAGTTGTCATTGAAAGCCTGAACACAGCAATAAGAATCACTTACAATGAGAGTAGTCACATTAGGATCAGCAAACTCGAGAGCAAGCACCAAAGTGCGCAGCTCGGCCAATTGGGCGGTACAGTCACCTAGCGCCTGCGTATGAACAACACTGGACTTGAACTCACCGTTCACTATGGTACCTGCCACAATAGCACAAGCCGCCGAATAAGCATGCTTAGACCTGGTGGGCGGTTGCGCAGAACCATCGGTGTAAATGATACAATCGTACTCCTCAAGCCGGCACATTGACAGAGGAGCAGGATGAACAAATTCATACTGCAAGAACTCCTGCGTCTGAAGAGAGGAGTCAAAGATAAACGTGACATCCGGAGACGTCAAAGAAGTCGCCCATTGTATCCAACGGGGATGTAAAGCCTTAGAGTTTGGTACACTTGCCTTTGTCACTGCCTCAAGTGCAGGGTATGGTGTTACCACCAAAATGCGTTTCCCCTGTGCCAGTGCGCGTTCCTTCAGGATCGCCATCTGTACAGCAGTCAAGACTTTTTCAACAGTGGAAAACCGCAACTCGGCAGAAGTGTATAAATGTGATTTGTAAGCAATAGGTACTGTGTCACCTTCATTAAACGTCAAGTAAGTGAAACCCACCACGCCTGTCATGATTCGTATCACCAGGTTTGTGTGGTTATCACGTGCTAACAAGTATTTCGATTCAAGAAGATCAGACTCAAAGATTGCAGGATAGCTGAATGTTCCGGAAGCCAGCAGGCTTTTGAAAATGTAGGTTGTATCAAAGCATAGAGAGGCTTGATACGCTGGGCATATTGGGGAATGTAAGAACGCCCGAAGTTCAAAAATCCCAGCAGAGACTGTAGTTTTTTCAGGGTTGTCAGAGGTCGCAAACGTGCGCATTTCTCCAGGAAGTGAGGTGCTAAGCCTCTACCTTCATTATTGAGCTCATAGCCCAAAAACAACACTGTATACTCTGAAATGTGTGATTTAGCAAAGTTAAATTTGTAACCGTGGTCCGCAAACAAAATAATGATGCGGTCGACTCGGCAAAGATGCGGCCATAATTCGTCGTCTGTGAGATAAATGTCATCAATGTACGAATACGCATCTGGGTCTATGCTGTCTAGCAAAGAGACAACACGGGCGACGAAAACTCCGGGGCTGTTTTTATAGCCCATAGCTAATCGCCTAAATTGTTTTTGTTTTCCGCCGGCTGTGAATGCGGTCCATTGACTGCATGCAGGGGACAGATTGTGACTGAAGAAGCCATTGGAAATGTCTAGTGTCGTTTTGTATTTTTTACGAACAAGACTGTCTACAAGAGCAGAACTATGGGTATTCTGTACCTGCAAAAGTGCGATAATGAGAGTTCAAATGCCGGTATTCCAAAACTATGCAATACGACCCATCGGGTTTGGTAACGGTAAAAAGAGGGTTATTCATTGGTGACACACATGTCTCAATCACTCCTTGATACTCTAACTGGGTTAGAATCTCAGAAACAGGACCTTTTGCTTCTCGCCGGAGGGGATATTGGGGTTGAGGCTGTGGCATAGACCGCAATGGTATCTCATGGGGTGGAGAATCCTTATCCCAGCCCACATGAGTACGGTGCAGAGCCGGTGCAAGCACCAAAGCCCATTCTTCTGCAAAAGCCTCAGCATACTCCTTGGAGACATTATGTGAAAAACTCGGAAGTATTACCTCCTCCCCTTTCGGAGCGTTCAAAATAAAAGGTGAGGGCCAATCTGCCTCCGCCAACAAAATGTCATAAGAAGATGATAGATTCTCCCAAAAAATCCCTTTAATGACACGATGTATGTCACCTTCAAATAAAAGAACTATGTCATATAGTCTGTCAGGGGAGCCACTCGAGTGTCAGCAGTTTCAACTGTAACGTAAGTTTCAGTTGCTGTCGCCTCCAGAAATGGACGTAGTGCTTGCCGCACTATGGTAACTTCCGCTGCGCTGTCTAGCAAAGTCACTGCCCATGTTAAATTCAGGAGCCGGGTTCTCACCGTCTGTGGCATATCTTGCTGTTAAAGCCGCAATTTTCTTTTTCTGAAACTGAGGGCGCTGACGAGGAAAATCATCTTGAATTCCCTTCCTGTCAGTCTGACGTGGCTGCTCACGTCCTTGTAGTGCACCCCAACCTCTGCTGCGATCCTGGCGTTCCCCTCCACCTGCAAGTGAGCCTGATGTTACCTGCAAAGAACGAGGAGAACGCTGATCAGGAACCTGAAACCTGTCAGGAGACCTAATTCTCGCACGGTCGCGCAAATCATAAGTGCGCTCAGAAGACACGGGTGTCAGCGAAGCAGCATGCGACCCCTGTTTCTGTTGTTGCTTTACCTGTTTTTTAGATCTCCAATTTTTCTTAGAAAAGATTGGACGCTCGTCTTTATCAGACTGAGACTTCTGTTGTGTTTGCGATTGAGGTGGTATTTTAGCAAAAGGCTTAACACCCAAACTATTGCGGCCAATGGTTTTATAAGCCTGTGCAACAATTTTTGGCAATGCGCGTGGCTTCTCACCCTCTGGGACGAGAGCCAAAGCATTAGCTACTTGAAAGTTTACTGCATCTCCCTTCACGTTTGCAAGGATGAGATCAGCAACTACGTCGAACACTCCCACCAACCTCATCCCCAATTCAACTGCCGCTTCAGGGCCGTGCTCATCTTGAACACGCTTAATCACGGAGGGGTGTATGGTCATTGAGGGAGTGCCGAAACACTTCGCATATACTGCTGCGAACACCTTACCCCAATTGTTACAATCGGTTAACTCGGGGATTAAGTCTTTCTGTAAACTAATAGTCAAAATCCTGTGTTTCTCCACAGGAGAAGTATTCGGAAACACCGCCTCCAGCTGGTCAAATTTCTCAGCAAGCCAATAAGGTAAATCATCCTTATTCTGAGGACGCTTGCCCATTACCGAATTAACCATGACGGGACTGATAGTCACACCGCCAGGTCCAGCTGGTTGCGCAGCAACCCCAGATGGTCCCACCTGAACATTGCGCAGGACGTATCATACAATAGCTCTATGCACCCGTATCAAAGAGGTGTGCATTACGCGGAGCTCATCCACTGGAGCTGCCAGATAACGTGGGTGTGGGGTGTACCCAGCCAAAATGAGCCAAGAGGCCCCATCAATTGATAAAGGGCCTAAACGGATCGGAGTCACTGGGTGGGGGAGGGCGCTATTAAACCAAATCTGGTGTTGCCATGCCGTTAGCGGAACTTCTATAAGGCCGATAAACATGAGGAAGGGCCGAGGCAGTGTAAGTATGGAACAAATCATCGTCTCCATTCACCGCCGGAAAAGTGACCCAAGAGTAAAATACTTCAAAGTGTTGAGCTGGATCAGCTTCCACTACAAAGATAAGATCTACACCCGCGTCTGGCACTCCATATGCGGTCAAATGTCGACGGAGTGCTGCACGGCTATGTGCTGCAATATCTATATCAGCCATGTAGACAAAGGACGTATAACAACCTAATGCGTGGCAGCGCAATAAAGGGTTAACAATTAAGAGTAAACACCTTTTAATAATATCAAGCTTGAAAAAACCTATAAAAACATCAATATAGGAGGTTACACCATCACAACTGTTTCCGGAAACAGAAGTGAGGGTCGTGTGGACAAGCACAAGCACTACTCAAGCGTCTCGCAGATAAGAACCAGACCAAAAACCGTTGGGCGCCATGTTGCAGGGATTCTGCACATATACAGAACTATGCGCAGGAAACCAGGACCTTAGTATATAGTGGGGTACCAACTACCCACCTTAGGACCCAGAACCCCAATCCGACTAGTTCGTTCTCCGTACTACAGCGAAGCTACCAATGATTAGACATCCTAGAACATGTCACTCCGACTCTCTCAGGAATCGCGGGAGCAAGAACACTCTTTCGCTCACTCACTCATACTTGTCCACAACATGAGTAATCAGAGACACGGTATAGTTTAAAATGTTTATTTTAACTCACGTGCTCTAAAATGCAGTACACGTGCCAGTACTATCAGCATAATGCATAAACACAATATAGTCAGCATTGTTACAATTCCATAGAAAATAAACGGGGATATCATTTTATTGAACTAGTGGAAAACGGCCTACTGTGCCTTGCCACCCTCCCCGTGCTAGGAACTAGTTTATTATAAAAAAGAAGACCTCTGGGCTTTGTCAGGGGGACCCCATACCTCCAAGTCTAGATGCAAAGGTTTACATCTCCGGACAAGCACAGCTCTTCTCTCTGGAAAGGTTTTCTCCGAGTGTGTCTAACATGCATGCATGCAAATATTAAAAGCACTCGATTTTCAGCAGTGCAGCTGCGTTTTCGTGTTGTGCCTAAGTGCGGGGTACTGACCAAAGCAGAGTAACAAGGGACATTGTTTTTCGACCTTGAACATCATGTGCAGACGAAAACCACAGAGTACAGCCAGGAACGTGAAACGCAGACAGTTCTCATGTGAACACGCACAAGCAGAGGTTTTGCGAAAACAAAGTCTTTTGGTAACGTACGCAACAGCAGCAAAATGGCAGCCAAGTTTGTGCTAACCTATGCTAACATAGCAATGTCCGCAGTGAATCCTGCAGCCTCACTACACTCTCTATTCTATGAGGGCTCAGGTCAGTGAATGGAAATCTCCGCCCCCCCCCACTCTCTATTCAATGCAGGTCCTATTCAGCCCAGCCCTGACCCATCAGACTGCTGGAGCCAATGCTCTCTCCAGCCCCCTGTCACTCACAAACCAGACATGGAATACACAAACCTAGCAGAGGCATGCTGGATGGTTAGGCAAGAAAATACCTACTTTCTAAAAGTGGTATTTTCAAACACAGAATGTAAAAACCACCTTCACTAAAAGATGTATTTTAACATTCTGAGTTCAGGTATACTAAACTTGAATTTCTACCTAGTTCCCCGAGTCAGTTAGGATTATAAGATGTTATAATCAAACTGCCCATTCTGGCCTTTGGGAACAAGTAGCCTTGCAATAGTGAAAAACGAAATTGGCTGTAATTCACTATCAGGACATGCCACACACATCAGGGCATGTCCTACATTTTACATACAATGCACCCTGCCCATGGGGGTACCTTGGGCCTACCTTAGGGGTGACTAACATGTAGAAAAGGGAAGGTTTAGGGACTGGCAAGGGACTTGCCAAGTCGACATGGCAGACCCAGGCTGCACACAGGCTCTGCAATGGCAGGCCTGAGCCACACTTTACAAGCTGCTTCTGTGGGTGGCACAACTATGCTGAAAGCCCACCAGCAGCATTTTATTTACAGGCCCTGGGCACACATGGTGCACTGTACTAGGGTCTGACAAGTAAATCAAATAAGCCAATCATGGAGTCACTAATCCATTACAACAAGTTACAATAGGGAGCACTTGCACTTTGGCACTGAATAGCAGTGGCAAAGTACCCAAAGCATCTAGACCAGCAAAAACATAGCAAAAACACAGGAGGCAACAGCAAAAAATGGAAGGGAGACCCACGCCAATGGTGCCAGGTCTAACACTGCTGTACCCATCATGTGTGAGAAGTAAGCTTGTTCTACCTGTATGATCTTGCACTGTGCCTGTTCCATGTGTGAGCACTGCTGCTGCTGTACCCATTCTGTGTGTGAAGGAAGCTTGTTCTGCCTGTACCAGTTTGATACTGCACTGTGCCTGCTCAGTGTGTGAGAACTGCTGCTGCTACTGCCCTTAACTTTTATGTGAGGGAGAATCTTGCATTCTGATGGCATGTGCTCTGCTCAGATTGTATATACAAAAAGATTGCACTGTGGCTGCTTGTGCTGTACTCTGTGTGAATAAGAAGCTTGCACTGTGGGTGCTGGTGCTGTATTCAGTGTGTGAGTGACAAGCCAGCACCGTGACTGCCTGTGCTGTACTGTGTGTGACTAAGAAGCTTGCACTGTGGGTGCTGGTGCTGTATTCTGTGTGTGAGTGAGAAGCTTGCACCGTGACTGCCTGCGATGTACTCTGTGTGACTAAGAAGCTTGCACTGTCGGTGCTGGTGCTGTATTCTGTGTGTGAGTGAGAAGCTAGCAATGGGACTGTCTGTGCTGTACTCTGTGTGAGTGAGAAGCTTGCACCGTGACGGCCTGTGCTGTACTCCGATGCTCAGTGCATGATTGATGTACTATGGTTACTTCTTCTGAACCCGGGGGCATATTTACTAAACGTTGGCGCACCACAGCGGAGCAAGCAAAGTTGCTGCACTCAGTTGTGTGAAAGTGAGAGAACAGAAATGCTCCACATTTACAAAGATATGGAACATTTGTGCTCTCTCCTTGCCCTGGCACACTGTGTGCTGACTAGCGTACAATGCAGGCACAGATGCACAACAACCATGGGCTGAAAGGGCTTCAGCCCCCCCGCCACACCACCCTCTGCCATGTGCCATGGGCTAGGCTGAGGATGCCAGCCAGTTAACCAGGACCATTCAAAGTATTACTGGCTGTCCTAAGCCCCGCCATTCACAGCAAGCCTCTGTGTTTATCTTTTTTTCTGTTTCTTTCTTTGAGCAGACCCCCCCCGTGTAGTGTCTTGTGAATAAAAGAATGCTGGAACTCTTTTGATTCCCACTTTACACCGTATGTCAGTGACGTAAGCGTTGAAGAGATGAGTTGAAGGCAGGCTTAGAATGTTGAGTTCTGACTTACACGCAGCAGACTAAAGACGTGTAAAATTACTCTCCGTGTGGCGTAGTTATTAGCGAGAACCTAGGCTGGCAGGATGCTACAACTGGTGACGAGATAGGGGATACTAAGCCCGCACGCTGAAAGCGCTGTTCCAAAGAGATTGCCGCGGTCTAGCAAACTACTCATGCATGCCATGTGTACTGCAGTTGAAGTACAGAATCTACCCTGGCACCGGTGGAGTCTCAGCGCAACGCCAGCCTGTATAAAACGCTTGAAGCTAAAGAAAGGGACATAGAAAGTCTACATGTCGGTGGCCAGGAACTGAATGAAACAGCCGCAAATAAAAGGTACTGCTTCATTACACAAATTAATGCCATACGCTACACGGAACAGAGAATAAAAACGCTAAAGGCGGATGCAACCAGGTTACAAAAGCAGCGCACAGCAATATTTCAGTACAAATCAAATTGAAATTCATGTGCTACGAAGTCGAGATTAACCAGGTGTTTGTGAAGAAACTTTAAGCACAAAGCAGACCAAATATCATAACGTTATCTGCTTTCATGGACTAGTAGAATACAAGGCTTATCTACTTACCAAAACCACTTGCGAATCGTCGGGCCACAATGTGCTGTGAAGTGGCCCCGGAGGGAGGGTCAGGGTGGAACGTGTGGAGCTGCTATACCCGAAGAAGCCACAGCACCACCAAAACTGCTGCATAGGGGCCCAGAACAACTCCTTAAGATAAAGAGCTCCAACGGAGAGCCAGGCCGAGATAGAGCTGTTCCCCCGAAAGAGCGACACCCCTCACTAAATCTAGCGCAGTGGGGCCCAGATCAATTTCACAGACCGCCATCAAGTAAATGCTCCAATGGAGAGCAAGGCTGAGATCCAAGCTCCAAAAGTTGTTATGGGTGACCCCCAAGCCAGCACGTCATAAGGGGCTAGAGAGACTGTGCCTGCTTAAGTTCAACAAGAAGCTCCTGCGAGACCACTACTTTCCACCAATGTATATTTGGCTGCTGCATTTAATACAGCCAAGAAACACAATATTGGCAATAGATGGACCGCATGGATAGAGACTTTTGAAGATTTCATAGATGCAATAGATGAAAAAGAGTTAAAAATATTAAAAAATATCTGAAGAACATGGCAGGTGAAGTAATGAAAGAGGCTATGAAAAAGATACCACAAAAAGGTGTAGTGACGTACGATCTAATCAAAACCGCCTTGAATATCAAATTTAATCCAGTGCCAAATGTGGATTATGAAAGATACATATTCAGCCAAGAACACCAGAGACTAGGCAAAACCATTTGATGAGTTTGTTGGGAGACTGGATGTTCTGGTGAGGCACGGCAAATTCAGTGAGTTTAATGATGAGGAAGCTACCCACCTCAGAGTAATTGATGGCTGTCGGTCAGGTTCCTTTCAACGACGAATGCTGGTGGAAACTCTGAGCTTAGAACAAGTCCTCAAGGCATCCGGCGCTGAAGAGTGTGCTGATTGTTAAACGACTGACATGGAGGCGCCTAAAATGCATCAGTCATGAGCATGAAATGTAAGCCAAATTATAAGGCTGAGGGACACAAGGCGATGTCTCCAAAGAAAACGTGTTATAGATGTGGACTGTTGTTTCCACACAAAGGTAAATGTCCTGCCATTGGCTGTGGTAAAACAAACCATTTCGTGACAACATGTAAGGTGAAGAGAAAAGTAAATGCGCCACAGCATGAAGACAAAATGGCCAACCAAACGGTACCTCAGTGACTATCGACGCGTTCCCATAAAGTCAAGCAGTCACACCAACTGAGGCAACTCAAAACCAAACAAAGTCGATCATCGTCCAAATCATCGACAAAGACTTTCTCAGTATCCGTTTCCAGGGACAATGACAATTGTGCAATGTTTACTTCAAAAAGGCATGCACATGTGGGACAAGTCAGATGTCGGCTGCTTCAACGTCCCTAAAAAGTCAAGGTTCGTTTGTAGCTACGATGAAACATAAGGAAACTGTGGTACAAGCGCCTGTTTATATACTTCATGGAACAGCTTCAAGTGCCTGTTTGCTGAGTTTTAACACTGCTGCTGATATGGGACTGATATCAGTGAACTACAATATGTAGCTCATCATGAAATTTTAAGTCAATTTCCTTCATTATTTCTCGGGTTCGGAAAACTCATAACAATGAAAGTAAAGGTACACATAAATGAGAACATTTGTCCTGTTGCTCCAAGACACAGACTAGTTGAGTTTCACTTACAAAAATCTGTTGAAAAAGAACCTAATTTGTTGCTTAAACAGGACATCATTGAATGCTCAACGGGTCCAACGCTATGGGTTTCTCCCATTGTAATAGTGCCTAAAAGAAACAGTGAAGTGTATGCATATGCGCTGACATGCGTCAGGCCAACAAGGCCATTGAGTGAGGAGAGACATCCCGGTATGCACATTGCTGATATGATAACTCAATTGAATGGCCCAAAGTTCCTCTCCGGGCTTAAATAAAGGATAACACCAACTGGAACTTGTAGACAAATCCTGGTACATTACAACCTATTCTACGCATACTCAAGCAAATGAGTTTTGTATATCCTATGCTGCAGAACTTTCCAAGACATCATTGGATGTGTCATACAGCCTATAGTAAATGCATTTACCTATAGTGATAACATTTTGGTTTTCGGAGCCACACAGAAAAAGCATGACAAAGCTCATGCGCAAGTAAGTTGTTTGCTGAACAATGCAGGCTTAACTCTGAATGCTGACAAATGTGAATTTCACAATAAAAGTTTGAAATTCTTTGGCTATCTATTTTCTGATGGGGCTATGAAATCTGATCACGCAAAAGTGCAAGTATTGTCTATGGCAAATCCCCCATAAGGCATTTCTATATTACGATCATTTCTTGGAATGGCCAATTGCTGTTCTAGATGCATGATACAAGGCTTTGCTACGGTCAGTGCACCATTCCGAAAACTAACGAGAATGTTTGTCTTTTCATTGGTCACAAGAATGTGAGAAGAGTTTCCAAAAAATCAAGCAAGCTATTGAGAGTGCCACTGAAATGGCCTACTTTGATTCTGAACTTCACACAGAGGTTGTTGTTGAAGCTAGTCCTGTAGGGTTAGGAGCAATCCTAGCAATAGCACAACGGACAGCCAAAGGCCCGGAGACATACTGCGGCAGTGCCAGTAAAAGCCCGTCACAAACGGAACATGTTTATTCACAACCTGAGAAAAAATGTTTGGCAGTGGTCTGGGCTGGCAGATATTTCCAAGTGTTTTTGTAGGGAAAGCCTTTCACAGTAGTGACTGATCATCAAGCCCTGTTAATGATATGAGGCAATCCCAAAGTCAAAATACCTCCTATCAATCAATCAGGTGTTTATAAAGCACAAGCTACTCACCCGGAATGCGTCTCAAGGCGCTGAGGGAATGGGGGAAGAGGGGGGGGGGTGTCCACAGATCCTGGAGGTTCACTGAGTTTTAGAATTGAACGTCTGGGTTTGATGTTACAAGAATGCAACTAAACAAATCTTCATCATCCAGGGAAAGATCAGAATCTTGCTGATTTTTTTCAAGAGTGTGGTTACAGTGCCCAGGTACCCCATCTAAGACAGCAGAGGCCTCCATCAATTTTATTGTGAAATCGAGCACACCAGCTGCCATATCTTTAGAACAAACTGCCACCACCATGAGCCAAGATAGTGACATGTTAAAGTTAAAAGACATTATTGCTCATCAATCGTGGAACCAGCACTCTCGACCTCTCACTAACGGCAGTGAGTACTTGAAGTTCAAAAATGTAAGAATAAACTTTCTGTGACTCAAGAAGGCCTCACTCTGAGGTACATGAATTGTCATTGCAGAGAGCCTCCGACAACAAGTAACTGATGTTGCCCATGAGGAACATTAAGGAATCGTTGCCACTAAGAGAGCTCTCCATGATTGAGTCTGGTTTCCGTATCCCAAAGAAAGGGTCAACAAAGAATTGAAGACTTGTCACATATGCAACTGCCTTTCATCTCAAGTTATTCAGCATCCTTTGAACATGTCAGAATTGCCACATCATGCGTAGGAGAAAATTGCTATTGATTTCTTTGGTCCTCTCGAGAATCAACATCATCTTATAGTTATTGTTGAAGAATACTCCTGTTTTCCATTGGTATGCAACCATTCAGAGGTGCACAGAAGGCCACACCTGGGAATCTGACAGCACGAGCAGCAGCCCTGGAAAGAGAGAGCCCTCAAAGAGTGAGAAGTAATGATGCATGAAAGAGGCCACACCATCTGGCCGCCCCAGCACCGAATGACCACCATTGGCCCATCAATGAGAATTTCACACGGAGTGACCAACCCTGCCCAGTACGCAAGAACCGAGGCAGGACTGAGCGCTGCGATGGCACAATCTCAAGGCACAAGCACTGCACCCTCAAGCAAAGGCAGAAAGAAGATGATCCTTCATCCAGGGAGCGGAGCACCAAGAAGATCTCTGAGGAAGAGATAGGACCTGCGAGAGGTCCATGAGGAGAGAAGAGTCAAGTCCTACAGAAAGGACAGGACTTGCGAGAGGTCCACAGTGGAAGAAGATACACAGTCCTATGAACAGGACGCGACCAGCAAGAGGTCCATGTGAAGTGAACATGGGACACGTGGCAGGTCACCACATCACAGTGAAAGGCCTGGTCAGACAAAGAGGAGAGCGTGGCACGATGCCACATCGTGAAAGGGAATTAGAAAGGAGAAGAGTGTGGCACAATGCCACATCGTGAAAGGGAATTGGAAAGGAGAAGAGTATGGCACAATGCCATATTGTAAAGGGGAAGTGAAGAGGAGTGAAAGGTGTGTGACAGACCTGTCACACAGAAGATCCCAACAACTGCAGGTGTGCAGGAGGAATGTAGAAATGTGGCAAGACCGAGGACTTGTGCCACTACCGGAGAGTGCATCTGCAGACACAAGCCTGTCACAGAGGTGGAGAGACATTCCTGGAGACAGATCAGCGGGAGGACCAAATGTGAGCCACCAGCAAACGCGAACTGCATCTCTCCCACATGCTTCCCAGTATGACCGTCCGTTCCCTGGCACCGTCTGCATGAGGTAGATGGCATCCCTGCTTGCAACCACACATGCCAAAGAAGTAGAAGACCCCACCAATGATGTAACAAGTTATGTGGCCACAAAGTCCCTCCAGTCATCCGCACTCCAAGCAAGTCATCACCACAGGTGGTCAAATGGTAACAATGTCATCATTACCACATGCATCACCCCAGACAACTACGGAGCATCTCACCACCAGAATGTATTGAAGATCTAGCTGGGGCACGGGGGACGGTCAGTCGGGGGCCTCCGTCACTCCCGTCTAATACTTCTTGGTTTCCCCAATGCGCCCCAAGGTGTGGGGTCCAGGAGGGCCTCACCGTCTGGGGAAGCATACGAGTCCCTTGATCCATTATATCTGAAAGAGGTAGTCTGGGGCCCACAAGCAAACAGGGGCAACCCCTCTGATGAATATCCCACCAATGGGGTCCAGATATAGTCAAACCCCTTGCTTGTGTCCTCTACGATATCCTTCATTTTTTCGGGGGCTAGAGGCGCCATAGCCTACAATGCCATTGCGTACGGGAGAAGGCCTCCGCTTTTTTCCAGGCTGTGGCTATTGCCATTTTTGCTGCTCCCAGGCATAGCCACATACTGGAGCGATCTCCTTGTGTTTGGTATTTCAGACTGGGATCCCGCATCCGCAGGACATTGTGTTCAATGGTGTCTGGGATTGGGTAGCCTAGAATCTGTTTGATTTGCAAGAGTATTTCTTTCCAAAACAGTTGGATAGAGGGGCAGTGCTACCAAATGTGGCGGACGTCTCCCAGCAACCCGCAGCCCCTCCAGCATTTATTTGAAGTTTTAGGGAAAATTTTGTGCAGTTTCTGGGGATAAAGATACCAGTCGTACATAATTTTGTAGTGGGCTTCTATCAGAAACATGGATCGGTTAAATTTGGTGATGTCCTTGTACAGGGAGCCCCACTGCTTGTCCCCGATGGGGGTGGTAATGATAGTGTCCCAGAATTTCCGATGTCGTGGAGCCGACTGGGTGCTCATCGCTGGGATGAGGGAATACAGGAATAAAATGCAGCCCTTAGTTGTAGTGCTTGATTGTGCAAATTTCTCAATAGGTAATAGGTCTCTGGTCGCGGCCAGCTGCACCTGAGGTTGTTGCACCCAATGCTTAAATTGTAAATACTGGTATTCTTCTGTGGGGGATAGCTTAAATAGTCTCATACACTCTTGAAAGGTGAGCAATTTTCCCCTCTTGTAGAGGTCCGATATCATGAGGCAGCCCCCTGCCCGCCACCCACCAAGGGACCCTCCTGAAGTGCCGGGGGGAATTCTGGATTGAAATGAATGGGGGCATAGGGGGACGGAAAGGTCGTCAAAGGCAGGGCCCTGGTGAGGCTGTCCCATGTTTGTAGAGTGGTGGCCGTGGGGGTGCTGAGGTATGCGTTGAGTGGCCTATCCTTCTTCCGTTTCCACAAAAGGTCCCATATGATTCTGCCTGTGATCTGCCAATCCATATGGAGCCAATGTTTCTCAGAGGCTTTGAGGGACCATTCAGTCAGCACCCGTAGTTGGGCGGCCCTGTAGTACCCGAGAAAATCAAGAAGGGCCAGCCCCCCCCTCCGGGCGAGGTTTAGTTAGGAGTCTTTGGGAAAAGCAAGTTCTTTGTGCCTGCCAAATGAACTTAGTTGTCAGCTTTTTCAATTCTACAAACAACTCCCTTTCGACAGGAATTGGCAGGCCCTGGTAAAGAATGGTAGTTGGCCCTCACCATGCCTATGAAGGTTTCACAGAACCCAAAACGGCTAAGCGCCCTATTTAAAAAGGACCAGTCGACGCAGTCAAAAGCCTTCTCCACATCTAAAGATAGGAGGGCTACCGGGATATGTTTTTTCTGTACTTTTCCCATGACATGTAATATTCTATGTAGATTATCATGGGTCTGTCACCTGTTGGTGAATCCTAATTGGTCTGGCTGAATTAATGCGGGTAGATGATTTTCTAAACGACTGGCCAGTATTTTGGAATATAGTTTAGCGTCTAAGTTTAAAAGTGCTATAGACCGGTATGATGCGCAGGCTTTAGGGTCTTTTCCTGCTTTAGGGATTATAGTAACTAGAGCTTCACCCATGGTAGCTGACACCTGTTTTGTAGCCACTATGTCGTTGAAAAGGTTTGTTAGGTGGGGAGTTAGCTTGGGCGCAAATGTTCGGTAGAATTGCGCAGTCAGACCGTCGGGGCCGGGGGCTTTCTGTAATTTAAGCGCATCTATCGCTTTTTGCACTTCTTCTATTGAAATAGGTTTACTGAGTTCCTCGTTAGAAGTGGGAGGGACCTGCAGGAAATCCAGGGTCTCCAAGTAACCTGTCTAGTCCTGAGGCAACAGGCGTTCTGCAGTGTACAGGGTGCGATAAAAGTTCCCAAATGGGATCGCTTTCCCCTCTTCACAAAAATGGTAGATGCCAGCATCATCCACTATGTGTTTCACATATTCTTTTTCTTGTTTTGCCCTAAGCTGACGTGCCAGCATTGTACCTATTTTGTATAACCAATCATAACCCCGGGCCTGCAGGCGTAAGATGGTCTTTTCCGCCCTGTTGGTGTATGGTCTGAAGCTTCCCCTTTAGGGCTGTTACCCTCTTCAGGGCCTGCACTGAAGGGCTATCTTTATGCGTTTGTTCGGCTTTCCGCAGTTCCCCGTCCAGTAGGAGTCTCACTTCCTTCTGCTGATTTTTAAGCATGGTGGCCATGGCGGTGCACTTGCCTCTTATGACTGCCTTGAAGGCGTCCCAATTGGTCGCATGGGATGTAGCTGTGGGGTCGTTCATGTCAAAATATTCTTTAATCGATTTCCTCAGATCCTCCCTAAGAAGTCTGTCTCTGCTAAGGAAGTTAGGGAAGTACCATCTAACATGTTTCGCCAGAGCTGTAGCCAGAAGTATATGTTTGGGGGGGCATGGCCCCATATAATGACAAGAGGTGGTTCAGGGAGGTAAAGTAATAGTTTTCTATCTACAGAATTTGTTTGAAATAATATTTAAATTTTGATGATAGTTTAAAATAGGCAATATATATTGTTGCATATTTTTGGGTATGGTATGATTGTCAAGTGTTGTGGAGGGAACAGGAGACAAATAGTTAATTTTAAAACACGCTAGTCAAAATTAGTTAAAGTAAAGATATTTCAGCGGGTTTAGGCTATTACGAATGATTTCTTGAAACATTTGTACCCAGTGTTGCAACTTGAACATATTATGCAAATTGCCTAACACAAAACTGAAAAAGAGTTAAAGCCAGCTGTGCAGGAGGATCGGGGGTTCCTCCCAAGGGCACATCTGGTCAAAGGCAACAGTGCCTGTAGTTGAATTTTAAAGTGAATACAATAAAACAAATGAGCTCAAGAAACATAGAGGTGTCAGCTCACCCCTGTGGGACCCAGAACATATGCTTGTCATATGCTTGTCATAGGCTTGTCATAGGCTTGTCATATGCTTGTCATATGCTTGTCATAGGCTTGTCATATGCTTGTCATAGGCTTGTCATAGGCTCGTCATAGGCTTGTCATATGCTTGTCATAGGCTTGTCATATGCTTGTTATAGGCTTGTCATAGGCTTGTCATAGGCTCGTCATAGGCTCGTCATATGCTTGTCATAGGCTTGTCATATGCTTGTTATAGGCTTGTCATAGGCTCGTCATAGGCTTGTCATAGGCTTGTCATAGGCTTGTCATATGCTTGTCATAGGCTCGTCATATGCTTGTCATAGGCTTGTTATAGGCTTGTCATAGGCTTGTCATAGGCTCGTCATATGCTTGTCATAGGCTTGTCATAGGCTTGTCATTGGCTTGTCATAGGCTTGTCATATGCTTGTCATAGGCTTGTCATATGCTTGTCATAGGCTTGTCATATGCTTGTCATATGCTTGTCATAGGCTTGTCATATGCTTGTCATAGGCTTGTCATATGCTTGTCATAGGCTTGTCATATGCTTGTCATGTGCTTGTCATAGGCTTGTCATATGCTTGTCATAGGCTTGTCATATGCTTGTCATATGCTTGTCATAGGCTTGTCATATGCTTGTCATAGGCTTGTCATATGCTTGTCATGTGCTTGTCATAGGCTTGTCATAGGCTTGTCATAGGCTTGTCATATGCTTGTCATAGGCTTGTCATATGCTTGTCATGTGCTTGTCATATGCTTGTCATAGGCTTGTCATATGCTTGTCATAGGCTTGTCATATGCTTGTCATAGGCTTGTCATAGGCTTGTCATATGCTTGTCATAGGCTTGTCATAGGCTTGTCATAGGCTTGTCATATGCTTGTCATATGCTTGTACCCACTTGGTGCCGGACAATAAAGCTGCACAAATCTGACCCCGACCAATGATTTCCCGTTCTGGCTCAGCTATACAAATCTTTGCCAATATGTTCAAATGACCAAAATTATAAGCCTGTTCCCTACAAAAATGAAACTTTGAGTGTACATACACACACACACAAGCCTGTACTTAAATACACACTCTTTGTAGACTGATTATTTCTATGCGTTCAGAGCATTATGCCCCTAATTTCGGCTCACCTATGCCTTGAGGTTTTGAAGGACAACGACAAACTGTACTGCCTCCCAAACACCCACCATATGTGCGCAGGATATAGCAAACATCAAGGCAGGATGGCATGAAGATTCAACAGAGCGAGGCAGTCTTTGGAGAGCAGTGAAAATAGCAATTGTGTAAACCCAGAATGTCGGAGCAGTGGTGACTGGTGATGTTTTGTAGTGCTTGGCCATATACGCCTGCCCCAAACTGCACGGAGCAGTGGTGGCTGGTGGTGTTTTGTAGTGCTTGGCCATATACGCCTACCCCAAACTGCACGGAGCAGTGGTGACTGGTGGTGTTTTGTAGTGCTTGGCCATATACGCCTGCCCCAAACTGCACGGAGCAGTGGTGACTGGTGGTGTTTTGTAGTGCTTGGCCATATACGCCTGCCCCAAACTGCACGGAGCAGTGGTGGCTGGTGGTGTTTTGTAGCGCTGGGCCATATACGCCTAGCCCAAACTGCACGGAGCAGTGGTGACTGGTGATGTTTTGTAGTGCTTGGCCATATACGCCTACCCCAAACTGCACAGAGCGGTGGTGGCTGGTGGTGTTTTGTAGTGCTTGGCCATATACGCCTGCCCCAAACTGCACGGAGCAGTGGTGGCTGGTGGTGTTTTGTAGTGCTTGGGCATATACGCCTGCCCCAAACTGCACGGAGCAATCAAGCACAGGTTGTAAACCTCACTTCCTCCATACTCTTTGGAGGGCGGAGTGGTTATACCAGATAATCTTTTTAAATAGTGGGAAAATAATAGTGCCAGGAATCTCACAATCTTATGTATGCACAGCAAAGCCACGTATTTTGCACAGTGTTATTCCTTAGGTCCCAGGGCTCTTACAAGTTTGAAGAAAGCAACAGAGATCGACTGTCACCAGCTCCTGCTCCTAAAGAAAGGGAAACTGTTTCTTTCAGAAAGTGACTTCAGAACTGCTGTTCAAGCACTTGCACTGTTGCATCTCAATGATGGAAACTCCCTGTTTCATCGCCTATCAGACTCTACACTGGCACTCCTTAAGGCATCCTACATGCCACAGCCTGTCTCATCCAAGGCCTGAAGAAATAGGATCACACCACCCCCATCCTGAGGGCCCTTAATCGCCTATCAGACTCCACACTGGCACTCCTTAAGGCATCCTACATGCCACAGCCTGTCTCATCCAGAGCCTGAAGAAATAAGATCACACCACCCCCATCCTGAGGGCCCTTCATTGCCTATCAGACTCCACACTGGCACTCCTTAAGGCATCCTACATGCCACAGCCTGTCTCATCCAAGGCCTGAAGAAATAGGATCACACCACCCCCATCCTGAGGGCCCTTAATCGCCTATCAGACTCCACACTGGCACTCCTTAAGGCATCCTACATGCCACAGCCTGTCTCATCCAGAGCCTGAAGAAATAAGATCACACCACCCCCATCCTGAGGGCCCTTCATTGCCTATCAGACTCCACACTGGCACTCCTTAAGGCATCCTACATGCCACAGCCTGTCTCATCCAGAGCCTGAAGAAATAAGATCACATCACCCCCATCCTGAGGGCCTTCATTGCCTCCTCTTGAAGCTGGCCTCATCTCCAAAACAGCAGCATCATGTCCAAGGTCATCCAGACCAACGCTCCACCTATCAGCTCACCAGTTCACAACCTCTGATGGGTGTGTTGAGACCCAGCCATGACATCATCAGAATTCAGACTAGGAAGTGTAGAAAAGTCAAAACAAGGCAGCAGCCTTTCCTCTCTCTGCACCCAGGATCTGGAGTGGCATCCATGCATCCCTCAAGACATCACCAACTCTGATCCAATTTAGGAAAGAGTTGAAGACTCGCCTAGAACACTGCATCACATTGCATCACCCATCCACAACCCGCTACCTCTACTATCATTAGCTGACTTTATGCCAGCGCTCTTCCAAAACTGTCTCGGTTTGTGCTATAGAAGTACAATGTACAAACATACGTACATACAGTTTACACCAATCATTCAGCCTACGTTCTCAGATTACAGGAGTGATTGTCATTTAAATATCAGCTTTAAATTCATTGCCAAAAATGTAAAAGGTTTGTCCCAAGTCCTCAGTTTTACAGTTTCTAAGGAATACCCGCTCTTTTGTTATTGAATTCAGGCTTTTCATTGTATTAGAATATACTCGATCCCCTGGAACAAAAGCTTCTCAGTGTTATGAAATGTTTCACTTTTAGCAAATATATGTTTGGGGTCTCAATTTTGGTTTGTCATTTTTATCAAGTACTCACATGTACTAGTGCCGCACATGGATAAATTATAAATTTCATGTCACTAATCATCTTGTCAGGACATGGACTCACTTAATATGTCAAGAATCAATTATATCGTGCCAGAGCTAAAATTACACCAGGGGTAGTCACATCACACAGTCAGCCTTACACATGCTCATGCACACTCATACACACCACAATCCTCACACACACACCCATGTCCCCACACATACACTCCCACAAACAAACACACACACACACCGACGTACACAGATAATTGAAGACATATATATATGGAAAATATTTTACAGTTCTCTGAGAAATATAGTTTTCAACATCATAATGACAGGCCCCAAAGCACAGCAGAGCTTTAACATTGTCAGGACTACTACGGTTAGGAGGCAAGGTTATCGAAATTATGCAACAGTTTATCTAAATTGTGCTACATAAAATCCAATTTTTGTGGCATATTCTCCGACAGCATTTTCATTCAGTTGGGCTAGGATTTTTTATTTTAATCTATCTGTAAATTAGGCACATTATAGGGTAAATTATATAGCAAGTGCTGTAATTCCATATTTATGTGGTAAACTCTGCAGTCACAGAAGTGCTTAAAGCTACTGACATTCACCGTTGTCAGTTTCCTTATCAACAGTTTATTCATGAAAGGTAAACAGAACATAAGGATTCTTATTCCAATCAGGAGTCCCTTGTCGGTCCATTTTGAATAGAAAAGCTATGTCAAGCCAAATCCAACAAACTAAACATGTAATAGTGAAAACAAAGGGAACTTAAAAAGGGTCTGATGCAGCCATTTTGAGAGTCTAGCAACATTCACAAACCGCTCGGCCATTGGCCTTGGGGTTTATGATGGAACCAGAACACCTTGATGGCAATACTGGACCAAACAAAGTTACTTTTTATGTATATTCTCCCTCTGTCTCCCTCTTTAACTCCCTCTCTCTCTCTCTGTAGGAATTCTTTATTATCATTTTAATTTTGGGGAAAATGTTGAAAATAGTAACTGAAATACTGAACTGTACCTGTCTGCTTGTCTTCTGAGCAAAGAAGAGAACAATTATAAAGTTTGAATGTGGAATTTGCTATTCTGTATGTAGAGTTGACCGAAAGGATTGTCGAAGTTGTTCTCTTCACGGTTCAGCTAACAATGGGCACTGACTGCAATTATAATGCTTAGATTTTGTCAATGAACAGACTGTTGAATGGTCAGAGCCAATAGAATGATGCTGTTCTCTGCAGCCGATACTGCATGATAATGGATTAAACACTTTTGCCACATATGTTTGTAGCTCAAATGATTCAAAATAAAACTAAAACATGTGCACCACAATGCTGCATTATCTGCTTTTTTTCTTGCGCTTCATAATTTAGATAACTTTTACGCATAATTTGGTCATCCCTTGATTTATAATCCAAGTAGCTCTGACGATGGTGAAGCTCTGCAGGGTTGTCGGGGCTGTCATTATGATAATGAAGCCCATATGTCACAGGGAACAGTGAACTATTTCCAGAGTTCATGGTTCCCTGTGAAATCTGGATTTTATGCACTGCATACTGTGCAATAAAACACCCCAACATGTTATATATGTATATATATGTGCTATGGCCCCTGGGCCCAGTGGTTTGAGGGGCTCACTTAGCCCTGAATAATGCTATTTTGCAGCTCAAACAGCAGCTAATGAGCCCATTTTCCTTGCTTGCACTAGTGCACATGATGAGGCTCTGGCTACGCCACTGTCACTAATGGGCCCATTTTCCTTGCTTGTACTAGTGCGCATGATGAGCCTCTGCCTACGCCACTGTTACTAATGGGCCCATTTTCCTTGCTCGTACTAGTGCGCATGATGAGGCTCTGGCCACGCCACTGTTACTAATCGGTCCATTTTCCTTGCTTGTACTAGTGCGCATGATGAGCCTCTGCCTACGCCACTGTTACTAATGGGCCCATTTTCCTTGCTTGCACTAGTGCGCATGATGAGGCTCTGGCCACGCCACTGTCACTAATGGGCCCATTTTCCTTGCTTGTACTAGTGCGCATGATGAGCCTCTGCCTACGCCACTGTTACTAATGGGCCCATTTTCCTTGCTCGTACTAGTGCGCATGATGAGGCTCTGGCCACGCCACTGTTACTAATGGGTCCATTTTCCTTGCTTGTACTAGTGCGCATGATGAGCCTCTGCCTACGCCACTGTTACTAATGGGCCCATTTTCCTTGCTCGTAGTAGTGCGCATGATGAGGCTCTGGCCACGCCACTGTTACTAATGGGTCCATTTTCCTTGCTTGTACTAGTGCGCATGATGAGCCTCTGCCTACGCCACTGTTACTAATGGGCCCATTTTCCTTGCTTGTACTAGTGCGAATGTTGAGGCTCTGGCCACGCCACTGTTACTGATGGGCACATTTTCCTTGCTTGTACTAGTGCGCATGATGAGCCGCTGGCCACGCCACTGTTACTGATGGGCCCTTTTTCCTTGCTTGTACTAGTGCGCATGATGAGGCACTGGCCACGCCACTGTTACTGATGGGCCCATTTTCCTTGCTTGTACTAGTGCGCATGATGAGGCCCTGGCCACGCCACTTTTACTGATGGGCCCATTTTCCTTGCTTGTATTAGTGCGCATGAGGCCCTGGCCACGCCACTGTTACTGATGGGCCCATTTTCCTTGCTTGTACTAGTGCGCATGATGAGGCTCTGGCCACGCCACTGTTACTGATGGGCCCATTTTCCTTGCTTGTACTAGTGTGCATGATGAGGCCCTGGCCACGCCACTGTTACTGATGGGCCCATTTTCCTTGCTTGTACTAGTGCGCATGATGAGGCCCTGGCCATGCCACTGTTACTAATGGGCCCATTTTCCTTGCTTGTACTAGTGCGCATGATGAGGCTCTGGCTACGCCACTGTTACTAATGGGCCCATTTTCCTTGCTTGTACTAGTGCGCATGACGAGGCTCTGGCTACGCCACTGTTACTAATGGGCCCATTTTCCTTGCTTGTACTAGTGCGCATGTTGAGGCTCTGCCTACGCCACTGTTACTAATGGGCCCATTTTCCTTGCTTGTACTAGTGCGCATGGTGAGGCCCTGGCCAAGACACTGTTACTAATGGGCCCATTTTCCTTGCTTGTACTAGTGCGCATGATGAGGCTCTGGCTGCGCCACTGTTACTGTTTTAAGGTCCTTCTCTGGTTACCTCTTGTTTCTCACTGGGTTTCTGTTTCTCCCGCGTGGGAGGGCCTATGCCATTAACAACGTGATTGACAGGGCCAAGTCCTATAAAAACACCTAACCCACATGTTTCTACCTATACGCTGAATGGTTGTGTGACACGCCCTACACAGGTAATCACACTGCAGACGTGACGCAGGGCCTGTGATTGGCTTTTGCTTGCTGATACTCAGTGGTCTGCTAGAGAGCTGCAAGCTCTGTTTTAAGGCTCCTGATCTCTAACAGAGTGCAGGTGCATCCGCGATCGAGACAGCACAGATTGTGCATGAGTGATGGTCTGAGCATAGACTGTCACCCATTCATAGATGCAGAATGTTTTATTCCTGTCAGTCTGAAGGCCTAGTGCTGTGGCAGTTCTACACATCTTTAGACCATTTGAGATCATTAGTGTAAAATGGGAAACATTCTAATGATGCACTGGAAGAACCGTCATGAAGCTGAAACTTGTGTCTGGTGAATCTCGACAAGGACAGTGTGGAAATGTCTGTTTTGTAAAGTGCGCAATCACTCTCATAGCGGTCTCTTGATGCTGACGGCAATGGCCTCAGTGGTGTTTATTTACCCTATGTGGGATGGATAAAAGGTAGCCCAGGTGAACTGTTGATTATGATGGTATAATCTCACATAATTTCCTGAATTTTGCATTATGCTCATTATATGAAATGCCCAAGGCTACTCTATTACACCATGTTGTATAATTTTGATTTTATTCAGCTAAATATACGATTACAGGAGCACCGGAACAATGAGAACAAATAGAACTCAAGCAGCTGTTCTTTGTGTTTTTGACTTTTTAAGTGTGAAATACACTCTTGCATTCAAAATGGACGCAGGAACGCATTTCATGCTAAAAAAACAGCAAAAAATCTAGATCAGCATTTTGCATAATTTCCCCAAAGTAAATTAGGCAAATTTCACGCAGGCCTATTAAAAGGTTGAATTGAGGACCCACTGGAATTTGACCACACCGCTAGACAGAGGCATCTAAAGTGGAAACATTACGGCACTGAACTACCACACTACTACCCACTCCAAGATAATAACTTATCATTCTATAGGGCCTAATATCACAATTAGGAAGTTTAGGAAGAATGCGAACAAGAAGCGTTACTATTATGAACCCAGAAAACTGAAAGGTTGGAATGGCCTTCTTAGGGAGTCAACACTACGACCAGAGATCACAAAGCACTTGAGATGGTCGAGAAATACGGCTTTACAGAAAGGACAATAAAAACAGAGAAATCTTGCCTAAGACTCTCTGCTCTTCTCCTCTTCATTTTCTTTCCATTGATCTCATTCATTCTTTTAGCTTCTTCCTTTTATTATCTGCAACTTCTCCCTACAACTTCTCAAGTTCTTTGCCTTTGTTTTTCCTTTTTCACATCACTTACCATTGTTCACTGTCCCTTCCCACTAATTTATAAAAGTTTCACTTTAATCCATTTCAGCAGGTGTCTTGGGAACCAGCCCTGCTTAACTGCGCTTGAATAACTGCTTTACAGAATAAGAATCCTTCTTCATAGAAGAAAGGACGCAAGATCCCTTACAAAGCTAGGGGGGGGCTAAAGTGAATAGAAGAACTGGAGAGGGGTAAAAGAGAGCAAAAAGCAAACAAAACTCATAAACCCAGGCTGGTGACCCTTCAGTCTCAGAAAGGTGTACATGTTCTAATTCCTTATAGATTTACAGGGAATACAAGAGATGGGAGTGCCTAAGCTCAGGGTGCTTTTGAGGCATCACTAAAAATGGGTGAATTATTGGCACTGACTGGCGTATTCTCCCTCTAGCAGTGTTTGAAGTGCATTGGTTAAAAGCAGTTTGATCTTAAAGGATGTTGTTAAGTATTCTAATTACTGGTCTACATTGCCACACCAGCAATGTGCAGAAGGCAGTTCGGATGCCCTATTGATGCCCTATAATCAGTCCTGCCAAGTTTCCAGGGTACATGCCTGATGTGCTGCTCCAGTCCATTTTTTGTCTTTGAATTCTGAGACTTATAGTTGTGTTTATTCCATTATAAAACAGTCCTACAAGTTCCAGAATTCAAAGACAAAACCTGTACTGGAGCAGCACATCACACATGGACCTGGGAAACCTGCCAGCTGTGCATATTAATGGCAGACGATGCAGTATACACATACAAGAAAGTGTATGAGTGCCATACTAATGGTTGGTGATCATATACACAAATATCTTGCACCATTACAGATTGGCTGTTCAGACTTACCATGGGGAGGGCCCTCTCTTCTCTTTTACGAAACACCAGCGCTCAATAGTTTTCTAGTTTCTTGCATGAGTACCTTGATAGTTTCAAAACAGTGAACTGTTTGCTCCATACAACCTACAAGCAGTCTCCTGGGACAGGTTAAATGACATTCAGGACAAGGAGAGCAGTATATCTGAGCATGTACTAAGCTTTTGACCAACATCAAGGGAGTAGCCCGAAAATTTAACTCCCCATTTTGAACTAAAGCACTTATGGCACCAAGAAAGTGAAGCAAGTCATCGAGACCCTCCCCAGAAGGGATTGCTTGTCTCTTCCATCCCAGCATCTCTCCATTCATCTTTTTATCTTTCCAACCGCTGATAATCACCATTTCACCTTTACATTCTGTCATCCATTCAACCTTTCAACCAACATTCAGTCTGTCACCATTCCGTCCATCCATCTACTCATCTATATCCAAACCTCTGCATCTATTTTCAAACCTATCCATATAACATATCTATCCTTTCAGTCATCCATGCTTTCACTTATCCATCCCCTTTACTCAATTCATCCATCCTTTCACTCATCCATCCACCGCTGCGTTCATTCATCTATCCTTTCACTCAATCATCCATCCTCTCTTTCGCTCATCATCAATCTTTTTACTCAATCCATCCATCCTCCCTTTCACTTATCCATCCTTTCACTAAGCCATTCACCCACCCTTCGACGCACAATCCACTCATCTATCCATTCATTTCCCCTTTCACTCATCCATCCATGATTTCACTCATTCTTCCATTCTTTCATTCATTCATCCATCCTCCCTTTCACTCATCCATCCTTTCGTTCACTCATCCAGTCTTACATCCATCCTTTCATTCATCCATCCTTTCACTCAGCCTTCCATCTACTCATCCATCCATCTATTTACCCTTTTACTCATAGAGCCATCCTTTCACTCACTCATCCATCTTTTCTCTCATCCATCCAACCATCCTTTCACTCATCCATCCATTCACACTTTCACTCATCTATCCTTCCTCCCTTTCACTTATGCATTCTTACATTCATCCTTTCACTCTTTCATGCATGCACCTGTCCACGCATCCTTTCACTCACCCATCCATCATTTCACTCACTCACCCATCCTTCCATTTACCCTTTCACTCATCCACTCCTTCACTCGTCCATCCATCCCTCCTTTCATTTAGTTAGCCATCTATCCTCACTTTCACTCATCACTTGTCTGTCCTTCCATCCATCCTTTCACTCATCCATACATCCATCCTTTCACTCATCCACCCATCTGCTCAACCCGTCCCTCTATCAGCCTTTCACTCCATCCATCCATCAATCAATTTGCCCTTTCACTCATCAGCCATCTTTTCACTCACTCATCCATCTTTTCTCTCATCATCCATCCATCCACTCTTTCACACATCCATTCATTCATGCATACTCCCTGCATTTCACTCATCCACCGTTACATCCATCCTTTCACTGATTCAGCCATGCAGCTATCCATCCACCTTCACTCACCCACCCTTCCTTTATTTCACTCGCATATCCATCCATTCAGCCATCCATCCAACCTTTCACTCAATCACCTTCCCACCCTTGTTGCAGACAGATAAGGCCAATCAAAAACCCCACCTGCTGCAGCTGGTAAAGGGGGGGTGCTACCAACTATTCACTCCCCTTTAAGTCTTCGGCGTGATAGTAAAAGAATGCCGTTCTTTGTGAGACACACAAAAGACTTTATGAATGAGCTGCCTTGCAATAATAGTGCCTACTAGAAAACAGCCATATTGAGCAAAAGGAGTAGTGAGTTTTTTTTAGGTTGGGGGGTTGAAATAGACAACACTTAAGAAACTCAAACAGTCCATAGGTAGTAGGAAAGAAAAACAGGTCAGGTCATGGTTGCTGTTTACCTCACAATGGCTGCATCATTTACTGTCTGGCCACTTTCTGTGCAAGGCCAGTCACAAGGAGCAGCCCCCGTCATGTGCTGGTGGTGGTGGTAGTCTGATAATCAATGATACAAACGCAGAGCAAGATCAGAATGCTGCTGTACTGTGCACTGCTATGCTCACACATGCAGTGCAAAACAGGCTTCTAAATGTATGCTGGGTAGAGGCCTAGCATTGGCATCACTCACCTTGCATCCGTGTCCTTGCAGACACTAGTTATATGCTGTGCAGACAGGCTATGAGACCCAGGAGCAGTGTATCCATTCTGCTTGTCACCCTGCTGCAGTGCCCTGATTCACAGAGGTGAGACATCAGCTATCGATCTGGGCTTACCTCGGCCTCTCTCTCAGCCAGAGTGTCTTACGTTGGATAGTCTGAGCTCCTTTCAGTTTCAGTTTCAGTATAAGTAAGCAGTCAGGACAGAGGCCACAGTTCTTGTACACTGTCAAACTTAACGTTTTATAACAACAGAAACTCTGTTTCTGGCCTTTCAATTGGGGGGCCCAGGAAAAAGGAAGGCCTGGCCGGGCCCCGTTGCCCCCCCAGTGGCTACGGCCCTGCCACCACCACCAATACCACCACAACCAATACAAATACCACCACCACCAATACCACCACCAATACCACCACCACCACTAATACCACCAATGCCACCACCACCACCACTAATACCACCAATACCACCACCACCAATACCACCGCCACCAATAACACCAATACCACCACCACCAATACCACCACCAATACCACCACAACCAATACCACCACCAATACCACCACCAATACCACCAATACCACCACCAATACTAATACTACCACCACCAATACCAATACCACCTCCACCATCAATATCACCACCACCACTAATACCACCACAACCAATACTACCACCAATACCACCACCACCACCAATACCACCACCACCACTAATACCACCAATACCAGCACCACCAATACCACCACCACCACCAATACCACCACCACCAATACCACCACCACCAATACCACCAACACCACCAATAATACCACCAATACCACCACCACCAATACCACCAATCCCACCACAACAATTACTACCAACACCACTACCAATACCACCAACACCAATACCAATACCACCAACACCAATACCATCAATACCACCACCACCAATACTACCACCACAAATACCAATACCACCACCACTAATACCAATACCACCACTACCAATACCACCACCACCACCAATACCACCACCAAAATCACCACCACCAATACCACCACCACCAATACCACCAATACCACAATCAATACCACCAATACCACCATCAATAACACCAGCACCACCACCACCAATACCACCACCACCAATACTACCACCAATACCACCACCAACAATACCACCACCAACAATACCACCAATACCACCACCAGAACCACCACCAATACCACCACCAATACCACCACCAACAATACCACCACCACCACCACCATCAATACCACCACCACCAATACCACCACCAATACCACCACCATCAGTACCACCACCACCATCACTAATACCACCACCAATACCACCACCACCAATACCACCACTACCAACACCAATACCACAATCACTAATACCAATACCACCACCACCAATACCACCACCACCAATACCACCATTACCACCACCAATACCACCAAGACCACCACCAATATCACCACCACTAATACCACCACCACCACCAATACCACCACTACCAATACCATCACCACCATCAATACCACCACCACCAATACCACCACCACCAATACCACCACCACCACCACCAATACCACCACCACCACCAATACGCCACCTCCACCAATAACACCAATAACACCTTGTTGGAAATGGCCCTTTTTGCAGGGTCACCCCCAAACTTTTTGCCTGCCTCCTGTATTTTTGCTGACCTGTTTTTGGTGGTTTTATGACTCTGGGCACTTTACCACTGCTATTCAGTGCTAAAGTGCATATGCTCTCCCTTTGTAAATATGTCTATGTGAATTGGTATATCCCTGATTGGCTTATTTGGTTTATCTGTTAGTCCCTAGTAGTGTGGCCTGTGTGTGCCCAGGGCTGGTAAACCAAATGCTGCTGGTGGGCCTGCAGCACTGATGTGTGCCACCCACAGAAGCAGCTTGTAAAGTGAGTCTCAGACCTGCCACTGCAGTGTCTGTGTGCAGTCCAGAACTGCCATCTTGGCTGTGAAGTGCACTCACTTCCCAGCCCCTGAACCTTCCCTTGGCATCCTGTAAGTCACCCCTATGGTAGGGTGCCTTGTATGTGTAAGGCAGGACATGCCTTGGTGTGTGTAGCATGTCCTGGTAGTGAATTATGCCCCATTTCGTTTTTCACTACTGTAAGGCTACCTGTTCCTCATAGGCTAGAATGGGCAGTTTGACTATTACATTCTATAGTCCTAACTGACCCCAGGAACATGGTAGAAAAACGAATTTAGTATGCCTGAGCTCAGAATATTAAAATACATCTTTTAGTGAAGTTTATTTTTATATTCTGTGTTTGAAAATACCACTTTTAGAAAGTAGGTATTTTCTTGCCTAAGCCTTCCAGTGTGCTCTGCCGTTATGTGTATTGGCTGTCTGGTTTTAGAGGGGCAGGACAGGCTGAGTCAGACCTGGGTTGAATAGAGAGATCTGCATTTAGAGTGTGGGGAGGGGTGGCTCCTTGACCTGAATAGGGCTGTGCCTGGCAAGGTGAATGCTGGCTCCACCTCCCACTGTTTGTCTGCTAGCAGACCCCCTCTTTCTGAAAGGAAGGATGCAGCCTGGTAAACAAAGTGCTCCAGGCCTGAGCAGAACTGGTTCTGGCTAGGTTCAGTGACTGGTAGCTTCAAACATCAAAGGCTTTTGGGGTATAAATATCTGTGCTCAAGCCCCTGTATTTTGTATTGCTTTTGGATCTGGAGAGGAAACTCTGTCCGTGCCACTGGAGGAATCTGCAGGAAGTGACTGTCCCTGTGCTGTGTGTTGTTTCTTGCACTGGCCTGCAGCAGTGACCACTGGACCTTGATGGAGAGGAAAAGGAACTCTTGAGAGAACTTTTATTTGTGTTGCAGCAATTACCCAAGGGCTAGGAAAAGAGCTAGCCTCCTGCTGGAGTCTCAGGCAAATCAGACTCCACCACCAACCTCCTGCTTCCTCCCTGCGAGGACTGCTATCTGCTGAGGAGGCTCCTGTGAGTTCCAGGGCCTCTAGTTTGCATCAGAGAAAAGAGGGTAAGAAATCGACGCTAACGCATCTTTGCGGGCCGCTGCAGTCGAGAGCGCTGGGAAAATCATCGCACTACTGCCGCCGAGGGCCCGCAACACGAAACCATCGCTGACGCCCCTTTGCGAGCCGCTGCAGCCGAGACGCGCTGGAAAGATCATCGCGCTGCTGTCGCCGCGCACTCGCAACCTTTAAAGAAATCATCGCTTTGAGACATCGCAGTGCGGACGCCGTGCGTCCGCCACTTTGATCGCATCGCACCGAATTTCGTCGCTCCCTCGCGGAGCGTCTTGTCTTCGCATCGCAACACGATCGCACAGCGCAACAGGATCACCGCATCGACTTCTCCCACGCGGCAAGAAAGTCATCGCATCGGCGGTCCAGTGTGCAGAAGTTGGTCGCATCGTCTCCGCACGAATCTCGCAGATCGGCGCATCATCCTCCCTTGCGGCAAGGATTTCAACGCATCGCCGGCCTCGCGTGCCGAGAATCATCGCTACAGCTTATTTGCGACACTTTGTTGGTTTTGCTACTAAACCCAGGTACTTTGTGAAAGAAAGGGTCGCAGAGACCACTGCTTTGAACTTGAACCTTATTTTTGCAACCTTTGAACTATTTTTGACAGCCCTTCAACAGCTATCCTATTTTTGACAGTATTGTGGCTTTTACAGTTATTGGTCTTGTGATAAATCTGCCTTTATATAAAGATACTTATTTTTAAAATAACTACTTGTGTGGTGTCCCTTTGTAGTGTTCCTCACTGTGTTACTGTGTATGATCATAAATGCTTAACACACTGCCTCTGAGATAAGCCTACCTGCTCGTGCTACGTTACCACAGGGTTGAGCAGGGGTATTAAAGAGGGTAGCCCTCTCACTCTGACTTAGGAAGAAGGGTCCCTACTTGGACAGTGGCCAGCCATTGCCAACTAGAGACCCCCATTTCTAACATTGGTGGTCAGCGGTGAGGATCTGGACGTGCATTTATGATCGTATACAGTAATTATAGTGTACACTACTAGTGAGTGCAGACCATAACGTACCGCATACATTTTTGAGAGTTTTGATTCTATTTTTGATTGATATTGCCCGTGATTGTTACAATGGGCAAGCCTATTTTCTATTGATATTGCCGGTGATAGTACCCGCATACATTTTTTGAGAATTGTTGGATCCTATATTGTGATTGATATTGCCGGTGATTTTTTACCCGCATACATTTTCTTGAGAAGTTTTCTTCTATCTTTTATTGATATTGCCCGTGATTGTTACAATGGTCAAGCCTATGTTTTATTGATATTGCCGGTGATAGTACCCGCATACATTTTTGAGAATTGTTGGATCCTATATTGTGATTGATATTGGCCGTGATTGTTACAACGGGCAAGCCTATTTTTTTTATTATTGATATTGCCAGTTATTGCTACAATGGGTCTTGCTGAAATGAGACCTACCTTTTATATAGATGATCTGTTGACCTACAGTCTAGAGGAGCTAAGGATGTTCTGTGAGGAGAGGGGCTTAGCAGTGAGTAGGAAGGAGACTCAGCTATCCCTGCAGACATCCCTGAGACTTTGGCAACAAGACAGATGGAGATTCTTGGAGTCCCAGTACACCTACCAAGAGGGCAGTTGGTCTGAGGGTGGCTCTGGAGAGTCTGAAGGGGAGGAAAAGACTGGTCTGGAACATCTCATATGGGGGGAGTCCCTCACTGAGTATAGTGCCTATGGTAGTGCCCAATTCCCCTCGTGGTCCCCAGAGGAGTTAGTGGACAGGCGGGAGGGTCCCATAGGTGGGGAGTCCCTTGCGGAGTCTAGTGCACCGGGTAGTGCCCAATCCCCTTCATGGTCCCCAGAGGAGTTGGACAGACAGAGGGAGAGGGAGAACCAGCTGAAATTAGAGAGGCTCCAAATAGAGATTGCCCAGCTGGAGGCGCACCTAGCGCAGATAGCAGAAGAGGAGAAGTTAGCTCAGGAGGGTAGATTATCCCCTGAGCACAGTTTTTATTGTCTGGATTCACCAGTGAGGGTGGGGTCCAGTGGTGGCAGCAAAATTGAAGTATATAGTGATGACAGTGTAGTACACCCACCCAGAGATGCGGTACCTGACTTGAAGGAGGGAGTTGATCTACACCAGGGGGTTCAAGGATATGAGGTAGCTCCATTCGTGTGCAGTGTCCCTGAGGTGGATTGGGGAACTAGCGCAGGGGCCCATAGTCCTAGTGAAAGGAGGGACACTCTACCGACTCTGGATGAGAGGTGCAAGGAGAGGGGTTCCCCCGTGGTTGAAGTCCTGGTGTGTGAGTGTGAGGACCGCCCAGAAGAGTGTGGGTTGAGTGATAGAGACAGTCAGTTAATGTCTCGCCCATTTCAGGAGAGTGGTGTGGGGTACGTGTGTGAGACACTGGATTGTGAGGTAAAGGTTAACACCTGCGTGGAACTGTGTAATCCAATTGTGGGAGAGCATATTGTGAGTTCCTATTTTCCAGAGCTAAACCAACAGGTGTTAGAGTGCGAGTTCTCTGATCCTAGGGAACTTGCGCAGGAGGCAGACCTCTGGGTGAGTACCAGAGGCTCTGTAGAGGTATTGGGGAATGACCCTAGGAGGAGTGGGTCAGAGGTCTCCCAACCCAGAGTGGTGGGATAGGTTAGGAGTGTTACAGCTGGGTCCCCTTGTTGTGAGGAGGTTGTAGGGCCTCACATCCTGTCTCGTGGGAGCAGGAGTGAGACTGGGATAGGTCCCGAAGTGCCCCAACCTCAGTCTCCAGGACTGGATGGTTCCCTGAGGGAACACCAGGTAGGGAGCCTAGTCTGTCCGGATGGACCGTCCGTTGTGGGGGGTCTCCCCGTGTTAGGTGAGCTGGGAGTGCCTGTAATCAGACCTCCAGCAGTTCTAGTGTCTGGCAGTACCACTCCAGTTGGGAGGGTGCCAGGCCCCAGTAAAGGGGGCGGGGAGAGGGCAGCCTCACCCTTGACCTCCGCCCAGTCTAAGGGTACAGACCCTATGCTGGGATACCAGTTGCAGGATAGAACCCCTGAACTGGTGGGCAAGTTGTGCAGGACACCTGCCACAGGTGCCCTGACAATTCTGGAAAAGGGTACCATTCCAGGTGGGAGGGTACCGAGCCCCAAAGAGAAGGACCAGGTATGGGAGAGCCCACCCCAGTCTCTGGCCCAGCCGCTGGGTACAGGCCCAGGGCTGGTGGGTCAGTGTCAGGGTGCGTTGCCTGACCTGACAGGAGGGAGAGTGGACAAAAGGAGCCAGACACCTGGGGTTACTGCCCCTCACTCTCTGATGCCACAAAAGTTTGAGAGCCCTGAGAGGTATAGGGCTTGGATTTCATCACTGACTACTGTCAGTGGCTACTGGGGCTTGTTGTTTATCTGGTGGGACACACCTGGGGGCCAGTTAAGGTTAGGTGCTGCACAGGTGGTGTCCACAGGAGAGGGGAAGAATTCCCCAATGATTATCTTAGTAGGCCCTGAGAGTGTGGACAGAGGAATCCACCAGGGTTCAGATTGGAGTAGAGCTGACATATGCCCCTGCAGTGTGGGCCAGTTCCGTGTTCTATCGCCCGAAGCAGGGAAGCCCATCAAGGTAGTGATTGGTCTACCCTGCGTTTTGGCTGGAAGGGGGTTGTGTTGGAAATGGCCCTTTTTGCAGGGTCACCCCCAAACTTTTTGCCTGCCTCCTGTATTTTTGCTGACCTGTTTTTGGTGGTTTTATGACTCTGGGCACTTTACCACTGCTGTTCAGTGCTAAAGTGCATATGCTCTCCCTTTGTAAATATGTCTATGTGAATTGGTATATCCCTGATTGGCTTATTTGGTTTATCTGTTAGTCCCTAGTAGTGTGGCCTGTGTGTGCCCAGGGCTGGTAAACCAAATGCTGCTGGTGGGCCTGCAGCACTGATGTGTGCCACCCACAGAAGCAGCTTGTAAAGTGTGTCTCAGACCTGCCACTGCAGTGTCTGTGTGCATTCCAGAACTGCCATCTTGGCTGTGAAGTGCACTCACTTCCCAGCCCCTGAACCTTCCCTTGGCATCCTGTAAGTCACCCCTATGGTAGGGTGCCTTGTATGTGTAAGGCAGGACATGCCTTGGTGTGTGTAGCATGTCCTGGTAGTGAATTATGCCCCATTTCGTTTTTCACTACTGTAAGGCTACCTGTTCCTCATAGGCTAGAATGGGCAGTTTGACTATTACATTCTATAGTCCTAACTGACCCCAGGAACATGGTAGAAAAACGAATTTAGTATGCCTGAGCTCAGAATATTAAAATACATCTTTTAGTGAAGTTTATTTTTATATTCTGTGTTTGAAAATACCACTTTTAGAAAGTAGGTATTTTCTTGCCTAAGCCTTCCAGTGTGCTCTGCCGTTATGTGTATTGGCTGTCTGGTTTTAGAGGGGCAGGACAGGCTGAGTCAGACCTGGGTTGAATAGAGAGATCTGCATTTAGAGTGTGGGGAGGGGTGGCTCCTTGACCTGAATAGGGCTGTGTCTGGCAAGGTGAATGCTGGCTCCACCTCCCACTGTGTGTCTGCTAGCAGACCCCCTCTTTCTGAAAGGAAGGATGCAGCCTGGTAAACAAAGTGCTCCAGGCCTGAGCAGAACTGGTTCTGGCTAGGTTCAGTGACTGGTAGCTTCAAACATCAAAGGCTTTTGGGGTATAAATATCTGTGCTCAAGCCCCTGTATTTTGTATTGCTTTTGGATCTGGAGAGGAAACTCTGTCCGTGCCACTGGAGGAATCTGCAGGAAGTGACTGTCCCTGTGCTGTGTGTTGTTTCTTGCACTGGCCTGCAGCAGTGACCACTGGACCTTGAAGGAGAGGAAAAGGAACTCTTGAGAGAACTTTTATTTGTGTTGCAGCAATTACCCAAGGGCTAGGAAAAGAGCTAGCCTCCTGCTGGAGTCTCAGGCACATCAGACTCCACCACCAACCTCCTGCTTCCTCCCTGCGAGGACTGCTATCTGCTGAGGAGGCTCCTGTGAGTTCCAGGGCCTCTAGTTTGCATCAGAGAAAAGAGGGTAAGAAATCGACGCTAAAGCATCTTTGCGGGCCGCTGCAGTCGAGAGCGCTGAGAAAATCATCGCGCTACTGCCGCCGAAGGCCCGCAACACGAAACCATCGCTGACGCCCCTTTGCGAGCCGCTGCAGCTGAGACGCGCTGGAAAGATCATCGCGCTGCTGTCGCCGCGCACTCGCAACCTTTAAAGAAATCATCGCTTCGAGACATCGCAGTGCGGACGCCGTGCATCCGCCACTTTGATCGCATCGCACCGAATTTCGTCGCTCCCTCGCGGAGCGTCTTGTCTTCGCATCGCAACACGATCGCACAGCGCAACAGGATCACCGCATCGACTTCTCCCACGCGGCAAGAAAGTCATCGCATCGGCGGTCCAGCGTGCAGAAGTTGGTTGCATCGTCTCCGCACGCATCCCGCAGATCGGCGCATCATCCTCCCTTGCGGCAAGGATTTCAACGCATCACCGGCCTCGCGTGCCGAGAATCATCGCTACAGCTTATTTGCGACACTTTGTTGGTTTTGCTACTAAACCCAGGTACTTTGTGAAAGAAAGGGTCGCAGAGACCACTGCTTTGAACTTGAACCTTATTTTTGCAACCTTTGAACTATTTTTGACAGCCCTTCAACAGCTATCCTATTTTTGACAGTATTGTGGCTTTTACAGTTATTGGTCTTGTGATAAATCTGCCTTTATATAAAGATACTTATTTTTATAATAACTACTTGTGTGGTGTCCCTTTGTAGTGTTCCTCACTGTGTTACTGTGTATGATCATAAATGCTTAACACACTGCCTCTGAGATAAGCCTACCTGCTCGTGCTACGTTACCACAGGGTTGAGCAGGGGTATTAAAGAGGGTAGCCCTCTCACTCTGACTTAGGAAGAAGGGTCCCTACTTGGACAGTGGCCAGCCATTGCCAACTAGAGACCCCCATTTCTAACACACCTCCACCAATACCACCACCACCACCAATAACACCTCCACCAATAGCAGCACCACCAATACCACCAATACAACCACCAATACCACCACCAATACCATCACCAATACCACCACCACCACTAATACCACCAATACCACCACCACCAATACCACCACCAAGAGTACCACCAATATCACCACCACCAATACCACCACTACCAATACCATCACCACCACCAATACCACCACCACCACCACCAACCACCACCAATACAGCCACCTCTACCACCAATACCGCCACCTCCACCAATATCACCAACACCACTAATACCACCACCACCACCACCAATACCCCCAATAACAACTCTACCAATACCACCACCACCAATACCACCACCAATACCACCACCAACAACAATACTGCCACCTCCACCAATACCACCAACACCACCAATACCACCACCAATAACACCACCACCACCAATACCACCAATACCACGACCAATGCCACCAATAACACCACCACCAATAACACCACCACCACCAATACCACCACCACCAATACCGCCACCAACACCACCAATACTACCACCACCACCACCAATACCACCAATAACACCACCACCAATACCAACAATAACACCACTACCAATACCACCACCACCAATTCCACTAATACCACCACCAACCATACCACCAATACCACCACCAACAATACCACCAATACCACCACCAGACCCACCACCAATACCACCACCACCAATACCACCATCACCACCACTACCACCACCTATACCACCACCATCAATACCATCACAAATACCACCACCAATACCACCACCACCACCAATACCACCAACACCAATACCATCACCACTAATACCAATACCACCACCACCACCAATACCACCACCACCAATACCACCAATACCACCATTACCACCACCAATACCACCACCAATATCACCACCACCAATACCACCACCACCAATACCACCACCACCAACACGACCACCAATACCACAACCACCACCAATACCACCAATAACACCTCCACCAATACCACCACCACCACCAATAACACCTCCACCAATACCACCACCACCACCAATACCACCACCACCAACAATAGTGTCACCTCCACCAATACCACCAATACCACCACCAATACCACCAATACCACCACCACCACCACTAATAACACCAATACCACTACCGCCAATACCACCACCACCAATACTGCCACCAACACCACCAATACCACCACCAATACCACCAATAACACTTCCACCAATACCACCACCATACCACCAATACCACCACCAACAATACCGCCACCTCCACAAATACCACCAATACCACCACCAGCACCAATAACACTACCACCACCACCACCAATACCACCAATAACACCACCACCAATGCCAACAATAACACTACTACCAATACCACCACCACCAATTCCATCCATACCACTACCAATACCACCACCACCACTAATACCACCACCAATACCACCACCACCAATACCACCACCAATAGCTTCACCACCACACCACCAACACCCATACCACCACCAATACCACCACCACCACCATTACTACCACCACCACTACCAATGCCACCAACACTACCAATACCACTAACACCAATACCACCACCACCAATACCACCAATTCCACCACCACCACCGTTACCACCACCACCAATACCACCACCACCAATACCACCACCACCAATACCACCACCACTAACACCAATACCACCACCACCAATACCACCACCAATACCACCACCACCACCACCAATACCACCACCAATATCACCACCACCAATACCACCACCACCAATACCACCACCACCAATACAACCACTAATAACACCAATACCACCACCACCAACACCACCACAACCAATACCACCACCACCAATACCACCACCAATACCACCATCACCACCAATAACACCACCACCACCAATACCACCACCAACAATAACACCACCACCACCACTACCACCACCTATACCACCACCACCAATACCACCACTACCAATACCACCAATACCACCACCACCACTAATACCACCAATACCAATACCACCACCACTAATACCACCAATACCAATACCACCACCACCAATAACACCACCAATACCACCACCACCTCCAATACCACCACCACCAATACCACCACCACCACTACCAATACCACCAACACCAATACCACCTCCACCAATGCCACCAATTCCACCACCACCACCAATACCACCACCACCAATACCAATACCACCACCACCAATACCAATACCACCACCACCACCAATACCACCACCAATACCACCATCACCACCACCAATACCAACACCACCAATACCACCACCAATAACACAAATACCACCAACACCACCAATACCACCACCAGAACCACCAATACCACAACCAATACCACCACCAATACCACCACCAACAATACCACCACCATCAGCACTACCACCACCTATACCACCACCACCAATACCACCACCACCAATACCACCACTACCAATACCACCACTAGCAATACCACCAATACCACCACCACCAATACCACCACAACCACCACCAATACCACCACCAATATCCCCATCACCAACAATACGACCACCACTAATACCACCATCACCAATACCACCACCACCAATACCATCAATACCACCAACACCAATACCACCACCAATAAAACCACCACCAATACCACCACCACCAATACCACCACCTCCACCAATACCACCAACACCACCAATACCACCACCACCCCCAATGCCAACAATAACACCACCACCAATACCAACAATAACACCACCACCAACACCACCACTACCAATACCACAACCAATACCACCAACACCACAACCAATACCACCAATACCACCACCACCAATTCACCACCACCAATACCCCCAAAAATACCACCACCAATAGCATCACCACCACACCACCAATACCACCAGAAATACCAACATCACCAATGTCACCAATACCACCACCACCTCCAATACCACCACCAATACCACCACCACCAATAGCACCACCACCAATAATACCACCAATACCACCACCACCAATACCACCACCACCATTACCACCACCACCACTACCAATACCACTATTACCAATAGCACCACCACCAATACCACCAATTCCACTACCACCACCAATACCGCCAATACCAATACCACCACCACCAATACCAATACCACCACCACCAATACCACCACCAATACCACCACCAATATCACCACCACCAATACCATCACCACCAATACCACCACCACCACCAATACCACCGTCAGAACCACCACCAATAACACCAATACCACCACCACCACCAATACCACCACCACCAATACCACCAATACCACCACCACCAATACCACCACCAATACTGCCACCAATACCACCACTACCAAAACCACCACCTCCACCACCACAACCACCAATACCACCACCACCCCCAATACCAACACCACCAATACCACCACCACCAATACTACCACCACCACTACCAATACCACCACCACCACCACTACCACCACCACGACCAACCCCACCACCACCACTAATACCACCAATACCACCACACCAAGACCACCACCACCAATACCACCACCACTACCAATACCATCACCACCACCAAAAGCACCACCACCAATACCACCACCACTACCAATACCATCACCATCGCCAATACCACCACCACCAAAACCACCACCAATACCACCAATTCCACCACCACCAATACCACCAACACCACCAAAGCCACCACCAATACCACCACTATGTTATGTTATGTTATGGGGTATTTGTTAAGCGCATGGCTACTCCGAGGAGTGTCCCGGCGCTGTCCTGACCCCAGAACAGTGCAGTTAAAAGACCAGACAGCTAGAGCAGAAAGTCTACTCTATTGTTGGAAAAGCCAGGTCTTTAAGTTTCGCCTAAAGCTCAGGAGATCACAATCTTGCCTAAGAGAGAATGGGAGACTGTTCCATAGTTTTGCAGCTACTACTTGAAAGGAGCGTCCGCCTTTGCGAGATCGGCGAAACTTAGGCACAGTTGTCAATAGCTTGGTAGATGACCGCAGCGTTCTGGACGGTTTGTAGGGCAGAATTTTATTCCTGATGTACGGGGCCCCGATGCCATTTAGGGCCTTAAAAGTCAACACCAGAGATTTGAAATTGACCCTTTGTTTCACTGGCAACCAATGCAGGGATCTGAGATGGAGAGACATGTGTGACCTAGGTCCAACCATAAACACGGCCCTAGCTGCCGCATTTTGAACTACCTGAAGACGATTAAATAAGTAGTCCGGAAGGCCCAGATACAGCACATTAACGTAGTCCAGCCTAGACATAATCAGTGCCTGGACCACTGTTTTCCTATGAGAAATAGGCAGTAGGGGGAGAAAATTCTGCATCATTTTTAAGAGTCCAAAACAGGTGCCCGCAACCGATTGAACCTGGGACTTCATGGTCATGTCAGAATCTAATTTCACTCCCAGGTTTTTCGCGATGGAAACTGGGTTGTCGGGGGGGATAAAGTTTTTGGCCACCATTGACGCCAGTCATCGTCAGGAGTGTGTCCCAAAAAAATAATTTCCGACTTATCAGAGTTGCAGAGTAGTTGGTTTTGCCTGAACCAATGAAACACCTTGGTTAGGCATACATTAACTACATTGCCATTCAGCACCTCCTCCTTCTCACAGGTAAACAACAATTGCGTATCATCTGCATACGATATAATTTTTGCTCCATATTGTTCAGCTAAAGGAGCAAGTGGGGCCATATATATATTGAACAGCGTAGTGCTCAAAACAGAACCCTGTGGCACTCCTACATTTAGTGGGGGGATGAGGGCTGAGAAGGGAGGAGCCCAGACTGTTTGCTGGTGTTTTTCCAGAAAAGAGGCGAACCATCTGAGCACCGTGCCCCCAAAGCCGCTCTCCCTCAATCTATGAAGGAGGCGATCATGTAGCACGGTGTCGAAGGCCGCCGAATCTAATAATATCAGCACAGCCTTTCCTCCTCAGTCCAGAGTGATTTTTATCGTCTCTGAGATTTCCAATAGGGCAGTTTCAGTGCTGAAATTAGCTCTGAAACCTGACTGGCTTGAATGGAGCACCTGGCTAACCTCGATAAAATCTGTGATGGTGGCATTCACGTATTTCTCCAAACCCTTGGAGAAATAAGGTAAAAGCGATATGGGTCTATAATTACTGACCACCAAAGGGTCCGCTAATGGGTTTTTTAAGAGTCCTCAATACCACCACCACCTCCAATAACACCAATTTCACCACCACCACCAATACCACCACCAATACCACCACCAACAATACCACCACCACCAATACCACCACCACCACAACCACCGGCCCAAAACCCTTACCACCAATACCACCGCCACCTCCATCAATACCACCACAAATACCACCAATACCACCATCATCACTAATACCACCACCATCCAATACCACCACCAATACCACCACCACCAATACCACCACCAATACCAACACCAACCAATACTACCACCACCAATACCACTACCACCAATACCACTACCAATACCGCCACCAACACCACCATCAATACCACCACCAATACCACCACCAGAACTACCACCAATACCACCACCACCACCAATACCACCACCACCAATACCACTGATACCACCACCAATACCACCAATACCACTACCAATACCACCACCAATACCACCACCACCAATACCACCACCAATACCACCACCACCAATACCACCACTACCACCAATACCACCACCAATACCCCACCACCAATACCATCACCATCACCACCAATACCACCAGTACCACCACCAATACCACTTGTACCAGTACCACCACCACCAATACCAGTACCACCAATACCAGTACCACCACCACCAATACCAATACCACCAATACCAATACCACCACCAATGCCACCACCACAAATACCAGCATCAACAATATCAGCACCGCCAATACTACCAATACCACCACCACCAATGCCAGTACCACCACCACCACCAATACCAGCACCACCACCAATACCACCAATTCCACCATCACTGCACCTTTCGCTCACTAGTAATAGCAGGGGCACTGTACGAGGCCGGAGCTGCAGCCAAGACCATCCCTCCCTTCCTCATGCCTGCCATAAACCACAGCCCGCCCTGCACCAGGAGGTGAAGCCAGCGCCCTACTACAGCTGGAGTGTTTTTTATTAGGCCAAAGATAGCAATGACATCACACAATGCCACACTGCACACTCAAATCACGGAGAGGGCAGGAACTACCCCATCCCTCCTGCTCTTCCTCCTAAGCCACGACATTATAATCACAGAGCGAAAGGTGTTGGAGCGCTTTGTTAGTGTTTATAACTCAGATCATACGTAACTCTCACTTCACACTTTGTATGTATGTAATTTACATCACTTACACATCTTCTTCACTGCACTATTTATCACTACTTTGAAGACGTCGCAGGCCGGTCTCTTCCTCTGATATTTACAATCTAACAAGCGGTCGAGAAGGCCGTTTATTGCAATGCAGTAGGTCTAGCATTTGCGAGAGTTTAAGCTATTAGTATTGTAAATGAGAATGCCTTTTATTTATGTTTTAAAACCCAAAACATAAATAAAAGGCATTGTCATTTGCAATGCCAATAGCTCAAACTCATGTGAATGCGAGACCTATTGCATTGCAAATGCTTGTTAACATTGGTTGTCAGCGATGAAGATAGGACTTGCGTTTGCACTTGACTTACAGTGATTGGTGTACACTACTACCATATCTCAGACCACTACGTGGCGCATACTGTTTTTTGTTTTTGGTCTATTTTTGCCTTTCCATTGGTTTGGAACTTGAACTTTTCAGTTCAACATGCCTGAATCAAGTGCATCATCTGTTGCATCCTTGGAAGTGGCCTTTGAGGAGGAGAGGTTAGAAACCTACAATGTGAAGGAATTGAAGGCTATCTGTAGGAACCTCAAAGTCCAAATCAGGGGTTTCACCAGAAAAGAGGAGCTACAAAAGGCGCTGAGGGCCTGGGTAGCAGCCAGACATGCTAGTGAGCAATCTGGAGATCTTGGCATGGAGGCAGAGGAACCTATTCCAAGGGTTGATGTGCTTTTGGGAGGGGGGCACCCTCCAAACCAGGCAGCAGTGGCTTGTCCCCAGAGGAGCTGGAGGACAGGCGGGAAGCAAGGAGAGTTGCAATGGAACTGGAAAAGCTTAAGTTAGCCATGGAGGAGAAAAGGATGACGTTAGACCATGAGATCAGAATAAAGGAGCTGGATCAGAGAAGTAGGTTCAGTGCAGATGGTGACAGCAATTCATCAGTGCAGGCAGATATAATTGTGCACATCCCCAAGAATGTAGGCAAGGAATTCAAAAAGGGGGACGACATACAAAGGTGGTTTCAGGGGTACAAGGCATCCATGCACATGAATGGGGTCCCTGAAAGGAATTGGGGGGGCAGGGTTGTGGCCTCTCTTTCCAGAGGAAGCAAGGGATAAGGGATACTCTGATAGCTTTGGGTAAGGGGACGAGCCTCACCTACACTGACATGAAGGATGCCTTCCTCACCAGGTACGGTCTCACTCCTGAAAAGTACAGGGATCAGTTTAGGTCCAGTAAGAAGTCTGATGCAAACACTTGGTTGGAATGTGTGGATTCATTTTGCAGGTCACTGGATGGCTGGGTGAAGGGCAGTAATGTAACAGATTTTCAGGGGCTCTAGAATTTGATTGCATGGGAGCACTTGTCTAGTCTATGTTTTGCAGAGCTGCGCCAGCACTTGGCTGATAGTAAGCTGACTGACCTCAGGAAGCTTGCTATGGAGGAGGACCGCTGGGTGAGTACCAGAGTCTACAGGAAAGCGTATGGGGGAGACTCAGCCAAAGATGGGCAGGGTCCCCAGCAGAAGAGTGGGGGGACAAGGGTAAAACAGGGATTCTCTATAGGGCCCCAAAATAACAACAGGGTAAAGGTTCCCATCCCCCAGGAGATAAGAAAGCAGTGATCTCTTCAGGAAAGCCCGCAGAGACTGGCCACCGCAAGTGCTTTGCCTGTGACCAGGTGCGTCACGTGAAGGGGGATCCCAAGTGTTCCACGAGGGCACAGCCACCCACAGGTGGGCAGTCCAAGGTGTTGGCTTATTTAGCGCTTGGGGAGGAGGGATACCCACAGGAGGTTGGGGATCCCGCAGAAATGACCCTCGTCTCACTAGGGGACAGTGAAATGGTCCCAGGAAACCAGGTGCCTGCTAACACTAAGAAATACAGCACCTGGGTGACCATCAATGGGAAAAGGGTAGAGGCTCTCAGAGATACTGGAGCCAATGTGACCTCAGTCCGGTGTCATCTGGTCTCCGAGGAGCAAGTAGTCCCCGGGGCATTCCACCAAGTAGTTGCTGTGGACAACTCAGAGCGCCAATGTAAGGTGGCGCAGGTTCCCTTTGAATGTGGGGGAGGTCTCAGGTCCCTTGAGGGTGGTTGTGAGCCCTACCATGCCTGTCGATGGTCTGCTTGGAAATGGCATGGAGCAGTCCTTGTGGAAGGATGTTGAGCTCAGATCTCACTTGGAGATGCTTGGGTTGCCAGAGTGGGCATGCGTGACCACTCGGTCAATGGCAGCCGGAAAGGGTGATCAGAAGGGCCTGGAGCCTGAAATAGTAGCCCAGGTCCCTGCCAAAAGGAAGGGCAGGGGGTGCAGGAAACCGGCCCCTGAAGTTCCCACAGTCCGGGAGGAGGCTGACCTTCAGGGGGATGCCCAAGTACCTACAGGGGAGCAGGTAGCTGAACTGGGGAACTATCTGAGCTGACCCACAGGCAGCAAGATGGTGGTCCCACCAGGGAGGAGTTCTGCAGGGAGCAGAAAGATTGCCCTCCTCTTGAGGGTTTGCGGCAGCAGGCTGCAAACCAGGCAGCTGATGATCAGTCTGGGTCACACTGGATCTACTGGGAGGATGGCCTCCTGTACAGCAAGCCTAAGGTCGCTGAGCCCTGGTCAGCCTGTGTGCTGGTGGTACCCCAGCGCTTCAGGACCTTTGTATTGGGTCTGGCTCACAACATGCCTTTAGCAGGACATTTGGGGCAGGACAAGAACTTTGACAGGCTTGTCACCCACTTCTTTTGGCCCGAAATGAGAAGGCAGTCAGATGCACACTGCTGGTCTTGCCAGACTTGCCAGACAAGCGGCAAGAGTGGGAGGAAGTGTAAGGCTCCTCTCCAACCTTTTCCTGTTGTTGGAACCCTTTTTGAAAGGGTAGGGATGGACATTGTGGGGCCACTGGACCCCAAGACAGTCATGGGCAACAGGTACATCCTGGCATTGGTGGACCATGCCATCCGGTACCCGGAGGCAGTCCCTCTCAGGACAACGATGGCACCAGTGGTGGGCAATGCGTTGATGGGGATATTTTCCCACGTGGGATTCCCCAGAGAGGTGGTGTCTGACTGCGATCCTAATTTCATATACAAGTATATGACATCCCTCTGGAAGGAGTGCGGTGTAACTTACAGGTTCACCACCCCTTACCACCCCCACGAAAACGGTTTGGTTGAGAGGTTCAACCAGAGCTTGAAGGGCATGATCAAGGGTCTAACAGAGCCCATAAGGCGTAAGTGGGACATCCTCTTGCCATGCCTTCTTTTTGCATACAGGGTGGTACCACAAAAGTCTCTAGGGTTCAGTCCCTTTGAGCTTCTGTATGGGCACCCTGTGAGAGGACCTCTTAGTTTGGTCAGGGAAGGGTGGGAGACAGCTCCCAGGAAAACTCCCCAGGATGTATTTAGCTACATGCTGGCCTTCAGGAACCAAACAGCCTGCTTCAGGAAACTCGCTCAATCGAACCTGGAAGCAAGCCAGGAGGAGATGAAATGCTGGTACGACCAGAATGCCACTCTGGTAGAGTTTCAGCCTGGCCAGAAAGTGTTGGTCAAGGCCCCAGTGGAACCTTGTGCCTTGCAGGACAAGTGGGCTGGGCCATTTGAGGTGGTGAAGCGCAAAAGTGATGTCACCTACCTGGTGAATTTGCAGACTCCCAGTAACCCTTTGAGGGTCCTCCACATGAACCGCCTCAAGCTGCACTTCGAGAGGTCCGAAGTGAGCATGCTCTTGGTGACAGATGATGGGGTGGAAGAGGAGAGTGAACCTCTCCCTGACCTCCTGTCTACCAAGGAGCATGATGGGTTGGTGGAAGGTGTGATCCTCTCTCCTACACTGACCCCAGAGCAGCAGAGTGACTGTCGCCAGTTGTTGGGGCAGTTTGCCATGCTATTCTCCCTGACCCCAGGTGTTACTCACTGGTGTACCCATGATGTGGATACTGGTGACAGCCCTCCTGTAAAACACAAGATTTACAGGTTGACTGACCCGGTCAGAGCCAGCATCAAAGTAGAGGTCTTTAAGATGTTGGTCTTAGGGGTGATAGAGCCCTCCAACAGTCATTGGGCCAGCCCAGTGGTCTTTGTCCCAAAGGCTGCTGCACCCGGTGCCACTCCTGAACTTCAGTTCTGTGTGGATTACCTTGGGCTCAACGCAGTCACCAGGACTGACGCACACCCCATCCCCCGAGCTGATGAGCTCATTGACCGGTTGGGAGCTGCCAAGTTCCTCAGTACGTTTGGTTTGGCGACAGGCTACTGGCAGATTGCCTTAACAGAGGGGTCCAAGGAGAGGTCAGCATTTTCAACCCAAGGGGGGCACTACCAGTTTCAGGTGATGCCCTTTGGGTTGAAAATTGACCCTGCCACCTTTCAGAGGTTGGTCAACCAGGTGTTGGCTGGGTTGGAGGATTTCAGTGCTGCCTACCTGGATGACATTGCAATGTTCAGTTCCAGCTGGGAAGAACACTTGAAGCACCTCAGGGAAGTGTTGAAGGCTCTGCACAGGGCAGGCCTCACGGTCAAGGCCAGTAAGTGCCAGATCGGGAAGGGTTCTGTGGTGTACTTGGGACACCAGGTAGGAAGCGGCCAGGAGGTGCCCCTACAGCCCAAGATTGACACCATTCTGGCTTGGGAACCCCCAAGCCCCAGAAAGAGGTGAGAACCTTTTTAGGTCTCACCGGTTACTACAGGAGGTTGGTAAAGGGGTTTGTCACAATTGTTGCCCCCTTAACAGAGCAGGCTTCCAGGAAGCAGCCCAGGAAAGTGATCTGGACTGATGCCTGCCAGAAAGCTTTTGATGCCCTGAAGGCAGCCATGTGCATGGCGCCCGTGCTCAAGGCACCCGACTTCTCCAAGGAATTCATAGTGCAGACTGACGCTTTAGAGCATGGTGTGGGAGCGGTGCTCTCACAACTGAACGACAAGGGCCTAGACCAGCCTGTTGTCTTCCTTAGCAGGAGACTACTCCCCAGGGAACAGAGGTGGAGTGCCATAGAAAGAGAAACTTTTGCTGTGGTCTGGCAATGAAGAAGCTAAGACCCTACCTGTTTGGGACTCACTTCCGACTTCAGACAGACCACAGGCCCCTCAGATGGTTAATGCAGATGAGGGGTGTAAACCCAAAACTGTTGAGGAGGTCCATCTCCCTACAGTGGACTTTACGGTGTAACACCGCCCTGGCATAGAACACGCCAACGCTGAAGGTCTGTCCAGGTTCTTCCGCCTTAGTGATGAGAACTCCCTACTTTCAGCTGGAGGGGACATGTGTTAGACCTGGCATCTTTTGGCATGTTTCCACTGACTTTTTGCTTTCTGGCCCCCTGGTTTTGAATCTGTTTTTGCTGGTTTTATGTCTCGGTGCACTGCTGTCCAGTGTTAAAGTGCAAGTGCTCCTGTTGTAAAATGGTGTTATGGATTGGTGTTTCCATGATTGGCATATTTGATTTACTAGTAAGTCCCTAGTAAAGTGCCCTGAGAGTGTCAGGGCCTGTAAATCAAATGCTGTAGTGGGCCTGCAGCACTGGTTGTGCCACCTACACAAGCAGGCCTGAAAAGGGTTCTCAGACCTGCCACTGCAGTGTCTGTGTGCAGTTTTAATTTAAACTGCCATGTCGACCTGGCAAGTGCACCCACTTGCCAGGACCTAACATTTCCTTTTCTTACATGTAGGTCAACCCTCTGGTAAGCCCAAGGTACCCCTGTGGGGAGGGTGCTGTGTATGCCAAAGGTGGGACATGTATTAGAGTGTGTGACATGTCCTGGTGGTGAATTACAGTCTATTTCGTTTTTCACCACTGCAAGGCTATCTGTCCCATAGGATAGAATGGGAGTTGGCCTATAACATCTTATAAGCATAACTACCTATTGGGACAAGATAGGGGAATGGAGTTTGGTATGCCTGGACTCAGAATGTAAAAAGATGATTTTTATGTTCTGTGTTTGAAAATACCACTTTTAGAAAGTGGATATTTTCTTGCTCAGCCATCCTGTGTGCCTCTGCTGGTTTGTGAATTGACTGTTTGGTTTTGGAGTGACAGAGAAAGGGGATGTGAATTCTCTTCAGACAGCCACTGGAGGGGTTGAGGTGTGACCTGCCTTTCCTGGATGAGTCAGGGCTGGGCTGAATAGACCTGGGCTGCATTTAGAGTAGTGGGAGGAGATTTCTCTGCACCTGAATAGGCATGGTCTGCCCTGGACAATGCTGTCTCCACCTCCTGCCAGGAAGCTGCACCAGTGAAGACAGAACTGGTTTGGACTGGACTCAGAGCCCCTCTGCCACAAGAGAACAAAGGATTTTGTAGTATAAATATTGGGGCCCAAACTCCAGAACATTAGAACTCTTTTGGACCAAGAAGACTGCCAAGAAGACGAGCTGGAGAAGCTGTGAGGAGGAACTACCAGTTTGCTGAGTGCTTTGCTGTGTTGGCCTGCAGTGTCTGCTTCTGTCTTGGGCAGTGAAAGGACTGGACTGAACTTTCATTCTGTGAGTTTCTCCAAGGACTTGAGGTAGAGCTTGCCTCCTGTTCAAGAAGTCTCAGGAACAGCAAAGTCTTCAAGCTCTTCTGCCCTCAGCACTGGGAACTGTGTGTTGTGTGCTGCAACAGAAGAAAAAGCAAGCTGACGCTGTCAACGACGCTGCAGCCGACTCTGTGTCCTGAAGGCACCGCAGAGGACACCGCCGCACTTCGCACCGCAACCCTGGTCTCACCAACGACACCACCCGACGCTGCCACGGAGCCGCTGCTTGCAACACGACCTGCGGGCACCGCACTTCGCACTGCCTCGCTTCAAGCCGCTACCTTGGTGTCGCCGATGTTGCTGCTCCACACCGACATGGACGCCGCTGCTTGCACCGTGGTTTGAGGACACCGCTCGTAAGTTACATGACGCACCGTCCTCATTCCGCACCGCAGCCTTGGCCTACCGACGCTGGCGCCATCGACTCCAGTTCATCAGCCGACAACAGCGCTTCAGCAACGACGACGCCGCTGCTTGCACCGTGACCTGCCAGCACCGCGACGAGCACCACATCACTTCGCACCGCAGCCCTGGTCTCACCGACGCCGCTGGTCGACCGTCACCTAGCCTCTGCCTGACCTCAACCTGAGGGCACCGCACGCCGCACTGCTGCACTTCACACTGCAGCCCGACGTCCACCGGCGCCAGCGCTCCCGACTTCCACCGCGAGGAGTTCGATCTGCAACGCATGTGACTTCAAGGGCCCGACAACTCCTGCACCGACTTCCGGAACCGACACCTGCCGACGCCGGCTCTTCGGAGCTCAACGAGAGGTCGCCGACGCCCTGCACTTCTAAAGGTAGTGTTTTGTGGGTCTCCCTGACACCATAGCTGGCCCGCAACGTCACGGGCAGCCAGAACTGTTTGGATTTATTGTTCACGACGCTGTGGTAGCCCCGGACGGAACTACCGACTTCAAGGAACCGTATCTTTCAAGTATTCTTGCAAAGTATATATTTTTAAGTACTGTATGTTGGATTTTTATCGTTTTGGTCTTGTTTTAAGGATAAAAAATATTGGATATTTTTCTAAAACTGGTGTGGTGTCCTTTTGTAGTGTTTTCACTGTAGGTTATGTGCAAATGCTTTACACACTGCCTCTAAGATAAGCCTGACTGCTCATGCCAAGCTACCAAGGGGGTGGTCAGGGGTTATTTTAGGAGTGTAACTCCCTTACCCTGACTAGGAAGAAGGGTCCTTATTTGGACAAAGGTACGTGCCTCTGCCAACTAGAGACCCCCATTTCTAACAGTCACATTCTGTTTTTTAGGCATGGAGAGATTGAGCGATTTGCCCAGATCAAAGGATGTTGAGCCAATGCTAAAACTCGAACCTGGTTCCCCAGTTCCAATGTCGGTAGCTCTGGCTGTAACACCACATCCTCTCCATGACTTCCATTTCTGGCGGAGTTGTTCTATGCCATGTTGCTGTAATGTCTTGCTCAGCCACTATCATACTGATGTGTAGAAATGCTTTGGTTGATCTATTTCAATGTCCGTAGAATACTGAGCAGGCCAGATTTGGGTGTGAGCTCAAGAAATCTCCCTAGCCTTTAGAACACTGTGTGGGCCACGCTATCCCAAAAGGGCTGTATCACAAGGCATAGCCAATTGGTGTGCAGCAAGTCCCACTCTGCACCATTACATCTTAAGCATTGAGGGTAGGAGCCACATCAGAAGCCCCAGAGCTTCTTGTGTGCCAAGTAGATGTAGTGAAGGTACTTGAAATGGATTCCTCTAAACTAGGCTGAGATTGTCTCCTTTATTGGAGCCATCAAAGCTTCTCACAACTCCTCTTCATTGAGTAGGCCAAGGTCAGCCTCCCTTACACAGTATGGAAAAGTAATCTAGGGTGCTGATTACGGGTGATCAGTATAGCCAAGATATTCTATGCCTGCACCCCTCAGTGGTTTGACTTCTAGTAGGTTACACTCTCAGAGGGCGATCGATTTCAGATATGAGGCAACATCATGGAGCAGCTGTAAGTACATACTGTTGTGACATCTTTTATAAACATAGAGTATAGCATAGACAAGATATTCTATGCCTGCCCATTGCACCCCTCAGTGGTTTGACTTCTAGTAGGTTACACACTGGGAGGGCGTTGATCCGCGATTTCAGATATGAGGCAACGTCATGGAGCAGCTGTAGGTACATACTGTTGTGACATCTTTTATAAACGTAGAGTATAGCATAGACAAGATATTCTATACCTGCCCATTGTACCCATCGGTGGTTTGACTTCTAGTAGGTTAAACTCTGGAAGGGCGTTGATCGCTTTCAGGAATGCAGAGACAACATAATAAATCTGTAAGTACATAAAGAATTGATCTTTATGGAGCCCAAATTTAGATTCTTGGTGGTAAATGAACAGCTAGTATTCTTCATCACCACCTTCTGAATTTGGAGATGCCTCTGATATCCCGTGCCCTAAAGCCTAATAGGGAATGGATGTCTTTATAATACTGTGCCCAAAATTTGTGGAGTTTCACCTCTGAGTGGTCTATGTATGGTCATGGTCCATCATTACACACTCAAATTGTCTTGTAGGCAGTGGCGAGACACTGGTGGTGGAGGGGCTGTCCTTGTATAAAAGATGCAGAGGGCGTGACTCATTCATGGACCACCACAGAAGAGCAGAGGGTGTGACTCATCCATGGACCACCACAAAGGAGCAGAGGGTGTGGCTCATCCATGGACCACCACAAAGGAGCAGATGCAGAGGGTGTGACTCATTCATGGACCACCACAAAGGAGCAGATGCAGAGGGTGTGACTCATCCATGGACCACCACAAAGGAGCAGAGGGTGTGACTCATCCATGGACCACCAAAGAGGAGCAGATGCAGAGGGTGTGACTCATCCATGGACCACCACAAAGGAGCAGATACAGAGGGTGTGACTCATCCATGGACCACCACAGAGGAGCAGATACAGAGGGTGTGACTCATCCATGGACCACCACAGAGGAGCAGAGGGTGTGACTCATCCATGGACCACCACAGAGGAGCAGATGCAGAGGGTGTGACTCATGCATGGACCACCACAAAGGAGCAGAGCAGAGGGCTCATCCATGGACCACCTCGAAGCAGCAGCTGCAGAGGGTGTGACTCATCCATGGACCACCACAAAGGAGCAGAGGCAGAGGGTGTGACTCATCCATGGACCACCACAAAGGAGCAGTTGCAGAGGGTGTGACTCATCCATGGACCACCACAGAGGAGTAGAGGGTGTGACTCATCCATGGACCACCACAGGGGAGCAGATGCAGAGGGTGTGACTCGTCCATGAACCACCACAGAGGAGCAGATGCAGAGGGTGTGACTCGTCCATGGACCGCCACAGAGGAGCAGATGCAGAGGGTGTGACTCATCCATGGACCACCACAGAGGAGAAGATGCAGAGGGTGTGACTCATCCATGGACCACCACAAAGGAGCAGATACAGATGGTGTGACTCATCCATGGACCACCACAGAGGAGCAGATACAGAGGGTGTGACTCATCCATGGACCACCACAGAGGAGCAGAGGGTGTGACTCATCCATGGACCACCACAGAGGAGCAGATGCAGAGGGTGTGACTCATGCATTTACCACCACAAAGGAGCAGATGCAGAGGGCTCATCCATGGACCACCACAAAGGAGTAGATGCAGAGGGTGTGACTCGTCCATGGACCGCTACAGAGGAGCAGATGCAGAGGGTGTGACTCATCCATGGACCACCACAGAGGAGCAGATGGTGTGACTCGTCCATGGACCGCCACAGAGGAGCAGATGCAGAGGGTGTGACTCATCCATGGACCACCACAGGGGAGCAGAGGGTGTGACTCATCCATGGACCACCACAGAGGGGCAGATACAGAGGGTGTGAATCATCCATGGACCACCACAGAGGAGCAGATGCAGAGGGTGTGACTCATCCATGGACCACCACAGAGGAGCAGATGTGACTCATCCATGGACCACCACAGAGTAGCAGAGGGTGTGACTCATCCGTGAACCACCACAGAGGAGCAGATGCAGAGGGTGTGACTCATCCATGGACCACCACAGAGGAGCAGATGCAGAGGGTGTGACTCATCCATGGACCACCACAGAGGAGCAGAGGGTTTGACTCATCCATGGATCACCACAGAGGAGCAGAGGGTGTGCCTCATCCATGGACCACCACAAAGCAGCAGAGGGTGTGACTCATCCATGGACCACCACAGAGGAGCAGATGCAGAGGGTGTGACGTATCCATGGACCACCACAGAGGAGCAGATGCAGAGGGCATGACTCATCCCTGGACCACCACAGAGGAGCAGATACAGAGGGTGTGACTCATCCATGGACCACCACAAAGGAGCAGAGGGTGTAATTCATCCATCGACCACCACAGAGGAGCAGATGGAGAGGGCGTGACTCATCCATGAACCACCACAGAGGAGCAGATGCAGAGGGTGTAACTCATCCATGGACCACCACAGAGGAGCAGATGGAGAGGGTGTGACTTATCCATGAACCACCACAGAGGAGCAGATGCAGAGGGTGTGACTCATCCATGGACCACCACAGAGGAGCAGATGCAGAGGGTGTGACTCATCCATGGACCACCACAGAGGAGCAGAGGGTTTGACTCATCCATGGATCACCACAGAGGAGCAGAGGGTGTGACTCATCCATGGACCACCACAAAGGAGCAGAGGGTGTGACTCATCCATGGACCACCACAGAGGAGCAGATGCAGAGGGTGTGACTCATCCATGGACCACCACAAAGGATCAGATGCAGAGGGTGTGACTCATCCATGGACCACCACAGAGGGGCAGATGCAGAGGGTGTGACTCATCCATGGACCACCACAGAGGAGCAGATGTGACTCATCCATGGACCACCACAGAGGAGCAGATGCAGAGGGTGTGACTCATCCGTGGACCACCACAAAGGAGCAGAGGGTGTGAATCATCCATGAACCACCACAGAGGAGCAGATGCAGAGGGTGTGGCTCATCCATGGACCAGCACAAAGGAGCAGAGGGTGTGACTCATCCATGAACCACCACAGAGGAGCAGATGCAGAGGGTGTGACTCATCCATGGACCACCACAGAGGAGCAGATGGAGAGGGTGTGACTCATCCATGAACCACCACAGAGGAGCAGATGCAGAGGGTGTGACTCATCCATGGACCACCACAGAAGAGCAGATGCAGAGGGTGTGACTCATCCATGGACCACCACAGAGGAGCAGAAGGTTTGACTTATCCATGGACCACCACAGAGGAGCAGAGGGTGTGACTCATCCATGGACCACCACAAAGGAGCAGAGGGTGTGACTCATCCATGGACCACCACAGAGGAGCAGATGCAAAGGGTGTGACTCATCAATGGACCACCACAGAGGAGCAGATACAGAGGGCATGACTCATCCATGGACCACCACAAAGGAGCAGATACAGAGGTTGTAACTCATCCATGGACCACCACAGAGGAGCAGATGGAGAGGGTGTGACTCATCAATGGACCACCACAGAGGAGCAGATACAGAGGGCTTGACTCATCCATGGACCACCACAAAGGAGCAGATACAGAGGGTGTGACTCATCCATGGACCACCACAAAGGAGCAGAGGGTGTAACTCATCCATGGACCACCACAGAGGAGCTGATGGAGAGGGTGTGACTCATCCATGAGCCACTACAGAGGAGCATATGCAGAGGGTGTGACTCATCCATGGACCACCACAGAGGAGCAGATGCAGAGGGTATGACTCATCCATGGACCACCACAGAGGAGCAGAGACAGAGGGTGTGACTCATTCATGGACCACCACAGAGGAGCAGATACAGAGGGTGTGACTCATCCATGGACCACCACAGAGGAGCAGATGCAGAGGGTGTGACTCATCCATGGACCACCACAAAGGAGCAGAGGGTGTGACTCATCTATGGACCACCACAGAGGAGCAGGTGCAGAGGGTGTGACTCATCCATGGACCACCACAAAGGAGCAGATGCAGAGGGCATGATTCGTGCATGGACCACCACAGAGAAGCAGAGGGTTTGACTCATCCATGGATCACCACAGAGGAGCAAAGGGTGGGACTACATGCTGGGTCCCGCAGGGCTCGTCGCTCTCCCTGCACCTGTTTAACCTCTACCTTCTCCCGCTGATCAGATCTCTAAAGGAAAAGAAAGTGGTCACCTTTAACTATGCCGACGACCTTCATCTGCTGTTCACAATCGACAACTCTTCCCAGTCTATATCTGAGTTTCAGTCTACCATGCAATTCATTCAGCACTGGATGAACCACAACCACCTAAAATTAAACCCAGGAAAGACAGAATTAGTCCTGACGGGTGGCACCCTCAATCCGTGGGGCCCACACTACTGGCCAAACGATTTAGGACCCCCCCCCCAATTCCTTCCTCCTCAGTAAAAAGCTTAGGGGTCACCATAAACAATGACCTCTCCTTAAAAACCCATGTTGGCACTGTGATCTCCACTTGCTTCTCTCAGCTGCGTAAAATTAGGAAGATTAGCAGGCTACTCTCCCAAGCAGCTCTGATCCAGGTCGTGATAGCTATGGTCTTATCACGACTAGATTACGCCAAAGCAATCTACCTCGGTATGCCACTCGGCTTCACAAAACGGCTACAGCTGGTGCAGAACCAAGCAGCAAGACTGATTCACAAACAACCCAGATGGCAACATGCCTCCCCTCTTTTAAGGAAACTGCACTGGCTGCCTATTTCCCAACGCTGTGCCTTCAAAATCGGCTGCCTGGTGTTTAAATCCCTGAACGGCTGTGGCCCCAAATTTATAGACAGCCTCATCTCCCGCTACACCCCCTCACGCAACCTTCGCTCGGCTCATCTTCAACTTCTGACTATCCCGACCTTCAAGTTCAAGCGCCAAGGGGGCTGTAGGTTCGCTATTCTGGCACAGAGACTGTGGAACTCCATCCCACTGGAAATTAGGTTAAGCATCGATCTAATGAGGATTAGGAAATCCCTTAAAACCTGGCTGTTCACCCAAGTCTATGTATAACTGCTCCGGTCCGGCATCTACTAGTATTTTAGCGCCAAGAAACCAACTGGTGTACGAGCGCTTTACAAAACCATTTTAACAAAACATTTTAACATAACATGCATGGACCACCACGAAGGAGCAGATGCAGAGGGTGTGACTCATCCATGGACCACCACAGAAGAGCAGATACAGAGGGTGTGACTCATCCATGGACCACCACAGAGGAGCAGATGCAGAGGGTGTGACTCATCCATGGACAACCACAGAGGAGCAGATACAGAGGGTGTGACTCATCCATGGACCACCACACAGGAGCAGAGGGTGTGACTCATCAATGAACCACCACAGAGGAGCAGATGCAGAGGGTGTGACTCATCCATGGACCACCACAGAGGAGCAGAGGGTGTGACTCATCCATGGACCACCACAGAGGAGCAGATGCAGAGGGTGTGACTCATGCATGGACCACCACAAAGGAGCAGATACAGAGGGTGTGACTCATCCATGGACCACCACAGAGGAGCAGATACAGAGGGTGTGACTCATCCATGGACCACCACACAGGAGCAGAGGGTGTGACTCATCCATGAACCACCACAGAGGAGCAGATGCAGAGGGTGTGACTCATCCATGGACCACCACAGAGGAGCAGATGCAGAGGGTGTGACTCATCCATGGACCACCACAGAGGAGCAGATGCAGAGGGTGTGACTCATCCATGGACCACCAGAGAGGAGCAGATGCAGAGGGTGTGACTCATCCATGGACCACCACAGAGGAGCAGAGGGTGTGACTCATCCATGGACCACCACAGAGGAGCAGATGCAGAGGGTGTGACTCATGCATGGACCACCACAAAGGAGCAGATGCAGAGGGTGTGACTCATCCATGGACCACCACAGAGGAGCAGAGGGTGTGACTCATCCATGGACCACCACAGAGGAGCAGATGCAGAGGGTGTGACTCATCCATGGACCACCACAGAGGAGCAGATACAGAGGGTGTGACTCATCCATGGACCACCACAGAGGAGCAGAGGGTGTGACTCATCCATGGACCACCACAGAGGAGCAGATGCAGAGGGTGTGACTCATCCATGGACCACCACAGAGGAGCAGATGGGGTGTGACTCCTCCATGGACCACCACAGAGGAGCAGAGGGTGTGACTCATCCATGGACCACCACAAAGGAGCTTGTGTAGTGTTTTTTTCCTCCATTGGTAGAAGTGGTGCTGGTCACCACCCAAGTCTCCCGATCTTCGTTCAGATCAGTCTGCCTGAGGAGACATTTGTGGTGGGCTATGTTTGAGAGTAAATCTGGTATATATGCAGGAGAAAGATATGTTTTGAGGCCCGGACCCCCGCCTCCAGTAGGGCCCCAGTTTCCTTCCGGAATGGGTTGGTCTCTGCTATGCTACTAATCACAGCACCTCTGAGCGTGGCCTTAAATGCTTCCCATGTTGCCTGTGGGGAGGGTAATGTTCCTACATTAATTTAAAAATGTCAACATCCTTCATAAGCTGGGTCATCAGTTTAGCGTCAGTCAGCAACCACACGCTAAGTCTCCGCCCTGTCTGTTGCCTTTGCCCACTAAGCACAATCTTGAGTGTCATTGAGGAATGATCGGACAGGTTTCTGTCAGGAACACGTGTATTCATGAAGCGTCCAAGGTTCAGGAGTGGCTTTAGACGGTAGGCAGCTTAGAAAAAGCTGTGTGAGCCCGAATTGTCATTCATTGGAGTGTGAAAGTCTCCAAGGTTCAACTGACCCGTGTATACACAAAGCAAACCCATTTTAATTGTTTTTCACTGCAGTAGGCATTTTCCATTGCTGTGCCAGCACTAAAGTGCATGCGTCAAACCCATTGGCTTTGCTAATGCTTGTTTATGTTTTATCATGCTACAGTCTGGCATAGTACAAGACACTGAAGCTACTTCCAAAGACGAAGCCGCTTCTGGATCAGTAGAAGCAGGAGTAGAGCAAGTAGCATTGAGAGGAGTTTGGCTCAAAGCCTCCACTTGTGTCAGAAACAAACGATGCTGCTAAGTTCTTTTCTCTCTCTCTCTCTCTCTCTCTCTCCAACTCCAACTCCAATCCCTCAGTCAGTTTCTGCTTAGTGTACATGTTCGCTAGTTTTTTACTCTTTAAATGAGTCCAGTGACATGAATATTTTCTCAATAGTGGTATGCATTATACAAACCAATGAAAATAAACCTGCTCTCTCTTGTACTTGTATCAGCCGTGTGCTTACGTACTTTCATATTATTGCTTGACCTATTCAGATGTGTTTGTAAAATTGACCCTTAGCCCTGAATTGTTTGTCCTGAATTTTGACCCTTTGTCCTGGTTTTTTACCCAGAATTTGCCTCCATTCCTGGTGGACACCAAAGTGGGAAAAAAAGATGATGTGGATCGGAACTGAATAAAATATACACAAAGAGCAGAGAATGAAAGAGGAAAATAAACGCCAGGAGAGCAGAGCAAACAATAATGCCACAAGAGGGAAAAGCAGTTGCATTATGTGGGGGAATAGTAAATACAAAGGAAAAAAAGAGTGTGAAAAGGGGACAGTTCTGGGGATTTTTTAGAGCTTTACACCCTGCACAGATTGTATGAATTTCAAGGAAACAAAGGCGATGAAGCTTGTGGGTGCCTACTGTGTGATCTGGAGCTTGCCTGAGCTGCAGCCAATAAGAATCAAGATAATAAGGGCCAATCACAGCCTGAGCTGCCCTAAGGGTGCGTGTGAAGGAAATAAAGGGTAATAAGATTGTGCCTGCTCACTGTTTAAACTGCAGCCTGCCCGAGCTGCAGCCAATAAGAATCAGATAATTAGAGCCAATCACGGCCTGAGCTGCAGCCAATAAGAATCAGATAAGGAGGGCCAATCACAGCCTGCGCTGCAGCCAATAAGAATCAGATAATAAGGGCCAATCACAGCCTGAGCTGCCCTGAGGGTGCGTGTGAAGGAAATAAAGGGTAATAAGATTGTGCCTGCTCACTGTTTAAACTGCAGCCTGCTCGAGCTGCAGCCAATAAGAATCAGATAATAAGAGTCAATCACGGCCTGAGCTGCAGCCAATAAGAATCAGATAATGAGGGCCAATCACAGCCTGCGCTGCAGCCAATAAGAATCAGATAATAAGAGCCAATCACGGCCTGAGCTGCAGCCAATAAGAATCAGATAATGAGGGCCAATCACGGCCTGAGCTGCAGCCAATAAGAATCAGATAATGAGGGCCAATCACAGCCTGCGCTGCAGCCAATAAGAATCAGATAATGAAGGCCAATCACAGCCTGCGCTGCAGCCAATAAGAATCAGATAATAAGGGCCAATCACCACCTCAGCTGCCTTGAGGGTGCATATGAAGCAAACAAAGGGGAAGAATCTTCTGGCTGCCCCCTGTGTGAGCTGGAGCCTATACGCGCTGCAGCCAATAGGAGTCAGGTAATATGAGCCAACCAGAGCCTGAGCCTGCCTGAGCTGTAAACAATAAGAATCAGATAATATGGGCCAATCACAGACTGAGCCTGCCTGAGCTGCAGCCAATAAGAATCAGAATAATAAGGGAGGGCCAATCACAGCCTGAGCTGCCTTGAGGGTGCATGAGAAGCAACTTGTGTCTGCCCCTTCTTTCAGCTGAGGCTTTCTTGTTCATGTTGCAGTCACAGAATAGAGCAGGCAGAGATCTGACTCCTCTCCAACCCTAGAAGCAGCTGCTACAGGGCAGCAGTGGTGAGGCGGGGGTTTAAAAAGAATGGAAACATAAAAAAACATACCTTACTAGCGGCAGTCTCTCCTCCGTCCCTCTTACCACGAGGCAGAAACAGGAAGCACCCAGGCTTCCAGACTCCTCTGGCCAATCATGACGCTGCTGATTGCAGCGTCGTGATTGGTCTGAGTGCCGTGGTTTGGCGCTCAGATGGAAAGAGGGAACCTGAGCATATTTCTCACCGGCTGTGCAATACAGCCTGGTGGGGAAGATGAAAAGTGCACATGACTGCTTGGCTGGGCCAAGACGGCCGGCCAAACCGTCATGTGCACTTGGGGAGTGCCTACCACTCCTCCCCTGCTCTTTGGGTAGCCCACCCCCACCCCGCCCTGCACCTGGCGATCTGCTAGGGAAAATATAATATGATAACCTGGTGGTATTATCATTTTATTTTTCTTGTGGGGCGACGCTCCTCCGCCTTAGCGGAGGAGCCATCCCTGCTCCAACCACTGCTGCCTGTGCTGTGCCTGTAGGTTTGCCTCCGTTCTCAGTTACAATACTGGCAATCTTGTTATGTTCGGAGCTGTTTTGACGCATGGGCAATAGGGGCGTGAATGGCTTGCACATCCTTCACCCTCACATTCTCAGCTAGTTGGTGGTCATTAAGGTTAGAAAAAAGTCTTGATTTTTCTATCTGTTTACTTTACCAAACATCTCCTGCCTCTGTTTAATTTACCTAACGGTGCACAGTAAAAATATCGAAATTTTTATATCGATGTACAGAAATATCGAGTTCACAATATCGATAGTGTGAAATATCGATGTTTTGTATATCGATGTAGTAAATATCGATCTGAGGTGTTTAGGTAAATATCGATGTTAGAAATATCGATAGTAAAAATATCGACATGTTAAAATATCGTTTTTGTATGTTTTTTCAAATATTTTATAGTCAATGTTAAGTAGTAAATTGTGTTTAAAATGTATATAATAATGTTTTTTTTAATACTGTTTTAGGAGCGGGATGTTGGGTTATACAGGATAAGGGAGGGGAGTGTTTTAAAAAATTAATTTAATTTGTATAAATGTTTAAATTTTAAGTATGAATTTATTTTTAAATTTCAAATTTCAAATTAAAATTTAGGAGCGGGATGTTGGGTTTATAGGGGATAAGGGTGGGGAGTGTTTTAAAAAAGTCACAAATATTTTGTTTAAATTGTCAAAATTAAAAAAATAATTTTAAATTAAATTTCGAATTTGAAATTAAAATTTCGGAGTGGGATGTTGGGTTTATAGGGGATAAGGGTGGGGAGTGTTTTAAAAAAGTTAAAATTAATTTGTTTAAATTTTAAATTTAAAAAAATTATTATAAAATTAAATTTCTATTTTGAAATTAAAATTTAGGAGCGGGATAGTGGGGTTATAGGGGATAAGGGTTGGGAGTGTTTTAAAATAAATTAATTTAATTTTTTTAAATTTTGAAAAATTTAAGTATGAATTTCTAATTAAATTTAGATTTTGAATATACATTTTTAGTAGTGGGATGTTGGATTTATAGGGGATAAGGGTGTGGAGTGTTGTAAAAAAATATAAAATATTTGTATAAATTTGTAATATTTAAGTATGAATTTATAATAACATTTTCAAATTCAAAATAAAATTTAGTAGTGGGGAGTTGTGTTTATAGGGGATAAGGGTGGGGATTGTTTTATAAAAAATATATTTTATTTGTATAAATTTGATAAATTAAAGTGTGAATTTAAAAATTAATTTCCAATTTCAATTTCAATTTTAGGAGTGGGATGTTGCATTTTTAGGGGATAAGGGTGGGGAGTGTTTTTAAAAAATAAATAAATATTTTGGAAAATTTTAAGATTAATAATTATGAATTTTTGCATTAATTTCGAATTTAAAATTAAAATTTAGGAGTTGGATGTTGAATTTCTTGGGCATAAGGGTGAGGAGTGTTTTGTAAAATTAATATTTTTATTTGTATAAATTGTAAATGATAAATTTTTTAATTTTTAATTTTTTTCAAATTTCAAAGTAAAATTTATGAGTGGAATGTTGTATTTATAGGAGATAGGGGTGTTTTAATTTGAACAATAAATATATATAAATATGCAAACATTTTACAGAAATATTTTATTGCATACTATAAACATATTACAATTTAATTAAATGTAGGGAAATGTAAACAAATTTGTAAAAAAATAAATTAATACAAAGAATTATAAAATATGTTACAAACAAAAAAAGTATAATGTTATACAATGTATGTACTAGTGTGAACATTTGTTAATTAAATAGTGATTATAGTGGGAATAGTAAATAAATGAAGGTTAGTGTCCAGCACCTACCCCAATTAAATACAGACTGGAGTGGGAATAGTAAATTAATTAAGGTTAGTGTCAAGCACCTACCCCAATTAAATACAGACTGGAGTGGGAATAGTAAATGAATTAAGTTCAGTGTCCAGCACCTACCCCAATTAAATACAGGCTGGAGTGGGAATAGTAAATTAATTAAGGTTAGTGTCCAGCACCTACCCAATTAAATACAGACTGGAGTGGGAATAGTAAATTAATTAAGGTTAGTGTCCAGCACCTACCCCTATTAAATAGTCATTGGAGTGGGACTAGTAAATTAATTAAGGTTAGTGTCCAGCACCTACCCCAATTAAATACAGACTGGAGTGGGAATAGTAAATTAATTAAGGTTAGTGTCCAGCACCTACCCCTATTAAATAGTCATTGGAGTGGGACTAGTAAATTAATTAAGGTTAGTGTCCAGCACCTACCCCAATTAAATACAGACTGGAGTGGGAATAGTAAATTAATTAAGGTTAGTGTCCAGCACCTACCCCAATTAAATACAGACTGGAGTGGGAATAGTTAATTAATTTAGTTCAGTGTCCAGCACCTACCCCAATTAAATACAGACTGGAGTGGGAATAGTTAATTAATTAAGGTTAGTGTCTAGCACCTACCCCAATTAAATACAGAGTGTAGTGGGAACAGTAAAATAAGTTAATTAAATAAAAAATATTATTGAGTATTTATGTTGAGTGGAGTTGTAAGCATAATTTAGGTGAGTATTCTTTAAATATATTATAATAATATTATTAAAGGTAAAATTAGTCAAAACATATTTAGTTATATGTAAAACAAGAACAGATATATCATATATATTATTTAATTTAAATTATGTACTTTAAATAAAATAAATTATTACCAAACATTTAATTATGTACATTAAAAGTGATAGCAATGAAAAGGTAGTCAAAAAAATAGACCTCATTTTTATTAACAAATGTTGTTATATAAAACATAGAAATGACAGCTAAGGGCCCGATTCTGATGCGGGTTGGAAAAGCTTCCCGACCGAATCGGTTGGGAAATGGTTTCCGACCCACTCGGATCGGGAAAGTCCAACCGGCAGAGTAGGATGCATCCGGATGTTTCCAGATACGATTTGGTTGAACTCCCATTGACTTCAATTGTTCCTAACCGCATCAGAATTGGGCCCTCAGTCGGGAAGACACGTTCCCGATCCGATTTGGAAGGAGCAAATGCCGTTAGGAGGCCTTCCTAACCGCATCAGAATCAGGCCATCGGTCGGGAAGCTTTTCCAACCCGCATCAGAATCGGGTCCATAATCTAAAATGTTATTTTTTATTAAACATTAGAAAAAAAATCACAAAATATATATATTTGCAGGAGAGTATATTTATTACAGAGAAAATAGATTTTATCAGTATGTATATTTTAACAAGTAAATTATTCAAAAAAGATTTAATAATGAAAAAATATATATTTCAGAATTGTATATATTTTACAAATATAGCATGATGCATATCAATTTTTTTAAAGGACATTTTGTACATTAGTATATAGTTTTTAATAAGTACTAAATATTGTTTGTCATTTTTAATATTTTTACAACTGTTACAAAATTTGTTAAGTATTTATTGACATTAAGGGGCCTATTAGGATGGCGGGCGGACTTTTGTCCGTCCGCCACCCTAGCGGTGCTGGGACCAGCCGCCAGTGGTGCGGCAGTCTCGCACCAGCGATTAGGATGCCACCGCCACTGTGGCGGTGGCATCCTGCATTCCCAGCATTGTGGCGGGCGGTGCACACAGCACCGCCCGCCACAATGCTGGGAATGCACTGTGTGCATTGTCATGCACAAGGTGACAGGCACCGCGCGTTGCCAGCCACCTTGTCCATGACATGTAGGGGGGTACCATAGGTACCCCCCATGTGCACCCCCTAGCCCCCCAATACCCTGGGGGCCCGCAGCGGGCCCCCAACAGCAAACTCCGCATGCCTTTTCGTGGCGGCATCGCCGCCACGGAAAGGCTGCTTCCCGCACCCATGCTTATATTGATGGCGGTATCTAGCAGACACCGCCACCATATGTAGCCCCTTTTCCGCCCGGTCAACTGGTCGACCGGCGGACGGTCTCTCCATCCGCCTGGGTCCCCCCCCGCCATACTAATATGGCGGGGGGAAAATGGGTGGCGGGCGGAGGGAAATGTAGGGCGGATCGCCACCGCCATGCGGGCGGTGGCGATCCGCCCTACATCGTAATGACCCCCTATATACTGTAAATATTTCTACAATACATTTCACATAACAATAACATAGTTTAATTTTGTTATACAATTTAAATATATTTTAATTATTAATATTAATACTAAACGATTAATATTAATAATTATTACATTTAATAACAGTTGTTTATTTTATTTACAATTCACATATGTTTTTAAACAAAAAATTACATTAATACAATTTTTTAGTAATTGTTGTTTGACATATATACATTTTTATAATTATAATATTAAATATTATTAATTCATAATATTTATTATTATAATTTTACATCATATAAAAAACAGATAATAAATATTAAAAAACCAGGTATATTTTTAAGTATTTTATTAGAATGCAACAGTAATTTTTAAACCATTATATAATATTAAATAAATAGTTTGGGGGCCCATTAGGATGGCGGGCGGAAGCACCACCAAACCACCAGTTACCGTCCGCACGCCGCAGCACACACGTCTGCCCAATTAGGATCTGAAAAGTCAGCCAAACACCGCCCGCAAGCCAGCGACGCCATCCGCCATCAAAGCGAGCCCGCTCATGTAGCGGCGCAGCCCAATAGAGACACACCGCCCGACGAAACCACGTCCCGCCCGGCGTACAAATTACGATGCCGCAAACAAACAGCTCCCACGGCTAAGAGACACCGCACGCGAAAGCAAGGCGGAAACCCGACCGCCGAGTACGGACACCGAAGAGGCGGACCCCCCGAGCATGAATCCAGCACTCCAGGCCCTCCCCATCCTCTACCTGATGCACCACCTAGGAGGCAACGCACCGCGGCGACGCAGGTAGGCATACACACAACAAGGGCACGCAAACCCCACACACAGTGCAAGGGCGGAAAAAGAGGACATGGCCCCCCACCCCCGACACCCCTGCGTGGACACGACACATCCACCACTGCACCCACAAATGTCACACAGGGCAAATTGAAACAACTCGCAACAACCGGGGACACACCACCTGGGACCAGGAACTAACGTCCCCGTCACGGCCCCGCAGCGCCGCGGCGATGACGCAGCCACACATGCGCACAACGCAGAGCCCAACCACAGCGCCATGGATGCGCCGCACACATACAACACAGGGCACAACAAACACCACACACCAGCCCCACCCCAAACGCACGTGACAGGCAAGCCACAGTCATGTCCCCAACCCCCAATTCACGGTCACCATCCAACGTCACACAACCGACGCCTACATGTCATTGAAGTCACGCAATATTAGGACACACCCCTGTGTGACAAACATGGCGAAGCACACAGCGGCGGCAACACCACCCAGCAGAATATGGGCCCCGTCGGCAAAAGGTATGCCAGTACCACACAGAAACACCCATACCACCCTGCACCCAATAACAAGACATACAAAACGGAACACCAAAGAGCCTGGGGACCGACAACAGGTGGACCCAATAATTACACCCACACACAAGGCCCAACGTATAGCGGAAACGCAGCCTGCCGCCCACACACGGGAGAGCAGACAGCACTGAATGACCTTCCATTCCAACTCCGAAACCACATCCCGACTAAACAAGCAGGAGAATACAGCCATTGTCCCAAAAAAAGACCAACACAGGCATGCAGAGGAAACCGACCACAGGGCAGATAGCGCATATCACCTAAGAACATTCCGAACGGGAAAAAGAAATGAAAACACTCCCCCATGTCGTTCTCATGCAAGTTATCTGGAAGGAGTCACACACCACTGACCTTGACCATTCAGAGAAGCATGTGGGATGAGGGCCCGTGTCTTCCGCACAAGCTAACATAACACAAGTCCTGCCTCCCTACGAACATCACAGACTTCCCAGCAACTTCGGAGCTTGCACTCTGCAGACTGCACAGACAGCCGGAGCACGCCACCACATCGCCCTGCAGCAAAATGGCACTTTCAACACACCTACCCAACTACGCCGGACAGGTCAAGCTGTACAAACATAACCTGATACAGATATTGGGATGTGAACCCCTATCCCTGCTGAACGTAAGTTACCGACTGACTTACCGCATCACATTGTTCAGCTGCGTCATCCCCGTCTTCTACTGTCGAAGGTGTCCCTTCCACCATCCTGTGGATCTGTGTCTCTCCAACCCGGCATGTCCAAGGGCGGACCTGCTACAACTATTCCACCCTCTGGACGCCCACGACAGGGTCTGTTCAGCCTATGGGGGCATGGCGTATGTGGCCAACATCGGACCCACACTGCAATGGGACCACTGTGCCTCCACACGACGGATCATGGATCACAGCTACATCGAATGTCATCCAACATGCCCCATCATGCTCCTACAAGGGACAACTTACGAACAACACCTTGACATCCACCATCCGCTACATTGGCTGGCAAACATGTATACCACCAATGACATGGAAGCCCTGCTGGAAGGCATCGCATACCTGACGACATGTCAATTCGTCGGACCCCGACGCAATTCCCACAATTGTGCCATGATGTCCGACACCGTAGCCATGCTTAGCTTCCGCACGGACTGGCCAGTTACCACCACAACAGCCATACCAAACAACCTGCAACTGACACCACACCATCAACGACACTGCCATGACATCGGATATGTCCGGGACATGCACTCTGTTCCCCATCACATCCAGGAACTCCGCATGTATCGGGGGAGGCAGTGGCATGGGATTTGTGTATTGCAACCACATGGACAGAACTGCACGTACAACTATGCCATGACATGGATCCTGCGCCCATGGACATATGCACCGCTCAGTGGACAGTAATCGCTCGGCTGGAGTATGTGAGAGCTGCCACCCCACCCCCCCCGGAAATTCCGTACCAGGACCTTTGCATGGACGACAAGTGCATCCACCAACAACACGACCCCAGTGACTGTGACATGTCCAGTAGCCACCACATCGCAACAACAAGTGGGACGCCGCTGCATGCACGCAAGACCATGCCCTGATGTCATCTCACACGCACGTGTGCATGAGTAACAACAGCACCAAACCTGTTACATGGAACTGAGATGGACTGTGCCCATGATACCAAGCGGTCTGGTAGGCTAAATGTATACCGTCTGTGTCAAAGTCAGCAGCTCCGCAGCAATTAGCAAATGTACATTAGCACAGCAACGGCCAAGCAGATGTAACTCTGAAGCCCACATCCCACAGGCAACAACTAATCACATGTACCCCTACACCCTATGCTATGTGTAATCATGCTGAGTATATCCTCCACATGCATTCCGCTGCCAGTAGTGTCCACTATACTGCATCACAGAGGACATAAGTCACAATACATGGCTTGAAGCAAAGATCTGTCTCTGCTGATTCATTTCACAAGTACGAATGAGAGAGGATGAGAGTGTGTGAAGTACACGGCAGTCGTGAGATGACCATCTGGTCCACTGTCATCGGATGTCAACGCAAATGAGTAGCACAACTGTGGAAGACACACATGTGTCGTGTGAAGTGGGATTGACGCATTGCCCAGGTGGGCGGGTGTGACGGGTAGATGCGCACATGCAATGTTGAAACACGCTGTGTTGGGAGGGTTCCGGAACAGTACATTACCGCTTTCCTGGGCATATGTAAAGGCCACCTGTCTGGGGGTGAATGTGAACTCGTGTGTGCACAACAGGCGGGCACACGAACAATGCTGCATCAGGCGTACACGTCAGCCCACCCTCTGTGGACATGCTGGATACCGCTGTGCGTCCGCCAGGCCCTTGACAAGGCACACACATCCCCTGTCGACCAGGTGTATCCCCAACATTGTCCACCTGCACAGGCAATCCAGGGCACGGGATGGCAGTGGAGCATGGTGGGTGAGAGGTCATGGTGCGCTCCCCCTGGGCACATCACGCAGGCAACACATCCTCAATATGTAGTATGGCACAAGTCAAATGGAAGTAGTGGGGGGACGCACACATCACGAGCAGGAGTGACGTCACGGAAGGTGGCTTGCACCATCACACTCATTGCCTATAACCCCACACACGTTACATGCCAATGCAACAGAGAAGCCAGCGCGTGCATGAGCAGCTCCAAGCTCGCACCAGGGAGGCCAAAGAGTGAATGTGTGGGTCCATGAGCTCCAGTTGGACGCGGCCTGGGCAGCTAGGGTAGCTACAGCCTCTGTGTGTTGCAGGTGGTGTCTCGGGACTGCGGAGCCTGTCATGCATAGTCAATGTTGTCCGGGGCTCGAGTCGGGGCACCACGCAGGTGGACGGCGTACCGGCACTGATGATACCGCGAGACAGACTACTTGTTCAAATGGACCCACACATACACTCCTTGGCCTCACTGGTGCCATCTCGGAGCCGCCTGTGCACGCGCTGGCCTCCCAGATGCAAACGCATATTGGGGTGAGCGAGGGGAGGCCATGAGGAAACGTTATAATATTACTGTTTGACTTACATTTGGTAGAAAGAATGACCCAGATCTGATCTGAAAAAGACGTGCCTCGTGTGAATTGCAACTAGTAAATACGCCGATAAACCACACATGTCTTGCATTTAGCCCCGCACCCAGCCCCGCCCACTCGACACATTTCAATGAGTACCTGCACTATATTCCTCCCATTTGAAGCACTGACTGGGGGTGACAACCATTGGACAGTCTTGTGTAGTCCACCCACGCGTACATGTGGGCCCTCCATGATCCATGTCACCTGCGGCAAAGTGATGTCATGGGCAATGACGGAAGTGAGGAGAGCTGTCTGCCCCACGCACAGATGGCGCATCAGCTCAACAGACCCAGCACTGAGGGCAGCAGGGATCACATGTGCAGGGGCAGCTGTGCCTGGTGTGAAGGCACATGCATTTTGACGGCACATCGACCAATGTGTAGTCTGCCCACATCTACTGTCCATCGCCCGGCGGACCCACAAAAAGATCACAAGGCAACACATCTGTGTGGGTGTACCCACTGTGACCGACACTGCGCAACCATCAACGTACTCGCCCTGTGCATGGCCCACCCCACAACGAAGGTCACATTCAGTGCCACTATCCCTCACACACATCCCTATCACGAGGCATGGTGTGGCCAATTGACAGTGCTCAGTTAGCGCTCATCCGGAGGGTCCTGTACAGGTGACACATGTAACCCACTTGGCAGTCTGTGTTGACACCTACTGGCATTGTGCAGTCAATGTGCAGGCCAGGCCTGCTGGGACTGAGAAGGGCAGCATGGCGCCAGCCTGACATTCACACGAGCAACAAGTGCTCTGAGACCTGCATTGCCAATTGGCTGTGTCACTGGATGTCTGACATGAAGTTGCCATGTACCACCACTCGGGAGGGACAGACATGGCAATGCGCCCGAGAGCTCACATACCCTTGCCACCTGCAGTCAGCATGGTGAGCAGTGCATGTTGGAACCCCACAGGCTCTGACTCATAGTGCTGCGGATCAAAGACATGTGTGTCCCCCACATGCACTCCCACACACACTGTAGTTGTCTTTCACACACAACTTTCGCAAGGAATAGCCATGTGCAGTGTGCGTGCAGCTCGGAATGCAGGATCTCCAGCCCCTCGCTGGTCAGTGGACCTGGACATATCCTCAGCGTCATCAGCGATGAGGTGGACAGGTGGCAGCAGCAGGTGTTGTTGATGGATGCCAGGCAGCAGTCCCAGGTAGCTGTGGCAATGCCGGTCTCACCCCCACACTCATATAGCCCCCTGGTGCAGTTGCAGTGGGTCCCAGCTGCTGCAATTTGAGTACCATGTCTGCCAGCTTCAATTGCAGACGATGGCCTGCTCCCAGCTGGCCCGGGTCGCCTACCTCCATAGTGGAACACGCAGGGTGCAACCGCGAGGGTCATTGGAGTTGGCCGTAAGGGCCTGGCCCATGGCGGGTACAGTCCGCTGATGCCATGTGCACCACACAGTAGAATGTGCGCAGTGCAACTGCAGGTGTGGACATGATTAGTGTGTGGGAGCAGGTCCACAATGGACAGGGCCATCACATGCGGCGTGCATAGGCATGGACGGCCAGTGGCCAGCCTCCACATGTCTGTTGGCATATCATCATGTACACATTGGAATGGGACCTGTGTAAGTGTATTGTGGCTGTGCTGTCCCTACTTGTCAGCTGTTCTGTGATTCAATTGCTTTGTCTGTAATTTGTGTACTGTGTATGTGTACATGCCCTGTTGTGTGTTGCTTTGACATGTGTCCACTTCCATCTTTCCTAGGAGGAGACCAAACATACATCGCCCCTACCAATTGCTGGCAGACATGGAGGATGTGGAGTTAATACGTAAATTTCGTCTGGACCGACCCACCCTGCATCGCCTATGTGCCTTGTTGGAACCCCACCTCCGTCCTCGCAGGGTGTATCCAACTGCATTCACCCCCACGGCTAAGGTGATGGCTGCACTGCATTTCTTCGCCACTGGGTCATTCCAACACACAGTGGGCAGTGGAGGTGGGATGTCCCAGCCCATGTTCAGCATGGTGCTACGGGATGTACTGTCAGCTATGATGCTGTACAGGAACCGGTACATCCGATTCCCCAGGGCCCGTGAATTGGCGGCAGTAAAGGGTGCTTTCTATGCCCTTGGACGGATCCCCCACGTTGTCGGTGCAATTGATTGCACCCATGTTGGCCTTGTTGCACCACAGGCCACGGAGCACGTCTTCCGAAACCGGAAGCACACCCACTCCCTGAATGTGCAAGTGGTTGCCTTGCGCACATGGTGATTTCACACGTGTGTGCGAAGTTTCCAGGATCGGCACATGACGCGCACATCATGCGCAACAGCATCCTACCACGACTGATGACCAGTCTGCAACCGGACCGTGCCTGGATTGTTGGTGAGTATGTGGAGTCGTGTAGCGTGCTGGGTGTGCGATGCTGCCTTGTGTCCAGTTTGAATTGCAACGATTCCCTGTGTCCCTCACACCCAGGTGACTCTGCTTACCCGAATGGTCCTTGGCTGCTCAGCCCATTACGAAATCCTCGGACCCCAGCTGATGACCGCTACAATGAGGCACATGGGAGGACCAGACGTGTGGTTGAGCGGACCTTTGGCCTCCTCAAGTCCAGGTTCAGATGCCTGGACCGCACCGGGGTGCACTGGCGTACTCCCCACAGAAGGTGTGCCAGATAGTAGTGGCTTGCTGCATGCTGCACAATCTGGCTATTCGCAAGCAGATCCCCCTAATAGTGGATGACGGTGATCAGCCAGGGCCCCAGCCTGCAGACCAGGACGGGTCCAGTGACGAGGACAGCGGAGAGGAGGAAGCTGGGAATGTGCGTCAGCAGCTCATCGCCCGCTACTTCACTTGACAGTGAGTGACCATGTGCTACGGCTGATGTAGCTGTATATGTGCAGGTGTATGTGTGCTCTGTCACGGATGCCTTTTGTTCACTGAGTGCTGTGTGTCAATGCTCCATGTCCAGGTTAGTATGCCACTGACGGTGGCTGTGGCATTGTGCCCTATTGCTCTATGCGATGTGTGTACATTGCTTGTAGTTGGTGACATGTACTGTGTGATGAGTGTGTGACACACTCATTGAATGTACTCCTGTTCTGTCTTCCACCCCTAGGTCCCTACAGCCTCTCCTGTCCCATCGACATACCACAAATCAGATGCTTTTCTGCTCAAGGTGGTGGTTGCACATCGTTCAATAAACACAGGGCACAGACAGCAGTTTGTGTTAAAGGTGCATTTATTTTCATAGGAGACATGTGATTGTGTGCAAGGTGATGACAAAAGTGGTGCGTGCAGTGACAATGAGCTGTCGGTCATGGCTGCGTGATGCTCAGGGTGTACCCACTAGTTCTATGTCCATAGTCCAACAGACACATGCCATACAGATGGCTGTGTGGGGTAGGATCGTAGTCCAAGTCAATGCAGTCGGTGGTCAAGGATGGCTGGCTGCCTCACTGGCATTTGGAGCGTGCGAAGTCCTCTCGGGACATCTGTTTCCTCTTCGGACGGCCCCTTCCACGTTTGGAAGGGGGGGGTGTGGTGGCGACCTGCTGGTGGTGGGTGAGGTGTGCTCACTGGCTGTGGACGTAGGGGAACTCGATGCTGCTCGACCCTGCGCCACAGCAGGTGATGGCGGAGGTGGTGTTGCTGGCCCTGCTTGTGCCCTCACCGCCACCACCAGCTGGCCCATGAGGTCCACGAGTTGGTCCATACGGGTGACGAATTGTCCCATATGGGCGTCCATGGACCTCAACACCCCTAGGACCTCCCGCGTGTCGGAAGCCGACCTGGCCCATTGTCCTTGGGCCTCTTCATAGGCCCCAAGGACTCTGGCCATTTGAGGCAGGGCATGGCTCCCAGGCACGGCTGGCGTTGGCCTGACCCTGCTCCTCCTACCAGTACTGCTGCCACCGGCCTGCCCACTAGCCACATTGCTCACCACGGTCCTCGCTCTGGCTCCCAGGGTGGACCCAGTCGGCCGGACCACCACTTGCGCTGGGGCTGGGGCCAGTGAAGACGTGGTGGTGGTCGCGGCGGGGGTGGTGGTTGCGGCGATGGTGGTGGTTGCGGCGATGGTGGTGGTTGCGGCGGTGGGATTGGCCGCAACGACCGTGGGAGTGGCCGCAACGACAGTGGGAGTGGCCGCAACGACAGTGGCAGCAGGGGGCTGTGAGTGGTCAGCAGCCCTGGAGGATGGGTTGGTGGGTAGGAGGGGGCCTGTGGAGCGGTTGGGCCCTGCCACACCAGATGGGCCTGCTGGGTGGTCCGTGTCCGAAGAGGAGGACAGATCCTCCACATCCGTGAGTCCATGTTGGGGGCTTGCAGGCTGGCTGTGCTGGCTGCTGTCTCCCTCTCCAGCATCCAGCAGTTCGGCACCTGTGGGGGGAATGAGACATGTTATTGTGTTGCACCTGGCAAAGTATGTATAAGTTGTCTGACATTCACAGTTTGTGCACTGTCGTGCACTGGTTTCCCAGAGGCGTGTGTGTGGCTGTACTATTTGTGGTTGCGTGGGCTAGGCAATGGGACTGTGTGATGTGGACATGTGGCATGGGACGGATTAGCAATGCCAATGGGTGTGTTGCTGTACCCCTACATTTTGTGGCTCTGGTGTATGCGGGCTCCAGACCCATCGTGGAGGTTGGTTTGAGCTATGCTTCTGGGGTTCAAATGGAACGCTTAGAAACACAGATGGCAAACGGGGGTACAGCCCCCTGAAACGCTTTTGAGATGAACTATGCTTTTGGGGGTCAAATGGAACGCTTAGAAACGCAGATGGCAAACGGGGGTACAGCCCCCTGAAACGCTTTTGAGATGAACTATGCTTTTGGGGGTCAAATGGAATGCTTAGAAACGCAGATGGCAAACGGGGGTACAGCTCCCTGAAACGCTTTTGAGATGAACTATGCTTTTGGGGGTCAAATGGAACGCTTAGAAACGCAGATGGCAAATGGGGGTACAGCCCCCTGAAACGCTTTTGAGATGAACTATGCTTTTGGGGGTCAAATGGAACGCTTAGAAACGCAGATGGCAAACGGGGGTACAGTCCCCTGAAACGCTTTTGAGATGAACTATGCTTTTGGGGGTCAAATGGAACGCTTAGAAACGCAGATGGCAAACGGGGGTACAGCCCCCTGAAACGCTTTTGAGATGAACTATGCTTTTGGGGTTAAATGGAACGCTTAGAAACGCAGATGGCAAACGGGGGAACAGCCCCCTGAAACGCTTTTGAGATGAACTATGCTTTTGGGGTTAAATGGAACGCTTAGAAACGCAGATGGCAAACGGGGGTACAGCCCCCTGAAACGCTTTTGAGATGAACTATGCTTATGACGTACATACTGTGAGCTATGGGTGCAGAACGTGACATGTGTTGTGGCAACATGACAGTGCATGGTGTAAGGTGGGTGTATGTCTGACATACACGGCATATCTGCTGTCTGTTGTGATTTATGGACATTACATTGGACGCATTGTTATGAGTGAGTGACGGTTGTGTGCCACACGACGTATTGCAGATGGGCCAAATCCTTGGTGTGCGTGCTGCCCTCTGCCATGTGCATCAATGCAGTGCTCTTGGGGGTGTTGACTATGTTATGTGTGTTGTTACTCACAGTGTGACGTGCGCTTCAGTCACTTCGGGCACATGATTTGTCATGGGCATGTTTCTTTGCGTGACTACTGTATGGGGACCAGCTGTTCGGATGACATACCTTCCATGTAACTGGGGCTGACGGATGTGATGGATGGTATGTTGTATGTGCATTGTGTGCCTGTGTGTTTCATGGGTCCAGTGGTGTTTGTGTGCATTTTTGTGGTTCCACGCTGTTACGTCTAGTGGGGTTTGTCTTACATGGGCGTAGTTGTAGGGTGTGTGGTTGACAGGCAGTAGGGGCTACATGGACAGGACTTCGATGGTGTTGCTGTTGTGTGTGATGGGTTGCACAGTGCCTGCCATGTGGTTCTGTAATCAGTGTGACTTGTGCATGCAGACGTGGCTCCTTGGGTGTTGCTGTGTCTGTGATGGGTCATGTGGGGTGTGACTCTGTGGTTCATGTCCGTGTGCACATTGTTCACATGGTTGTGACAGGGAGCAGTGCTGCGTGTTCCTCTGCTACGTGACATGTCCCATGTGTTGGTCGCAATACAGTCCTCATGCCTCACGACACCCCACCCTGTCCAGTTTCCCACCTACAGGTTGTTTTTGAGCGTGCAATGCAATGGTTGCCACATGGTTATGGGCGGGAGGGGTGCTCCATGTTGCTGGTCTGTGGGAGTGGGGGTGGTGTTGTGAGTCGTGGTGATGGCTGGACACCCACAGACACCGTTTGTTGTGGGGTGAGATGTCTACCTGTCGGCTGACGGTGTGCACTGCAGTGGCTGACACATGGGTGTGGGTGTGGGGTGTGCTCCACCTTGCTGCGCTGTAGGACTAGGGGCCTGGTGGGTGTTGTACTTCAGCTGTCCCCCCTCCGACCCACTGCACTTTGTGTTATGGCTACTTACCTGTTACTTGTCGGTTAGTGCAGCTATGGTGGACACATGGGTGTGGGGTGTGCTCCTGCTTGCTGTGCTTTGGGACTAGGGGCCTGGTGGGTGTTGTACTTCAGCTGTCCCCCCTCCGACCCACTGCATTTTGTGTTATGGCTACTTACCTGTTACTTGTCGGTTAGTGCAGCTATGGCGGACACATGGGTGTGGGGGGTGCTCCTGCTTGCTGTGCTTTGGGACTAGGGGCCTGGTGGGTGTTGTACTTCAGCTGTCCCCCCTCCGACCCACTGCATTTTGTGTTATGGCTACTTACCTGTTACTTGTTGGTTAGTGCAGCTATGGCGGACACATGGGTGTGGGGGTGCTCCTGCTTGCTGTGCTTTGGGACTAGGGGCCTGGTGGGTGTTGTACTTCAGCTGTCCCCCTCCGACCCACTGCATTTTGTGTTATGGCTACTTACCTGTTACTTGTCGGTTAGTGCAGCTATGGCGGACACATGGGTGTGGGGGTGCTCCTGCTTGCTGTGCTTTGGGACTAGGGGCCTGGTGGGTGTTGTACTTCAGCTGTCCCCCTCCGACCCACTGCATTTTGTGTTATGGCTACTTACCTGTTACTTGTCGGTTAGTGCAGCTATGGCGGACACATGGGTGTGGGGGCTGCTCCTGCTTGCTGTGCTTTGGGACTAGGGGCCTGGTGGGTGTTGTACTTCAGCTGTCCCCCCTCCGACCCACTGCATTTTGTGTTATGGCTACTTACCTGTTACTTGTCGGTTAGTGCAGCTATGGCGGACACATGGGTGTGGGGGGTGCTCGTTGTGGTGCTTCTGGAGTACTGGGGGCCTGGTGGTAGTTGCGTGGCTGGCTGAGTGTACACATGCCCCCATGGTTTTGTTAGTTGGTAGGTTTGGGCTGTGTGTGTGGTGGTGCCTATTGCATGTGAGTGATGTGTTGTGTATTGTGTACTGGACATGGGGGTGTTTGTCCCTCGGAGCTATGGCATAGTGGTGGTGCATGTGAGTACATAGCGGTGTGCTGGTATACATTTGTTCGTACTTACCAGCCTCCACTCCCCCTGGTAATCCGGTGAGGATCTCCGGATGTATGATGACTCGCACCTTCTCCTCCCACGCTTTGAAGGTCTTGAAAAGCGCGGGATTCCCTCCACCAGTCGTGGCAGCCAGCTCTCGATTTTTGCTCTCCTTCTTCTTGACCATGCTTTTGAGGTCGTTCCACCTTTTGTTAATTTCTCCTCTGTTTCGTGGAACGTTCCCGACTGCATTGACCTGGTCTACGATCCTGTTCCACATTCTGTTTCTGGTGGCTAGTGGTGTGTGCTGGACCTGGTTGCCATAGATTTGTGGGTGCACCTTGATGATCTCGTCGACCATGACCGTCAGCTCAGTGGAAGTGAATTTGGGCATTCTGTGTGATGCCATGGTGTTTGTGGTGCTGGTGCGGTGTGTGGTGTGTGATGTGCAGGGGGTTTGTGGTGCTGGTGCTTGGTGGTGGTGGTGGTGGTGGGTGTGATGTGTGCGTATCTGTGGTGTGCTGCTGTCCTTGCTGTGTCACTGTGTCCTCTCCTCTCCTCTCTGCTTTGCTTTGTAATGTTGCAAGGGGTTGTGGTCTGTGAAGGTGCTGCTTTTGTACTTACCTATGTGGGTGTGTCATGATGGTCTGTTGTTTTCAGGTGTGTTGTGGGTGGTGTTCTGGGCTTTGTAGTTTATTTGTTTGTCCAGGGGGGGGTGTGCTATCGGGATGTGTACTGTGTTTGTGTGTTTGTGCGTGGGTTGCTGTGTGGACTTGTTGGCCATGTTGTGTGCGTTTGTTTGGGTCCGCGGATGATTTCTGTGCAGTGACGTGGCCGCCAGGGCTTCCGCCGTGTCCATTTTCATCAGCGTTGTTTGCGCTGGCGGGCGGTGTATTTGTGTGTTTTCCGCGGTCATGTCGGTGCGATCGTAATTTCACGGGTGGTGTCTCGGTTGTCAGGGCGGGCGGTTTCGTGTTGTCGGGCGTCTTTCCGTCCGTGGCGGGCGGATAGACTTTGACTCGGACATGGGCGGGCGGTATTTTTGGCGTTTTTCCCGCCGCTGGCGGTTTTCGGCTCGCGGCATCGTAATTGCTGGGTCGGTATTCAGACGGTGTAGGCGGGCGGATTTTTCCCGCTATGATGGATGGCGGATTTTTTACCGCCCGGTATCGTAATGGACACCTTAGTCATTTATTTAATATGTTTATAGTTGACATCTTTGGTGTCCATTACGATACCGGGCGGTAAAAAATACGCACAGGTTTTCCAGAGGCGTGTGTGTGGCTTTACGATTTGTGGATGCGTGGGCTAGGCAATGGAACTGTGTGATGTGGACATGTGGCATGGGACGGATTAGCAATGCCGATGGGTGTGTTGCTGTACTCCTACTTTTTGTGGCTCTGGTGTATGCGGACTCCAGACCCATCGTGGGGGTTGGTTTGGACTATGGTTTTGGGGTTCAAATGGAACACTTAGAAACGCAGATGGCAAAAGGGGGTACAGCCACCGGAAACGCTTTTGAGATCAACTATGCTTTTGGGGTTCATATGGAACGCTTAGAAACGCAGATGGCAAAAGGGGGTACAGCCCCGGGAAACGCTTTTGAGATGAACTATGCTTTTGGGGTTCATATGGAACGCTTAGAAACGCAGATGGCAAAAGGGGGTACAGCCCCCACAAACGCTTTTGAGATGAACTATGCTTTTGGGGTTCATATGGAACGCTTAGAAACGCAGATGGCAAAAGGGGGTACAGCCCCCGGAAACGCTTTTGAGATGAACTATGCTTTTGGGGTACATACTGTGAGCTATGGGTGCAGAACGTGACATGTGTTGTGGCAACATGACAGTGCATGGTCTAAGGTGGGTGTATGTCTGACATACCCGGCATATCTGCTGTCTGTTGTGATTTATGGACATTACATTGGACGCATTGTTATGAGTGAGTGATGGCTGTGTGCCACACGACGTATTGCAGATGGGCCAAATCCTTGTTGTGCGTGCTGCCCTCTGCCATGTGCATACTTTGCCAGGTGCAACACAATAACATGTCTCATTCTCCCCACAGGTGCCGAACTGCTGGATGCTGGAGAGGGAGACAGCAGCCAGCACAGCCAGCCTGCAAGCCCCCAACATGGACTCACGGATGTAGAGGGTCTGTCCTCCTCTTCGGACACGGACCACCCAGCAGGCCCATCTGGTGTGGCAGGGCCCAACCGCTCCCCAGGCCCCCTCCTACCCACCAACCCATCATCCAGGGCTGCTGACCACTCACAGCCCCCTGCTGCCACTGTCTTTGCGGCCACTCCCACTGTCGTTGCGGCCACTCCCACGGTCGTTGCGGCCACTCCCACCGCCGCAACCACCACCATCGCCGCAACCACCACCACCGCGACCACCACCACGTCATCACTGGCCCCAGCGCAAGTGGTGGTCCGGCCGACTGGGTCCACCCTGGGAGCCAGAGCGAGGACCGTGGTGAGCAATGTGGCTAGTGGGCAGGCCGGTGGCAGCAGTACTGGTAGGAGGAGCAGGGTCAGGCCAACACCAGCCGTGCCTGGGAGCCATGCCCTGCCTCAAATGGCCAGAGTCCTTGGGGCCTATGAAGAGGCCCAAGGACAATGGGCCAGGTCGGCTTCCAACACGCAGGAGGTCCTAGGGGTGTTGAGGTCCATGGACGCCCATATGGGCCAATTCGTGACCCGTATGGACCAACTCGCGGACCTCATGGGCCAGCTGGTGCTGGCGGTGAGGGCACAAGCAAGGCCAGCAACACCACCTCCGCCACCACCTGCTGTGGTGCAGGGTCGAGCAGCAACCAGTTCCCCTGCGTCCACAGCCAGTGAGCACACCTCACCCACCACTAGCAGGTCGCCACCACACCCCCCCTTCCAAACGTGGAAGGGGCCGTCCGAAGAGGAAACAGATGTCCCGAGAGGACTTCGCACGCTCCAAACGCCAGTGAGGCAGCCAGCCATCCTTGACCACCGACTGCATTGACTTGGACTACGATCCTACCCCACACAGCCATCTGTATGGCATGTGTCTGTTGGACTATGGACATAGAACTAGTGGGTACACCCTGAGCATCACGCAGCCATGACCGACAGCTCATTGTCACTGCATGCACCACTTTTGTCATCACCTTGCACACAATCACATGTCACAGATGAAAATAAATGCACCTTTAACACAAACTGCTGTCTGTGCCCTGTGTTTATTGAACGATGTGCAACCGCCACCTTGAGCAGAAAAGCATCTGATTTGTGGTATGTCGATGGGACAGGAGAGGCTGTAGGGACCTAGGGGTGGAAGACAGAACAGGAGTACATTCAATGAGTGTGTCACACACTCATCACACAGTACATGTCACCAACTACAAGCAATGTACACACATCGCATAGAGCAACAGGGAACAATGCCACAGCCACTGTCAGTGGCATTCTAACCTGGACATGGAGCATTGACACACAGCACTCAGTGAACAAAAGGCCTCCGTGACAGAGCACACATACACCTGCACATATACAGCTACATCTGCCATAGCACATGGACACTCACCGTCAAGTGAAGTAGCGGGCGATGAGCTGCTGACGCACATTCCCAGCTTCCTCCTCTCCGCTGTCCTCGTCACTGGACCCGTCCTGGTCTGCAGGCGGGGGCCCTGGCTGATCACCGTCATCCACTATTAGGGGGATCTGCTTGCGAATAGCCAGATTGTGCAGCATGCAGCAAGCCACTACTATCTGGCACACCTTCTGTGGGGAGTACGCCAGTGCACCCCCGGTGCGGTCCAGGCATCTGAACCTGGACTTGAGGAGGCCAAAGGTCCGCTCAACCACACGTCTGGTCCTCCCATGTGCCTCATTGTAGCGGTCATCAGCTGGGGTCCGAGGATTTCGTAATGGGCTGAGCAGCCAGGGCCCATTCTGGTAAGCAGAGTCACCTGGGTGTGAGGGACACAGGGAATCGTTGCAATTCAAACTGGACACAAGGCAGCATCGCACACCCAGCACGCTACACGACTCCACATACTCACCAACAATCCAGGCACGGTCCGGTTGCAGATTGGTCATCAGTCGTGGTAGGATGCTGTTGCGCATGATGTGCGCGTCATGTGCCGATCCTGGAAACTTCGCACACACGTGTGAAATGACCATGTCCGCAAGGCACACCACTTGCACATTCAGGGAGTGGGTGTGCTTCCGGTTTCGGAAGATGTGCTCCGTGGCCTGTGGTGCAACAAGGCCAACATGGGTGCAATCAATTGCACCAACAACGTGGGGGATCCGTCCAAGGGCATAGAAAGCACCCTTTACTGCCGCCAATTCAAGGGCCCTGGGGAATCGGATGTACCGGTTCCTGTACAGCATCATAGCTGACAGTACATCCCGTAGCACCATGCTGAACATGGGCTGGGACATCCCACCTCCACTGCCCACTGTGTGTTGGAATGACCCAGTGGCGAAGAAATGCAGTGCAGCCATCACCTTAGCCGTGGGGGTGAATGCAGTTGGATACACCCTGCGCGGACGGAGGTGGGGTTCCAACAAGGCACATAGGCGATGCAGGGTGGGTCGGTCCAGATGAAATTTACGTATTAACTCCACATCCTCCATGTCTGCCAGCAATTGGTAGGGGCGATGTATGTTTGGTCTCCTCCTAGGAAAGATGGAAGTGGACACATGTCAAAGCAACACACAACAGGGCATGTACACATACACAGAACACAAATTACAGACAAAGCAATTGAATCACAGAACAGCTGACAAGTAGGGACGGCACAGCCACAATACACTTACACAGGTCCCATGCCAATGTGTACATGATGATATGCCAACAGACATGTGGAGGCTGGCCACTGGCCGTCCATGCCTATGCACGCCACATGTGGTGGCCCTGTCCATTGTGGACCTGCTACCACACACTAATCATGTCCACACCTGCAGTTGCATTGCGCACATTCTACTGTGTGGTGCACATGGCATCAGCGGACTGTACCCGCCATGGGCCAGGCCCTTACGGCCAACTCCAATGACCCTCGCGGTTGCACCCTGCGTGTTCCACTATGGAGGAAGGCGACCCGGGCCAGCTGGGAGCAGGCCATCATCTGCAATTGAAGCTGGCAGACATGGTACTCAAATTGCAGCAGCTTGCACCCACTGCAACTGCACCAGGGGGCTATATGAGTGTGGGGGTGAGACTGGCATTGCCACAGCTACCTGGGACTGCTGCCTGGCATCCATCAACAACACCTGCTGCTGCCACCTGTACACCTCATCGCTGATGACGCTGAGGATATGTCCAGGTCCACTGACCGGCGAGGAGCTGGAGATCCTGTATTCCGAGCTGCACGCACACTGCACATGGCTATTCCTTGCGAAAGTTGTGTGTGAAAGACAACTACAGTGTGTGTGGGAGTGCATGTGGGGGACACACATGTCGTTGATCCGCAGCACTATGAGTCAGAGCCTGTGGGGGTCAAACATGCACTGCTCACCATGCTGACTGCAGGTGGCAAGGGTATGTGAGCTCTCGGGCGCATTGCCATGTCTGTCCCTCCCGAGTGGTGGTACATGGCAACTTCATGTCAGACATCCAGTGACACAGCCAATTGGCAATGCAGGTCTCAGGGCACTTGTTGCTCGTGTGAATATCAGGCTGGGGCCATGCTGCCCTTCTCAGTCCCAGCAGGCCTGGCCTGCACATTGACTGCACAATGCCAGTAGGTGTCAACACAGACTGCCAAGTGGGTTACATGTGTCACCTGTACAGGACCCTCCGGATGAGCGCTAACTCAGCACTGTCGATTGGCCACACCATGCCTCGTGATAGGGATGTGTGTGAGGGATTGTGGCACTGAATGTGACCTTCGTTGTGGGGTGGGCCATGCACAGGGCGAGTACGTTGATGGTTGCGCAGTGTCGGTCACAGTGGGTACACCCACACAGATGTGTTGCCTTGTGATCTCATTGTGGGTCCGCCGGACAATGGACAGTAGATGTGGGCAGACTACACATTGGTCGATATGCTGTCAAAATGCATGTGCCTTCACACCAGGCACAGCTGCCCCTGCACATGTGACCCCTGCTGCCCTCAGTGCTGGGTCTGTTGAGCTGATGCGCCATCTGTGCGTGGGGCAGACAGCTCTCCTCACTTCCGTCATTGCCCATGACATCACTTTGCCACAGGTGACATGGATCATGGAGGGCCCACATGTACGCGTGGGTGGACTACGCAAGACTGTCCAATGGTTGTCACCCCCAGTCAGTGCTTCAAATGGGAGGAACATAGTGCAGGTACTCATTGAGATGTGTCGAGTGGGCGGGGCTGGGTGCGGGGCTGAGTGCAAGACATGTGTGGTTTTTCGGCGTATTCACTAGTTGCAATCCACACGAGGCACGTCTCTTTCAGACCAGATCTGGGTCATTCTTTCTACCAAATGTAAGTCAAACAGTGATATCATAACGTTTCCTCATGGCCTCCCCTCGCTCACCCCAATATGCGTTTGCATCTGAGAGGCCAGCGCGTGCACAGGCGGCTCCGAGATGGCACCAGTGAGGCCAAGGAGTGTATGTGTGGGTCCATTTGAACAAGTAGTCTGTCTCGCGGTATCATCAGTGGCGGTACGCCGTCCACCTGCGTGGTGCCCCGACTCGAGCCCCGGACAACATTGACTATGCATGACAGGCTCCGCAGTCCCGAAGCACCACCTGCAACACACAGAGGCTGTAGCTACCCTAGCGGCCCAGTCCGCGTCCAACTGGAGCTCATGGACCCACACATTCACTCTTTGGCCTCTCTGGTGCGAGCTTGGAGCTGCTCATGCACGCGCTGGCTTCTCTGTTGCATTGGCATGTAACGTGTGTGGGGTTATTGGCAATGAGTGAGATGGTGCAAGCCACCTTCCGTGACGTCACTCCTGCTCGTGATGTGTGCGTCCCCCCACTACTTCCATTTGACTTGTGCCATACTACACATTGAGGATGTGTTGCCTGCGTGATGTGCCCAGGAGGGGCGCGCCATGACCTCTCACCCACCATGCTCCACTGCCATCCCGTGCCCTGGATTGCCTGTGCAGGTGGACGATGTTGGGGATACACCTGGTCGACAGGGGATGTGTGTGCCTTTTGCAAGGGCCTGGCGGACGCACAGCGGTATCCAGCATGTCCACAGAGGGTGGGCTGACGTGTACCCCTGATGCAGCATTGTTCGTGTGCCCGCCTGTTGTGCATACACGTGTTCACATTCCCCCCCAGACAGGTGGCCTTTACATATGCCCAGGAAAGCGGTAATGTACTGTTCCGGAACCCTCCCAACACAGCGTGTTTCAACATTGCATGTGCGCATCTACCCGTCACACCCGCCCACCTGGGCAATGCGTCAATCCCGCTTCACACGACACATGTGTGTCTTCCACAGTTGTGCTACTCATTTGCGTTGACATCCGATGACAGTGGACCACATGGTCATCTCACGACTGCCGTGTACTTCACACACTCTCATCCTCTCTCATTCGTACGTGAAATGAATCAGAGGAGACAGATATTTGCTTCAAGCCATGTATTGTGACTTATGTCCTCTGTGATGCAGTATAGTGGACACTACTGGCAGCGGAATGCATGTGGAGGATATACTCAGCATGATTACACATAGCATAGGGTGTAGGGGTACATGTGATTAGTTGTTGCCTGTGGGATGTGGGCTTCAGAGTTACATCTGCTTGGCCGTTGCTGTGCTAATGTACATTTGCTAATTGCTGCGGAGCTGCTGACTTTGACACAGACGGTATACATTTAGCCTACCAGACTGCTTGGCTGGAGTATGTAAGAGCTGCCACCCCGCCCCCCCCGGAACTTCCGTCCCAGGACCTTTGCATGGACGACAAGTGCATCCACCAACAACACGACCCCAGTGACTGTGACATGTCCAGTAGCCACCACATCGCAACAACAAGTGGGACGCCGTTGCATGCACGTAAGCCCATGCCCTGATGTCATCTCACATGCACGTGTGCATGAGTAACAACAGCAGCAAACCTGTTACATGGAACTGAGATGGACTGTGCCCATGATGTCAAGCGGTCTGCTAGGCTAAATGTATACCGTCTGTGTCAAAGTCAGCAGCTCCGCAGCAATTAGCAAATGTACATTAGCAGAGCAACGGCCAAGCAGATGTAACTCTGAAGCCCACATCCCACAGGCAACAACTAATCACATGTACCCCTACACCCTATGCTATGTGTAATCATGCTGAGTATATCCTCCACATGCATTCCGCTGCCAGTAGTGCCCACTATACTGCATCACAGAGGACATAAGTCACAATACATGGCTTGAAGCAAAGATCTGTCTCTGCTGATTCATTTCACAAGTACGAATGAGAGAGGATGAGAGTGTGTGAAGTACACGGCAGTCGTGAGATGACCATCTGGTCCACTGTCATCGGATGTCAACGCAAATGAGTAGCACAACTGTGGAAGACACACATGTGTCGTGTGAAGCTGGATTGACGCATTGCCCAGGTGGGCGGGTGTGACGGGTAGATGCGCACATGCAATGTTGAAACACGCTGTGTTGGGAGGGTTCCGGAACAGTACATTACCGCTTTCCTGGGCATTTGTAAAGGCCACCTGTCTGGGGGTGAATGTGAACTCGTGTGTGCACAACAGGCGGGCACACGAACAATGCTGCATCAGGCGTACACGTCAGCCCACCCTCTGTGGACATGCTGGATACCGCTGTGCGTCCGCCAGGCCCTTGACAAGGCACACACAACCCCTGTCGACCAGGTGTATCCCCAACATTGTCCACCTGCACAGGCAATCCAGGGCACGGGATGGCAGTGGAGCATGGTGGGCGAGAGGTCATGGCGCGCTCTTCCTGGGCACATCACGCAGGCAACACATCCTCAATATGTAGTATGGCACAAGTCAAATGGAAGTAGTGGGGGGACGCACACATCACGAGCAGGAGTGACGTCACGGAAGGTGGCTTGCACCATCTCACTCATTGCCTATAACCCCACACACGTTACATGCCAATGCAACAGAGAAGCCAGCGCATGCATGAGCAGCTCCAAGCTCGCACCAGAGAGGCCAAAGAGTGAATGTGTGGGTCCATGAGCTCCAGTTGGATGCGGCCTGGGCCGCTAGGGTAGCTACAGCCTCTGTGTGTTACAGGTGGTGTTTCGGGACTGCGCCACTGATGATACCTCGAGACAGACTACTCGTTCAAATGGACCCACACATACACTCCTTGGCCTCACTGGTGCGATCTCGGAGCCGCCTGTGCACGCGCTGGCCTCTCAGATGCAAACGCATATTGGGGTGAGCGTTGGGAGGCCATGAGGAAATGTTATAATATTACTGTTTGACTTACATTTGGTAGAAAGAATGACCCAGATCTGATCTGAAAAAGACGTGCCTCGTGTGTATTGCAACTAGTAAATACGCCGATAAACCACACATGTCTTGCATTTAGCCCCGCACCCAGCCCCGCCCACTCGACACATTTCAATGAGTACCTGCACTATATTCCTCCCATTTGAAGCACTGACTGGGGGTGACAACCATTGGACAGTCTTGTGTAGTCCACCCACGCGTACATGTGGGCCCTCCATGATCCATGTCACCTGCGGCAAAGTGATGTCATGGGCAATGACGGAAGTGAGGAGAGCTGTCTGCCCCACGCACAGATGGCGCATCAGCTCAACAGACCCAGCACTGAGGGCAGCAGGGGTCACATGTGCAGGGGCAGCTGTGCCTGGTGTGAAGGCACATGCATTTTGACAGCACATCGACCAATGTGTAGTCTGCCCACATCTACTGTCCATTGTCCGGCGGACCCACAAAAAGATCACAAGGCAACACATCTGTGTGGGTGTACCCACTGTGACCGACACTGCGCAACCATCAACGTACTCACCCTGTGCATGGCCCACCCCACAACGAAGGTCACATTCAGTCACATTCAGTGCCACTTCCCTCACACACATCCCTATCACGAGGCATGGTGTGGCCAATTGACAGTGCTGAGTTAGCGCTCATCCGGAGGGTCCTGTACAGGTGACGCATGTAACCCACTTGGCAGTCTGTGTTGACACCTACTGGCATTGTGCAGTCAATGTGCAGGCCAGGCCTGCTGGGACTGAGAAGGGCAGCATGGGCCCAGCCTGACATTCACACGAGCAACAAGTGCTCTGAGACCTGCATTGCCAATTGGCTGTGTCACTGGATGTCTGACATGATGTTGCCATGTACCACCACTCGAGAGGGACAGACATGGCAATGAGCCCGAGAGCTCACATACCCCTGCCACCTGCAGTCAGCATGGTGAGCAGTGCATGTTTGACCCCCACAGGCTCTGACTCATAGTGCTGCGGATCAACGACATGTGTGTCCCCTACATGCACTCCCACACACACTGTAGTTGTCTTTCACACACAACTTTCGCAAGGAATAGCCATGTGCAGTGTGCGTGCAGCTCGGAATCCAGGATCTCCAGCTCCTCGCTGGTGAGTGGACCTGGACATATCCTCAGCGTCATCAGCGATGAGGTGGACAGGTGGCAGCAGCAGGTGTTGTTGATGGATGCCAGGCAGCAGTCCCAGGTAGCTGTGGCAATGCCGGTCTCACCCCCACACTCATATAGCCCCCTGGTGCAGTTGCAGTGGGTCCAAGCTGCTGCAATTTGAGTACCATGTCTGCCATGTTCAATTGCAGACGATGGCCTGCTCCCAGCTGGCCCGGGTCGCCTTCCTCCATAGTGGAACACGCAGGGTGCAACCGCGAGGGTCATTGGAGTTGGCCGTAAGGGCCTGGCCTATGGCGGGTACAGTCCGCTGATGCCATGTGCACCACACAGTAGAATGTGCGCAATGCAACTGCAAGTGTGGACATGATTAGTGTGTGGGAGCAGGTCCACAATGGACAGGGCCACCACATGCGGCGTGCATAGGCATGGACGGCCAGTGGCCAGCCTCCACATGTCTGTTGGCATATCATCATGTACACATTGGCATGGGAGCATGGGAGATGCATATGCACATTCATGCCATCTTGCACTAAGTACATCTCCCACTTGGCACGTGCAACGTTACGTGTCACTTGTGATGTGTATTTGCAATCACACAGTCGTGTTGGCATGGAGCTGTCAATGTGTACACCTGTCAATGCATCTGGAGGTGTAATCCGTACAGTGCTGTACATAGGGTGCAGTAGGGACATCAATGACTGTCTCATGTCCCCTCATGCCCCAGGTCCACTTGTTTCTGCCGCTCAGCCTGTGCCCATAGCGTTGTTGGTGTGTGCCATACTCACCCAGCCTCTGAAGCAGTGTCATGCACAGCAGCAAGTTATGTTGTCGTGGTGTTGGCGCTTGCCAAATATGCTGTCTGATGCCATCAGCATGCCTTATGAGTCATTGTGGCCCAAATCCCCATGTGCATGCTCATGGCAACGGTGTGTGTCACTGCCCACTGCTATTGGCATGGGACCTGTGTAAGTGTATTGTGGCTGTGCTGTCCCTACTTGTCAGCTGTTCTGTGATTCAATTGCTTTGTCTGTAATTTGTGTTCTGTGTATGTGTACATGCCCTGTTGTGTGTTGCTTTGACATGTGTCCACTTCCATCTTTCCTAGGAGGAGACCAAACATACATCGCCCCTACCAATTGCTGGCAGACATGGAGGATGTGGAGTTAATACGGAAATTTCGTCTGGACCGACCCACCCTGCATCGCCTATGTGCCTTGTTGGAACCCCACCTCCGTCCTCGCAGGGTGTATCCAAATGCATTCACCGCCACGGCTAAGGTGATGGCTGCACTGCATTTCTTCGCCACTGGATCATTCCAACACACAGTGGGCAGTGGAGGTGGGATGTCCCAGCCCATGTTCAGCATGGTGCTACGGGATGTACTGTCAGCTATGATGCTGTACAGGAACCGGTACATCCGATTCCCCAGGGCCCGTGAATTGGCGGCAGTAAAGGGTGCTTTCTATGCCCTTGGACGGATCCCCCACGTTGTTGGTGCAATTGATTGCACCCATGTTGGCCTTGTTGCACCACAGGCCACAGAGCACGTCTTCCGCAACCGGAAGCACACCCACTCCCTGAATGTGCAAGTGGTGTGCCTTGCGGACATGGTCATTTCACACGTGTGTGCGAAGTTTCCAGGATCGGCACATGACGCGCACATCATGCGCAACAGCATCCTACCACGACTGATGACCAATCTGCAACCGGACCGTGCCTGGATTGTTGGTGAGTATGTGGAGTCGTGTAGCGTGCTGGGTGTGCGATGCTGCTTTGTGTCCAGTTTGAATTGCAACGATTCCCTGTGTCCCTCACACCCAGGTGACTCTGCTTACCCGAATGGTCCTTGGCTGCTCAGCCCATTACGAAATCCTCGGACCCCAGCTGATGACCGCTACAATGAGGCACATGGGAGGACCAGACGTGTGGTTGAGCGGAACTTTGGCCTCCTCAAGTCCAGGTTCAGATGCCTGGACCGCACCGGGGGTGCACTGGCGTACTCCCCACAGAAGGTGTGCCAGATAGTAGTGGCTTGCTGGATGCTGCACAATCTGGCTATTCGCAAGCAGATCCCCCTAATAGTGGATGACGGTGATCAGCCAGGGCCTCCGCCTGCAGACCAGGACGGGTCCAGTGACGAGGACAGTGGAGAGGAGGAAGCTGGGAATGTGCGTCAGCAGCTCATCGCCCGCTACTTCACTTGACGGTGAGTGTCCATGTGCTACGGCAGATGTAGCTGTATATGTGCAGGTGTATGTGTGCTCTGTCACGGAGGCCTTTTGTTCACTGAGTGCTGTGTGTCAATGCTCCATGTCCAGGTTAGTATGCCACTGATGGTGGCTGTGGCATTGTGCCCTATTGCTCTATGCGATGTGTGTACATTGCTTGTAGTTGGTGACATGTACTGTGTGATGAGTGTGTGACACACTCATTGAATGTACTCCTGTTCTGTCTTTCACCCCTAGGTCCCTACAGCCTCTCCTGTCCCATCGACATACCACAAATCAGATGCTTTTCTGCTCTAGGTGGCGGTTGCACATCGTTGAATAAACACAGGGCACAGACAGCAGTTTGTGATAAAGGTGCATTTATTTTCATCGGTGACATGTGATTGTGTGCAAGGTGATGACAAAAGTGGTGCGTGCAGTGACAATGAGCTGTCGGTCATGGCTGCGTGATGCTCAAGGTGTACCCATTAGTTCTATGTCCATAGTCCAACAGACACATGCCATTCAGATGGCTGTGTGGGGTAGGATCGTAGTCCAAGTCAATGCAGTAGGTGGTCAAGGATGGCTGGCTGCCTCACTGGCGTTTGGAGCGTGCGAAGTCCTCTCTGGACACCTGTTTCCTCTTCGGACGGCCCCTTCCACGTTTGGAAGGGGGGGTGTGGTGGTGACCTGCTAGTGGTGGGTGAGGTGTGCTCACTGGCTGTGGACGCAGGGGAACTCGTTGCTGCTCGACCCTGCGCCACAGCAGGTGGTGGCGGAGGTGGTGTTGCTGGCCTTGCTTGTGCCCTCACCGCCACCACCAGCTGGCCCATGAGGTCCACGAGTTGGTCCATACGGGTCACGAATTGGCCCATATGGGCGTCCATGGACCTCAACACCCCTAGGACCTCCCGCGTGTCGGAAGCTGACCTGGCCCATTGTCCTTGGGCCATTTGAGGCAGGGCATGGCTCCCAGGCATGGCTGGCGTTGGCCTGACCCTGCTCCTCCTACCAGTACTGCTGCCACCGCCCTGCCCACTAGCCACATTGCTCACCACGGTCCTCGCTCTGGCTCCCAGGGTGGACCCAGTCGGCCGGACCACCACTTGCGCTGGGGCTGGGGCCAGTGATGACGTGGTGGTGGTCGCGGCGGTGGTGGTGGTGGTGACCGCAACGACCGTGGGAGTGGCCGCAACGACAGTGGGAGTGACCCCAACGACAGTGGCAGCAGGGGGCTGTGAGTGGTCAGCAGCCCTGGATGATGGGTTGGTGGGTAGGAGGGGGCCTGGGGAGCGGTTGGGCCCTGCCACACCAGATGGGCCTGCTGGGTGGTCCGTGTCCGAAGAGGAGGACAGATCCTCTACATCCGTGAGTCCATGTCGGGGGCTTGCAGGCTGGCTGTGCTGGATGCTGTCTCCCTCTCCAGCATCCAGCAGTTCGGCAACTGTGGGGAGAATGAGATATGTTATTGTGTTGCACCTGGCAAAGTATGTATAGGTTGTCTGACATTCACAGTTCGTGCACTGTCGTGCACAGGTTTCCCAGAGGCGTGTGTGTGGCTGTACGATTTGTGTATGCGTGGGCTAGGCAATGGAACTGTGTGATGTGGACATGTGGCATGGGACGGAGTAGCAATGCCGATGGGTGAGTTGCTGTACTCCTACTTTTTGTGGCTCTGGTGTATGCGTGCTCCAGACCCATCGTGGAGGTTGGTTTGAACTATGGTTTTGGGGTTCAAATGGAACGCTTAGAAACGCAGATGGCAAAAGGGGGTACAGCCCCCTGAAACGCTTTTGAGATGAACTATGGTTTTGGGGTTCATATGGAACGCTTATAAAAAGCAGATGGCAAAAGGGGGTACAGCCCCCGGAAACGCTTTTGAGATGAACTATGGTTTCGAGGTTCATATGGAACGCTTAGAAACGCAGATGGCAAAAGGGGGTACAGCCCCCGGAAACGCTTTTGAGATGAACTATGGTTTTGGGGTTCAAATGGAACGCTTAGAAACGCAGATGGCAAAAGGGGGTACAGCCCCCGGAAACGCTTTTGAGATGTACTATGGTTTTGGGGTTCAAATGGAACGCTTAGAAACGCAGATGGCAAAAGGGGGTACAGCCCCCCGAAACGCTTTTGTGATGTACTATGGTTTTGGGGTACATACTGTGAGCTATGGGTGCAGAACGTGACGTGTTGTGGCAACATGACAGTGCATAGTCTAAGGTGGGTGTATGTCTGACATACCCGGCATATCTGCTGACTGTTATCATTTATGGACATTACATTGGACGCATTGTTGTGAGTGAGTGATGGTTGTGTGCCACACGACGTATTGCAGATGGGCCAAATCCTTGGTGTGCGTGCTGCCCTCTGCCATGTGCATCAATGCAGTGCTCTTGGGGGTGTTGACTATGTTATGTGTGTTGTTACTCACAGTGTGACGTGCGCTTCAGTCACTTCGAGCACATGATTTGTCATGGGCATGTTTCTTTGCGTGACTACTGTATGGGGACCAGCTGTTCGGATGACATACCTTTCATGTTACTGGGGCTGACGGATGATATGGATGGTATGTTGTATGTGCATTGTGTGCCTGTGTGTTTCATGGGTCCAGTGGTGTTTGTGTGCATTTTTGTGGTTCCACGCTGTTACGTCTAGTGGGGTTCGTCTTACATGGGCGTAGTTGTACGGTGTGTGGTTGACAGGCAGTAAGGGCTACATGGACAAGACTTCGATGGTGTTGCTGTTGTGTGTGATGGGTTGCGCAGTGCCTGCCGTGTGGTTCTGTAATCAGTGTGACTTGTGAATGCAGACGTGGCTCCTTGGGTGTTGCTGTATCTGTGATGGGTCATGTGGGGTGTGACTCTGTGGTTCATGTCCGTGTGCACATTGTTCACATGGTTGTGACAGGGAGCAGTGCTGCGTGTTCCTCTGCTACGTGACATGTCCCATGTGTTAGTCGCAATACAGTCCTCATGCCTCAAGACACCCTGCCCTGTCCAGTTTCCCACCTACAGGTTGTTTTTGAGTGCGCAATGCAATGGATGCCACATGGTTATGGGCGGGAGGGGTGCTCCATGTTGCTGGTCTGTGGGAGTGGGGGCGGTGTTGTGAGTCGTGGTGATGGCTGGACACCCACTGACACCGTTTGTTGTGGGGTGAGATGTCTACCTGTCGGCTGACGGTGTGCACTGCGGTGGGTGAGACATGGGTGTGGGTGTGGGGTGTGCTCCTCCTTGCTGTGCTGTGGGACTAGGGGCCTGGTGGGTGTTGTACTTCAGCTGTCCCCCCTCCGACCCACTGCACTTTGTGTTATGGCTACTTACCTGTTACTTGTCGGTTAGTGCAGCTATGGCGGACACATGGGTGTGGGGTGTGCTCCTCCTTGCTGTGCTGTGGGACTAGGGGCCTGGTGGGTGTTGTACTTCAGCTGTCCCCCCTCCAACCCACTGCACTTTGTGTTATGGCTACTTACCTGTTACTTGTCGGTTAGTGCAGCTAAGGCTGACACATGGGTGTGGGGGGTGCTCGTTGTGGCGCTTCTGGAGTACTAGGGGACCTGGTGGTAGTTGCGTGGCTGGCTGAGTGTACACATGCCCCCATGGTTTTGTTAGTTGGTAGGTTTGGGCTGTGTGTGTGGTGGTGCCTGTTGCATGTGTGAGTGATGTCTTGTGTATTGTGTACTGGACATGGGGGTGTTTGTCCCTCGGAGCTATGGCATAGTGGTAGTGCATGTGAGTACATAGCGGTGTGCTGGTATACATTTGTTTGTACTTACCAGCCTCCACTCCCCCTGGTAATCCGGTGAGGATCTCCGGATGTATGATGACTCGCACCTTCTCCTCCCACGCTTTGAAGGTCTTGAAAAGCGCGGGATTCCCTCCGCCAGTCCTGGAAGCCAGCTCTCGATTTTTGCTCTCCTTCTTCTTGACCAGGCTTTTGAGGTCGTTCCACCTTTTATTAATTTCTCCTCTGTTGCGTGGAACATTCCCGACTGCATTGACCTGGTCTACGATCCTGTTCCACATTCTGTTTCTGGTGGCTAGTGGTGTGTGCTGGACCTGGTTGCCATAGATTTGTGGGTGCACCTTGATGATCTCGTCGACCATGACCGTCAGCTCAGTGGAAGTGAACTTGGGCATTCTGTGTGATGCCATGGTGTTTGTGGTGCTGGTGCGGTGTGTGGTGTGTGATGTGCAGGGGGTTTGTGGTGCCGGTGTTTGGTGGTGCTGGTGGTGGTGGTGGTGGTGGGTGTGATGGGTGCGTATCTGTGGTGTGCTGCTGTCCTTGCTGTGTCACTGTGTCCTCTCCTCTCCTCTCTGCTTTGTAATGTTGCAAGGGGTTGTGGTCTGTGAAGGTGCTGCTTTTGTACTTACCTATGTGGGTGTGTCCTGATGGTCTGGTGTTTTCAGGTGTGTTGTGGCTGGTGTCCTGGGCTTTGTAGTTTTTGTTTATCCAGGGGGGGTGTTTTCGGGATGTGTACTGTGTTTGTGTATTTGTGCGTGGGTTGCTGTGTGGACTTGTTGGCCATGTTGTGTGCGTTTGTTTGGGTCCGCGGATGATTTCTGTGCAGGGACGTGGCCGCCAGGGCTTCCGCCGTGTCCATTTTCATCAGCGTTGTTTGCGCTGGCGGGCGGTGTATTTGTGGGTTTTCCGCGCTCATGTCGGTGCGATCGTAATTTCACGGGTGGTGTCTCGGTCGTCAGGGCGGGCGGTTTTGTGTTGTCGTGCGTATTTCCGTCCGTGGCGGGCGGATGGACTTTGACTCGGACATGGGCGGGCGGTATTTTTTGAGTTTTTACCGCCGCTGGCGGTTTTCGGCTCGCGGCATCGTAATTGCTAGGTCGGTATTCAGACGGTGTAGGCGGGCGGATTTTTGCCGCTATGATGGATGGCGGATTTTTTACCGCCCGGTATCGTAATGGACACCTTTGTTCTTTTTGTATGGCAAGTAATAGTTTATGTAGGGTAGGAGTGCTTCATCCTGTAGAAGATAGGAAGGCATTATGCCAACCCTCAACTGCGTTGTTTGTTTTAGCTTCTTGGTTAAGTGTAGTTAGATACACATTCCACCAAGGAATTTTGAATTTAGGTTGACGTCTATGGCCTGATCTGTGTAATCTCCCCTCCCAGGTATCCTGAAAATAATCTAGGAGAGGAGATAATTTTTGTTCATTTTGTTGGTAAAATGGACTTTCAATTAAAATGTTATAATGCTCAGCCACATCTGTCACTGGCACATAGGCCAGGGTTATTAGATTTTTTATTTGGTATGCAAAGGTAATATTTGTTGCATATTCCACACTAAGGGGTCGATTCCGATTTCGGCTGGAAAACATTGTTCCCGACACGGACCCGTCATATTTCCCGACCGAACCGTACACACGCCTTCCAAATGGCTGAGTACGATGCGATGCTTGAAATTTACAACCGACTCGGCTGGAATTTTTTTTTACGGCCGAGTCAAAGGAAAGGAGCCTGACGCGATAGACTTGTACGCGCAAGATTCGAGATAGCCAAGCGTCAACCCGACGCAACAGACACGTACGCGAACGACTCCATGTAGCCAAGCATTAATACGACACGACAGACTCGGACACGAACGATGCCACATAGTCCAGCATCAACACAACCCAATAGACACGTATGCGAACGATTCTACACAGCCAAGCACATACACGACGCAACAGACTCGTACATGAACGATGCCACATAGCCTAGGATGAATGGAACAGACTTGGACAAAACAAATAACACAAGAACAAGCATCATGTGCCGTCAAACCGACTTACATAATCCTGAAAAAATAATACAATAGAAACAGAAAAAAGACTACCAAAAAATGCATTGTCATCTACAAAAAAAACTAAATTTAAATATTGAGACACACCCACAACTCAACCTATATAAAAGGAGCAAAAACTTCCCAACACCATTTGCTACTTCGACAGAGATGCAAGCAGACAACACTACTATACAGACAACTCATCTACCCACTACAAACTCAAACAACTCATCCACCACACAACCTCCACACAACTAGCACCACTGAAACATACCTCCACTCACACTTACTCACCCTCACCTTCACACACACATACACCTCCACCACCACCCATCACCATGCCCCCAAAGAAGAATCCAAAGTTCTTAGATGCTGAGTTGGAAGTCATGATAGATGAAATCATCCGAGTTGAGCCACAGTTATTTGGCACCTTGGCCCAACAGACCTCCCAGTCCCAGAGAACCAAGATGTGGGAGAGGATTGTCAACAAGGTGAATGCCCATTCACCTACCTTGCGCACAAAGGAGGATATCCGGAACCGGTACTATGATGTACACAGGAGGGTTAAGAAGCTGATTGCCAGAGAACATGCCCTGAGCAACAAGACTGGCGGTGGCCGTCATAAACCGGTGCGTTTCACCACCTGGGAGGTGAAGGTGCGGGACCTCCTCCCACCGGAGGCCATAACTGGATTAGCTGGAATACCGGAACCTGGTGAGTACATGTCCAAATAGTCTAAAATTACCTCAAATACACAGCCACAGACATCACAGCCAGACATCTTGAATGTAACTTTGTACTCACTGTCATGGAACCATGGTACATGCTGGCACATTTGGTCTGGGTGGGAGGAGGAGTGGAAGCTATGACTACTGCCACCAGCACCCACTCGTCACACACCCACCCCCACTCCTACAATAACACACCTGTCACTATGCTGTCCCTGAGAGTGAATGCAAATGCCCTGTCAAGATGGCTACACAGGGGCATCATGTACGAATTAGGAAAAACTGACAGCCAGTTCTTGGCCTACTCACACAACTACAGACCATAACCTTAACTGTACATTCCACACACTGACAGGTAAAGATTAGTCACATGTGCCCTCACTGTGCATGCTACAAATGTGTGTGGAGGACAGGCCACAGTCTAGTTAGCAGTCACACCACATAACACAAACCACACACACTAAAAACACACATCAGGGACAATGCCCATCTGACAGTAGATGTGAGGTGCAATGCAAGATGGCTGACACTCTTGGGTTGTGTCATGTGCACAAGGCATTGTTGTGCTTTGCATTGTACTTCAACATCAGTCAGCGGTGTCAGCATCCTTGAACTACACTGCCCTCACTGTCATTGATCCTCTGTCAATGCTGAGTAAGCTGGTCTGTTTGCCATTGGGAAGAGGGGTAGAAGTCAACGTAGCCTAACTCAAGCACTAAACACACTGTACCTCACATCCCTGACCATGAAAAGGCAACTGATCATCCTTGGGAAACTCCTCTGTCCATGGAGAACAAGTAGATTGTACATGAAGTGATCATGCGCAAAAGTAAGCTGTGACAAAATGTACTCCAGAAAGATATTCACATGTGTGCAAAGTGATGAGAAATATTAACACAAATATGTCTTCCCACATTGCATACGTTTACAAACCATGCAAAAACAACACAGGCATAACAACGACCGTGTTGTTACATTGCAGAACATCACAACGCAAAATATCACACAAACTTGCTGTAGGTACTGCGCAGGATTACGAACTGATACAATTTACCATTACAAGTCCAGTGTGCAACAGTAGGGAATGTCAGATCATACAAATATCTGATTATACAACCACTCATGTTAGCGAATCCCCTACTGCATGTCAATGTAATGACTTGTGTTTCAATGGACTGCCATGTAACAATGCATTTGTCATAACAAACGCGTTGCTATTGCATTCGATGTCACACATGTGATGTCATTGATGGTTCACATCAACACATTCATCCAAGCTAAATTAGTAAATGCTGACACAGATTCAGGATAGTGAGTATGTATATCACCTCAGCAATGTGACAGTTACAAACATGCACAAAGGCAAGCACAGATGCACAAATCTTGCTAAACATCAGAATTGTTACAGTATGTAAGTCATAGTGAAAACACTGATATGTGAAATAACAACACACCTGGGCCATGCACAGTGTGTCACTTGACAATCAATTTCTTCGTACAGTCAAGGATAAAAAGACATGCACATTGATGCACAGAGCTGGACATGCACAGTAAAGCACATCTTTGCTAAATCCCAATGTCCCATGAACAAATATCCCAGTGTCTGTGACGATTGATGAGTATAAATTTGAAGGAAACGCTACATTATCCACAACATCTTCACATTTGTCTGTGTATGACACCATAACATGTGAAAATACACAACTAACATTGTGTCCCTCTTCTACCCACAGGCACTCCTGAACTGAGGTCAGCATCTGGACACGATTCTGAGTCCACCAGCACCTCCAGCACTACGTCGGACACCGAGACCTCCAGTGGTGATGACTCTCACACCTCCTCGGGCGATGTGGACCAACCTGGTACCTCCGGTGTGGGTCAGCATGCGGCACCAGTACGATCACCAGCCCCAGCGACCACTCCGGCAACATCTGTGAGCATCCAGACGCCCAGGATCCCCATGGACACACCCAGACAACAAAACACTGGGAGCACAGCAACACAGGCCACTCTGGAGTTGGCAGGAAACACCAGCCCTGTCAACAATGAAGGAGGACAGGAGCTGTCAGTGCGTGCAATGACAGGCAATGTCCGTGCGGGTAGGGTTAGGAGTGGTGTGAGGGTGCGTGGTGGGAGGACACGTCCCACAGCTGGTGTCGGAGATCAAGCTGACCCCGAGTTGCAACGCATATATGATGTATATCGCGAAAGCACCAGAGACTTTGCCCAGGTTGTTGGGAACCTCAGGGACCTCAAACATCAGCAGGCTGCACATTTTGACCGGATGGACCTCCATATGGACCGTATGGACCAACACATGGACCGTATGGAGTCCAACTGGTCGAAAATAGACGATCTCACAGCGGTGCATAGGGACATACTCACATGCCTACGCCAGATAACTACCAACATTACCCCACCTCCCCGTGTGCACTCCACACCTGTTGACTCAACATCTGCAACTGCCACAGTGAGGGATGAGGAGTCTGGCGTAGAGTCCCCTCCACCGCAACAGCCTGATACTGAGGGTCCCCCCTCCGAAGAGGAGGGACCGTCCAAGGAAGACTGGCAAGTGAGACTGATGGCCATGCATCCTCCCCCGGAAGTTAAAGAAATGCTCAGGATATCCTCCATTGTGTGCAAAGAATTCACTTTGTTGACAGTCCCTGGACTCTCTCACATGGGATGAAGTGTTTAAGTTGGACTACCTGCTAAAATTACTGTGGAATTTGCTTGGAAGATTTTCATCTAACAACACTTCCAACTCTTCCATGAACTTTGGATGTAAAACTTTGGAATACAATTACCCTTAACTGTTAGATTCATCATATGCACATTAATAAAATCATATTCACACAATCCCTGTGTCATCTGTGAATTATACACTGTACCCACAATTGAAATTATGATGAGCACAACCTGGCACTGTCTCCAAATGATGTGCATGAGTTCTGTGGTAGGGATTCTGCACATACAGAACCATGCACAATAAAATAGGCCGTTATTGAAAGATGGTTGGACATTCCTTGCACATCAGAACCCACAATCCAAAGAGCCACTACCTCTAGTGTCCCATTAGCTCAACAAGACATACAGAAGATACACAATGATTCTACCACCCAGAACACTATCAACCTCTCAGAGTCGCGGAAGCAATGCACACCTTCTCGCTCACTCACCCATGCTTATCCACAAAAATATAATGCATAGTCTAAGTAAAGTCTAAAATGTCACGTTTAAGAAAGAACAATCTCTGTCCGTTGTCTTACACTGCAGTATACGAGCTTGCACCAGCAGCAGAATACATGATAATCAAACAATATTCATCTCCACATTTCCATAGAAGACAAAAGGTGAAATGTGTATCTATGAACAGTGTGGAAATCACCACCCTCCCTGTGATGGTGACATATTTATCATACTAATGAAGATCTCTGTGCCAAATCGGGTGAACCGCTCACCTTAGAAACTATGAGTACTGGTTACAGCATATGCACAGCAAAGCTCGTGTTCATAGAAGGTAATCTTCCATCTGTGTAGATGAATCCCCTGTGCGTCAATGTAATGCTAGTATTTCTCATTTGTGTCAAAAAGTGTACCATTTCATGGATAAACAATACGTGCTGACTAGAGCGTCCATTACAAAGAGTCTTGAATTTCAACCTTGTGGCGCAGCGCTTGAACAGTACCAAAATGATCTCATGTGAACTCAAAGGCATCTTGTACAACAAGCAGAGAAAGAATGTGGGCAAAAATGTAAGACACAAAGCTAAAATGTAAGCTTGGATCAGGATAACTTAGCATAAACCAGCATGATCCTAGGGACCAGTTGACAAATCATCTACCGTCTTGTGAATACATGTCACATGACACATACCAGAGATAGACACGCAAGGTCACCACAACACACATAGCACATGCAACATTAAAACATTGCACACACTGTTGTCAAATTAGACCATTGAACCGCACAAACAATGACCATTGTCTAATGAAATGAACATCATGGCATAAATACAGGATATAAACGATTGTAGCATGCGTGGAAACAGACAAGGCAAACATCAATGTGTGTAACAGGTTTATTACACAGGCACAAGCTCTGCTCAACACAAAAGCAAACTGATTACGGTTCCAAGTATTCAAATAAACTAAAGAAATGAAAAATCTGACCGAAAACATTGTCTGTCAGAGAGTACTGTTCCAAATTGAAATTCCATTATGGAACAGCATTGTGTGTACCCACACAACAGCCAAAGGAGCCTGTGAAGGAGAGACATAGTACAGTCTTAAATACAACTTGCTATGATGGCATATCCAATAATTGACTCACTATTGTCCATTGTAACTTCTGAACCCAAGCTAGGAGTAAGTTCAACAATGTAGTGGTGACCATCATAACTTAACATACACTGTACAACAACAATGACCCTGTAAATTAGCATACACACACACGTATCACAACATATTGTTCTACATAAACACATCCCGCTTAGGAAAGGCATTATCAAACATCTTTGCATACTTACACTCATGTAAAAAAGTTGTTAATGAGCTGTCTCCTGACATCCACCTCATCCTCCTCCTCCTCGTCACTGGCAACGTGCCCGAGGCCTGGATCCTCCCTTGATGGAGGCCGTTGGTCCCTGTCATCCTGGATGAGCGGGAGCTCATTCCTCACAGCCAAGTTGTGAAGCATGCAGCACACGATTATGATCTTGCACACCTTAGCCGGGGAATATTGAAGGGCACCTCCTGTCCGGTCCAGGCAGTGAAATCTGGTTTTCAGCAGCCCAAATGTGCGCTCTATCACTCGCCTGGTCCGCCCATGTGCTTCGTTGTAACGGACATCAGCTGGGGTGACCGGGTTCCTGAGTGGTGTCAGCAACCGGGGCATGTTGGGGTATCCAGATTCTCCTACATTATCAAATATAAAAGATCATTTGAGCAAAAACAGGGTACAACATGAAAGACAATGAACACACAACTGATACTGACACCATGACTCACCAACAAGCCAGGCACGCTCATTCCTGAGCTGGGACATCAGCTGGGGTATCCGACTCATCCTCATTATGTATGCGTCGTGGACAGATCCCGGGAAACGCACACATACATGGGAGATGATCTGGTCCGCCAGACATACCACAAGGGCATTGATCGAATGGAAGTGTTTACGATTTCTGTAAACCTGTTCATGGGCTCGTGGTGCGACCAAACCCACATGTGTCTCATCAATCGATCCAATCACATGTGGCATGTGTCCCAGGGCATAAAAGTCATTTTTAATGGCACGGAACTGTGGCAGTGTAGGAAACTGTATGTACAGGTTGAGGAACCTCAACATGGCCTCACACACATCCCGGAGCACTCGACTAAACATTGTCTGCGACATCCTACCAGCATCAGTCACAGTAAACTGGAACGATCCTGTTGCAAAATAATGTAGTGCCGCCATCACCTTCACCTTGGGGGTCAGGGCAAAGGGATATGTGCGTCCAGGTTGCAAGTGTGGTGACAACTGGTCTGTCAATTCAGAAATTAATTGCCTCGTGAACATGTATTTCCTCATGCACTCACGTTCCACCATGGTCGCAAGGTCAGGGAAGGGTCTGTGGACATTTGGTCCCCTGAGTAACATATGACAAAGTATGCACACATATTACAAGTACTAATAAAAATCACGTAATCTAAATTCAACATATCGCATTACACTTTCAATTAAGACACAGTGAAGTCAGAGGTGTGAGGTTGAGCTAATACACAACTGACAGCTATGTGATCCTGAACATACACTCAATTTTGTCATGGATATTCAAGTGATACAGTGTTGTACTGTGACTATTCACTGTTGTCTGTCACTCTCCATGTGATCAATCATAACATACACGACACACACCTAATTAAGTATCAAACATAGATGTCAAGGTCAACTAGCACATGTTCTAAAGGTACACAGACATGGATCATGTATTGCAACCTAGCAACAACACTAGATACAGACAGCTTGTCACCATGCACACCACTGTCATGGTGTGGACATTGTCATGATGTGATATCAGACCTACATGTCCTATCACATACACAAAAAATTGATGATGTGTAGCACAGGAGGATGATCTGTGAAGTGGTCACTCACACTTGTCCTGTTCCTCACAAACAATGCACATTTTTGCACTGTAAGCTAGGAACATCATGGGAGTAGTCTTGTATATGTCTGTGTCTCATTTGACATGTGCTTCACTCCATCCACACAGGGCATACAGCATGACATGAATCTTACATATACTGTCTGACATGATGAGTGAGCATTGCATGGACGCGTGAGCCAACTCCTGGCCGAGCCGGACTGACAGATCGCATGCTTAAGAAAATGCTGTTCGACGCGGGTGAGTTCTCAAAATATGCGTCTGCCACATCCTGACTGATCCAGACGCACAGATTGCATGCTTGATTAAATGCTGTTCGACACGGGTGAGTTTTCAAAATACGCGTCGGACAACTAGGGACCAAGGCGTGCGCACGCCTTGGACCCTGAATGTAATGGTGACATACGCGGGTGGGTTTTCAAAAGACGCGTCGGACCCTGAATGTAATGGTGACATAAGCGGGTGGGTTATTGACTGCCATGGAGACTGACGCGGGTTTGATACTTCTACGATTCGTGTGCTGAAAAATCCGTTGGCTCCCTACAACAATGTATCAAACTCATTGGTGTCATGAAGTTGAACTTTTTAAATGATGCGGAACGCGTGTACGAGGCATGCAATGCGATGTATTGGCCAGATTCATAGGATGCAAACGTGTCGGACCTATCGCTTTGGATGCATGGTTCATAATCTGCCTCTACAGCACAGATATAAGGCTGTCTGTTCCCCTGCGAGCTCACTTGCCTGCACTACATGCTCCAGATTGACATCTCAGCTACCGCTGCTGCTGTCTCTGCATCCTCTGGCTTCAAGAATGGCATGTACTGTGGAGAGGGTCCCAGCCTTCACAGAGGAGGAGAACCAGGCCCTGCTGGACAGCCTCCTTCCAGGGTACAGCAAGCTGAATGGGAAACCAGGGGAGCAGGTGAGTGTGCAGTCCACGTCCTTTCACATTGTGCATGTTGTCTGTCTAGCACTATTGGCATTGTGCACACCAGTGGCTGGCATGCTCACTGAGTTGTTGTAACCCCCAAAGTGTGTAGGTACCTGTAGGGAACAGGTACTGTGCTGAAAAAGTGAATTTTTACACGGTCATAAGACCCAGGCAATGTTTCCATGTTGTTAATGCAGGACAACTGTCCATTACCATAGTTGCACTACCTGTGTACATCATATGCCCTTGTGATAATGACATGTATATCCAACTGTGTGATGCACAAACATGTTGCATGTGTAGTAATGGTCTTTTAACTTTGTCATCCTCACAGGTTGATGCCCATCAGAAACAGGAGATCTGGAAGACCATCGTCCGGGCAGTTAGATCTGTGGAGGTCTACAAGCGCTGCATCTACAACTGCCAGAAGAGGTGGCAGGACCTTCGTGGCTGGACCCGGAGGATCGCAAGAGTCCAGCTGAAGCTGTCGCCTCCTCCCAGAAGGGGCGGACGACGGATAGCGACCCCCCACATGCTCCGGATTCTGAAGGTGGTCTTCCCTGACTAAGATGGGCAGTTAAAGGCCAGACAGCAGCAAGGAGGGGGTAAGTGCATGCCTTTTCTGTGAACTATGTCTCACATGCTATTTGCACTCCTTCAGCCTGGTTACACTCCCACAGTTCGTCTGTCTGCTTGAACAAGAGTCATGTGCCTAAATTAGGTGATGGTCCATCCTCATCTGATACACAGGTGTGGCCCTTTCAGTCTGTGACTTGTGTCATTTGGGTTGTGTGTCCCTGCTGTTGTCCAAGGATAAGGTTTGAATCAGCATCTGCTACCAGTGCATTGTTTTGGGCTTCATGAGTGAGGCAATTGATTGACATGTGTCTGCACATTGCCAGAAAGCTGACATGTACTCTGTGTGGGCCATTAATATGTGTACTAATTGCTGCTCTGGCTCACCATATGTGTCTGGGGTATTTACCACACACCCATGCAGCAGGTGAGACAATGTTGGGGCCTCAGAAGAATGTGCATCATGTGTGTCACACATGCATAGACACATGCCTAGTGGTCAGGGTTATCCCATGTTGCACATGGACCAGGACAGGTATGCCTACTCCGGACATGAAAGTACACTCTGTTCTCCTACTCCTGTGTGCCAGCCTACATTTTGTGCATTGTGAAATGTGCAATCAGGCGTCTGCCTCTGTGTCATTGTGGAGTGGCCTAGCTTTTTAGACTCATGGGGTGTTAAACAGTTTGGGGTGGGCAGCCAGCTGAGATGTGGCTGTTGGATCAGCACAATGGGGTGAAACATAGGTGTGTAATCACTTGACTGTGCCTAATGGTGTATTCTACATTAAAGTGCAGGCAGCTTTAATTCGTTCTCATCAAACTGTGATGTGATCATGTTTTGTGCTTGCAGTCACTCAACTGTAGCATTTGTATTACGTGGGATCATCAGATGCCTTATGATGTGGGTAGCAGTGGGTGGACATGTGCACTTGACAGCTGCAGAGCTTACATTCCCCACAAAAACATGATTGTGACACAGTGCAGACTGTTTGTTTTTGGATGCACTGCCCCTGTGACTGAAGCCAGTAATGACTGATTAGCCAGACTGGCCTGTAGCATGGTATACCACTTGCAAATGTGTATCCTGCATTAATGTCAGTTGTCCTGCATGCACTCAATTGTTGCATTGACCATCAATACATGAGCACATCATGGTGTCTGGTGAAGGGAGCATATCCATATTGCTGACAATGACTTTGGCCATCCCTTATCCTGACACATGTACTGAGTCAGTGGCAGGAGATGGGATATGTGTGTACTGACACATTTCAATCACAAATCCTGCAGTTCAGACAACTGTCTATGTGGTGCATGTGTGCACATATGAGTAGTGGCATACTACATGCACCAGACAGATGGGTCCATGGACGGGAAGGATATGAAGGGCATGGTTGACTGGCAGACTGACAAGTGTCTTGTTCAAATATGTGTCAGCTCTTTTTGCAATATTTTGCAAATAATGCCAAGGCGTGCTCTGTAATGTGCTGTACTGACTGTGATGTGTCAGGTCAATACAGGTGGCTGATGTGGATCTGTTTATCCTGTTTGTTTGCAGATACATCTATGGCTACTGGAGGAGACAGCTCCACGGACCAAGAGGAGCGGCAGAGCCAGACTGGATCCGCTGCAGAGGAGTCGGAGGGACCCAGTGGCACGAAGGGTGAGGGGAGCCATACTGAGGAGACCTCAGCTACAACCACCTCGGCTGAGGAACACAGTAGCTCGAGTGATGACTCCCTTGTGGAGGCGGGTGTCAGCAGACCCCAGACAACAACTAGTGAGTCTGTCCCCGCCACCACCACCATCTCCACCCTCCCATCTGCTCCCATCCCAGATGTCTGTGGAGCCCCCCGTGTTACGGAGCATGTCTCCTTTGGGCCAGGCACCGTACCCCCTGCCTCTGTCTCCCCTGCTGCCCTGAGTGTGGAGGCTGTGGACTTACTTAAACAGATCCATGTAGGGCAGACAGCGATGCTGAGTGTCCTCCATTCTCACACCAGTCTGTTGACACAACTGGTGTCCTTCATGGAGGGCATTTCATCAAACATGTCTGCCCTACAGCGGACCATTCAGTCCATGGCCTCCTCACAGACGGCAACAGTGTCCCTCCTCCAACAGTCCCTCACCCCTCCTACCTCTGCCCCATTCACAATCCCCACTACCCTACCTGTCCAAGGCACACACACACCGGCACAGGCACGCACCACAACAGACACAAGCAGCACACAGCCACGCAAGACAAAATCCAGACACACAAGCAAGCACACTCCGGGGACTGATGGCACACACACAGGGGATGGGTTACAGACACACAAACAGCCATTCACGAGCACTCCGCAGTCCTCAGATGCCTCTCCCTCCAAAACCCCTTCCCTTGCCTCACCTGCAACCCCCCTTCCCAGCAGCTCTTCCTCTGTGACCTTGGCCTCTTCTCCACCGATCCATCTGATCCAACTTACAAGGGGAAGAGGAAGTCACCACGCACAGAGGGGAGTTCTCCTGCCACACGGACACCCTCCCCCATGCGTAGGAACACTGAGGCCCCCATCTGCAAATCCCCCCGGACCAGGAAGGGCAAGACCCCACCACAATCCTGCACTTCCTCCACACAGTCTCCGTCCTCCAGCCCCCAGGCCACCACTCCACAGGTCCCCCGCCACACCCTGCCCCAGGTTCCCCCACACACCAATACCGCATCCCCAAAATGCTTAGGCCCTCCCCCCTACCACATGCACTTCCACCCCCACCTCACACGCTCAGCCTGTTCCTGCCACTGGTGTGGAGACCGTGTCCCCCCCTCTGTCCTGCCCACCTCATCTGTACCCCATTACACTCCTTTGGAGATTGGCACTGCAGTAGAGAGCACATCCACCCCGTCTGACTTGGGCACTGCAGTGGAGACCCCGTCCACACCATCTGAACTGACCACTGCAGTGGTGCCGGCAACCACCCATCTGACTTGAGCCCTGCAGTGGTGACGGCGCCCACTGTGTCAGACACCTCCACTGCAGTTGCCAGCAACACTCCTGCACCCACCACCACACCCCTGCCCCATTCTGCTGTCCCCTGATCCTGTCCCTGCGGTGCCTGGCCTGCCCCTATGTATGCCCCTCCAAGGGGAGATGTCCCTTGGCCGTAGCAGTGCAGGCAAGCAATGGGTGTCAAGTTTCCACATGTCACCCTGTTGGGACTCCTGGAAGGACTGGCCATTGGCCTTTTGACATTGTTGAGTTCACAGTTACATGGATATCATTGCTGAATAAAGCAAATTGTTGTTATCCAGTGGTGTTGCATCTAATGTACATGATGTTGATGATGTGTATCATGAACTTGCAGTTGTAATGGTGTTTTAAAGGTATAAGAGACTGATTTGTTGATGTGATGGACTCCATGTGGTCCATGGGATATGTGTACTTTCCTGGTATGTATTCATGACATAATTTGCTGCTATTTCAGGGTGTTATGTTTGCAGAATTTGTGGACCAGGTATTACTCCTTCTGTTTGCTACTTCACATCTTTGCCATGCACTGTTGCACATATGTTGGGCTTACATTTCGGCACATTGTAAGATTCCCTGACTGGGCCCATCTCTCCACTGGACAGGCAGGTTTGTGCATCAATGGTACACAAGTCATCTGTGTCATCAGTGCAACTAGCTCTACATGTGTATTGCATATGTACAGATGACTGAAGGGACACTCCCGTACACAGGCTGATGTGACCAGAGATTTCATTGTGTTGTAATTGTTGGCTCACTGAGCAAGTGTTATGCTGACATGACAGAGCCCTGCACAGACAACGTTTGGCACAGCTAACCTTCCCCAGGAGTGGAGTCCCCTCATGGCAGTGTGTCATACTGTGACATTGCCTGAGCCCATGGTGTGTGTAGTGTGAGCATGTCTGTGTGTGTTCCATTCACTTTTTCTACACAGCCTGTGTTCCCTACAGATGTTCCTGTTCGTGGCGCTTGCTGAGTTGTCCTGTGTTCATCCAACATCTTTGTCCTGGGTTTCCTGGGATGTAGGTGCATGGCACACTACTGGTCATTATGGTGTCATCCCTAGGTGTTTTATTTTTAAAGCCCGGGGATGTTGTCAGACGCATGTGGGACACATTCAGGATTCCCCTTGGCACTTCTGTGTTGCCAACATGATGTAGTTTTCCCTATGTGGTATCTGTCAGTGAGTGGGTCACTTGTATGTGTGTGTGACTACTCCCACTCATCAGGGTCATAGTTGCAATGTTGGAAGGTGTCGACATGTGTTCTTTGTGGCTCTGCTTTGGTTCATCATTGTTGTGGGAGTGTGGCAGTGATCCCAATGATTCTGGTAGATTTCACGTCATGCCCAGGTACCGCATACTGTGCAGTGTGGCGGACATTCACAAGGGTTGTTGACTGGCCATGTGTGTGTATTTCTGGGAACCTTAGATCTCCCCACCACCCCTGGGATTGTCATGGGCATTGAGCAATTTCACCAGTCCATGTGTGCTTAGCTGATGCACATTGTTGCAGATCAATGTGTGTTGTGTTGAGGGTGGCCAAATGTGAGTTGTCTCATGGCTAGGCCCCTACCTACTTTGTGTTCATTGATGACAGGCCCTGGACAGTGATTTGTTTGTGTAGGTGTGATGGAAGTTTGTTGGTCAGGACGCATGCCTCAGTGCGCGCAGGTGACTGTACTCCACAGTATGGGCAACATCTACCTTTGTCATCACAGTGGGATTGTACAGGCTACTGTCACCCCAATGTAGGGTCCCTGAGGGTAGTGCTGTGTTGGGCTGTCTCTTGCTGTGTTGTTTGCTGTGCCGCCCAGCTTGTGTCACATGAATGATTTGGGATCCCACTCACCTGACAATGCCTGTTTGCCCAACAAGGGATGCCCAGTTCATGAGTTACTTTTGTATGGCACTGTGTACACATCTGTGTCATTGGAGTTCTGCCCACTGTCATGTGTTGTGTACTTGTCTGGGGACACTGAGACACACACACATGTTGTGTATGATATGCAGTGTGGGGCTGCCTGTCTGTGTTTGTGCATCTGCTCCACTGCATTGGTATGGCTTTTGCGGTCCATTGGCTTATGTTGTTTGGAGGTTTTTCCCTAGTGTCCCTGCGTCTCCTGGTTCATCAGTCTGCACATTCATCATGTTTGGTGTGTTCCATTGCTGCCATGGTATGGGACTTGGTCACCCGACATCTACAGTCTCCACAGGATTCCTTAGTTTGTGTGTCTGTTTGTATAGATTTGTGTGTATGCATCATGGTGCTCACTTGTCGCATTGTCTAATTGTACACTGGAGTAATTGTCAGGGATCATGGCCATAGCTTGTCTGCACATGGCAGAGGGTGTTCTTGTGATACACAGCAATCTTTGCCTCACCAAATCTATGTTTGTATGTGATACAACCACTACATTGCCACAACATTGCTTGTGGTGTGGGGACCAGGAATCATGCATTTTGGTTTGGAGATGCTGCTATTTTCATGTCCAAACTCACCTTATGGTCACTGTAGTAATGGGGGGTTTAGGACACATTACCACATTGGTCCTAAGATGCTGGATTTTTTAACCACACTATCACCTTTTGGTGACTGTAGTGATGGGGGGTTTAGACCCCATTACCACATTGGTCCTGAGATGCTAGATTTTTGAACCCCACTAACACCTTTTGGTCACTGTGGTGATGGGGGGTTTAGACCACATAAACACATTGCTCCAGAGATGCTGGATTTTTGAACACCACTGACACCTTTTGGTCACTGTGGTGATGGGGGGTTTAGACCACATTACCACATTGCTCCAGAGATGCTGGATTTTTGATCCATACTATCACCTTTTGGGCACACATGTGTTGGGAGTCACATTGTATGTTCACTGTCAGGATCTGTGTTGTGAGCATTTTACACACACATACATTAAATCTTGCAAAGATGGTGGGGGGGTTTGCTTACTCATCCTATGTGTGTGAATCCTGGTAGTGCTAGGCATCCAGCCCCCTATGAGTGGGGATGGTAATAGTGATGGGCATCCAGCCTCCTATGGGTGGGGGTACTGGTGGTGATGGGCATACAGCCTCCTATGAGTAGGGAGTACTGGTGGTGATGGGAATTCTACCCCCTATGAGTGGGGATGGTAATAGTGATGGGCATCCAGCCTCCTAGGGGTGGGGGTACTGGTGGTGATGGGCATACAGCCCCCTATGAGTAGGGGTACTGGTGGTGATGGACATTCTACCCCCTATGAGTGGGGATGGTAATAGTGATGGGCATCCAGACTCCTACGGGGTGGACTCTGCTGGTAGTGATAGGCATCCACCCCCCTATGGGGTGGACAATGCTGGGATAGGCATCCACCCCCCATGGGGTGGACTCTGCTGGGAGTGATAGGCATCCACCCCCCGATGGGGTGGACTCTGCTGGGAGTGATAGGCATCCACCCCCCTATGGGGTGGACAATGCTGGGATAGGCATCCACCCCCCCTATGGGGTGGACTCTGCTGGGTGTGATAGGCATCCACCCCCCTATAGGGTGGACAATGCTGGGAGAGGCATCCACCCCCCTATGGGGTGGACAATGCTGGGATAGGCATCCACCCCCCTATGGGGTGGACTATGCTGGGATAGGCATCCACACCCCTATGGGGTGGACAATGCTGGGAGTGATAGGCATCCGCCCCCCTATGGTGGTGTTTCCTTTCGTGTCATTTTGGTGTGTGGTAGGTGTCTGACTTACCTTCTGCGTCGTGCGCGTCAGTAACGGTAGGCATACAGTATAGGGAAGACATGCGCGATTGGATACATGTCTGCTCCGTCTCTTCCCCGTTGATCGTGTTCTGGCGCGAATCGGAGCTTCAATACGCCTCGTCCGAATGCTGTGACGTGCTGGAAGCGGCACCCTGTACGACGCGTAGTGAAGACGCATCGTACCTGCGTGTCCGGAAACTGGTTGGGAAAAGCCACCGTACGACTCGATTGCCGTGTTTCCTGAGCCTGTTCGGTTGTGAAATAGAGCACGAATCGGAGCGGACGAATCGGTCGGAAATTTGCCTGTAATACGCATCATACTTGCTCATTTGTAGATGGAAGCTCCGAATACGAGTCGGTCGTGAGGTAAGCCTACGAATGGCATTGGGAAGGCATTTTTAGCGACATCGGAATCGGGCCCTAAGTGTAAAACTTCTTTTTTTACAGTCCCTACTTTGTAATTTCTTTTAATCATTCAAGATTTTTTTTCTTGCTCTCAATAAGTCTCAGCAATTTTAGTTCCAATACCAACTTCTTTGACTTTGGAAAATTGAAGCCACCAACATGATAAGGGGTAACCATCGGTCGCTTACTAGCACCCGGCTCTTTTATCGAATTGTTTTTGCTATGATGAATTTTATTGGAGTTTTAACAGAGCTTGTTCACATTCTGTATTTATGTACTGGCTTTTTAATGTATTTATTTATTACTCTATGTATTTTTCACTTTTTAAGGTCTCTCAGACCGAAATAAAGTTGTTGGAATGGAATGGAATGGATAGTGTCTCTCCACTACTGCGTTTGTTTGAAAATGATCTTTTGCAGAAGAGTTTTCTGTTTGCCTATTTTGCTACGGCGATAGAAAAGATGCAAAGCTAGACTTTCACTTATCATTGTAGTCACCCGCCTGAAAGTAAACTCCGAGCCAGGCACCTGCAGCCAGAACGCTAAGTGCACGCGCACTGCAGTGTGGGCAGTGGCGGGTTGCATTGATCGGGGTGAGACGGTGAGGGGGGCAGGAGGGTAGTAAAAACAAAATGTTTACTTACCTCCTTGCTGCCGCGTCTTTTCTCGTCGTCTCTCCTCGTCGGCTGCGTCTTTTCTCGTCGTCCCTCCTCATCGTTGCTCTGCTCCAGCTGGAAGCAGGAAGTACCCAGGCTCCCCTGGGCCAATCACAATGCAGCAGGGCAGCATTGTGATTGGTCTGAGTGATGTGGTTCGCGCTCAGCCAGGGACTGGGAGCCTGGGCATGTTCTCCACCCGGGCTGCAATGCAGCCTGCATGGAGAACATACAAAGTGTGCATGATGGTTTGGCCACCCTGAGACGGCCGGCCAAACTGTCATAACAGTGATAACAGTGCATACCACTCCCCGTGGTTGCCTGTTATCCCCCTGGCCTTTGAAGTGAAATAGGTCTCGCATTCACAAGAGTTTGAGCCATTGGCATTGTAAATGACAATGCTTTTTATTTATGAGTTAATTATCAAAACAGATAAATAAAAGGCATTGTCATTTACAATGCCAATAGCTTAAACTCTTGCAAATGCGAGACCTATTGCATTGCAAATGCTTGTTTGCTTTTACAATCGGGAGTTTCCCGTCTGGATCGGGTCTGTTGGCAGGTCTGATCAGCATGTAGAGTGCACTGAGTGTAGGCTGTTGATGGTCGTGTTTGGAACACTCCTCTCGCCCTGCTGTTGCAGTGACTGTCTGGGGCTCAGGACTGACCTCACTCTGCCTCACCTTTTCACAAGCCTCTCTCAGGGGTGGACAGGCTGAGCTGAGGGTTTCCAATGTTTGTACTTCAGCAGTGGCTTCACCAGTGTGGACAGTGGGCATCCTCTGTGTGGAGTGTGTGATGCTTGCTTCCCGTGTGCCATCACATCACCTCCCATCCTGCCTGCTGCACTGGCGGAGGCACGGCGGGTTTAATCAAAGCAAAGAGGCAAAGTGCCCTCAGGCAGCCCTATCTGAAGCTGCAACCCTGTAGCACCTGGCGAGTGTAAAGCTCATCCTAGGACAGCTGCTGGGGAGTAGCCAGAAAATGAAGTACCCCTCCCCTTAATCATGTCCCAAGCTCTGAGGGAAGGGGTCACGAGTTTGTGCCCCCGGAGGGTATTCTGAAATTCTATAATTTCCTTCCTTCCGATTATCTATCCTTCTTTTTACCTTCCTGCTCTCCATCCTTCTTTCAGACTTTTTCATCCATTTTTCCATCCTTTCTGTACTTTTTCCATCATCCAACTACTCATCCATCCACCCGTCTATCCATCCATCCATCCTTCCTTATCACTCTCCTTCTTTGGGGTCGATTCCGATCTCGGCCGGAAGCGCACCTAACAGTATTCGTCCGGAAAAAATACAAGCCGAACGCGTGTTTCCCGACCGATTCGAACACTCGTTCGAACGAACAAGTACGATGCACATAACAGCCCAGATTCCGAGCGAGCCGTACTCACCCATTCCAGCTCCTGTTCCCCGCCCGAGCTGGATCCGTAAACGCCGATTCGAGTCGCACGGGACCAAATACACAGCACCTTCCGGCCGGACTAGTACGATGCGCCTTCCGTACGCGCCGAACCCGTCGCTACATCCGGCACGGTTGAGCATCCGGGAGAGCCGTACATAAGCTCCGATTCGCGCCAGAAGACGATCCACGGCGACGAGACGAACAAGCCAGCGACGAGTACGAGTCGAAGGCACGAGAAACCCGAACGAGATGACCCAAGCATGAATCCCATCGCGCAGGTCCTACCAATACTCTATATCTATTACCTGGACCGGCACGGACGCGTACGTCGCAGATGGTAAGTCAAACACCAACAACACCAACAAACGACACGTACCCGAAATATGTCACACACACATAGGGATGCACAAATGACGTACACTAGCAACAGCAGAACCATAGGGGTGGGATGGCCATCACCAATGCCATACACACCCATAGGGGGATGGATGCCTGCCACTACCACCACCCCTACTCAGGGGGGCCTGGATGCCTGCCACTACAACCACCCCTACTCAGGGGGGGCTGGATGCCTGTCACTACTACCATCCCCACCCTTAGGGGGATGGATGCCTGCCACTACCACCACCCCTACTCAGGGGGGCCTGGATGCCTACCACTAACACCATCCCCACTCATGGGGGGATGGATGCCTACCACTAACACCACCCTACCACCACCCCTACTCAGGGGGGCCTGGATGCCTGCCACTACCACCACACTTACTCAGGGGGGGCTGGATGCCTGTCACTACACCCATCCCCACCCTTAGGGGGATGGATGCCTGCCACTACCACCACCCCTACTCAGGGGGGGCTGGATGCCTGTCACTACTACCATCCCCACCCTTAGGGGGATGGATGCCTGCCACTACCACCACCCCTACTCAGGGGGGGCTGGATGCCTGTCACTACTACCATCCCTACCCTTAGGGGGATGGATGCCTGCCACTACCACCACCCCTTCTCAGGGGGGCCTGGATGCCTACCACTAACACCATCCCCACTCATGGGGGGATGGATGCCTACCACTAACACCACCCTACCACCACCCCTACTCAGGGGGGCCTGGATGCCTGCCACTACCACCACCCCTACTCAGGGGGGCTGGATGCCTGTCACTACTACCATCCCCACCCTTAGGGGGATGGATGCCTGCCACTACCACCACCCCTACTCAGGGGGGCCTGGATGCCTACCACTAACACCACCCTACCACCACCCCTACTCAGGGGGGGATGGATGCTTGCCACTACTACCATCCCCACTCATAGGGGGATGGATGCCTGCCACTACCACCACCCCTACTCAGGGGGGGCTGGATGCCTGTCACTACTACCATCACCACCCTTAGGGGGATGGATGCCTGCCACTACCACCACCCCTACTCAGGGAGGCCTGGATGCCTACCACTAACACCATCCCCACTCATGGGGGGATGGATGCCTACCACCAACACCACCCTACCACCACCCCTACTCAGGGGGCCTGGATGCCTGCCACTACCACCACACCTACTCAGGGGGGGCTGGATGCCTGTCACTACTACCATCCCCACCCTTAGGGGGATGGATGCCTGCCACTACCACCACCCCTACTCAGGGGGGGCTGGATGCCTGTCACTACTACCATCCCCACCCTTAGGGGGATGGATGCCTGCCACTAACACCACCCCTACTCAGGGGGTGCGGAAGGAGTTGCCTCTCATCCTGGATGACGATGACCAACGTCCGCCACCTGTGGAGGATCCTGGCCTGGGCCACAATGCCAGTGATGATGATGATGATGATGATGGTGATGTCCGCACACAGCTCGTCACCAACTTCTTCAGCTGAATGTGAGTATCCAGAGAGTTGTCATGTCAATGATGTGAGTTTGCATGATATGTGTTGGTGGTGCTCTATTGCTGTTTGAGTGTGGCCATGTGCTACTTGACTGGATGCGTGCAGCAATGTGTCCTTGCAGGTAGTCTGTACTGCCCAACAGTGTTGACATGCTAACTTGGATTTGTGTAGTTATCTTGTGACATGTATTGGGCATGAGTATTGCAGTTCTGTGCTGTTCTTCAGTGGTTTTGACTGTGTGTCATGTCTGTCCTTCACAGGGTGCTTACAGAGTTGTTTGGTCAACTTGGATCCCCCGACTCCATGATTCAGCTTTCAGGGTGGCAGAAGTCGTTTCCCTACAGGTGATGTGCCACACACCCCTGGACTTTCTATCTTCTGCACTTTTTGACTTTGTGGCCACAGCCACGTGGGATTACCTTGCATTTGTAGTGGAAACAACATGTTGCAAATGTGTAATAAACCTGTGCTTCACTTTGGGATGTGCGTTGTCTGTGGTCACACATCTGACTGACATTTGCTTACTGCACCTGTGGGCTAGTTGACACAGACTCTGAATAGGTGTGGTGTCTGTGCATTCCACTGTATTTCCTGGCAACATCAGTGTAGGCGATGAGTCTGATGGCCCTGGTGTGTATGTGCTGTGTAGCCCTAGTGGTGTGTCTCCCTCATATGTGTCACGTCGCCATGACTTACATGACGGTGTTGGACTTGCTGTAGCAGTTAGCATGCACAGTGTCATTTATCAAATCACCATCTCCATGACAGAGACCAAGTTGGAATCACAACAGAGGCAAGTATGGTGTATTAGTGAGTTTATTTACATACATGTGTGAGGATAGTGCACAGGATGGTGGGTGCTGTACATTGGTATTGGAATCCAAAGTTCCCATGTGAGTTGGAAGTCTTGGTAGCAGAAATGTCCTGAGTAAAGTCGACAGTCATCTGATACATTGGGCCAACTTAAGCTCCCCATGTCATGTGGGAGAGTTGGGTTGCATTCGACAGGGCGTGCAGTTTGCACACAGAGGAAAATTTCCAGAACAGGTGTTGGGTTCCTGGGGGATGTGCATGGCCATCGGCCTCTCAGTTGTCCTTCCTCGGATGGCCCCTCTTCTTTGGGGGGGGACCCTCAGGTGCAGGCTGCTGTGGTGCAGAGGACTCTCCGCCAGAGTCAGCCTCCCTCCCTGTGGCATTTGCAGTTGTTGCAGCACCAGATGTTGTGGGCACACAGGGAGGTGAGGCCATGTTGGTGCTAATCTGGCGGAGGCATGTCAATATGTCCCTATGCACCACTGTCAGTTGTTCCAATGTGTCCCACTTGGACTCCATGCCAGACATGTGTGTCTCGACACGGGACATGTGGGAGTCCAAGCGGGCATGATGGGCAGCCTGCTGCTGTTGAATGTCCTTGAGGATTCCCACTACCTGGCTGACCTCTCTGGTGCTATTCTGGTACGCATCCGCAATGCGTGCCAGTTGTGGGTCATCATGCAGTCCAGACCCCTCTGCAAACAGCGACCTATGTCTACCACCCCTCCCACCACCCCTGGCGACACGTGCGGGACCTGCGGTGGCACACACAGGTGACCGTGGGCCCACTTGGGGGTTGTTACTGGGCTCGGTGTCGGTTGCTCCACATTGGGCCTGGGTCCCTGTGCTGTTGTCATCGGTGGTCCTTGGTCTGTCCGTGTTGGCAGGGGTGGCCTGTGTGTTGGCAGTTGTTGGAGGGGTGGGTGCAGGGGGTGAAGATGTTGGTCCTGCTGGTGCTGCATGATGACTCACACCGGAGGGTCCAGGTAGGTCTTCGCCATCCGAGGAGGGCAGATGCTGATCCACACCAGTGAGCTCAGTGTCCCCCATAGCCTGGGACAGGGACTCCTCATCGTCTGCTGCTGTGTCCCCATCATCACCTGTTTTTGGAAGAGACACACATTGTATGTTATGTTTCTACAGGCATCAATGGTTCAAACACCTGACAGTTGTGATTGTACCTCTAGATGCGGGCCTGTACATTGCATTCTCCTACATTGTGACAGTCAGAGGTTGATATTGGTGTAGCACATTGTCCTGCCAACCTGTGGCATTTCAATGTGAATGTTGAGGTGTGTGCATGACCAGCATTGGTGGTATTTGGTTGACATCCGGCCCTCCTTCTCCCCCCAGCCCAGTTATCCCACCATGAAGCATGCCACCCTTGCAGTGGGTGCAAGTTGGCTGTCAGGATGTCAGTCAGTGGTGTCCTGCTGTTGGTTGGTGCCCAGTTCCCAGCAGCGACTGGTGCTCCCCACAACAGAGCACCATTGTCAGACATCTTTGACGTGGCTTTTCACTCCCTGTGAGGTGTGCATGCTTCAGTGCTAGCTTGCTGGGCCATGTGGGTGGGGGATGTTGAGCTGTGACTACCACTCCCATCATGCTATTGCCTACACCCCCCTTCCCAGCATGCCCATACTTCCTTCCTTTTGACTCTGCTTCCCTGTGGGGTAGTGTGCCTGTGCTGACAGGATGGCTGACAGTGTTGTCCTGGCGGTTGTTTGGCTACAAGTCCCAAGAGTGTCCCTGTGCTTCACACAGCATAACCCAGGGTGGTGGTTCTTTGTGGGATCTTCAATTAGAGTGTGAGGCATTGCATTCTCCCAGGTGGGTTATGTGGAGTTAGTGTTGAGGGGGTGTGAGGAGAAGTGCTTGTAACTATGGTCAGTGCTGTGAGTCCTCCTTCCCACCCAGCCAGATATCCCACCATGGAACGTGCTTCCATTGCAGGGAGTGCAAGTTGGCTTTCAGGATGTCAGTCAGTGGTGTCCTGCTGTTTGTTGGTGCCCAGTTCCCAGCAGGGCCTTGTGCTCCCCACAGCAGTACCCAGTGTCAGCCATCTTCTCAGTCCTTTTCCACTCCCTGTGATGTGAGCATGGTTCAGGGTGGTGTTGATGGGCCAATTGTGAGGGTGACCAATATCTGTGACTCCAACTCCCATCATGATATTGCCTACACCCCCATTCCCAGCATGCACATACTTCCTTCCTTTTGAGTGGACTTCACTGTGTGTGAGTGTGACAGCAATGGCAAGATGGCTGACAATGTGGTCCTGTTGTTTGTTGGTGCCCAGTTCCCAGCAGGGCCTTGTGCTCCCCACAGCAGTACCCAGTGTCAGCCATCTTGTCAGTTCTTTTCCACTCCCTGTGATGTGAGCATGGTTCAGAGTGGTGTTGATGGGCCAATTGTGAGGGTGACCAATATCTGTGACTCCAACTCCCATCATGCTATTGCCTACACCCCCCTTCCCAGCATGCCCATACTTCCTTCCTTTTGAGTGGACTTCACTGTGTGTGAGTGTGACAGCAATGGCAAGATGGCTGACAATGTGGTCCTGTTGTTTGTTGGTGCCCAGTTCCCAGCAGGGCCTTGTGCTCCCCACAGTTGAGGCCAGTGTCAGACATCTTTGACGTGGCTTTTCACTCCCTGTGAGGTGTGCATGCTTCAGTGCTAGCTTGCTGGGCCATGTGGGTGGGGGATGTTGAGCTGTGACTACCACTCCCATCATGCTATTGCCTACACCCCCCTTCCCAGCATGCCCATACTTCCTTCCTTTTGACTCTGCTTCCCTGTGGGGTAGTGTGCCTGTGCTGACAGGATGGCTGACAGTGTTGTCCTGGCGGTTGTTTGGCTACAAGTCCCAAGAGTGTCCCTGTGCTTGACACAGCATGACCAGGGGGGTTGGTTCTTTGTGCGATCTTAAATTAGAGTGTGAGGCATTGCATTCTCCCAGGTGGGTTATGTGGAGTTAGTGTTGAGGGGGTGTGAGGAGAAGTGCTTGTAACTATGGTCAGTGCTGTGAGTCCTCCTTCCCACCCAGCCAGATATCCCACCATGGAATGTGCTTCCATTGCAGGGAGTGCAACTTGGCTTTCAGGATGTCAGTCAGTGGTGTCCTACTGTTACTTGGTGCACAGTTCCCAGCAGGGCCTTGTGCTCCCCACAGCAGTACCCAGTGTCAGCCATCTTGTCAGTTGTTTTCCACTCCCTGTGATGTGAGCATGGTTCAGAGTGGTGTTGATGGGCCAATTGTGAGGGTGACCAATATCTGTGACTCCAACTCCCATCATGCTATTGCCTACACCCCCCTTCCCAGCATGCCCATACTTCCTTCCTTTTGAGTGGACTTCACTGTGTGTGAGTGTGACAGCAATGGCAAGATGGCTGACAGTGTGGTCCTGTTGTTTGTTGTTGCCCAGTTCCCAGCAGGGCCTTGTGCTCCCCACAGCAGTACCCAGTGTCAGCCATCTTGTCAGTTGTTTTCCACTCCCTGTGATGAGAGCATGGTTCAGAGTGGTGTTGATGGGCCAACTGTGAGGGTGACCAATATCTGTGACTACAACTCCCATCATGCTATTGGCTACACTGACTTCACCAGCATACACAGAATTCCTTCCTTTCAGTGAGCTTCCCTGTGAGGTGGTGGTCTAGTGGTGGCAAAATATCTGACAGTGTTTGTTGGTTATATTTGTGCCACTGCCTTGCTGTATTTGTTGTTAGGTTTGTACATGTCATGACACAGTTACATATCACTATGAGATGGCATGTATTGTGTTTGTCTGACTAGCATTCACATCTTGGGATGATTATGTTTTGGTTGCTGTGGATTTGCTAAGGGTGCATGGTTTGACTATCCCCTTGACAGTGGTGTGTGTGTATTGTCACACCACATTGTGTATATTAGTTGTGTACTCACCAGGCTCTGGGATGTTTGTTAGTCCATATACGCTCACTGGTGGTAGGATGGCCCGTACCTTCTCCTCCCAGGGCCTGAGGTATACTGGTTTGGCAGGAGGGCCACTGCCGGTGTGCTGACTCAGGAGGTAATCCTTCTTCAGTAGGTCCCTGACCCTCCTGCGCACATCATACCACCTGTTCTGGATGTCTTCCTTTGTGCGCAAACATGGTGATTGTGCATTCACCCTGTCGACAATCCTCTCCCACATCTTGGTTTTCTGCGACATGGGGGTCTGTTGGACCAATGTACCAAACAACTGTGGCTCTACCCTGAGGATCTCATCTACCAGGACTTCCAATTCACTGTCTAGGAACTTTGGATTCTTCTTTAGGGGCATGGTGATGGGTGGTGGTGGTGATTGATGTGTGTGTGTGTGCGCAAGTGGGGGGGTGTGAGTGTAGGTTTTGCTGGGTGTGTGTGAGGGTGCTATTTGTTGAGGTGCTAATTAAGCCTGGGCGTAGTTCGCGAAGTAGCGCTACGCGAAGCTACGCAAAGTGCAGTTCGCACTACGCGAGCTACGCGTAGCACTACGCGAACTGCGTAGTGCACTGTTCGCAATGATTGCACAGTGCCGGATGCTTGTCCGCACTGTGCAATCATTGAAAACGGCATCTTGCACAGTGCGAGCTGTCTTTGACTGCCGCTCGAGTAGATTTTTACTCGAGCGGCAGCTTTCTCAACGCGAACTGGTAGTTTCTCATCGCGAGCGGTCGCGAGCATACGCGACCACTCGCAATGAGAAACCTGACCTCCCTGCGTTGAGAATCTCGCCAGGATGTCATTTTGCTTGCTCGCGGTCGCCAACTTGACGTTGAGGACCGCGAGCAAGCAAAAAATGACCGCTGCACTACGCTACGCTACGCTACGCGTGTTTGCACTGTGCTACGTGCAATTCGCGTTGTGCGAAGTAGCGCAAACTTCGCAAACTACGCGAGCGTAGCGTAGTGCTTTGCCCAGGGTTAGTGCTAATGGTGTGTGGTTTGTGTGATGGATGAGTTGTGAGTGTGTCTGTGGTTGCTGTCTGATGGTGTTCTGGCAGGTCAGTGGAATTTGCAAAGGATCCTGGTAGGGATTTGTGGCCTTTATATAGGTGGAGTTGGGGGTGTGTCCTTGTTCCATTTTTTTCCCCCTGTATTTATTGGCTTTGTGATTGCTTGTTTGGCCCTTTTTTTTGTATTTTTTCCTTGGTATTTTTTGTGCATGTAGGAGACGTTCTTCTGACCGAGTAGGACGCTGCAGTTGTCTTGTGCGATCTTGTCCGACTCGTTCCCGCTGTGTTTCAGCTAGGTTTCATGTGCGGCGTACGAGTCGGTCGCGGAGTTTTGTGTTTTTTCGGCTGGGTTTTGTATGCGTGTCGGTTGTACGGCTTGTGCTCCGTGCGAGTCGGTCGGGTTTTGCACGCAATGCATCGTACTGCGCGGGTCGGAGTTCGCGGGTACGTTTCGTTCGGGTTTAATCCTGGTGCGTGTTGGTCGGTTCGATTCGCGTGGTTTCCCGGCCGGATGGCTTGTTTCCGTCCGGGTCGGTCGTTCATTTAGTGTTCCGTACGAGTCGGTCGTGATTCACATGCATTTCATCGTACTACCCGGGTCGGACGGCGCCGGTACGTGTCGGTCGGACTAAATTCCCGTACCGAGTCGGTCGGTACGTTTTCCGGCCCAAATCGGAATCGGCCACTTAGTGTTTGTACTGAGCACCGTAAACCACCATCTCAAATTAAGCACTTCTTACTACTTTATTTCATCAGAGACTCTTTTCTTTCCAGCTATTCTTCACTCTAGTCATCCTTCTTTCCATCCATCATCCTGCTCAACATCTATCCCTCCACCCCCTCTATCTACCTCTGCATCCTTCCATCTCTCCACACCCCCTCCATACACCTTTCTCTCCGTCCTACTCTGCCTCTCATCCCCCTCCCTCCTTTCCTCCTTCCACTACAAGAGCTTCTTGGAGACCAGAGTATATGATCTAAGGAAAAGAAGCCATACATGAGATCTTACATGTGTCATGTGACACAGTTACCCTGAGACACGCCCCCGCTCAAGCTGCTTAAGTAGGGGTGGAGGGGAAGGGGCCACGCTTCTGTTCTCACCACAAAAGTAATCCATAAACTCAGACAATACCCTTTGCAGACTGTGGACCATGGCTAGTGTGAACAATTAGGACCCATGAGTAGGCAATGCACAATGCTGGCATCACTGTACCACTTCATGGAGTTCATTGTTGACAAACTATGTCTGGAAGGTATGGCTGGAGTCAGGGGTCACTTTTTATATCTGGCCAAAGCTGAAGGTTCTTTCCCAGGCCCTACAGAATACCTGAGTTTTTTCTCTGAAATGGTTAAGACAAAGACAAACAGCCCATTCCTGGTAGGTAATGCAAGCAAGGGGTGCATTTAATACCAGCTAGGCACATGCAGGAAAATCCCAGGATTAACACAAGCCACACAGGAAATCACCTTTCAAAGCCAGTAATCATCCCAGAAGGCCCTCTGCCTGTGTGTTTCTTGTCTTTCACTCTCTTTTCTTCCTGCTCTCACCCTTTTTGGAGACCTCTCTCTTATCCTCTCCTTTTGTGCTCTCTACTGATTCTTTTTTTAATTCCTCATTTCCTTTTATTTCTTGTGCTTTTTTTAGTTCGCTTTCTTTTGCTCATTCTCTGCTCTTGCTTCATCCACCCCTCCATCCACATCTGGCAGCAATCACTTCTCATCACAAGATGATGCTAGACCACTTCACGTACTGATACAACCTACAGTTACTATTCAATACACGTTCCATCCACATCTGGCAGCAATCCCTTCTCATACAACCTACAGATTCTAATCGGTACAGTCCTATCAACATCTGGTCGACAATCACTTCTCATCACCAGATGATACTAGACCATTCCATGTAGGGGTGCAACCTACATATACTATTCAATACACGTTCCATGCACATCTGGCAGCAATCACTTCTCATCACAAGATGATGCTAGACCACTTCACGTACTGATACAACCTACAAATACTATTGAATACATGTTCCATCCATATCTGGCAGCAATCAATTCTCATGCAACCTACAGATTCTATTCGGTACAGCTACATCCACACCTGGCAGCAATCACTTCTCATACAACCTACAGATGCTATTCAATACACGTTCCATCCACATCTGTCAGCAATCACTTCTCATGCAACCTACAGATTCTATTCAGTACAGTTCCATCCACATCTTGTCGACAATCACTTCTCATCATGAGATGATACTAGACCATTCAACATAGTGAAATAACCTACAGATACTATTCAATATACGTTCCATTCACATCTGGCAGCAATCACTTCTCATACTGATACAACCTACAGATATTATTCCATACACATTCCATCCACATCTGGCAGCAATCACTTCTCATACAACCTACAGATTCTTTTCGGTACAGTTCCATCCACATCTGGTCGACAATCACTTCTCATCACGAGATGATACTAGACCGTTCCATGTACTGATACAACCTACAGATACCATTTAATACATGTGCCATCCACATCTGGCCACCTTGCACCAGACGCTAAGGGTGCCCACAACAGTCACCATTATTAAAACACAAATGACTGGATCAAAACAGGTTGAGCCAGGATTAACTTGGAGGCTACATAATACATATTTTCCATGATTCAAAGGCTGGGTCCGACAGATGCATGCAATGTATGTTAGGTGTGTGTGGTATTGCCATTATTTATCTTATTTATTTATTTGTTTATTTATTTAAGAGTTTTCTATAGCGCTGACTAGACCTGAGGGTATCGGAGTGGTTTACAACATTGTCAAGGCAATTTTCAGTCACTAACAATACAATGTACATAAAGTATGAGAGTCAAGGCAGTGTAAAGTCCTTGGGCGAAAACAAGATAGAATGAGGTGGTAGCTCCAAAGTGAGTTAGTTGTTATTTCCTGGATGGTTGAGGTGTTGAATGAGCAATAATTATTTTAGTCGTCTTATGAGGCTCACGAAGGAAGGATTAGTTCTGATATGTACTGGAAGAGAGTTCCAGATTTTGGGGGCATTGCCTGAGAAGGAGCGGGAGAGGGCTTTTTATGTTTTTTTGAGGGATGAGGAGAGGTGCATTGGAGCTTCTTAGATTTCTTGTTTGCCCTCCCGTTGTGAGTTTGGATGCGAGGTATGCTGGTTTACCAGTGTGCAGAACTTTGTGGGTGAGGCAGGCAGTCATGAAGCAACAGTGTGCTTCGATAGGTAGCCACTTTAGACTATTAACCCCTTCCGTGCTCATGACGAGCTCAGCTCGTCATGCTGCGCGGTAGCGCTGTGCGCATGACGAGCTGAGCTCGTCACGACCCCACCCGCGATCGGAATGTCCAGCACACGAGCGGAATTCCGATCGCGGTCAAGGGGTTAATTGCGGGGGAGATGTGGTTGAATCTCTTGGCCCCTGGGACCATCCTTGCTGTTTCATTAAGAGTGCCTCTCAGAGGGGCTAAGTGAGATTTCGGCATGCCTGTGAGGGTGAAGTTTCCATAGTCCAGTCTGGATAGTACCAGAGCTTGTGTGGCAGTTTTTAGGTGGGAGGAAGGGCTACATTTTGTTAAGGAGTTTAAGGTTGTAGAAGGCGCCCTTTGCTGTAGTCTTTATATGAGTGCTTGTGTTCAGATTCAAGTCCATGGTGATCCCCAGAGGTTTAGCAGAGTCCGCCAGAGTCAGTTTACCTTTCAAGGTATCTAGGTTGTTTAGCCATTCTTGTATCTGGATGGGATTGGCTGTGATTGGACAGAAGGGGTATTTCCGTCTTTTTTTGGTTAAGTTTAAGGTGGTTGTGTGTCAGCCAGTTTTGGACTTCTGTGAGAGTTGCGTTCAGCCGGCGTATGTCATCCAAAGAAGATATTTCCAGGTATAGTTGGTACTCATCCGCATATAGGTGGTATGCAATGTTTGCTTGTTTAAGTATTACGGTGAGGGGTTCCATCTAGATATTGAAGCGTGTCAGTCAGAGTACTGAGCCTTGTGGGATGCCTTGGGTGATGGCATAAGTAGTGGAAGTTTAGTTGTTTATTTCTATTATTTGTGATTGGTTATAAGGACGAGAACCACTGCAGTACTCTGTCATCTGCTCCGATTCGTTGATGTAGTGAGTTCAAACGTCATTTGTGGTCTACAGTGTTGAAAGCTGCTGATAGGTCAAGGAGGATGAGCAGGCAACATTTGTTTGCATCCAGAGAATTATGTATATTATCCATTATATTCAGCATAGCGGCTTCCGTGCTGCATCCCTTCCTGAAACTCGATTGGTGGGAATCGAGTAGGTTGTTGGTGCCAATGTGTTGGTTGAGTTATAAGAGAACACACTTCTCAAGAGTTTTTGCCAGGAAGGAGAGGTTGGAAACGGGCCTGAAATTGTTGAGGTCATTCGGGTCTACACCTGTTTTTTTAGCAGGAGGGTGACTTGGCCCTGTTTGAGGCAGTCAGGCATAGTGCCATTGATGAGAGAGCTGTTTATTATCTTGGTCCAAGGAGGGGTTATGGCATGGTTGAGACTTTTAGCCATGGAGGCTGGTGGAGGGTCTGCATAGTGTGAGGAAGGTTTGGATTTTGCAATCACCTTGTAGATGTCTTCTTCCGTGAGTGGGTGGAAAGCCTTCCAGCTCCTGGGCGCTGTGTAGGACCTTGTGCTCTGGTTATGTCGGGTGGTCAAAGGTAGAGAAGCTGCTGCTGGCGGGATTGATGGGGAGGTAGAGGAGTTTCTAACCTCTGTGGCGGGGGTGGGGGGTTGCCAGTGGACATCTACATGTAGAAGCCTAGGGAGGGTTCAATCTTCATGAGTTTATTGTTGAAGAATTTGGCAAAGTTGTTGCATCTTTCTTTGGAGACAGGAGGGGCTTCTTTGGTAAGTTTGGAGGTTTGTTATTTGATGATGTTGAAAAGCTCTTTGAGCGTTTTTTGCTTTATCTAGCGTACTGCGGAAGAAGGTGGCTTTCTCTTTTAGTATGTGATTTTTGTATTTCCTGCATTCCCTTCTGTACTGATAGAGGTGGGTTTGGGCTCTCCAGAGTCTTTCTGCAGCTCTTTACTATTCCAACTCCAGTGAGTGCAACAGTAGGGAAAGTGTTGGATAGCGTAGGGGTAAAAATTACTATTCCCACTCCAGTGAGTGCAACAGTAGGGAAAGTGTTGGATAGCGGAGGGGTAAAAATTACTCTTCCCATTCCAGAGAGTGCAACAGTAGTGAAAGTGATGGATAGCGGAGGGGTAAAATTTACTATTCCCACTTCAATGAGTGCAACAGTTGGGAAAGTGCTGGATAGCGGAGGGGTAAAATTTACTATTCCCACTTCAATGAGTGCAACAGTTGGGAAAGTGTTGGATAGCGGAGGGGTAAAAATTACTATTCCCACTCCAAAGAGTGCAACAGTAGGGAAAGCATTGGATAGCGTAGGGGTTAAAAATAACATACTCATAAATTAAATAATTTTTGTAAATAAATAATGGTTTATTAATAAATTAACAATAAATTAATTAAAAATACCAAATTAAAATTAATAATTACTTTAATAACATTAAATTACTTCCCACCCTATTCCCCAATAAACACACAACCCACTCCGCATAAAATTTCACACAATTAATTTAATTATCAATTAATAAATTAATAAAAATGAATTAACAATTAATAATTAATTAACAATAAATTAATTATCAATACCAATAAAAAATAATTATTACAAATTAATTACCAATTAATAATTAATTAACAATAAACTATCAATACCAATTAATAATAATTAATAAAAATGTATTTACCAATTAATAATTAATTAACAATAAATTAATGATCAATCCCCAAAATAAAAATTAATAATTACTTCACTACAATTAAATTACTTCCCACCCTATTCCCCTATAAACCCACAACCCGCTCCAATAATAAATTAATACAATTAATATAATTATCAATTAATTAATTGATAAAACTTAATTACCAATTAATAATTAATTAATAATACATTAATTATCAATACCAATAAATAAAAATGTATAATTACTTAAAGGCCCATTACGATACCGGGCGTAAAAAAATCCGCCACCCATGAAAGCGGCAAAAATCCGCCCGCATACACCGTTTGAACACCGACCCAGCAATTATGATGACTCAAACCGAAAACCGCCATCGGCAGAAAAAAAGCAAAAAATACCGCCCGCCCATGTCCGAGTCGGAGTCAAACCGCCCGCCACGGACGGAAACACGCACGACAACACAAAACCGCCCGCCCTCACGCCCGAGACACCGCACGTGAAATTACGATCGCACCGACATGAGCGCGGAAAAACCACAAATACACCGCCCGCCAGCGCAAACAACGCCGATGAAAATGGACACGGCAGAAGCCATGGCGGCCACGTCCCTGCACAGAAACCATCCGCGGACCAAAACAAACGCACACAACATGGACAACAAGTGCACACAGCAACCCACGCACAAATACACAAACACAGTACACATCCCGAAAACACACCCCCCCTGGACAAACAAATAAACTACAAATCCCAGAACACCAGCCACAACACACCTGAAAACAACAGACCATCATGACACACCCACATAGGTAAGTACAAAACCAGCCCCTTCACAGACCACAACCCCTTGCAACATTGCAAAGCAAAGCAGAGAGGAGAGGAGAGGACACAGTGACACAGCAAGGACAGTAGCACACCACAGATACGCACCCATCACACCCACCACCACCACCACCACCACCAGCACCAGCACCAAACACCAGCACCACAAACCCCCTGCACATCACACATCACACACCGCACCAGCACCACAAACACCATGGCATCACACAGAATGCCCAAGTTCACTTCCACTGAGCTGACGGTCATGGTCGACGAGATCGTCAAGGTGCACCCACAAATCTATGGCAACCAGGTCCAGCACACACCACTTGCCACCAGAAACAGAATGTGGAACAGGATTGTAGACCAGGTCAATGCAGTCGGGACCATACCCAGAAACAGAGGAGAGATAAACAAACGGTGGAACGACATCAAAAGCCTGGTCAAGAAGAAGGAGAGCAAAAATCGAGAGCTGGCTGCCACGACTGGTGGAGGGAATCCCGCGCTTTACAAGACCTTCAAAGCGTGGGAGGAGAAGGTGCGAGTCATCATCCATCCGGAGATCCTCACCGGATTACCAGGGGGAGTGGAGGCTGGTAAGTACACACAAATGTATACCAGCACACCGCTATGTACTCACATGCACCACCACTATGCCATAGCTCCGAGGGACAAACACCCCCATGTACAGTACACAATACACAACACATCACTCACACATGCAACAGACACTACCACACACAGCCCAAACCTAACAACTAACAAAAACATGGGGGCATGTGTACACTCAGCCAGCCACGTAACCACCAACAGGTCCCCAAGTACTCCAGAAGCGCCACAACGAGCACCCCCCACACCCACGTGGCAGCCATAGCTGCACAAACCGACAAGTAACAGGTAAGTAGCAGGAACACAAAGTGCAGTGGCTCGGAGGGGGGACAGCCCAAGTACAACACACACCAGGCCCCTAGTCCTACAGCACAGCAAGGTGGAGCACCCCCCACACCCATGTGTCAGCCGTAGCTGCACTAACCGACAAGTAACAGGTAAGTAGCCGCAACACAAAGGCAGTGGGTGGGAGGGGGGACAGCTGAAGTACAACACCCACCAGGCCCCTAGTCCTACAGCACAGCAAGGTGGAGCACACCCCACACCCACGTGGCAGCCATACCTGCACTAACCGACAAGTAACAGGTAAGTAGCAGGAACACAAAGTGCAGTGGCTCGGAGGGGGGACAGCTCAAGTACAACACACACCAGGCCCCTAGTCCCACAGCACAGCAAGGAGGAGCACAGCCCACCCCCCACACCCACGTGGCAGACATAGCTGCACAAACCGACAAGTAACAGGTAAGTAGCAGGAACACAAAGTGCAGTGGCTCGGAGGGGGGACAGCTCAAGTACAACACACACCAGGCCCCTAGTCCCACAGCACAGCAAGGAGGAGCACAGCCCACACCCCACACCCATGTTGCAGCCACTGCAGTGCACACCGGCAGCCGACAGGTAGACATCACGGCCCACAACAATCGGTGTCAGTGGGTGTCCAGCCATCACCACGACCCACAACACCGCCCCCACCCCCACAGACCTGCAACATGGAGCACCCCCCCGCCCATAACCATGTGGCATCCAGTTCAGTGCACGCTCAAAAACAACCTGTAGGTGGGAAACTGGACAGGGCGGGGTAACTGGAGGCATGAGGTCTGTATCACGACTAACACATGTGACATGTCACGTAGCAGACGAACACGCAGCACTGCTCACTGTCACAACCATGTGAACAATGTGCACACGGACATGAACCACAGAGTCACACCCCACATGACCCATCACAGACACAGCAACACCCAAGGAGCCACGTCGGCATGCACAAGTCACACTGATTGCAGAACCACACAGCAGGCACTGTGCAACCCATCACACATAACTGAAACACCATTGAAGTCCTGGCCATGTAGCCCCTACTGCCTGTCAACCACACACCCTACAACTACGCCCATGTAAGACAAACAACACTAGACGTAACAGCGTGGAACAACAGAGATGCACACGAACACCACTGGACCCATCAAACACACAGACACACAATGCACATACAACATACCATCCATCTCATCCGTCAGCCCCAGTTACATGAAAGGTATGTCATCCGAACAGCTGGTCCACATACAGTAGTCACGCAAAGAAACATGCCCATGACAAATCATGTGCCAGAAGTGAATGAAGCGCACGTCACACTGTGAGCAACAACACACATAACATAGTCCACACCCCCCCGAGCACTGCATTGATGTACATGGCACAGTGCAGCACGCACACCAAGGATCAGGACCATCTGCAATACGTCGTGTGGCACACAACCATCACTCACTCATAACAATGCGTCCAATGGCATGGCCAGCAATCACAACAGACAGCTAATATGCAGGGTATGTCAGACATACACACACCTCAGACCATGCACTGTCATGTTGCCACAACACATGTCACGTTCTGCACCCATGGCTCACAATATGTACCCCAAAAGCATAGTTCATCTCAAATGCGTTTCAGGGGTCTGACCCCCATTTTGCCATCTGCGTTTCTAAGCGTTCCATTTGAACCCCAAAAGCATAGTTCATCTCAAATGCGTTTCAGGGGTCTGACCCCCATTTTGCCATCTGCGTTTCTAAGCATTCCATTTGAACCCCAAAAGCATAGTTCATCTCAAATGCGTTTCAGGGGTCTGACCCCCATTTTGCCATCTGCGTTTCTAAGCGTTCCATTTGAACCCCAAAAGCATAGTTCATCTCAAATGCATTTCAGGGGTCTGACCCCCATTTTGCCATCTGCGTTTCTAAGCGTTCCATTTGAACCCCAAAAGCATAGTTCATCTCAAATGCATTTCAGGGGTCTGACCCCCATTTTGCCATCTGCGTTTCTAAGCGTTCCATTTGAACCCCAAAAGCAAAGTACAAACCAACCTCCACGATGGGTCTGGAGCCCGCATACACCAGAGCCACAAAAAGTAGGAGCACAGCAACACACCCATCGGCATTGCCAATCCGTCCCATGCCACATGTCCACAGCACACAGTCCCATTGGCAAGCCCACACAACAACAAATGGTACAGCCACACACATGCCTCCGGGAAACCCGTGCACGACAGTGCACGAACTGTGAATGTCAGACAACCTATACATACTTTGCCAGGTGCAACACAATAACATATCTCATTCTCCCCACAGGTGACGTACTGCTGGATGCTGGAGATGGAGACAGCAGCCAGCACAGCCAGCCTGCAAGCCCCCAACAAGGACTCACGGATGTGGAGGATCTGTCCTCCTCTTCGGACACGGACCACCCAGCAGGCCCATCTGGTGTGGCAGGGCCCAGCCGCTCCCCAGGCCCCCTCCTACCCACCAACCCATCATCCAGGGCTGCTGAACACTCACAGCCCCCTGCTGCCACTGTCGTTGCGGCCACTCCCACTGTCGTTGCGGACACACCCACGGTCATTGCGGCCACTCCCACTGCCGCAACCACCACCATCGCCGCACCAACCACCACCGCCGCGACCACCACCACGTCATCGCTGGCCCCAGCCCCAGCGCAAGTGGTGGTCCGGCCGACTGGGTCCACCCTGGGAGCCAGAGCGAGGACCGTGGTGAGCAATGTGGCTAGTGGGCAGGCCGGTGGCAGCAGTACTGGTAGGAGGAGCAGGGTCAGGCCAACGCCAGCCTCCCCTGGGAGCCATGCCCTGCCTCAAATGGCCAGAGTCCTTGGGGCCTATGAAGAGGCCCAAGGACATTGGGCCAGGTCTGCTTCCGACACGCGGGAGGTCCTGGGGATGTTGAGGTCCATGGCCCCCCATATGGGCCAATTCGTGTCCCGTATGGGCCAACTCGTGGACCTCATGGGCCAGCTGGTGGTGGCGGTGAGGTCACAGGCAAGGCCAGCAACACCACCTCCGCCACCACCTGCCGGGGCGCAGGGTCGAGCAGCAGTGTCCAGTTCCCCTGCGTCCACAGCCAGTGAGCACACCTCACCCACCACCAGCAGGTCGCCACCACACCCCCCCCTCCCAAACGTGGAAGGGGCCGTCCGAAGAGGAAACAGATGTCCCGGGAGGACTTTGCACGCTCCAGACGCAAGTGAGGCAGCCAGCCATCCTTGACCACCCACTGCATTGACTTGGACTACGATCCTACCCCACACAGCCATCTGAATGGCATGTGTCTGTTGGACTAGGGACATAGAACTAGTGGGTACACCCTGAGCATCACGCAGCCATGGCCGACAGCTCATTGTCACTGCACGCAACACTCATGTAATCACCTTGCACACAATGACATGTCACAGTTGAAAATAAATGCACCTTTTACACAAACTGCTGTCTGTGCACTGTGTTTATTGTACGAAGATCAACCGACACCTTGAGCTGAAAAGCATCGGATGTGTGGCATGGCGATGTGACAGGAGGGGCTGTAGGGACCTAGGGGTGGGAGACAGAACAGGAGCACATTCAATGAGTGTGTCACACACCCATCACACAGTACATGTCAACAACTACAAGCAATGTACACACATCGCACAGAGCAATAGGGCACAATGCCACAGCCACCGTCAGTGGCATACAAACCTGGACATGGAGCATTGACACACAGCACACAGTGAACAAAAGGCCTCCGTGACACAGCACACATACACCTGCACAACTTCAGCCACATCAGCCGTCGTACATGGACACTCACCGTCAAGTGAAGTAGCGGGCGATGAGCTGCTGACGCACATTCACAGCTTCCTCCTCTCCGCTGTCTTCCTCCCTCGAGCTGTCCTGGTCTGCAGGCTGGGGCCCTGGTTGATCTCCATCATCCACAATTAGGGGGATCTGCTTCCGAATAGCCAGATTGTGCAGCATGCAGCAAGCCACCACTATCTGGCACACCTTCTGTGGGGAGTACGCCAGCGCACCCCCGGTGCGGTCCAGGCACCTGAACCTGGACTTGAGGAGGCCAAAGGTACGCTCGACCACACGTCTGGTCCTCCCATGTGCCTCATTGTAGCGATCGTCTGCTGGGGTCCGAGGATTCCTTAATGGACTGAGCAGCCAGGGCCCATTCGGATAAGCCGAGACACCTGGGTGTGAGGGACACAGAGAACCGTTGCAATTCCAACTGGACAGAAGACAGCATCGCACAGCCAGCACGCTACACCACTCCACATACTCACCCACAATCCAGCCACGGTCCTGTTGCAGATTGGTCATCAGTCGTGGTAAGATGCTGTTGCGCATGATGTGCGCGTCATGGGCCGAGCCTGGGAACTTTGCACACACGTGGGAAATCACCATGTCCGCAAGGCACACCACTTGCACATTCAGGGAGTGCGTGTGCTTCCGGTTGCGGAAGAGCTGCTCAGTGGCCTGTGGTGGAACAAGGCCAACATGGGTGCAATCTATGGCACCAACGACGTGTGGGATCCGTCCAAGGGCATAGAATGCACCCTTCACTGCCGCCAAATCACGAGCCCTGGGGAATCTAATGTACCTGTTCCTGTACAGCATCATGGCTGCCAGTACATCCCTCAGCACCATGCTGAACATGGGCTGTGACATCCCACCTCCACTGCCCACTGTGTGCTGGAATGACCCAGTGGCGAAAAAATGCAGGGCAGACATCACCTTCGCCGTGGGGGTGAATGCTGTCGGATACACCCTGCAAGGACAGAGGTGGGGTTCCAACATGGCACATAGTCGATGCAGGGTTGGTCGGTCCAGACGAAATTTCCGGATGACCTCAGAATCCTCCATGTCCGCCAGCAATTGGTAAGGGCGGTAAATGTTTGGTCTCCGCCTAGGAAAGATGGAAATGGACACATGTCAAAGCAACACACCACATGGCATTTTCACATACACATAACTGATATGACTGAGCAAGAACATGAGTCACAGAACAGCTGTCAAGCAGGGACAGCACAGCCACAATACACTTACACAGGTCTCCTACCAATAGCAAGGGGCAGTGACACAAACCATTGCTATGAGCATGCACATGGGGATCCAGGCCTCAATGACTTGTGAGGCGTGCTGATGGGGACTGACTGCATATTCGGCAAGCGGTAACACCACGGCAACATGACTGGCTGCTGTGCATCACACTGCTGCCGAGGCTGGATGAGTATGGCACACACCAACGACGATGTGGGCACAGGCTGAGCGGCCAAAACAACTGGGACCTGTGGCACGAGGGGATATGAGACAGTCAATGGTGTCACCACTGCACCCTATGTACAGCACTGTACGGATCACACCTCCAGAAACATTGCCAGGTGTACACATTGACAGCCCCATGCCAACACGGCTGTGTGCTTGCAAATACACATCACATGTGACACGTAACCTTGCACGTGCCAAGTGGCAGATGTACATAGTGAGAGATGGCATGTGTGTGCATATGCGTATACCATGCACCCATGGCAATGTGCAGATGATGACATGCTAACAGACATGTGGGGGCCGGCCACTGGCCGTCCCTGCCTATGCACACGGCATGTTGTGGCCCCGTCCATTGTGCACCTGCACCCACACGCACATCATGGCCACACCTGCAGATGCAGTGCGCACATCATACTGTGTGGTGCACATGGCATCCGCGGACTGTCACCAACATGGGCCAGGCCATTACGGCCAACTCGGATGACCCTCGCGGTTGCACCCTGCATGTTCCACTATGGAGGTAGGCGTCCCGGGCCAGCTGGGAGCAGGGCAACGTCTGCAATTGGCAATGCAGGTCTCAGTGCACTTGTTGCTCGTGTGGATGTCAGGCTGGGCCATGCTGCCCCTCTCAGTCCCAGCAGGCCTGGCCTGCACATTGACTGCACAATGCCAGTAGGTGACAGCACCGACTGCCTAGTGTGTTGCATGTGTCTCCTGTTCAGGACCCTCCAGATGGGCGCTAGCTCAGTACTGACTATTGGACACACCATGCCTCGTGAAAGGGTTGTGTGTGTGGGATAGTGGCACTGAATGTGACCTCCGTTGCGGGGTGGGCCATGCACAGGGCGAGTACGTCGATGATTGCGCAGTGTTGGTCACAGTGGGTGCACCCACACAGATGTGTTGCCCTGTGTTCATTTTCTATGTCCGCATGTGACCCCTGCTGCACTCGCTGCTGGGTCTGTGGAGCTGATGCACCATCTGTGCGTGGGGCGGACAGCTCTCCTCACTTCCGTCATTGCGCATGTCATCACTTTGCCGCAGGTGACATGGATCATGGAGGGCCCACATGTACGCGTGGGTGGCCTCCACAAGATTGTCCAATGGTCGTCACCCCCAGTCAGTGCTTCGAATGGGAAGGATGTTGTGCTGGTGGTAATTTCGATGTGGCGGGTGGGCGGGGCTAGGTGCGGGCTTACATGCAGGACATGGGAGGGTAATCGGATTAGCGACTAGTTGCAATACACACGAGACACGTCTTTTCCTGTCCACATCAGGGTCATCCCTTGAACTCACTGACAGTAATACAGTCATCTTTGCCCCTGCCCTCAAGGCCTCCCCTCGCTCCCCCCAATATGCATTTGCACCTGTGAAGCTAGCGCATGCACAAGCAGCCCCAAGCTCGCCCCAGAGAGGCCAAGGAGTGTATGTGTGGGTCCAGTTGAACAAGTGGTCTGTCTCACGGTATGATGTGTGGCGGGACGCCGTCCACCTGCGTGGTGCCCCAACTCGAGACCCGGGCTACATAGACAATGCATAACAGTCTCCGCATTCCGGATACACCACCTGCGACACACAGAGGCTGTAGCTGCCCTAGCGGTCCAGGCCGCGTCCATCTGGAGCTGATGGACCCACACATTCACTGTTTGGCCTCTCTGGGGCGGGCTCGGAGGTGCTTGTGCACGCGCTGGCTTCTCTGTTGCAATGGCATGTGACGTGTGTGGAGAGCTAGGCAATGGGTGGGATGGTGCGAGCCACCTTCCGTGACGTCACTCCTGCTCGTGATGTGTGCTTCCCCCCAATACTTCCATTTGACTTGTGCCATGCTACACATTGAGGATGTGTTGCCTGCGTGATGTGACCAGGAGGAGCGTGCCATGACCTCTCACCCACCATGCTCCACTGCCATCCCGTGCCCTGGATTGCCTGTGCAGGTTGACTATGTTGGGGATACACCTGGTCGACAGGGGCTGTGTGTGCCTTGTCAGGGGCCTGGCCGACGCACAACAGTATCCAGCATGTCCACAGAGGGTGGGCTGACGTGTACGCCTGATACCGCATTGTTCGTGTGCCCGGCTGCTGTGCACACATGTGTTCACATTCCCCCCCGACAGGTGGCCTTTAACAATGCACAGGGAAGCGGTAATGTACAGATCCGGACCCCTCCCAACACAGCGTGCTTCAACTTTGCATGTGCGCATCTACCCGTCACACCCACCCACCTGAGCACTGCGTAAATCCCGCTTCAGACACCACATGTGTGTCTTCCACAGTTGTGCTACTCATTTGCGTTGACATCCAATGCCAGTGGACTACATGGTCATGTCACGACTGCCGTGTACATCACACACTCTCATCATCTCACATTCGTACTTGTGAAAAGAATCAGCAGAGACAGTTTTTTTCTTCAAGCCATGTATTGTGACTTATGTCCTCTGTGATGCAGTATAGTGGACACTACTGGCAGCGGAATGCATGTGGAGGATATACTGAGCATGATTACACATAGCATAGGGTGTAGGGCTAAATGTGATTAGTTGTTGCCTGTGGGATGTGGGCTTCAGAGTTACATCTGCTTGGCCGTTGCTGTGCTAATGTACATTTGCAAATAGCTGCGGAGCTGCGGACTTTGACACAGATGGTATACATTTAGCCTACCAGACCGCTTGGCATCATGGGCACAGTCCATCTCAGTTCCATGTGACAGGTTTGCTGCAGTTGTAACTCATGCACGCGTGCATGTGAGATGACATCAGGGCATGGGCTTGCGTGCATGCAACGGCGTCCCACTTGTTGTTGCAATGTGGTGGCTACTGGACATGTCACAGTCACTGTGGTCGTGTAGTTGTTGTATGCACTTGTCGTCCATGCAAAGGTCCTGGTACGGGATTTCCGGGGAGGGGGGTGCAGCTCTCACATACTCCAGCCGGGCGATTCCTGTCCACTGAGCGGTGCATGTGTCCATGGGCGCAGGATCCATGTCATGGCATAGTTGTACGTGCAGTTCTGTCCATGTAGGTTGTATACTTCATAGGGTGTCCATAAACGGGCTTTCTAGAATCATGACCTTATATAGGCACAATCCAATCTGCCCTTATATAGGCATAAAAACCCAGACCTTATTTAGGCACAAACTGTGCACACCAAATACAGGCATGGCTTCCGACACCGTCCACCCTAGCGTCTCAACGAGTCCATGAACAGACAGACCCTCTGGCTGCGGGAATTTCCCTTGCCCAGGATTATTGATTTCTTCAAGGACTCATACATTATGCATGAACCTCTTAGTCCCTAAGGGATTCATTCATGACGTCTTTCGCTGCCCAACTTACGTCAATGCTACCATTTTCAGGTATAAATATACCTCCCCAAACCCCTGTAAATCAGAGGAGACCTCGACTTCAGAGGAGCCCGATTCCCGGCCAGACGCACTGAGAAGACGCTGCCCTTCCTGCTCGCAGAGAGACCAGCTTCCAGTGATCTAACTTCCCTTGCGGGGTGTTGGAGTTCGAGTCCGGAAAAGAGATTCCCACCTCTCTCATTCCTAAGGTATGGAGCCGACTAGAACCTAGAGGGACTCTTGGCATACTAGACTCTTGGCATACTAGACTCTTGGCATACTAGACATAACTTACTCTTACTCTTAGTATAACCTAGTCAGGAATACAGCACCTACTTCTCCCTACACCTAGATAGGTTAGGTACACTGGGGTAGAACTAGGATAGAAACGCATCGTATGAGTACTCGCATTTTTAGGCTGTGTTATTTTATATAAATGCATAGATGCTGAAAAGATAATGCTGACGCAGTATTATTTATTTTTACTGCTTATCTTGTACATCATTTATCTCGCATACTGTCTTGTGATCGTAACAGCACATCTAATTTACACCAGAAACAAGACTGTTCAATAAAACCTTTTATTGAAACGCCCGTCTGTTATTTCTGTGTAACTCTGGAAGATAACTGAAACATGCACAACTGAGCTGAGTGAAATATTTATCTATTGTTTCTACGACTCTGGGACACATCCTGATTCTGTAAGGGAAACACAGTAGGTCATGTTTTGCGGCAGCCAGAAACTAATCCCTTCTTGTCGTCAAGAAGTTTCTAGTGGCCTCTGAGCTAGCTGGCACAAGTAATTAAGTTTAATATACTCGATAGGGACATTCCGACCTTAGTCCTATGTCAAACCTATAGGATATATTATTCCAATGCGCAGAGCCTATAAGGGAAATAGGAGCTACACTACAGGTGCGATACACAAATCCCATGCCACTGCCTCCCCCTATCCATGTTGAGTTCCTGGATGTGATGGGGAACAGAGAGGCATGTCCCGAACATATCCGATGTCATGGCGGTGTCGTTGATGGTGTGGTATCAGTTGCAGGTCGTTTGATCAGGCTGTTGTAGTGGTTACTGGCCAGTCCGTGCGGAAGCTAAGCATGGGTACAGTGTCGGACATCATGGCTCAGTTGGGGGAATTGCGTCGGGGTCCTACGAATTGACAGGTTGTCAGGTATGCGATGGCTTCCAGCAGGGCTTCCATGTCATTGGTGGTATACATGTTTGCCAGCCAATGTAGCGGATGGTGGCTGTCAAGGTGTTGTTCGTAAGTTGTCCCTTGTAGGAGCATGATGGGGCATGCTGGATGACATTCGATGTAGCTGTGATCCATGATCCGTCATGTGGAGGCACAGTGGTCCCATTGCAGTGTGGGTGCGATGTTGGCCACATACGCCATGCCCCCATAGGCTGAACAGACCCTGTCGTGTGCGTCCAGAGGGTGGAATAGTTGTAGCAGGTCCACCCTTGGACATACCGGGTTGGAGAGACACAAATCCACAGGATGGTGGAAGGGACACCTCCGACAGTAGAAGACGGGGATGACGCAGCTGAACAATGCGATGCGGTAAGTCAGTCGGTAACTTACGTTCAGCAGGGACAGAGGTTCACATCCCATTATCTGTATCAGGTTGTGTTTGTACAGCTTGACCTGTCCGGCGTAGTTGGGTAGTTGTGTTGAAAGTGCCATTTTGCTGCGGTGCGATGTGGTGGCGTGCTCCGGCTGTGTGTGCAGTCTGCAGTGTGCAAGCTCCGAGGTTGCTGTGAGGTTTGTGATGGTCGTAGGGGGGCAGGACTTATGTTATGTTAGCTTGTGCGGAGGACACGGGCCCTCATCCCACATGCATCTCTGAATGTTCACGGTCAGTGGTGTGTGACTCCTTCCAGATAACTTGCATGGGAACGACATGGGGGAGTATTTTCTTTTTTCTTTCCCGTTCGGAGTGTTCTTAGGTGATATGCGCTATCTGCCCTGTGGTCGGTTTCCTCTGCATGCCTGTGTTGGTCTTTTTTGGGACAATGGCTGTATTCTCCGGCTTGTTTAGTCGGGATGTGGTTTCGGAGTTGGAATGGAAGGTCATTCAGTGCTGTCTCCTCTCCCGTGTGTGGGCGGCAGGCTGCGTTTCCGCTATGCGTTGGGCCTTGTGTGTGGGTGTTTTTCTGGAGTCCACCTGTTGTCGGTCCCTGGGCTCTTTGGTGTTCCGTTTTGTATGTCTTGTTCATGGGTGCAGGGTTGTATGGGTGTTTCGGTGTGGTACTGGCGTACCTCTTCCCGACGGGGCCCATGTTCTGCTGGGTGGTGTTGCCGCCGCTGTGTGCTTCGCCATGTTTGTTACACAGGGGTGTGTCCTGATGTTGCGTGACTTCACTGACATGTGGGCGTCGGTTGTGTGACGTTGGGTGTTGACCGTGAATTGGGCGTTGGGGACATGACTGTGGCAGGCCTGTCACGTGTCATATGCGTTCGAGGTGGGGCTGGTGTGTGTGGTGCTTGGTTGTGTCCCTGTGTTGTTTGTGTGCGGCGCATACATGGCGCTGTGGTTGGGCTCTGCGTTGTGCGCATGTGTGGCTGCGTCATCGCCGCTTTGCTGCGGTGCCGTGACGGGGTCGTTAGCTCCTGGTCCCAGGTGGTGTGTACAAGAAAGTTGCGAGATGTTACGATTTGGCCTGTGTGGCATTTGTGGGTGCAGTGGTGGATGTGTCTTGTCCACGCAGGGGTGGGGGGGGGGAGCCATGTCTTCTTTTTCCGCCCTTGCACTGTGTGCGCTGTTTGCGTGCCCTTGTTGTGTGTGTGCCTACCTGCGTCTCCGCGGTGCGTTGCCTCCTAGGTGGTGCATCAGGTAGAGCATGGGGAGGGCCTGCAGTGCTGGATTCATGCTCGGGGGGGCCGCCTCTTCGGTGTCTGTGCTCGGCGTTCGGGTTCCCGCCTCAGTTTCACGTGCGGTGTCTCTTAGCCGTGGGAGCTGTTTGTTTGCGGCATCGTAATTTGTAGGCCGGGCGGTACGTGATTTCGTCGGACGGTGTGTCTCCATTGTGCTGCGCCGCTACGTGTACGGGCGCACTTTGATGGCGGACGGCGTCGCTGGCTTGCCGGCGGTGTTTGGCTGACTTTTCACATCGTAATAGGGCGGGCGTGTGGGCTGCTGCGTGCGGGCGGTAACTGGTGGTTTTTGCATCCGCCAGCACGGCGGTAGTGCTTCCGCCCGCCATCCTAATGGGCCCCTTAATTACAATTAAATTACTTCCCATCCTATTCCCCTATAAACCCACAACCCGCTACAGAACTAAAACGCAAAACTTAATTAAAAATAATTAATAATTCCTAAAAATTATTATTTAATTTACTATAATTAAATTACTTCCCACCCTATTCCCCTATAAACCCACAACCCGCTACGGTACTAAAACGCATAATTTACTTTAAAAAAATTACTAACTTCTAAAAAATTTATACATATATTAAAAAAACAGTACAATACTTAACAAAAAATATATAACACATACATATAAAATACATACTAAAATACATAACACTAATATAAACATCGATATTATTAACATCGATATTTTTGCTATTGATATTACTAACTTCGATATTAACAAAAACGATATTTCTTACCTTCAGGTCGATATTCTGGTCGTCGATATTCTTGATGTCGATATTCTGTCCCCACAATATTTAAAACTCGATATTAATGTAGGTCGATATTAAAAACTCGATATTATGTCTGTGACCATACCACCACCGTGTTGGTCCTCCCTGTTCTTCTTGATGATTGAAAAACCTGGTGGGAGTAGAAGGCCGAAGATAGGATAAGAGGATTCGTTTAGCCAAGTTTCTGTGGTGAATGTGATGTCAATGTCGTAGTTCAGGATTGTTTCTACCACCTCTGTTGCATGCTTGATCATCGATCTACAGTTTATGAGCATGCAGTTCATGTTGCTGCTTCTTCTGTGCTTCTGGGAGGGGGTGCTATAAGTATTTTTATGGATTGGGCTGGTGGCCTGGTGTACCGAGGAGGGTTAAGGTCTCTGCCTACTTCAGAGATCACCTGTATCTTGAAGGTGGAGGTGTCCGGAGATATCCTAGGGTTGTATGTTTTCGCTAGATCCGTCGCCACCCTTTGGGACATCGTGGGGCTCGATCTTTTCGGGCAGCGAGATTGGTTGTTGAGGGGAGTTGTGCACCAATTGTTCAGCTGGGTCTGAGATAAACGTAGGGGTTGGCTGGTGATGTTGGAGGGGGGTTGGTGTGATTGTCGATCATATGCAAGGGTGCGCGCTAATTGTAGAATGGGGTTTTGGATAGCAGGAGCCACTTGGTCTTTATCGTGCAGGGTGTGGGAAATGGTGGTTGGGGAGTTTGTTGGGGTACCTGATGTTCTCTATTATGGTATGTTCAATATAGAACATTTGTAGTTGAAAGAGAAGCAGTGAAGACAGTTGCAGCACACAGACAAAGGAGGACTGGTGTGAGCGGGCAAGGGCAGCAAGTTGACAATGAAGGGCAGGCAGGAACGGCAGAGGCAGCAAGCTGACAATGGAGGGCAGGTTGAAGGGGCTGGGTGAGGCAGACCTTGAGGCTAACAGGCACCGTGGAGGACTTAGGCCATATGCAGTGGGGGTTAGTCACTTGTAGTGGGTTGAGCGCAGGACTTACACACGGCTGCGCACTGCTGAAGGTTGTGCTCAGCAGAATATTGTCCTTCTTTGGTGGGAATAGGAGCAGGGCCTGCGGCCAGTCCCACACTGCACATGGCTGAGCACCCATGGAGGGTTGGACGCAGAGCCTGGCCAGTGGCCAAAGGCCTTGCGTAATGGTGGGCATTGCTGCATGGCTGAATGCTGTGTTCATTGGGAGCGTTGGTTGAATATCATTAAAAAAACTGAAAATCACTGAAATAAACAAAGGCTAAAGACAGCTTAAAAAACAAAAAAGCACTGAGATTTGCCAGATTGGTGATCTAACTATAAATTGTGCCACGGCAATGCACTGCTTATGACCTCACATATTACATCACCCATTACATGTTAAGTGACATCATTGATGACTTTTCAAATTTCATAGTTTCAATGAATATGACAGTTTGATGTACGCTTTTCACACTGGATGGTGTTCCCTGAGCTGCACCTAGACCCAATTATCTATAACCTCTGTAGGGGTAATGGGCGTAACTTTCCGCAACATGCAGAACATGAAGCGTATCTGTGAAATCACCCATATTAAGTAGATATTATGCTCTTTTATTACTGATATTCAATTACATAAGAAACGTAATGTCTCTGTAGACAATGCGATCAGCAATTAGTAGGAGAAAACCATTCATGTTTAAATTACTCACAAGCTTAAGTTGCCTTTGTGAATAACCCCAATAATGTCTCTGAAGCATTAATGTGACCCTCTAGGCCTTGTGGGGGGGTTGGGCCAAAAACTTTTTTTTATGTGCGCTGCAGATCAGAAGTGGATTTAGGGATCCGCAGTTCTGATAAAAACAGAAAAATGTGGGCTCCCGCCCGTTATAAATATTAGCCCCCTGGGGTGGGCCAAGGCCCTTGGGGGTCAGCACATTTCTTTTTTTGAGAGAGGGCGCAGCCCCCTCTATGTGTCTTTTTTAGGCCCTGGGGACTCCATCCCCAAGAGCCGCTTTTTAATGAATGTGTAGGGGGGCACACAGACCCCCTACCTGCCCCTTTTTAGGCCCTGTGGATCCTATCCCCTGGGCTATTTCTTTTTTAAATTGGGAGAGGGAGCGTGGCCCCCATCCTCTGGGACCAGTGTATTTTTTTTATGGTGGAGGGGGGTAGATCAGCCCAGGAAAACCCATCTCCCGGGGCCCAAAACTGGTGCAGTGTCTCGGGGACCCATTCCTGAGGACACTGGTGTTCCCTGCCTGGGAAAGTGTGGTTAGGGAAAATAATCTTTATTCCCTACCCGTGCTCTCAGGGGCATGGAACTCAACTTTGATCCCTCCCGGGCAGGAGCAGAGAAACATGCTGCTCCTGCATGGGAGGAAGCAAAGTGAAAGAGCCGGCTCCCAGCATCCCCATGACTTTCACATAGACTGCATCGTGGGTGACCCGGTTGGGCAGCCACTTACAAGAAACGCCAGCTCACGCCAGCGCCACAATGGGTGCTGGCTGGGGCCGCAGTGGCCTCGGAGCTCCCCTTGTGGCTCCCAACAATGCTACATGCTGAGGGTGCCCTGGGTGGACCTCGGGGCACTCACCTTTACAAACATTCCGGATACTGCCAGTGTAATGTTGTGGGTGACACACTGGGGCAGCCAAAAAAATACCAAAAAATGAATATAAAAAGAACAATAAATGAGCGTCAGGAGCCACTTATTTATTATTTACATCTCCGTGCAAGGAGCGACCCATAATGCCCTTCAAAGACTTTTTTATCAGATTTTTAGATCTTGGTGGTGCCCTTAGAAAGGGCGGGGCACTACCAACCATTTATTTTTATGTTCTGGAGGCCTGCTGGAAATGCAGTCGCCCCAGCAACTTTACAAAAAGAATCACAGTAAGTTTCCTTGCCCATTGAATCCATGACCCCAGGTGAGCTTACCCTATTTTTTTTAAACACTTCATGTTGGAGATGTATGCCCTTCAGATGAAGTGCGGGGGCCTAGGGTTGGTTGGTTATATTGCTGTGCTTTGTGGCCTGGAAAATGGTTAAAAAAAAAGACTCAAAGACTTGTTTCATCAGACTCCCCACTGCGGCAATTCGAAGTTTATCATACTCATGAGGACGAGACAGCTGTATGGTCTGAATAATGATGAAGAGCTATATGCACACCTTTAATGGTTGCAATTGCAATCTTTATCACTTGCAGCATTATGTCGGAGTGTAAATAAGGAGTACAAAAATATGTAATTAGGCCTAATAGAATTGATGGTCACCCTGGCCCTCACTGATATGAATGATAAAGTCAGAAACTTAGCTAGCGTTCCTGCACATATGTTTGGAGAAAAGGAATGTGGTGGCAAAGATGCGCGAGAAATCCAAACAATGGCAAAAATGGAATAAAATGAGCTATGGAGCAATAGCTGGAACATAAAAGTGCTCACAAAATTATTAAAGAAATAGTCACACTAAGGGGCCGATTGCGATCTGGGTCGGAAAGCTCTCCGATCGATCCGGATCCGGATTGTTTTCCGACCGAGCCGGACCCCTGCAGTCCGACCGAGCGAGTACGATGCGGCCGTATGCTGCCGGACTCGGTTCGGTCAGACTCCCATTGAAGTCAATGGGAGCCGGTCGTACGACGCGTACATGGGCTCCCATTGACTCAATGGGTATGTTGCGCACAAGGGGGCCCCCTGTAGTGGGTACGCATTGGTGCCATCTGCACCGTACACGCATGTATAGGGGGGACCCATGGGTCCCCCCTGTGTCCGACTCGTACGGCTACGGGTGAAGGGGGGTCCGGCACGGACCCCCGAAGTCCGCTTCCAAGAGCTTTTTCGTGTCGGAGGCTCCGACTCGATCCGGCTGTCCGGATCGTGCATCGTACTGGCTCGGTCGTAAAACGTCTCCATTGCGCGGTACGAATCGAGTGCGAACGAGTCGGACGGAGCAGTTCGGACCCGGAAACGAGTCGGTCAGCGATTTCGCGTTCAATCGCATCGTACTTGCTCACTCGGACGACTGTTCGAATCGGTCGGGTAAACCGCGTTCGGCTCGTATTTTTTCCGGACGAATCGTATTCGGTGCGCTTCCGGCTGAGATCGGAATCGGCCCCATAGTTGTGTCTATTGGTGTGGTACGAGGGCTGTTTTTAATATTTGGTACACTAAATTTCCCAGAATGCATCATTGGTAGCAGCACTAAGAATTAATATAAGGGGACACTGAAAAAGGACTAGGTAGCTGCGAGAGAGACCATGAGGTTAAAACGTGTTGGTGTTTATTTGTGCTCCTAGTTTGTGTTATGAAATGTAAGTTTATTCAACTCCTGGAGTGCCGCATTTGTATGAGAAAAGATGTGAAGACGTGGGCAGTGGGCACCAACTGTTGAAGTGCGCGCTGCAATCCCTCGGATTCTACAAATAAAGGAAATGCCAGGAACAACACAGCAGACGCACAGATACATGCCGAGGGTCGAGCGCTGTGAAGCCTGGACCCGAGGGGGCGGCCGGAACTGGACTCCCCCGGTAAAAAGTAAGCGGTTGTGCACAGTGCAATGAGGGTCATTATGATGTCTGGCGGATCGCCGCCGCCCGTATGGCGGTGGCGATCCGCCTGCCATTCTCGTCCGCCCGCATAACATTTCCCCCCGCCATATTACGATGGTGGTGGGGACCCAGGCGGACGGAAAGACCGTCCGCCGCTTTTCCGCCGGTCGACTCGTCGACCGGGTGGAAAAGGGCTCTAACATGGTGGCGGTGTCTGCAAGACACCGCCATCCATATTAGGATGCAGGCTGAGATGTGCCTTCCCATGGCGGTGTTGCCGCCATGGAAAGGCATGTGGTCTTTGCCTTTGGGGGCCCGTAGCGGGCCCCCATATAGTTGGGGGGGTGGAGGGTGCACATGGGGGGTACCCCTGCATTGGCATGGACAGAGTGGCAGGCACCGCGCGGTGCCTGTCACCTTGTGCATGCCAATGCACGACGTCTATTCCCAGCATTGTGGCGGGCGGTGCTGTGAGCACCGCCCGCCACAATGCTGGGAATAGGGCTTGCCACCGCCACGGTGGCGGTGGCATCCTAATATCAGGTGCGGGACCGCCGCACCCCTTGCGGACGGTCCCGCATTCCGTTGCGATGGCGGGCGGACTTTGTCCTCCCGCCATCGTAATGATGCCCAATAATGTGTTGAAGTAAAAGGCGGTCTCGAGTTAAGGAACTTGTGAATGCAGAGACTGTAAATGTGCAGTTGAGACAAGGGGCTGACACGTTAATGAAGATATAACAGATGGAGGAGCAAGCTGTGAGCTTTATGGTGTGAAAGTGAAAAGAGTGAGCACCAAGAAGCCAGAGCAGCTAAAGGCACTACTGACACTACTACTACGTTTGTAAAGGGATCTCAGCCTGAACTGGGGATAAGTCAGAAACCCACAGACAATAGGGATCAGAGGCCAGGTGATGTAAAACAGAAGTTATTCATACAAGAAAGTCCACTGTGGAAGGAAATCAACTAATGTTGGGACATTATCACACTGGAGGAATAAATTGAAGTGGATGGAATTCCTCGTCGATTAAGAATTTCTACTATGCCAAATCATCCAGATACAAACCTAGAGATACTCCAAGAATGGGGCGAAAATAGTATGCAATGTTCCAAATACATGTTAAGGATCCTTATTAAATATGCCTAAAAAAGATCATGAGAAAGTTTTGGTTGACATTAAAGAAATTAAAGAGAAAAAAAGTATATCTCTCTTAAAAGTGCCAAAAATAAATTACGCAAAGACATGGACGCAAGATTGAATAAATATGGCGAAGAAATACAACAACGCAAACATATGAAATTCATAAGGGATGACAAAGATTATGCACAAGAGACTAATATACACCTTTGATCAACGGTTCGATAGCTTGAAAAGGCAACATGTCTTAGAGAAAAGCAGAGGTGATCAGATGGAACTGAAAGAAGCAAGTGAATCAAATGTTGAATTATGTGAAGGTGACGCAGCCCAAGTTCACATTCAACACCAGGGGTTGAGACCACTTTTTTAGAGAAATGAAACTAATATTTATAGAGAGGGTGAGGCTGTGGTCAACAAAGAGGAAGAGGAAGACAAGAAGAAGCAATAGAAAAAAAAGTGTTACCCACTAAGGGACTTGAAGTAGGAAGCAAGGAAACAAGTGAAGACAATCTGGTAGAGAATCTAAACACGTCCTGGCAAAAGACGAAAAGAGAGTACTCAATAAAGTTCTCGCTTTCTGCCAGGAGACTCATTTTGATTTGGTAGAGACTTAAATTAACACTTATAAATTTGTTGGAAAATTAAAATGGACTAAAATGTATGCAGCAAAAAAAGAGATGAAAGTAGGGCATGAAGTGTCTGTAAAAGAGAATTCATCAGGACTGACAATAGAACAAATTCCAGATTTGGGTAATCTATATGAGGGTATGCAGACAGAATATTGAGTTGTAAATCTCGATCTACAGAAATATCGAGTTGGAAATATCGTGATTCGTGATACCAAAATAGCGACAGCAAGAATATCGTGGTCAAGAATATCGAGTATGAGGTAAGAAATATTGTTTTTAAAAATATCGAAATCATTAATATCTTTTGCAAAACTATAGTTGTTAAAAATATCGTTTTTTTAGTTAGTGTTATTTTAGTATGTATTTTAAATATATGTTGTATATATCTGTTTTTTGTATAAGTATTGCTTTGGTACTTTAATGTATGTGTTAAATTTTTAGAAGTTATTAATTTTATGTTAATTAAATTTTGCGTTTTGTAGTTCTGTAGCAGGTTGTGGGTTTATAGGGGAATAGGGAGGGAAGTAATTTAATTATCATAAATTAATTAATATTTTTTATTTATTAGTATTTATTTAATTTAGATTTTATAGTGTTAATAGTGGGAATTAATTTATTATTAATTAATTATTAATTGGTTGTTAATTTGTATTAATTAATTAATTGGTAATTATGTTGATTGTGTTTTTTTAGGAGTGGGTTGTGGGTTTATAGGGGAATAGGGTGGGAAGTAATTTAAATATAATCAAATTATTAATATTTTTAATTTATTAATATGAATTTAATTTATATTTTCAGTATTAATTAATTATTAATTGGTTGTTAATATTAATTAATTAATTAATTTGTAATTATGTTAATTGTGGGGGGTTTTTAGGAGCGGGTTGTGGGTTTATAGGGGAATAGGGTGGGAAGTAATTTTATTTATAATAAATAAATTAATTAATATTTTTTATTTATTAGTATTCATTTAATTTAGATTTTATAGTGTTAATAGTGGGAATTAATTTATTATTAATTAATTATTAATTGTTTGTTAATTTGTATTAATTAATTAATTAATTGGTAATTATGTTAATTTTGTTTGTTTTTAGGAGCGGGTTGTGGGTTAAATAGGGGAATATGGTGGGAAGTAATTTAAATATAATTAAATTATATTTTTAATTTATTAATATTTATTTAATATATATTTTTAGTATTAATTAATTATTAATTGGTTGTTAATTTTTATTGATTAATTAATTTGCAATTATTTTAAGTGTGTAATTATTTTAAAATAGGGTGGGAAGTAATTTAATTATAATAAAATTATTAATATATTTAGGGGGTCATTACGATGGGGGACGGAAAAAAATCCGCCATCCAGCCATGCCTGCAAGAACCGCCCGCCTGCACCATGGCAATAGCGACCGAGCAATTATAATGCCGCGAAGCAATCCACGCCCACGGCGGAAAGATCAAACAAAATCCCGCCCGCCCAATCCAGAGTAGAAGATCATCCGTCCGCCACGGACGCAATCCCGCACGAAAACCCAAATCCGCCCGCCCCGCAGAGCGAGACAACGACCGTGAAATTATGATCTCCCAGACATGAGCGCGGTAAATCCACAGATTCCCCGCCCGCCACTGTGAACAACAGCGATGAATAAATGACACGGCGGAAGGCCTGGCGCCCACGTCCGTGCACGCAAATCATTGGCGGAACAAAGAAACACACATGACATGGCCAACAAGTCCACACAGCAAACTACGCCAAAATACCCAAACACAGAACACATCTCAAAGATACCACCCCCCCTGGCAAAAACAAATAAACTACAAATCCCAGGACACCAGACACAACACACCTGAAAACGACAGCCCATCATGACACACCCACATAGGGAAGTACAAAATCAGCCCCTTCATAGACCACAATCCCTTGCACCACTACAAAGCGAAGACGCCATCAGAGAACCCAGACAGCCCCAAAGGAAAGCAGCACACCACACGCACGCACACATCACACTCATCACCAACACCACCATCACCACTCACACAACGGCACCACGAACACCCTGCACATCACACACCACACACCACACACCCACCACACCAGCACCACATATACCAAACCGCACACCATGGCAACACAAAGAATGCCGAAGTACACTGCCACTGAGTTGACGGTCATGGTCGACGAGATCATCAAGGTGCACCCACAAATCTATGGCAACCAGGTCCAACAGACACCACTAGCCACCAGGAACAGAATGTGGAGAAGGATAGTAGATCATGTGAATGCAGTTGGGAACGTGCCACGCAACAGGGATGAAATCACAAAGAGGTGGCACGACCTGAAAAGCGTGGTCAGGAAGAAGGAGGCCAAGAACCGTGAGCTGGCTGACAGGACTGGCGGCGGGAATCCTGCGCCATTCAAGACCTTCAAGGCGTGGGAGGAGAAGGTGCGAGTCATCCTACATCCGGAGAGTCTCACCGGAATACCAGGGGGAGTGGAGGCTGGTAAGTACAAACAAATGTATACCAGCACACTGCTATGCACTGTCATGCACTACCAGAATGCCATAGCTCCTAGGCCCAAACACCCCCATGTCCAGCACACAACACACAAGACAACTCACACACATGCAACAGACACCCCCACACATCCAGCCCAAAGGTACCAACAAACAAATCCATGGGGGCATGTGTACAGTCAGCCAGCACCACAACTCCCACCAGGTCACCTTGCACCCCAGATGCGCAGGAAGGAGCACTCCCCACACCCACACACGTGTCAGCCATAGCTGCAAAAACCAACAAGTAACCGGTAAGTAGCCCTACCACAAAGTCTGTGTATCGAATGTGGGACTGCAGAAGTACAACACCCAACAGGCCCCTAGTCCTACAGCGCACCAAGATGGAGCACACCCCACACCCATGTGTCAGCCATTGCAGTGCACACCTTCACCCGACAGGTAGATATGTCACCCTACATGGAGGGGTGTCTGTGGGTGCTAAGCCATCACCACAACACACAATACGGCCCCCACACCCACAGATCAGCAAGATGGAGCACCCCACCCTCCCATAACCATGTGATAGCCATTGCATTGCACCCTCCAAAGCAACAAGTAGGTAGACTACTGTACAGGGCGGGGTGTCTGGAGGTATGAGGACTGTACTACGACTAACATTTGGGACATGTCACGTAGCAGAGGAACAGGTAGCACTGCACCCTGTCATAACCATGTGACTAATGTGCACACGGACATGAATTACAGAGTCATAGCCCACATGAGCCATGTCAAATACACTAACACGTAAGGAGTCCCGTCTGCATGCACAAGTCTCACTGGAGTACTGACCCACATGGCGTGCACTGTGCCAGTCATCACACACATCAGCAACACCATCGAAGTCTTGTCCATGTAGTCGTGTCTGCTTGTTCCCTTGACATTGTACAACATCACCCATGTAAGTACATCTTGTCTCAATGTAACAGAGTGGGACCCCAGTAATGTCACATACACCACTGCACCCATGAACCACACAGCTACACAATGCACATTCATAATCACATCCATCTCATCCCTAAGCCCCAGTGTCATGTAAGGTATATCATCTAAACAGTTGTCCCATATACAGTAGGACAGCAAAGATCCCTGCCGATGACCAGACATGTGTCTGCAGTGTCTGAAGCGTACGTCACACTGTGATTTACAACATACCTAAAATAGTCTACACACCAAGAGCACTGCATTGCCGTACATGGCTGAGGGTAGCACGCACAACAAGGAATTGTCCCATCTGCAATACGTTGTGTGTCACACAACCATCACTCACACACCACAATGCCTGCAGTGCAATGTCCCCAAATGATAACAGTGAGCAGATATGCCGGGTATGTCAGACATACACACACCTTTGTCCCTGCAGTGTCGTGTGGCCAAAACACGTCCCCTTCTGCACCCATATGTCACAGTATGTACCCCAAAAACATATATCATCCCAAAAGCGTCCATGGGGCTGTACCCCTTTTGCCATCTGCGTTTCCAAGCGTTTCATTTGAACCCCAAAAACATATATCATCCCAAAAGCGTCCATGGGGCTGTACCCCTTTTGCCATCTGCGTTTCCAAGCGTTTCATTTGAACCCCAAAAACATATATCATCCCAAAAGCGTCCATGGGGCTGTCCCCCGTTTCCACCAAAGCCACGAAATGTAGGGGTACTGCAACACACACCGATTGGCATTCCAAATCCGTCCCATGCCATATGCACCCATCACACTATTCCATTGCCTTGAACACGCACACACATCGCAGAGCCATACACACGCATCTGGGAAATCAGTGCACAACTGTGCACAAACTGTGAATGACAGACATCTAACACAAACCTTGCAAGGTGCAACACAATAACCTTTCGACTCCGCCCCACAGGTGACGAACAGCATGATGCTGGAGAGGGAGACAGCAGCCATCACAGCCAGTCCCCAAGCCCCCCACACGGACTCACGGATGTGGAAGATCTGGACACCTCCTCGGACGACGACACCCGACCAGGCAAATCTGGTGTGGCAGGGCGCAACCGCTCCCCAGGACCCCTCCCACACACCAACCCATCTCCCAGGGCTGGCGACCAGTCCCAGGCCCCTGCTGCCACGGTCATTGCGGCCACCACCACCGCCGCAACCACCACCACCACCAGGGCCTCCCTGACCACCAACCCTGCGCAAGGTGTCGTACGCACGGCGACATCGACCCTGGGAGCGACAACGAGTCCCCGGGTGACCACTGTGGCGAGTGGGCAGGTCGGTGGCAGCAGTACAGGTGGGAGGAGCAGGGTCAGGACAACGCCATCCGAGCCTGGGAGCCAAGCCCTGCCGCAAATCGCCAGAGTCCTTGGGGCCTATGAAGAGGCCCAGGGACAATGGGCCCGCACATCGGCCGATAGGCGGGAAGTCCTTGGGGTGTTGAGGTCCATGGACGCCCATATGGGCCAATTCGTGACCCGTATGGGCCAACTAGTCGACCTCATGGGCCAGCTAGTGGTGGCGGTGAGGGCCCAATCAAGGCCAACCACACCACCTCCGCCACCACCTGCTGGGGCGCAGGGTCGTGCAACATCCAGTTCCCCTGCGTCCACAGCGAGTGGGCAATCCTCAGCCACCACCAGCAGCCCACAACTACACCCCCCCCTCCCAAACGTGGAAGGGGTCGTCCGAAGAGGAAACAGGTGTCCAGAGAAGACTTTGCACGCTCCAAACGCCAGTGAGTCAGCCAGCCACGGTGCCCATCTACTGCATTCACTTGGACTACTATCCTACCCCACACTGCCAAGTGAATGGCATGTGTCTGTCGGACTGGGGACCCAGTACAACATGGGGACACCTTGACCATCACGCGGCCATGTCCGTCAACTCATTGTTCCAGCATGCACCACTTGTGTGATCACCTTGCCCACAATCACATGTCACTGCTTAAAATAAATACACCTGGATCACATTGTGTCTCATCTGCTCTGTGTTTAATCAAAGATGTGCAACCGTCCCCATGATCTGAAATGCATCTGTAGTGTGGTATGTCAATAGGCCAGGAGAGGCTGTAGGGACCTAGGGGGGAAAACAGAACAAGAGTCCATTGAATGTGTGTGTCACACACTCATCACACAGTACTTGTCATCAAGTGCAAGCAATGTACACAAATCTCACAGAGCAACAGGGCACAATGCTACAGCCACTGTCAGTGGCATACTACCCTGGACAGGGACCATTGCCACACAGCACTCAGTGAACAATAGGCCGCAGTGACAATGCACACATACACCTACACAACTACAGCAACATCAGCCGTCGTACATGGTCACTCACCGGCAAGTGAAGTAGCGGGCGATGAGCTGCTGACGCTCATTCACTGCTTCCTCCTCTCCACTGTCCTTGTCACTGGACACGGCCTGGTCTGCAGGCGGGGGCCCTGGCTGATCACCGTCATCCACTATCAGGGGGATGTGCCTGCGAATCGCGAGATTGTGCAGCATGCAGCATGCCACAACTATCTGGCACACCTTCTGTGGGGAGTATGCCAGTGCACCCCCGGTGCGGTCCAGGCATCTGAATCTGGACTTCAGGAGTCCAAATGTCCGCTCCACCACACGTCTGGTCCTCCCATGTGCCTCATTGTATCTGACATCAGCTGGTGTCCGAGGATTGCGTAGTGGGCTCAACAGCCAAGCCCCGTTAGGATATGCAGAGTCACCTGGGTGTGAGAAACACAGAGAATCGTTGCAATTCCAACAGGATACAAGACAGCATGTCACACACAGCACGCTACACGAGTATGCATACCCACCAACAATCCATGCACGGTCCGGTTGTAGATTGGTCATCATACGTGGGAGGATGCTGTGGCGCATGATGTGCGAGTCATGGACGGATCTGGGAAACTTCGCGCGCGCACTGCATCCCATTTGGCTATGCAGCGCTCACAACGAAATCCGTTTAATTTATTTAAATGTTTACTTACCTGTATTTCGGCCTTAATCCGTAGTCTACTACCCCCCACCCTGCCCCTCCCCCGCCCCACCTCACCGCCCGACCGGCACTCCTACCACCGACTGCGCCTGCACACACCAACAACACGATGTACACAGGCTGAGCGGCCCAAACAAGTGGGTCCTGTTGCACAACGGGATATGAGACAGTCAATGATGTCCCTAGTCCACCCAATGTACAGCACTGTACGCATCACACCTCCAACACACATTGACAGGTGTACACATTGACAACTCCATGACAACACAGCTGTGTGAATGCAAACACACATCACAAGTGACACGTAACGTAGCACGTGCCAAGTGGGAGGTGTACATTGGGTAATATGGCATGTGAGTGCATATGCACATACCATGCTACCATGCTAATGTGTACATGATGATGTGCCAACAGACATGTGGAGGCTGAGCACTGTCCGTCAATGCCTATGCACACAGCATGAAGTGGCCCTGCCTAGCGTGGACATGCTCCCACACACAAATCATGGCCAGACCTGCAAAGGCATGGCGCACATTGAACTGTGGATTCCACATGGCACCAGCGGACTGTACCCGCCATGGAGCATGCCCTTGGGGCCCACTCCAATAGCCCTCGCGGTTACATCTTGCCTGTATGACTATGGAGGTAAGCGTAGCGGGACAGCTCGGAGCAGGCCATAGTGTGCAATTGAAGTAGGCAGAATTGAATTGAATTGAATTGAATTGACATTTATAGAGCGCATGGCTACCCGAAGGCATCCCAGCGCTAAGTAGGCAGATGAAGTCCCTATCGGTTATTTGGGGAAGAGCCAGGTTTTCAGAGCCCTACGAAAAGCAAGGAGGTTGGGTTCTTTACGAAGCTGAAGAGGGAGAGAGTTCCAGAGCCTGGAGGCATTGTAGGAGAAGAGTCGCCCCCCACTTTTAGCCCTCCTGATTCTAGGAACCACGGCCAGATGAAGCTCATCTGAACGTAAACGTCTGTTGGCTCGATAAGGCTGAACCAGGGGGGCTATGATAGCTGGACCTTTTCCTCTAATCAGCTTGTAGGCTATACACAGAGCCTTAAAGGAAACTCTTTCCCGAACAGGAAGCCAGTGGAGCGACTTCAAAGCTGGTTTGGCCGAGTGATGTCGCGGGACTCCCAGGAGAATCCTTGCCGCACAATTTTGCACGGTCTGGAGTTTGGCCAGGACTGAACCTGGGGCGCCCAAATAAAGGGCGTTTCCGTAGTCCAGACGTGATAAAATCAGCGCCTGGACCATGATTTTTCTGGATTGCAAAGGAAGTAACGGAAGCACTTTACGAAGAGTTCGTAACATACCGAAGCAGGAGGCCACCGCCTTTCTGGCTTGGGTCCTAAAACTAAGATCTGAGTCCAGCCAGACGCCCAAGCTCTTAATCTCTGGCTTGGGAAGTGGTGGCGGGCCCATACTTACTGGCCACATGGTGTCTGCCTTGAAGAGGGAAGGGTTGCCAAGGAGCATTATTTCGGTCTTTTCCCCATTCAATTTAAGATGAGAAAGTTTCATCCATTTTATTACCTCTTCAAGGCAGGGGTGGAGACAGATAGACGCCCTATCAGCATGATTCAATGCAACCACCAATTGAGTATCGTCTGCGTACGTAATAATATGAACCCCATAGGGGGAGACAATATTGGCAAGAGGGGCCATGTAAGCATTGAACAAAGTAGGGCTCAGAGAAGACCCCTGGGGAACCCCACAGGGTAAAGGCCAAAGGTCTGAGCTGGCTCCTCCAACAAAGACTTGAAAGATTCTGTCCTCCAGGAACGACTGTATCCAGGTCAGAGCACTTCCTGCCACACCCAGGTTGCTAAGTCGTTCGACCAGGATCCGGTGATTGACCGTGTCGAAGGCTGCGCTAAGGTCCAGAAGGACCACAGCCAAGGAGCCTCCTGCATCGAGGATTTTCCTAGATTCCTCGATGACTGCTAATAGAGCTGTTTCGGTTCCTTGGCCTGGGCGAAAGCCTGTTTGCGAGGGATGTAGAAGGTTTGAGGTCTCCAGATGTCTAGATAGTACTGAGTTAACATGTTTCTCAGCGATTTTACTTACAGCTGGAAGTAAGGAAATAGGCCGATAATTGGCCAGACAATCCGGATCCAGGCTAGATTTTTTCAATAAAGGCTTCACCATAGCTTTTTTCCAAGGTGGTGGGACTATACCGGTGGCAAGTGAGGAGTTAATCAGATCTAAAATGGGAGGGCCCACAGATTTAGCCACTAATTTCAGAATTTTGAGTGGGGCAGGGTCACTAGGTGACCCGCTTTTCACGATTGCTGAAGTTATCTGAAAGGTCTCCTCATTCATTGGGGGAAAAACTTCCAGTAATGGTTCCAAGCCCTGATGGCTAACGGCTTTGGATTGGGGGCTCGTATGGGGATCCATTGGGGTGAAAGCACAACATATTGATTGGATCTTATTATGAAAATATTCAGCTAGCTCGTTGCAGCGCTGGTCTGTTACTTCAAAAGTATCAGGAGGAGACGGAATTTTCAAAAGTTTCTTCGCAATACGAAATGTTTCACGAGGGGAATTTGCTGCGAGAGAGATTTTCTCCTCGAAGTAAGAGGTCTGTGCCTTTGTAATTTCCCTCTTATAAGCTTTAATAGCCTCCCTGTAGTCCCTTTTCCTACTAGGGGAGAATTCCTTCCTCCAGGTCCTCTCACATTTTTTACATATCTGCTTGAGTTCTCGCAATTTGGGTGTATACCAGGGCAGTCTATTAGGTCCAATATGTATCTGGGTGGTCTTTTTGGGGAGGACTTGGTCTAGTGTTTCATCGATCCACAAATTAAATTGATCGTTAGCTAACGTGGGATCGGGGTGAGGGGATGGCTTGGATTTTTCTAGCGCAGAGGTCCAAGTTTCTATAGAAAGTTTCGGCCAACTACGTGCCGTTATTAGTGTTCGCCGAGAGGGTGCCAAGACTTGAGGAGGGGACCACAGAAAGGGGATCAAAAAGTGATCTGACCAGGGGATGGGGATAGGTTCCTGGCAGAGTAGCTCCTCTAGATTGGAGAATATGGGGTCGAGAAGGTGTCCTTTCGTGTGTGTAGCATGAGACACCTTCTGAGATAGTTGAAGAGCTACAAGATCATGAGAGAGCTCTGTTGCACTAGTCGATGTATCATCATCAAAATGGATATTAAGGTCGCCAAGTAACGTAAAGTTAGAGGTGCTGCTTGTAAGCCCTGCCACTATTTCCGGTAGTTGTTTATGAAATTGACCCAAAGGTCCCGGAGGGCGATAGATCAGGATCCCCGAGAAGGAAAGTGTAGGAGAAAAGCCTATCGAGAACTGAAGGTTCTCACAGTCTGGCAAAGGACTCCCAAACGTTCGACAGGTGAGGAAGTTTTTATGAATAATGGCGATTCCCCCTCCTTTCCCGGAGATCCTATCCAGTTTGGATACCGTATAGTCAGGGGGGAGTGTCTGGACGATATAGGGATCTGTAGTTTCATTCGTCCAGGTTTCAGTAAGAAATAGAGCATCAGGACTTCTATCCATTAACAGCATGAATAATTTGTTGGTGTGTTCAGGTAGGGATCTACAGTTCAGTAATAGAAACTTGAATTGTTTACTAGATAGATCTATAGGGGGGGGGATAAGCAAATGTGGCCTGGATTTAAAAGTGCAGTGCTCACAGTTGGGGACTAAGTCATTAGGATTAATCGAGTGGGCACATTTAATTCCAAGTGCAGGAATGAGTTCTTTTAAGTTCTCCGCACTATAAACATACCTGTGTGGTTTAGGTGGAGCAGGGTGTGTGGCCCCTGGACCCGTCTGGGCGCGGACGGGCGCAGACGGGCTTGCCTTAGGCGCGCCTTCGGCGCGCCAGCGGCGCGCCCGCTGCGCGGTCGCGTCATCGGGCTATTAAATAGCCCGGTCGGGGACCAGCGACTAGAGCGCTGACCCGAAAATGGCCGCCAAAGTGCGAGTGCAGAGTGAGTAACTTCCCCTAAGAGCTATAACACAGCTCGAATTGCATAAACACAGATTTGGACAATGAGCCACTTGTTGACTAAGATAAGAACAGTTTAAAAGCTATTGAGCAGTTAAAACAAAGTATCCCCAATTCAGTTCAATTACACATATAAAATACAATTTTGTGTTTTTTAAAAGAGTCAATGAGCGAGCCTGTACCCCCTTGCGCCAACAGACATGGTACACCAATTGCAGCAGCTCGGACCCACTGAGTCAGCCCCAGGGGGCTACATGAGTGTGGGAGGGTGACCGGCAGTACCACAGCTTACAGGGACTCCTGCCTGGCGTCCCTCAACAACACCTGCTGCTACCTGTCCACCTTCATGTCGACGACTCTGAAGATATGTCCTGCTCCGCTCAACAGCGAGGAGCTGGAGATCCTGGATTCCGAGCTCCACGCACACTGCCCAAGGCTTTGTCTTGCACAAGGTGTGTGTGTAAGGCAACTACAGTGTGTGTGGCAGTGCATGTGGGGGACACACATGTCGCTGATCCGCAGCACAATGAGTCAGAGCCTGTGGGTTTCCAAAATGCACTGCTTACCATGCTTGCTACAGGTGGAAGGGGTATGTAGGCTCTCTGGCGCTTTCCCATGCATGTCTCTCCCGAGTGGTGGTACATGGCATTTACATGTCAGACATCCAGTGACGCAGCCACTTGGCAATGCAGGACTCAGGGCAGTCATTGCTTGTGTGAATGGCTGGCTGGGGCCCTGCTGGCCTTCTCAGTCTCAGCAGACCTGGGCTGCACATTGACCGCCCAATACCAGAAGGAAACAACACTGACTGTACAGTGGGTTACATGTGTCTTCAGTTCACAACGCTCTGGAAATGCGCATCCTCATCCTCAGCCCTGTTGAGTCCACCCACAAAGATGTGTTGCCTTGTGTACTATGTGTTGTTTTACCTGACAATGGACAGTAGATGTGGGCAGACTACACATTGCTCGTTGTGCTGGCATCCTGCATGTGAATGGGATAGACAGGTACTGTGTACACACTCCCACCAGCATGCATTAACGTGTGCTGTACACATGCTGTAATGACATGTCCGAGTACTTCTTGGCGCTGTCACACAACCCTGGGTATATTGGATGGGTTAGCATCATGCCACTGTGATTGCTGGATGTGGATGATGAGGAGAAGTGTATGAGTGATATTCCAACCCTCTTGTGTGCCATCCCTGCAGTTGGGAGTCCTCCAGCCCAAGGCCTTGAAATGAGCCATTGCATCCAAGTTGATGCCTCTGTGTATGTGTAACCGACAGTGCAGCCAACTCCACAAAGGGTGTGACGTAGTCTGCCGGATGAGCGACTACGTGGCGGAGACGAATCGGGGGATGCCCCCTCGTATTGTCAGGTTAGCACGGCGATGCATGTCACCACTGGTGGTCTGCATCTTGACAGTCACACAGCCTGTGCCGGATGCACGTGTGTAGGGGCAGCAGCAGCAAGCAAGTGTACAGCATAGTGGGATGGTGTCTTTTGGTGTGAGAGGCAGCATGTGTCCACAGCCTACCCATAATCTGGGAATGTGATGTCTGCTGTGTGATGCAGTGTGTTGAAAGTGCACTCTGTGCTGGGTGCATCTGACATGCATATGCGATTCCTGAGGTCCAAGATGTAATTGGAGCACTCTGCAATGTCAATGCATCCAGAGTCGTAGCCCTCGGCAACGACCTGTAGTAGGCTGGTGTGGCAATTCACATGTATGTTTGAGGCACTGTGCCTACTCTGATTACGTCCGGACATATGTGTGCGATGCCTCCGCTCATATTCCTGGTACTTACACATCCGGAACACTGTGCAACAGTAGTTGTGCTCGTGCGAACGACAGGTGGAAGGCATGGGCACATGACCATTGTGGCCTATCATGTAGCAGTCTGTGTGAGTGGTGTCCCATTCCGCTCCATGCAGGTATGTCCTTGGCCTAATTACGTAGTGGTCATCCTTTCCACCATCAGGACAGTGAGTGTGCACACAGCGATTAGTGGCTATGGTCGCAGGGTGACACAGTCCGGGTGTTGTGCTCTGTGCACAACACATGTGCCACTTACAAATACAAGTGGGGTGACGCTGACGTCACGACAGTGAGTGACATCACGGAAGGTGTCTTGCACCGTCAGACGCATTGCCCCCCCTCGCACAGCCAATATATGCTATTGCATCAGAGAAGCCAGCGCGTGCACCAGCAGCTCCGATCTTGCCCCGGAGAGGCCAAAGAGTGGATGTGTGGCTTTATTTGCTCCAAGCATCGTGCTCGCGGTGGGATGAGTGGTGGGACGCCGTCCACCCGCGTGGTACCCCGACCCTGGCCCTGGACAACAGTGACAATGCATGACAGTCTCCGGAGTCCGGATACACCACATGCAACACACAGACAGCCGCAAACACCATCCCAGTCGACAGGTAGGCCCACCCCTGCACGCATGGTCATTACATCCGCTGCCATTGACAAGGGACCCAGAGAGTGAGATATGGGCCGCAGGGTGACGGGCCTCCGAGCCCTCCCCCGCCAACGTGTGTCATGCAACTCACACATTTCGCAAGTCCAATAGGACACTTTGCCTGCACAGTCCAGGGCTCGAGTCGGGCTACCACGTGGGTGGACGGCGCCCCCACACTTGTTTTACCGTGAGCTCGATGACTGGAGCAAGTGTAGCCACACATTCACTGTTTGGACTCTCTGGGGCGAGTTTGGAGCTGCTGCTCACGCGCTGGCGTCTCTGATGCAATCGCATGTAAGGGGTGAGCGAGGGGCGGCAATGAGTCTGATGGCGCAAGCCACATTTCGTGTCGTCACTTCCTGTCGTGACGTCAGCGTCCCCCCACTTCTCATTTCGGACCTGTGCCCTGCTGCACACTGCGAATGTGTTGCCTGCGAGATGTGACCAGGAGAAGTTTGCCATGACTTCCCACCCACCAAGCTCCACTGCCCTCCCGTGCCCTGGGTAGCCTGTGCAGGTGGACAATGTGGGGGATACACCTGGGGGACATGGGATGTAAGTGCCTTGGCAGGGGCCGGGCAGACGCACAGCAGTATCCAGCATGTCCCCAGAGGGAGGGCTAATGCCTACACCTGATGCAGCATTGATCGTCTGCCCGCCTGTTGTGCCCACACGAGTTCACATTCATCCCCAGACAGGTAGGCTTTCCTAATTCCCACCACAGTGGAATTGTACCCCTCCGGGATCCTCCCCACACAGTCTGTTTCAACACTGCATGAGTGCACCCACCCGTGCCACCAATCCACCTGGGCCAAGCAGCCCTCCCGCTTCACATGCCACATGTGTGTCTTCCACAGTTGTGCTCCTCTCCCAGGGGCGAACCACTTACTGTCCCGTAGCACACGGGCAGCACCGAATCGGACTGGCATCCTGTTTGAATGGTAGGCACCCTCTCACAACTACCTGTGACACAGTGGTGGCTGTAATGGCTATTGTGACTGCCATGGTGGTGTTGCTGGCCATGGCAGGGTACACTCACACACAATGCATGTGCAGCTTTTCGTATCACTACTCTGCACATCGGACTGGCCACTGTCCCTGGTGTTGAACTATGTTGCCGCCTGTCTATGTAATCTGTGGCTGATTGCTGTTGTTCCTGTAGTCGGTTGTGTCTGTGTAGTTGCTGATTGCAGTTGTTGCTGTGTGTGCATGGTTCAGTGAGGCACATGCCTTGTATGGTACCTCAACTATTGCAATGTCTGGTCTCACATTCAGTTGTGTTTTACACGTGGCTGGGACTTCACTTCTCTCAGACTCTGCTACTTGTGTGTGTGATGAAGAAGAATTTTAGTGACACGGATCGTCTGCATGTATTTGCTGGTATTTAATGGGGAATGTATACGGGTCATGTTTGCGTGCAAGCACAGCACAGGGTGTGAGTCTGGCCACAGGATGACAGGTAGCATGTGCATAGTGTGCGGGTATGTGTGAGCTTACTTTCCGGGTGGCCAACAGTGTAGGTGTATGTTAATCTCGTGATGGACATTGAGCCTGGACACATGGCTTACTTTCAAGGTGTGTATTTGGGAGGTGTAGGTGTGTGTGGTGTGATGTATGTGACTTTGGGGTAGTGTTGGTATGTGTGTGTGCACTCTGGCAATGTCGATTGCACACATGTGTTACCCAGGGGCATGGTGGGTGTTTGTATCCGTGTTCAGGTCTGTGAATGTGGGCGCATGTGTGTATTGTAAGTTGCACAGTGTGCAGTGTGTGGGTGTGTCCTTGCAGTTCAGGACGGCTCCTACTTAATATGTTTTGACCATTGTGCGTCAGCAGGATGTGTGACTGTCGGGAATGTGCCTGGTTCAATTGGGCAGGTATGTGGGTTTCAGCAGTTCGTACTCACTGTGCGGACCTGCACACCCACACTGGTATCCTGTGTGGGTTATGTCATGCATTGCTGTTGCATGCTTCTTGCGTGGGCCCTACGTTTGCTTGATGAGTGTGATGTCCGACTGTGAAGGTAATTATACTCATATGTGGGACTGTGCTTTGGAGTGACCAGCCCGTCAGTGTTACTGTGATGATCTGTTGGGCCACGTCAGGGTCTGACAATGAAAGGCCCACGAGCTGTAGTATTGCACTAGGACCACTGTGGCGGCAGATCATATGCATTGACATCCAATATCACTGGACTACATGTTCATCTCACGACTCTCGTGTACTTCACACACTCTCATCCTCTCTCATTCGTACTTGTCTTCTGAGAATAATTCCACAGAGTCACATATTGGCTTCGAGGCATGTATTTGGACTTACTTCCTCTGTGATGCAGTATAGTGGACACTACTGGCAGCAAAATGCATGTGGATGATATACTTAGCATGATTACACATACGAAAGGGGGTACAGGTAGATGTAATTAGTTGTTGACTGGGGAATGGTGGCTTCAGGGTTACAACTGCCTTGCCCTTGTTATGCTAGGGTACATTTGCTAATTACTGATGGTCTCTGGGCTTTGACACAGACAGTATTAATTTGGCCTACCAGGCAGCTTGACATCATGGGGACAGTTCATCTCAGTTCCATGGTACCGGTTTAGTACAATAGTGACTCCGACACACTGGCGTCAGGGGTGACATCAGGGCATGTGCCTACCTGCATGCAGCAGCGTCTCACCAGTTGTTGCTATGTGGTGGCTACTGAGCATGACACTGTGACTAGGCCCATGTTGTGGTGGGTTGCATTTGTTGTCCATGCAAAAGTCCTGGCACGGATGTGCAGACAAAGGTGAGGTGACAGTTCTCACGTACTGCAGCAGACAGATGGGTGTGCACTGACAGGTGCATGTGTCCAGATGCGCAGGATTCATATTATGGCATAGTTGTTCGTGCTGTATTGGCCATGTGGTTACTGTACACAAGTCCCATACCTCTGCCTCCCCCTGTTCATGCAGAGACACGGAATTTGGTGAGGAACAGGGTGCATGTCCCGGAAATGTCAGATGTCATGGCGGTGGAGTTGATGGTAAGGTGTTAGTCGCAGATTATATGGTGTAGTTCTTGTACAGCTAACTGCCCACTCCGTGCGAATGCCAAGCATGGGTACGGTGTTGTACATCAATGTTCAGTTGGGGGTATTGAGTCGGGGTCCCATGAATTGACAAGTTGACGTGTATCCGACACCTTCCAGCAGGGCATCCATCCCATTGATGGTAAACATGGATGTCATCCAATGAAGCGGATTGGGGGTTGCAACGTGTTCTTCGTAGGTTGTCCCTTGGAGGATCCTGATGGGACATGTTGGATGGCATTCGATGAAACTGTGTGCCAGGAGACGTCGTGTGCAGGCACACTGGTCCCATTGCAGTATGTCCCCGATTGCAGCCACAAACGCCATGCCCCCATTCACTGAACAGATCCTGTCGTGGTCGTCCAGGGGTGCAAACAAGTGTACCAAGTCGGCCTTTGGACATGCCGGGTTGGAGAGACATAAATCCACAGGCCAGTAGAACGGACACCTCCGACAGTAGAAGACGGGGATGACGCAGCTGAACATTGCAATGCGGTAAGTTACTCGGTAACTTACATTCAGCATTACCAGATTTGTACAGCCCACTATCTGTAGCAAGCTGTCACTGTACAACTTGATCTGTCCGGCGTAGTTGAGGGTCACTGGTGCAACAGCCATATTTCTACGGGGTGTTGTGATGGCGTGCTCCGGATGCCTGAGCAGTCAGCAGAGTGCAGCCTCCGACGATGCTGGGAATTCTGGTATGGATGTACGGCGGCAGGACTTGGGGTATGGCTTGGGCGAAGGACACAGTCCCTCATCCCACATGCTTCTATGAATAGTCAAGTCCAGTGGTGTCTGTCTCTTTCCGGATTACTTGCATTTGGTCCGCATGTAGGAGTGGTATCGTTGTATTTTGTGGTGTTATCTGTCTTTCATGTTGTGCGCTATCTGCCAGTGGACGTTTTACTCTGCATGGGTATGTTTAGCATCTTATTGGTACAATGGCTCCATTCTCCTGCATGATTTTTTGCACTGTTATTTCGGAGTAGGAATCGAAGGCCATTCAGTGCTATCTGCTCTCCCGTGTGTGGGAGGGACACTCCGTTGGCGCTGTACGTTCCGGCTTCTGTGTGGGTGTGGTATTGGGCACACCTGTTCTCAGGCAGCATGATTTTCCTATTTTGCACATTGCATGTGTTGTTGTTGCGAGCAGGATGGGATAGGTATTTCTTGTTGAGACTGGCGTGCCTTTTCCGGACATTGTCGAGATTGTGCGCTGTTATGTAGCAGCCGCCGTGTGCTTCTCCATGTTTTCCACACAAGGGTGTGTCCTATTTTTCCATCACATTACTCCCCTGTTCGGGACACTTGTGTGACGTCAAGTCGACAACTGTGAGTTGTCGGTTGGGGTCATGGGTGATGCAGGGAGGCCACGCGACATGTGCCTTCAGGGTGGTGCTGGTGTGTGTGGTGTGTAGTTGTGACTCTGTGGTGTTTGTGTGCAGGCCATGCGTGGCGCTGTCGTTGGCCTCTGCATTGTGCGCATGTGTACCTGCGTCATCGCCGCTACGCTGCTGTGCCGTGACGGGGACGTCTCTTCCTGGTCCCGGGTAGTGGGTGCCCAGGATGTTGCGAGTTGTGTTGTTTTGACAGGTGGGACATGTGTGGATACAGTAGTGGATGTGTCCTGTCCACACAGGGGTGCCTGGGGGGCCATGTACATTTTTCCGCCCTTGCATTGTGTGCAGTGTTTGCGTGCCCTTGTTGTGTGTCTGCCTACCTGCGTCGTCGTTGCGCGTTCACTCCTAGGTGGTGCATCAGGTAGAGCATGGGGATGGCCTGGAGTGCAGGGTTCATGTCTGGGTGGTCCGCCTTTTCGATCCCCGTACTGCACAGTCGTTTTTCCGCCTTGGTTTCTCGTGCGGTGTATCTTTGCCGATGAGGCTGTTTGGTTCTGACATCGTAATTTGTACGCCGGGCAGTACGTCATTTCGTCGGACGGTGTGTCTCCATTGGCTTGCGCCGCTACGTGGTCGGGCACACTTTGATGGCGGGCGGCGTCGCGGGCTTGCGGGCAGGGTTTGCCTGCTTTTTCACATCCTAATTTGGCGGCCGTGCGGCCCGTTGCTGGCGGACGGTAGGTGGCGGTTTTTGCATCCGCCAGCACGGCGGTGCTGCTTCCGCCCGACATCGTAATGGGCCCCTTAATTTGTTAATATATATTTAATTTATATTTTATAATGTTAATTGTGGGGATTAATTTATTAATAATTATTTATCAATTTCCTGTTAATTATTATTCATTAATTAATTAGTAAATAATTATTTTAATAGTGTCATTTATTAGGAATGGGTGGTGGGGTTTATAGGGGAATAGGGTGGGAAGTAATTTATTTATAATTAATTAATAATTAATTGTTAATTAATGGTTATTTATTAATTAAACATGAAATAAGGCAAATGTCTAATTGTGGGGTGTATAGTGGTAAAGGGTGGGAAGTAAATTCTTTTAAATTAATTAATAACTTGTTAATTGATATTAATTTAATAATGTAAAGTTAGTTATGTAAATTGTGTAATGATTTTTAGGTATGTGCTGCGGTGTTTTTTGAGGTAGATGGTGGAAAGTATTTTAGGTTTTATTAATTAATAATTAGTTGCTCATTAATATTCATTTAATAATTTATAAATATTTATAATAATTGTTTATTTTTATTTTGTGTGGGGATTTTGGTTTTATAGGGGTAACGTTTGGTGAGTAAATTAATTTTTATCTGTTTTAATTTGTTTTATAATCAATATTATTTTATTTCATAATTATTTATGTTAATGATGGAGGTACAGTTTTTTTTTTAAATTTAGATGTGTGTTGTGAATTGTGTGGTGGTATAGGGTAGGAAATTAAAAATATTAAATTTAGGTAACAATCAATGTTTTTAATTATAGTTAAATTCTATTAAATATAGTTATTTGTTTGTAAATAATTTTTAAAATTTTTATAAATTAATTTGTGAAGGTAATTGTTACATTTTTTTAACATTATAATATGCTTCTATTTTTTGTCATTTATCATATTTTTATGTTTTCTTTATTTTTTTTTAACATCTTTTGTATTAAAGTTGATATTTTGTTTTATTTTAATTTTTAATTGAGTTCAGTGTGAATAGTAATTTGTACTCCTCCGCTATCCAACACTTTCCCTACTGTTGCAGTCACTGGAGTGGGAATAGTAATTTTTACTCCTCCGCTATCCAACACTTTCCCTACTGTTGCATTCACTGGAGTGGGAATAGTCATTTTTACCCCTCCGCTATCCAACATTTTCCCTACTGTTGCACTCACTGGAGTGGGAATAGTAATTTTTACCCCTCCGCTATCCAACACTTTCCCTACTGTTGCACTCATTGGAGTGGGAATAGTACTTTTTACCCCTTTGCTATCCAACACTTTCCCTACTGTTGCACTAACTGGAGTGGGAATAGTAATTTTTTCCCCTCCGCTATCCAACACTTTTCCTACTGTTGCATTCAGTGGAGTGGGAATAATAATTTTTACCCCTCCACTATCCAACACTTTCCCTACTGTTGCACTCACTGGAGTGGGAATAATAATTTTTACCCCTCCACTATCCAACACTTTCCCTACTGTTGCACTCAGTGGAGTGGGAATAGTAATTTTTACCCTTCCGCTATCCAACACTTTCCCTATTGTTGCACTCACTGGAGTTGGAATAGTAATTTTTACCTCTCCACTATCCTACACTTTCCCTACTGTTACACTTACTGGAGTGGGAATAGTAATTTGTACCCCTCCGCTATCCAACACTTTCACTACTATTGCACTTGTTGGCGTGGGAATAGTAATTTTTACCCCTTTGCTATCTAACACTTTCCCTACTGTTGCACTAACTGGAGTGGCAATAGCAATTTTTCCCCTCCCCTATCCAACACTTTCCCTACTGTTACACTGAATGGAGTAGGAATAGTACATTTTACCCCTACGCTATCCAACAGTTTCCCTAGTGTTGCACTCAAAGGAGTGCAAAATGTAAGTTTAAAAATTATTAGCTATTTTAATGTTTTAATTTATAATATTAATTTTTTTTATTAGATTTTATGTTATAGGTTTATGTACATATATATTTTTTAAATAAATGTATATATATTTATAACATTTTAAAATAAATTATAATTATTAGTTTTTTTTTTTTTTAAGTAAATATATGTATATATATTACATTTTATATATGTATGTTTACATTTTTCAAATTACATTTATTTATTATATCTCTTAAAATGCACATTATATCTAAATAATTTTTTTAGGTTAATTTTATTATTTTATTTATTTAACATAATTTTTTATATATATTAAAAAAATTATATTTTTTACATCGATATTTTTTACAACGATATATTTTTTCTCGATATAAGTATAGGAGTTCGATATTTTTGACAACGATATTTATGTCCCGATATTTCTGTAGCTCGATATTGTGGTTGTCGATATACTGTCAGTGATCCCTATATGAGCTCACAACAGAGCAGAACCAAGAACTCACGGAAAGTCAGATTCTATCTGATTGCGACATAAATACTATTCGACATACATATACAGAGCTTAAAGATAAATCTGGATTCTGTCCCATGCTGTCCCCTGGAAATAAAATAGACATCTTTCATGATCTGGCCTAAATAAATTGGAACATTTGGAAAAAAGTCAGTAATGCAAGCACTCAAAAACTTTAACTACAAACTGAGAGAGCAGTATTCAAGAACTTACAGCACAATAAATCAATTGTCATAAAAGCAGCCGAGAAAGGCGCAAATATCAAATTATGTGAAACTATCAACGAATCCCAATTGGAGAAGAAATTGAAAGAGTGGCAGAAGAAATTGTTGGTCAGTGATGAGGAGAACAAATTCTTGAAACTTGATGACCCAATGATACCCACAATATATTTCCTACCAGAAATACATAAGAGTCTGATAAATCCTCATGGAAAACCAATTGTGTCTACATGTGACTCTTCATTTAAACATTTGTCTAAGTATGTTGATCACTGTCTGGCACCAATAGTCCAGAGCCTCAGTTCACACATAAGAAACACAGGAGACTTACTGCGCATTGTATCCAACACAACATGTTCACAAGGATATCTGTTGGTCACAATCGATGTGGTGTCTCTTTATACATCAGTGTGACACGGGACTGGATGCAGAACAAGTGGCTATTTCTTGAAACAACAGCACGTGGAGGAACTAAAACATACAAAAATACTCCTGGAATTGATGAAATGTGTCTCAATAATACATATTTATGTTCAATTATGATATATGTAAACAAAGATGCGGGACCGCCATGGGCATTTCCTTTTCGCCCAGCTACACAAACCTCTCCATAGGTTGGTGGGAGAAGGAGGCAGCTTGGGTTGAAACGAACAATCAATTTTAGAGAATATAATACTCTGGACCAGATATATCAACGATCTTTTCATTATTTGGAGTGGATCAGAAATAAAATTTAAAAGCTACTTTGGAAGCCTAAGTAACAATTAATTTGGTCTTAAATCCACAGGCACAATGAGCAAAGAACAAGTGAACTTCTTGAATACAACGATTTCTATAAGAAATGAGCGAATCGAAGCTACCTTACATAGGAAAGAGACATTTACAAATAGCATTCTGCACCACTGTTGAGAAGCTTTCCATATGCCGAGTTTTTAAGGATGAAACCAAACTGCTCAAATGAACAGAACATGAACAAAAGAACTGTGAAGTAAAGCAGAGATTTCTTAAAAGAGGATATCGGGAACAAGATATTGAAAGAGGGTTGGCGAGATCTAAAGAAAAAACAAGGTTGGAAACTCTGGGCAAACCAAAGCCAAAACGGAGGAACCAAAGGATGAGCAAATAAGATTAAAATTGACTTACAGCAAATAATCTAATGCTAAATATTGGAATCTGTTAGCCTTATGCCGTCTTCCCCCAAACCTTTTGCCTCCCTTCACTCCTCCTATTTTTGTTGATCTCATTTTTGCTGGCCTTAGGACACATTACCAGTGCTAACCAGTGCTAAAGTGCTTGTGCTCTCTCCTTAAAACATGGTGGAATTGGCTTATTTTCAATTGCCATATTTAATTTACTTTTAAGTCCCTAGTAGAGTGGTGTTGGACCTGGCCCTTTCTGCAGGATCATCTCCAAACCGTTTGCCTTTGCCCTCCACTTCTTGCTGATTTTGTTTTTGTTGGCCCTAGGATTTGATTTTGATTTGATTTGGATATTTGTAGAGTGCAGCTATCGCTCCGGAGGGAGCATCCTGGCGCCACACAGAAGAAACCAGATTGGCTAGGTGAGTATGAGAAGGATCCTACTATACCAGAGAAGAGCAGAATGCATCCATGAGCCCAAAAATCCAGGTGTTCAGTGATTTCCTAAATTGTGTCTCTGATTCCATCGCCCTTAGGTGTGCGGGCATGAGATTCCATGCTGTTGTTCCCAAGAATGCGATGGATTTTTCTCCTTTGGTTTTATATCTAAAGGTGGGGGCCTAAGAGGGTTTGCTGTGGAGGATCTGAGGGTCCTAGCCGTGACATAATGAGTGAAGTTCACTGCAAGGTATTTGGGTCCAGTGTCTCTAAAGGCTCTGAACGTAATCACCATGATCTTAAATAAAATTATTTTTTGAATAGGCAGCCAATGCAGCGTCCTAAGAGCTGAAGTGGCCGATGAATAACGAGGTATTTTCAGCACTAGGCGAGCCGCTGCGTTCTGTACATTCTGTAGCTTTTTCACTACTAATTTGTTGGTTCCTGCGAAGAGGCTATTGCAGTAGTCTAATCTCGAAAGGATCAGTGCCACTGCCACTGTCTTCCTTGCAGAGCACGGAATGTAATAAGAAATATTTTTGAGGGTTTTTATGAGGTTAAAACACATTCCTGCCACTGCAAGAGCCTGTGGCCAAAATGAGAGCGAGGCATCAAATTTTACTCGCAGGTTCTTGGCGATTTCGACTGTATTCGGTGGGGCAGGTGCATCTTCTGACCACCATTGGATCGGGTTAAAAAGATTGTCTTTTCCTATCAGTAAAATCTCGGTTTTATCCGTGTTACATTTAGGGTTGTTTAGTCTCATCCAGCGGATGACCTCTGTCATACATTGCCTAAAATTAAGCTCTGTTTTGGTTGTGTCTTTATCCAGGGCCAAGATTAATTGTGGGTCATCTGCATAAGAGGTTGTAACGATATTGAAGGAGGATACTCTGCACTTTATTACTGCTAACCAGTGCTAAAGGGATCTCTCCTTAAAATATGGTAGAATTGACTTATACCCAATTGGCATATTTAACTTACTTATAAGTCTCTAGTAAAGTGGCACTACATGTGCCCAGGGCCTGTAAAGTAAATGCTAGTAGTGGGCCTGCAGCACCAATTGTGCCACCCACTTAAGTAGCCCTTTAAACATGTCTCAGACCTGCAACTGCAGGGCCTGTGTGTGCAGTTTTAACCTGACAGGTCGACCTGGTAAAATAAACCTTCTGCCAGTCACAAACTTTCCTTTCTAACACATATAAGTCACCTATAAAGTAGACCCTAGAGAGCCCCTAGGGTAGGGTGCAGTGTATTTAATAAGTTGGACATGTACTTTTAGGTTTTGCATGTCCCGGTAGTGAAAAACCTCTTAAATTTGTTTTTCACTACTGCAATGTCTATTACCTCCCGTCCCTCCCTCGCCTTCCTTCAGTACCTTTGAGGCCCCGCCTCCCACCCAGACCCACCCCCAGCATAAAAACTCTGCCCGCCCCCACCTCCACCTGTTTTTTTCTGTCTCCCTAGTGAGACTTACCTTCAGTTCCTCCCTGTGGCGGTGCCGGGGAGTCTTCGAGTTGGTTCTCTGCGTCGGCGGTGCCCTCGGCAGCGTTCTCCTGGCGATGCCTCCTCTCCTCGTCTCCCTCGTGGTATGGGGGCGGAGCGGTGGCTCAGGAAGCTGCTGCGTTGTTCGGCGGTCCTCCTGTGGCTGGGGCTGTGTTTCCGGGTCGGGCTGTCGTGGCTGCCTCCTCTCGGACTGCACTCTTTCTCGGAGACCTGGTAGGACGGGTTTGTGCCCGATCTTTTATTTTGGCTGGCATTTTGTTGATTTCTTTCCTGTTTTTGGCGGTTTTCCTGGCCTGGGCATTCATTGGTTGGTGCCTGGTGGGTTTTCTCTACATTTAGGTGCGGGGAGTTGCTTCTACATTTCTCTGCTGCCATGGGTCGCAAACGTGTGTTCAAGAGGAACAACCTGGTTTCTTCTTCCTCTTCTTCCTCTCCTGAGGATTCTCCTGTTCCCCCCAAACGCCCTCGGAGTCGGGGTCTTTCTGGGGGTGATGTGCCTCTCATGTCCAAGGATGAAGTGCAGGGCATGATTGAGGCTGCTGTGGCTAAGGCTCTCTTGGCTCGTCCGGTGCCTGCTGCTCCTTCGCGTCCTCGATCGCTGGATCCTGCTGGGGCAGTTTCCCTGTCGGATGAAGAGGGTCCTTCTACCTCCTCTGGGGGAAAGTATATCTCCAGGGAGGAGAGGTGGGATGTTCTGGCTCATGTGCGGGACAATTTGGGATTCCCTCCGTTCCAGCTGGGGGAGTCGGTTGGGAGTCTTTTTCCTCAGTATGCTTCTCCCTCCAAGTTGGGCATGCCCTTTCAGGGTCCGGTCAAGGACATGGTGTTGAGGGAGTGGCGTGAGATCGATAAGTTGCAGGTCCCTCGCTTCCTTCAAAAGCTTTACCTTTTGGAGGGGGAGGATCCCTTGCCTCACAGTTTGAAACTGGACTCTATCCTGGCCACTCTGATTGGCAAAACTGCGATTCTGCCTGAGGATTGTTCCCCGACGGATGCTACTGATCGGAAGGTGGACTCTGGCCTTAAACGCTCCTTTGCGGCTGGGAACCTGGCGCTGCGGGCTAGCCTTTTCTCTGCCTACTCGGCGCAGTCTTTGGTGCAGGATTTCGAGAAATTGGCTGCCGCGGTTCAGGAGGGATCTGAATGCTCTGACCTCCTGGCTGCTATGGAGCAGCAGGCTAGGCTGCTGGCGGACATTTCATCGGACGTGATAAAGTCTTCAGCTATGTCCACTGGAGCTTTGGTGGCGGCGCGTCGTTCCCTCTGGCTCCGGTCCTGGAAGGCTGATCCTGGGGAGAAGGCGGCTCTGTTGAAGTTGCCTTTTGATGGACTGGCTCTGTTTGGGGACCAATTGCCTGCCATGATGTCGACGGCTTTCAAGGAGCGGAAGCATGCCTTGCCCTATAAGGGCGGATCGGCTCCGTCTGGAATAGGGACCCTCGTTCTTCCCCAAAGGGTGATTCTCGTCAGTCTTTCCGCAGGCGACGTTTTCAGCCCCGTTTTTCTCCCAAGCACGCTGCCTCCGCGCCTAAAGGCCCTGCCAAGAAGGGTCCCTGACAACTACTGTCTGGCCGGTTCCCTGCCGGTGGGTGGTCGTCTTTGGCATTTTCTTCCTTGGTGGCAGCAGGACGTTTCGGATGGCTGGGTCCTGAACACTGTGGGTCATGGGTACGTGATCGACTTCATGCAGGTTCCGCCGGATTCTGGGGTTCGGCTGACTCCTCTGCCTGTCTCCGGTCCCCACCGGGTGGCTCTGCTGGAGGGGGTGTCCAGTTTGCTTGCCAAGAATGCCATCTGCCGGGTTCCTGTTGAGGAGGTGGGGACGGGGACCTACTCCATTCTGTTTCTGGTTTGAAAGGTGACCGGCGGCTTTCGGCCTGTCCTCGATCTCAAGTGGGTCAACTCCTGGGTTCGGCCCGTTCACTTCCGCATGTTGACCCTTCAGGCCACCATTCCTCTGGTTCGGCCTGGCGACTTCCTGGCCTCCGTGGATCTCGAGGACGCCTATCTCCACGTCCCTGTTGCCGCTTCTTCTCAGCATTTCCTGAGGTTCGCTGTGGGAGACGCCCATTTTCAGTTTTGCGTGCTTCCCTTCGGCCTCAGGTCCGCGCCCAGGGTTTTCACAAAGGTCCTGGCGCCTCTCATGGCTCTCCTTCATGCAGGAGGGGTTTTCATTCATCCTTATCTAGACGACCTCTTGCTGCATGCTGCGGGGAGTCTCTTTTGCTCGCTCACATCAGGAGGGCCTTGGAGGTTCTTCAGGGGCACGGATTTTTGGTGAACTGGGGAAAGTCTTCTTTGGTCCCCTCTCAAGACATGGTGTTCATCGGGGCTCGTTTTCAGACTTTGCTCGGCCATGTTACCTTATCCGACAAGCGCATGGTCTCTCTTCAGTCGCAGGTTCGGGCCTTGATGTCCCGGGAGGCTCCTCCGGCGGTCCAGTGGCTGCGGGTGCAGGGGCACATGGCTTCCGTGGTGTTTCTGGTTCCCTGGGCTCGTTTTCATCTCCTCCGCCTGGCCAACTGGATCCTGTTGGGTTGGTCTCCAGGGTCTCAGAGTCTGCTGTCCCTGCTACCCATGACGGACCGGATCCGGGGGGAGCTCTCCTGGTGGCTCAGCCGACGTCACCTTCTGGCCGGGGTTTCGCTGGCTCCTCCGGCTCCGCTTGTGGTGACTATGGACGCCAGCCTGTCCGGGTGGGGTGCTTGGCTGGGGTCGGATCAGGTTCAGGGGTGCTGGTCCCTGCTGGACTCCCAGAGGTCCTCCAACTGGCGGGAGTTGAGGACGATTGGGCTTGCCCTGGTGCACTTTCAGGACTCTCTGCGGGATCGTTGGGTGTTGGTTCAGACGGACAATCTGGTGGCGAAGTCCTATGTCAACCGTCAGGGGGGGACCTGGTCCAGGTCCTTGAACTTGATTGCCAGCGTCCTCTTTCGGTGGGCTCAGGTCTGGGTGCTGGGTCTGTCAGCTCTCTACATTCGGGGGGTGGACAATGTGCGGGCGGATCTGTTGAGCAGGGACATTCCGTCATCTCGGGAGTTCTCTCTCCTTCCCGGTGTGTTCGTCCAGATGGTGGGTCGTTGGGGCCTCCCTGTGGTGGACCTGTTTGCGGATCCGGGGAATGCCAAAGTGGTCCGGTTCTGTTCTCTGGGCAGGTGTCCCGGGTCTCTGGGGGTCGATGGCTTGACCTGTCCTTGGCCTCGGGGTCTGCTGTACGCCATCCCCCCCTTTCCGCTGCTCCGCTCCTTCCTGGTGCGTGTCCGCAGGGACTGTGCTCAGGTGTTGTTGGTGGCTCCCTGTTGGCCACGGGCGAATTGGTTTCCTCTCCTGACCGAGATGTGTTGCGACCGGGAGTGGGTCCTTCCTCGGGTTCCGTCCCCTTTGGAGTTTCTGGCCCTTCCTCTGGGTTCTCTGCGGAGGTTGCACCTGACGGCCTGGCGGTTGAGCGGCGGGGCTTAGCTGGGTTGGGGGTTCCTGACCAGTTGGCTGTTACTTTGCAGGCTTCCCGTAGATCCTCTACTCTGCTGTCCTATGCTAGACATTGGTGGGTCTTTTCGGCCTGGTGTGCTGGTAAGAGTGTTGATCCCACGGTTGCTGACCTCTTTGTGGTGATGCAGTTCCTTCAGGTAGGGGCTCTTCTGGAGTTGTCGGTGGCTTCTCTGCGGGTGCAGTGGGTGGCTATTCAGGCTTTTCGGGGCTCCTGGCGTAACTTGCGGGATGAGGGGGCTCTGTTGCCGCGTTTTTTTCAGGGTCTGTTAAATTTGTTTCCCCGCCCTGTTCGGTCCTTCCCTTCGTGGAATTTGCATTTGGTGTTGGATGTCCTGTCTGGTCCTCCCTTTGAGCCCCTTGAGGGTCTTGAGTTGCGTCTCTTGACTTTTAAGACTTGTTTTTTGGTCGCTATCACCTCAGTGCGGCGCTTGGGGGAGTTGGGGGCCTTGTCTTATAAGTTTCCCTTCTGTAAGGTCTTTTCGGATCGGGTGGTTCTGGTTCCGGTTCCGTCCTTTGTCCCTTAAATCAATTCGGCTTTTCACCTCAGTCAGGAGGTGATTTTGCCTGAATTCTGTCCTGCTCCTTCCTCGGCTGAGGATTGTCGCCTGCATTGTTTGGATGTCCGTCGGGCTTTGCTGTGGTACCTGCAGGTTGTGGAGTCCTTCCGGGTGGGGGACTCTTTGTTTGTTAACTTCGGTCCGGCTCGGAAGGGTGTTAAGCCTTCCACGGCTACTTTGAGTCATTGGATTCGGTCCACGGCCTTGATGGCTTACCATCTTAAGGGGGTGGATCCTCCTGTGGGGGTTCAGGGGCTTTCCACTCGCAGTATGGCGGCTACGGTGGCTGAGTTGCAGGGGGCTTCTGTGGTGGAAATCTGTAGGGCGGCGACCTGGTCTTCTCCCTCTACTTTTGTCCGTCACTATCAGATTGCGAGTCTGGAGCGTTTGGATACTGTTCTGGGCCACAAGGTCTTGTCCTCTATGTGGGACCAGGGATGTTGATCTGCTGTGTTTGGGGCACTGTATTTAATTTTGGTGTTCTTTATCACTCAGTTGTCCGTCTCTGTTTTTCTTCTGCTTGCTATGTCCTCAAAGGTACTGAAGGAAGGCGAGGGAGGGACGGGAGGTAATGTGTCCATTTCTAACGATAATGGCATTACTCCTAGTCCTACTCCCTCGCCTTCCTTCGAGGACCCTCCCACCCGCCCGGTGCGGTTCAACTGAGTGCTAGCTCGGCTTGTTTACGTACAGGTGGAGGTGGGGGCGGGCAGAGTTTTTATGCTGGGGGTGGGTCTGGGTGGGAGGCGGGGCCTCAAAGGTACTGAAGGAAGGCGAGGGAGTAGGACTAGGAGTAATGCCATTATCGTTAGAAATGGACGCATTTCTCTCATAGGATGACATTGGAGTTGCCTTAGTACATTATAGAAGTGTAATTTCAAATGGGAAGATATACCTGGATCATGATTGGTGTCTTTGGAATCCTAGTTTAAAATCCTACTTGAAGGTGAAGTTGGATTTTAAAATACAATTCTGAAAATGCCACTTCTAGAAAGTTGGCATTTTCTTGCCTTAGCTGTTTTGTGCCTGCAGCTTGTCTCTGGGTCACATGAACTGGGTGTAGTTAGCAGATGGGATTTGAGTATTCTTCCTAGACAGCCACACACAATGGGAGATGAGGTGTTACTGGATGGGCCTTCACTGGCAGGATGGGAGGGAGGATCTGAGCTTAACCCCACTTACACCTGAATAGGCTGTGTCCTGCCGCCACACAAAGAGCTACATACCGCTTGTAGTTAGTCTGGAGCCAGGGCAGGGAAGGCAGAGCATCTGTGCACTTCAAAGGTATGCCTCTAGAAGCTTCTCCCCACTACAAAGGCACAGCTTTGTAATAAAGGAGGAACTCAGACACCACCACTTTAGTACATTTCTGGACTTGTGGATACTCTGCCAGGAAGAAGGACTGCTGTGCTGCTACAAGGACTACTCCTCTGGACTGCTGCTCTACAAGGAACCTCTCTCTGCCCTGCTGTGCTGACTGGTTGTCTGCTGCCATCTTCCGTGGAGAAGAAGAACTAGATCTGCAACTCCATCTTGAACCCAGAACCCCAGAGTGACTCAAAGGGCTAGTCTACTAGCTTCCTGATCTGAGCCTCAAGGACATACCAGGCTCCCCAATAGCTCCTGGACCCGTCTTCAGTGAGTTCCTGATCTCTAAGAGGTGCCTCTAAGGTCCTGGGTCTTTGGTGTGGCTCTTGAGAGCTTAATTTAAAGCTTTTGGTCTTTTTGTGACCGCGAACAGGCTAATTCGCACCGGAACCACGCTGCTCGCACGGAAAATCAGCATGAGCTGTCGCAAGTTCATCTATTTGTACAACAGCACCATCAGCACGCGGGGTATCGCCAAAGCAAGGTCCAGCTCGCCCATCTACAACTCCCAGCCTGCTCTTCGAGCCACACCAACTGCCGTCTGCAACGCTGTCCTTGCTCTCGGCGACCCTCTCCAACACTAATGGGACTCTTGGCACAATACCTTAGAAGGTAAACCTTCAGCAGGACTAATCTGGGACTTTATCCGATCCACGCTCCGTCGCGGTTGGCCTGAACGTTTGACTTTGCCTCGGACTTGCACGACCAGATATCCGCGGTTGGCTCTTTGTTTTTAGGTGCTATATTAAATTATTCTTTAAACATTCATAACTCTGTGTCTACTAATTGAATATTTGTAATTTTGGTCTTGTTTATTTATTAAATTAAGCTCTTTTTTCTAACCTGGTGTGGCATTCTTTTTGTGTGTTGTTTTCACTGTTTTACTGTTTGATGTGTTGCACACATAGGGGCATATGTACAAGGAGTTAACGCCGCCTTAGTGGCATTTTTCTGACGGTTTTGCGTCAATATTTTTATCGCCGTATGTACAAGCTGCCGCTAACCTCTGTTAGCTGCAGTTTTCTGGCGTAAACATCCATGCTAAAGATCGCTACTTCTGTTAGCGATAATGACATTCAAGGGAGGCGTTCCCGTGCAAAAACAGCCTCTAACCCCACTTCGCGATATTTACAAGGGTATTCTTGAACTTTGGAGGACCAAAAAAACTGCCGCTAACTGCAGTTAGAGACAGTTTTTTAAGACCAGAAAATAGCTGGTCCTAAAAATAGAGATAACCCTTGGGGCTTCATTTCAGCAGGTTTTGGTGCTGGACAGTGCTGCAAGCAATGTTGCTGCGCTGCCCTGCGACAAAACCACAGGGCAGGAATGCGCACCATCACTGCGATAGTGCGCATTCCTGGGCCTCAGTCATGAAAAGTGTTGCAGCGCTGCGACAAGACAGCGTTGCAACACTTTTTACTATCCCATTCTTGCGACATAACGGATGCGCTGTATTCACTTGACAGCGCTCCATGACGCAAGTTATGACAGATACGTCTGGAATCCTGACGTATCTGTCTGCGCTAAAGTCTCGCATTACTGCAGTTGTGTCACAACCATGACGCAACTCCAGCAATGCATGGGGCCAGCCTATCCCTGTGGCACTGCCTCACCCTTATGCCTACCATCAGGCAGGCGGAAGGTACTGATGCAGTGCCGTTCTTGAGGGGTGCCTGGGTGTCGGCGCAGTTGGAGATCCATCGGTGGCGGATGCTCGCTGTGGCGTCATCGTTTGTAAGCGTTGGCGGAGTGGTGGTGCTGAGGGAGTTGACGAGACGTTCTTCGTGACCTTGATCCAGCTGCGAGAGGGGGCGATGATGGCGGTGGTCTACGGTGGGCATGGTGAAGACGTGATGTATACAATCATGGTCGGTCCAGAAGAGTCCGGTGTTGTGGCTGTAGTTGAAGTTCCCGCTGGTGGAGGAGACGTGCTCGACCGTGTGTCCTGCAATGTGGCTTGGTGCGGTGACTTGCTGCTTGCGTCTGATGTTGGGGAGCTTCCCCAGGAGGGGGTGGTGTTCTGGTCACTGGGGTTGTCCAGGTGGAACTTGAGTAGGATGTCGTCGGTGGATGGGAGAGCCTGGGGTGCTATGAGGTCTACAATGGCATCAGAGGATGAGGTGCCGTTGCCCAGGGGGCCTGCAGATGAGGGTGCCGCAGAGGATGGGCTTGGGGTTGGTCCGGATCTGGGAGTTGAAGTGGTCCATGGTCACCGTTGGGTCATTAGAGTGCATGGTCAGTTGGAGTGTGCTACTGTAGGTGATGGCAATGCCTCGTCCTGGACGGTCGGGGTGGTCCTTGCAGGCGATTCAGTAGCCGTCAGTGATGGCGATGGCGATGTCCGGTCTGGAGCAGAGGTTGGTCCTGGCAGGCGATGTGGCATCCAGAGTTGTTGGCGAGGAGGGTGCTGGCATCGTAGCGGTGGAGTGTCCAAGAGGAAGGTTCCTTGGTGCTGAGCGCAGTCATCCAGGGGCGGACGGACGCAGACGGGCTTGCCTATGGCTTGCCTTTGGCACGGGAGACGTCCATTACAACGCAGGCATTACATCGTAAACCCTTTACAACGCAACTCCAACGCAGGTGCCTTTACATCGCATTACATTACAACGCATTGTGAGGTCAGTAATGGGGTAAATTTAAGTGTTTAGGGTGGATATGGGTTTCGGGTGTCGGAGATGAAATTTTGGGTGTATTATGGGGTAAAATGTGAAATTTGGGGTGTGTTTTGGGGTCAATTATAAAAAATGTGGGTGTGTTTTGGGGTCAATTATGAAAATTCGGGTGTGCATTTGGTTCAAATGTGAAATTTGGGGTGTGCATTTGGGTCAAATCTGATTTTTAGGGTGTGTTTTGGGGACTCAAAGATTAATTTTAGGGTTCACGGTTTGGTTTGGGGTGCAATGGTTATTTTTAGGGTTGCATTCACTGAAGTGGGAATAGTAAATTTTACATCTCTGCTATGCAACACCTTCCCTGCTGTTGCAATATGCCTAGTATTATTATGCATTGTAATGGAATGCGATGTAATGGTATGCGTCGTAACTTCATATACCTTTGGCACACCAGTGGTACGCCCGCTGCGCATTGCCTCACAGCGGCCGCCATTGAGAAGTGCTGCGGGGGGGACTGGACAGCTGAGAGGTGGCAAACGCCGGAAAGAACACTGGATGGGGCGTGGACGCGGGGGAGTGTGTGTGAGTGGGTGTTGTAAATATTTTAATGAGGGAAATCTTACCTCTAGGCCGGGTCCCATGTCTTCGTTGCTCCTGCTCTCCTGACTCTCCTTCCAGGAACAGGAAGTAGGCAGCCAGGCTCCCTCCCCTAAGCCAATCACAACGCTGTGATGCAGCGTTGGGATTGGTTATTGGTGCCGGGACAAGGCATGCAGCCAGGGGCTGGAGGGGTGGGCATGTTCTCCATGCAGGCTGTAATGCAGCCTGCATTGCAAACAGGGAAGTGCGCATGACTGCTTTGGGCGGCCAGAGCGGGCCGACCAAACAGTCATTGCGCACTTGAGTGGGCATGCCAATCCGCCCCTGCCCTGCTCCGTGAGTGGAGCAGCCCTACCCACCTTCCCGCCCGCAAAGGAAACATAGCACGATTACATCAGGGAGTTATCATCATGTGCTGATTTTCCTCTTCTTGCACTGCTTGGAAGCAGTGGGGCGACGCTCTTCCACCATAGCGGATGAGCCGCCACTGGGGGTGCGTCATCTACAGGTGCTAGGCCTGGGCGACTCGACCCCCGGGCCTCCTCCGCTACGCGTCCCACCTTCTCCTTACCTGGACATTGACACCGTGGCGCAATCCGCTGCACTCTCTCCAAATCTGTGACTCAGCCAGCAGGAGCCTCAGCCGGGTGGGATTTCACAAGCCTGGGTACAGCAGTCGCCTCCAAGTCCGCTGGTGAACCTCCCGATGCAGTTGATGCAGCAGGGCCCCCTTAGGCGTGAAGTTGCGGCGCTTCTGCCGCACAAGTTCGGCGCAGCTCAGGGGCCTCACCCTCCACAGCGTCCGGCCAGCCCAACATCATCCGGCCTGTGATGCAGAGAGGTGCCGCCCACCGTTGGTAATCCCCTCCGTGCAGCCCGGCGTAGTGGTGGATCGTAGTATGCGTTGCAGACCTCCCTAAGTTGGTGCGCAGGAGCGCCTCTACCATTCACAGCTCCAAGGGGCGCAAGGCGGTCTTCTCACACAGGTCAGCAGCGGGTCTCTATGCGACCTGCCAGACTTCACCCCCAGGTATGGGCGATCGTCGCGCCTCAATGTCTACCACCACGGCTCATCGACTCCACAGCTCCTCCACATCCCACTCCAGGCTCCAGACGCAGGTCCAGCGAGGCATCCAGGCTCCAGACGCAGGTCCAGCGAGGCATCCAGGCTCCAGACGCAGGTCCAGCGAGACATCCAGGCTCCAGACGCAGGTCCAGCGAGACATCCGGGCTCTCATCCTGGTCATCCTGGATGTTGGGTGACTTGAGGGGGTTGTTGATGTGTGCTGCACTTGGCCCTGGCTGCTCCTTTCTGCATTTCATTGCTTTTTATGCCTATTTTCTATTGGAGGTTGACTGATCGGCTATTTTTTCCATTAGAGGCAAAAAAAACACACGTTGGGCTGACTAACGTGAGTTTTTTTGCCGCTAATGGGCCTTCCGTTAGTTTTCGCCCGCTAACGCCGGAATTCCTATCGCCATCACGCTAATGTTAGCGGCAGTTTTCACCGCCGATCCCTGAAGCTATCGCCATGTAGCAATGGCTTGTAAATACGCCACTAACATGGCAATAGTTTTCAACGGTATGCGGCGGTAAGAAAACTGCCACTAACTTGCGTTAGCGGTATTTTTTGCCAGTCCTTGTACATATGGCCCATAGTTTACACATTGCCTCTAAGTTAAGCTTGACTGCTCTGTGCCAAGCTACCAGAGGGTTAAGCAAAGGTTAATCTGGGGTTTGCCTGTGCCTTACACTCACTAGAATTGTGGTTGCTGCTTGACCAGTGCTCACACCCCAGTCAGCCAACTAGCCCTATTTCTAGCAAGTGGTACCACATATACCCAGGGCCTGTAAATGAAATGCTACTTGTGGGGCTGCAGCAACTTGTGCCAATCACTCAAGTAGCCCTTTAAACATGTCTCAGGCCGGCCATGACAGCCTGTGCTTTGCAGCATTAAACTACCATTTTGACTTAGCAAGATAAACCTCTTGCCAAGCTCAAACCTTCCTTTTTAAAACATGTAGGTCACCCCTAAGGCAGGCCCTACACAGCTCATAGGGTAGGGTGCAGCGCATTTAATAGTTGGACATGTACTTTTAAGTTTTACATGCCCTGGTACCAGTGGTGCTGGAACGATTGTTAGAATGGGGGTGCTGGACATTGGTACCCCTCGGATGTATGATGATACAACGCGATCATTTAGATTGCGGTACATTACATCGCTGTTTTTACAACGCAAGTCGTTACAACGACTTGCGCTGGAGGGCGCTGGACTTAGGAATAGTGTGATTTACTATTCCAACTCCAGTCTACGTACAGTAGGGAAGGTGTTGGAATAGTAAATGACACTATTCCTTAGTCTAGAGCGCCCTCCAGTGCAACTCGTTGTAACGACTTGCGTTTTAAAAACAGCGATGTAAATGTATTGCGGTGTTTTGACCGCGTTGTAAAAGTCATTTTCGGTACCCCTCCACTGACTGATAGGGGGGTTGAGGACATGAGAAGTTATTGTGCAAGCAAGTGTAAAAAGTGCCAAACTCTTCCTGTATGAGAGTAGCAACACCTTTGTCACTGTCCATTTGATGGGCCTTTTAAAGTGCATTTTCTCTAAAACATGAATTCAACATGATGTGCTGTGTATCAGAGAGTCCATTCTCTGTCGCACTGGCTACCGATGCTGTGCAATCTGTGGTTGGAAGTCAGCTTAAAGTCTTACTGAACTAAGAATCAGATCTTCATAACATAATACTTTACAAAACCCTTCTTTTAAAGATACACAAAAAGTGGCGCCTCAAAAATGTAGGTGCCCAAATGAAGTGCTGGATTCCCAAACTAGTCGTGCAAAGCTCTCATTCACCCAGACTCCCTGTTCTGAGTCCTCACAGCTCTGCTACTTAAAGTCCCCAGCTTGGCTGAGTTCTTTGTTCCTCGTGATAGCCCAGAGACCTTCAATCTCATGAATTTGATCATTGATCCCCTCACTGTAAATTCTCTCTGGTTAAAACTGAAAACTTTGTTAATAGCACCTAAATCCATCCATGCTTCTGTTATTGACAACTCATAGGCTGATTTAGACCCTCATTTTGGACCCACACAGTGCCCTCAAGATGAATGAATCTACTGCTTCCCTTTTTCCCACAGTGCAGGAGCTGCATTTACACAAACTTCAATACTCCAACATAAGACTGAGCACCCTTTAAAAACAATGCCCATGGTGGTGTTGTGCAATGGTGTAATGCACCCCAAAATAATGTGAAATACAAGTGGTAAATGGAATGCTTGAATGAATCTTTGCCACAGGCTCGGATGCATTCCATTTCATTGTTTTTAGCTCAGTCTGCCTTTTCAGATAGGGATACACCTTATCCGGCGCGGTCGTCTGTTCTCCAAAGCTCTTGCCGGAGTCCTCACAGGCTGGCACCGTGGCTAGTTGTGGCACCTGGCTCTGCCAGCAAGAGTCTAAATGCCACTGCTAAAGCCCCTTTGTGGAAAGAAGGGCTGAGCTGGGCCTGTCTCTGGCTAAACGAGCAACCCCTTAAATCTCCCCTTGTCCACTTATAAGTACAGTACTAAGGCATTTATCATTACATTTGAAGTAGGTTGTAACACTCTGATTTAGCTGTTCCAAGCAGCGTAAATAATATGTCTTAGTCTTACCAAATATAATGGTACTAAGTACATTGACCTGAGAAGGATGAAGGACTGTGTTTTCCCTGCCAGGATTCAGATTTGTCATATGGAGAGCACAGTAGTATCAGTGCTCAGTGCTTAGTTTGCAGAGTCATATTAACAGCGAAATGTGATAAATGTATGCTAATTGCCTAATGCTACACAATATTTATTTACGATGTAGTCACCTTATATTTGTGTAAATATACTTTCTGTGCAAGCGTATACTTTTTAAAACAGTATCCCAACATTTCCTTAACTAATTATGAGCTTGTAGGCAAACATTTGTTTTATATTTTGTTTCCTAAACCCTATGCATAGCTGAGTACTAGGATTGTCTAAACTGTAACAGCTAGACTCAGCGGGTTCTGTTAATCAGCAGGTGGGCACCTACAAACACCATGGTAGTTCAGTAGGGCTCAGTGGGTTCATGCACACACACACATGTCATGAACTCAAACATAGAGAGTATGCCAACAGCACAGCTGAAAGTTTACTGAAATATCATAAAGTAGCATAATATGATGCTCAACATATAATGTACATTATTAATGCCTTTGCTATGATGTCACACAATAAGATGATTTAAAGTACATTAATTTGTTGCACTGTAATTGTGTTGATTCCAGTGAAATGGTCAATGTCTAAGAAAGAACAATAAAAACAAAGCGGTTTTAATCTGGTTACTATCACACAAAGATCACACTTGGTGACATTGGTTAGTGCTGACCTTTCAAATATGTTTTTCCCATATTAAGAAGTTGCGTGTCCTATTTCAATTTCCAATGAGAAAGATACTTTTAAAATATTTTCTACATGTTTATAAAAGTGCGTGATGTAAGAAACCTTCAAAATTACTTTTTCCTTTCACCTATTCCTGAGCATGTACCTGTGTGTTTGCTCTCAAGTTACAAATTGCTCGGTTTTTGCTCACAGTCGCATATAACATCATAGGTCTGTATCATAAAAAACATGATTTTGTTAGAAAAATATTTTCACAATGTTCTTGTGCTTGACTTTTGTCGTCCTAAGATGTGTTTTGAACAGAGGTGTAAGCATTGCTCTGACCGCTTTCCTGAATCTCCTTCTGCGAGATGCAACCCCTCCCTCACCCCTCGTTCCAGCATCACTGAATGAGACTGGTATTAATCAGCTAACTAATAATTGTGGATCTAAATCATTTTTGGGAAAGTTGGTCTAATTGTTTCCTCTAGCTGAGCATGCAGAATGTTTGTAATAATGCTAAATGTACTGGGTTTTCAAGTTAGGGAGTGCGCTGAATACCCATTGCTGTTCCCACAGCTCGATGGCACTCTCACCAGACTCAGTATGATTGTGCCCAGATGCACAGCCTTTGAGGAGCTGTTAGAATGTGGCTGAAGGGAGAGAGGAGGGTATGGGACAGTGAGCTGGGCCACTGCCCAAGCCTGGATTCTCTTATTTAGGCATCCCTCTAGCTATGCTTTCTGATCCATTTAGAAGGACTTCTCTGAGCATGGGCTCAGCAGTGAGAGAGTTAAACCAAACGTATGAGCCTAGATGCACCAGTGCTCTTCATAAAGTAAACATACCATATTTACCTATGTATGGGAGGTCATTATAGTACATCTGCCTTTTCATTTCACATATGCTTTTCTATGCGGCACAAGTTAACATCTACCATTGCTTGGTTTTATTTGGTTGAGCACAGAGAAAGAAGTCAGAGCAACCCTTCATTATTGACAACTAAAATGTTTTATAGCTGAGATATAAATGCGTTGTTAGGTGCAATGTCTGGGAGCTTGTCTGTCCCCACCGTCCACTCTCCAGAAGCTGGGTTTGCTTCAATGAGCTGAGCTTTTGTCCAGCACAATCTGTCTTTGAGAAGCTGGCCTCTCTCTCTCTCTTTCTATGTCTTCTCAAAGCGTTCTCTGCTGCTTGTCTATCCATCCCACTCATTTTTAGGGACTTTTTCTCTCCCTCCCAGCCAGTCATTCGTGAGGGAACTGGTCTCTGTGCTGAGCAGGACTTACTTGGGATGCTGGCCTCTTCCATCCATAGCATGTCTATTTCTGGGATCACAATGGCTGGAGGACACCTGTTAATCTCACTTGACTATGATGTCCTGTTGTTCGATTCGATCCCCTCCAATGGCTTCACATAGTCTGGCCCAGAACGGAGGCTGCTGATCCAAGTCCTCCTCCCACTCCAGGTAGGTCTTCTTCTTCACGAGCTTGGCCAGTTGGTGGTAGTGAAAGAGGCTCCTCATGGACACTTTGTCCAGGAACACCATCACCAAGGAATCGTTGCTTTCTGCCAGAAGGCGGTAGGTGGCCATCTGCACTTCCAAGGAGCACCAGTGGCTGCGTAGGTAATGGCGGCTGATCAGACACACCACCCAGCGGCTCCTATAAATGCTGTCCATGATGTTATCTAAGATGTCTTTGCCCACCTCGAAGTCTCTGCCATGCTGACACACTTTGAAGAATGGCGGTCCCCTCTCTTCCAAGTTGGGCAGGAACTCGCCGACAACCCAAGCCTCATCGTAGCTGCTGTAAGAGACAAAGGCGTCAAAGTCATATTGCCTCTTCCTGTCGCGTCTCCCACGATAGTTCCACCAGGTCCTCAGCATGAAGAAGAGATACAGGAGGTACCAGCGCGCCCTGTGATACAGCAGGGCCGTGATCAGGAACAACATGTCGAAGGAGAAAGTCCCAATGAAGAGTGGGTAACTTATCAGCAAGCTGCAGTCTTTCTCCAAGAAAGTCAGGTAAATCAGATGCTGTGATCTGAGTCTCATCAAAATTGACACAGGTTGTCCGGGAATACTCCTAACGGCAAGAGGAAATGAGGAGCATGTCTGTTCATTAGAATTGCTTAATTAGATGGCAACAGTTTTCACTTTGGAAGGTCCCGACGCCTTGTTGGAGCTTATGGCATTCCATTTGGCAAGCTATATATTGGGCCCTGATGATACGCTGTAATTGGATATATTTTTGCGTCCAAAATTTTTTTTCCTCGCCTTTTGTCCACATTTTTTTAATTTGGACATTTGACAGTGACGCTTTGGTTTTGCTTACCTCTGACTTCTGTATCTGGTTAGTGCTACCGTCCTGACCAAAGGGAGGGTGTCACGTGGCTCATATGGGCATTGTGGTCTTCCCTATGTCAGCAGGAGCATGCTGCTGACTGTCCGCTTCTTTACGCATGTTATTACATGAGTTGATTTTGCTTGTGCCACACTGAAACTTTCACATAGAACCTACTGTTGTTTTTTACACTTTGCTCATTCCTGGGATTTAGTCTGAACATTGTGAACAAGGTCGAACAACAATGCCCCTTGTTATTCTGTTCTGGTTAGGCCCTAGCACCTAGACAAAACATGCAGATGCAGCTGTTTGGGAACACGTACTTTATTCATATGAGGGTACACGGATAGGTAAGACTCACTTGGAGAGGGACCTTTCCAGAGAGAAGAGCATGACAACACCTTGTGATGTTGATCTACCATCTATAGACTGAGGTACGGGGTCTGCCGATAACGCCCAGAGATCTTCTAATATATAATCATCTTGCTTCTATACAAGGGAGGGAGCTACGGCTACGCTGTCCTTCACCGTGACAGCTCCTTTTATGATTACGGACTACTTGCTATGCTGACCGTATTTGTGTTAAGCATTTTTTTACTGATTGTGGCACGTATACTGCATACTAGAGCATATTAGTTAAAATGAACATTTTAAACTTGTTAGTGTCTCTGTCAGATCTTATTGTGGATGAGTACAAGAACGTGAGCGAAAGGGTGTGTCTTGCAACCGCGATTCCTGAGAGAGTCGGGAGTGTTGTGTTCTGGGGTGTCTAATCACTTGTACCTTTGTGAGTGAGTAGGAGGGCAAGTGAGACACTATAGCTAGTCGGTCCCGGGCTCATGGGTACTAAGGTGGTAGGATAACTCAATCCCTTCATACTAAGGTTCCATAATCCCAACCATAGTTCTGTGACCATGCAGAATTCCTGCAACAGTGATAGCTGTGTATGTTCCAGCAGTATACAAGTGCTGCGGCTGTGATGATAGCTGTGCATGTTTCTGCAGTGTCCTGGTGCTGCGGCTGTGATGATAGCTGTGCATGTTTCTGCAGTGTCCTAGTGCTTCAGCTTGCTGATAGCTGTGTGTGCTAGGAAGGCACCTGATGACATTTTCTCAACTTGTACGGTCACAGGCAGTCGCAAACTTTTGCGGTTATAAAGATGCCTACTCAAGCTGCAGCAAAGAAGCAAGCAGCGACTTCTGGTGTGCCGCATAGTTCCGTTTGCGCAGATTTTGCAGCGCTAAACAAGCTCCCGGTGCTAAAAATCAGCACGACGTGCCGATTTGGCCTGCTTGCAGAATTCTGCAGAATCTCACGTAGTCTTCATGTAACTCCACTGAATTCAGCAGGTTCCTGCAGTTCCCAGGTGCTGCAGCTGTGGTGATAGCTGTGCCTCTTCGTGCAGTGTCCAGATGCAGCTATGGTTATAGCTGCGTGTGTTCTGCAGTGCCCAGGTGCTGCAGCTGTGTTGATAGCTGTGCGTGCTCCTACAGTGCCCAGGTGTTGCAGCTGTGGTGATAGCTGTGCGTCTTCGTGCAGTGCCCAGATGAAGCTGTGGTTATAGCTGCGCATGTTCCTGCAGTGGTCAGGTGCTGCAGCTGTGGTGCTAGCTGTGCTGCAGCTGTGGTAATAACTGTGTGTGTTGCTTATGTGCCCAGGTGCCGCAGCATTAGTGATAGCTGCCTGTGTTCCTGCAGTGTCCAGGTGCCACAGCTGTGGTGATAGCAGAACATGTTCCTGTAGTGCCCAGGTGCTGCAGCTGTGGTGATAGCTGTGTGTGCTCCTGCAGTGCCCAGGTGCTGCAGCTGTGGTGATAGCTGTGCGTGCTCCTGCAGTGCCCAGGTGCTGCAGCTGTGGTGCTAGCTGTGCTGCAGCTGTGGTAATAACTGTGCGTGTTGCTTATGTGCCCAGGTGCCGCAGCATTAGTGATAGCTGCCTGAGTTCCTGCAGTGTCCAGGTGCCACAGCTGTGTTGATAGCAGAACATGTAATAGCTGTGCGTGCTCCTGCAGTGCCCAGGTGCAGCAGCTGTGGTGGTAGCTGCCCATGTTCCTGCAGTGGACGGGTCCTGCACCTCTGGTGATAGCTGTGCGTTTTCTTGCAGTGCACAAGCGCTGTGGCAATAGTTGTGAATCCTCTTGCAGTCCACAGGTGCTGCAGCTGTGGTGATAGCTGTGCCTGCTCCTGCAGTGCCCAGGTGCTGCAGCTGTGGTGATAGCTGTGCGTGCTCCTGCAGTGCCCAGGTGCAGCAGCTGTGGTGGTAGCTGCCCATTTTCCTGCAGTGGTTGGGTCCTGCACCTCTGGTGATAGCTGTGCGTTTTCTTGCAGTGCACAAGCGCTGCTGCTGTGGCAATAGTTGTGAATCCTCTTGCAGTCCACAGGTGCTGCAGCTTTGGTGATATGTTATGTTATGTTATGGAAACTTTTAGAGCGCACGATTACCCGGAGGTGTCCTGGCGCTAGTTACTTCTCCCTAATGCAGAGCTAGAAAAAAGAAGGTTTATTTATCAAAAAGCCAGGTCTTCAGCCCTTTCCTGAAAGCTAGAAGATTGGTGGCATTTCTCAGATGGAATGGCAAGCCGTTCCAGGCTTTTGCTGCACATGAAGAGAAGCTTCTGCCACCCCACTGAGCTTTTTTTGTGGGTGGGACTACGACCAGTTTGGCTCCCAGTGATCTGAGAGTTCTTGTCGGTCTATACCACTGAAACTGGCGTCTTAAATGATCTGGTCCCAAGCCTTGAAGTGCTTTGAAGACCATACAAAGTGATTTAAAATGCACCCGGTTCCTCACCGGGAGCCAGTGCAATTTTTTTATCTCTTTGGAAATTGGGGAGAAATTGGATGTGCCCATAAGTAATCTGGCCACGGCATTTTGTAGCAGCTGAAGTTTATACAGGAGTTTTTGTTGTATGTTTAGATAGAGGCTGTTGTAGTAGTCCAGCCTCGACAAGACCAATGCTGTAACCACTGTTTGCCGGCTCCTCAAAGGAAGAAGCCGCAATACCTTCTTAACAGTTCTCAGGACATGCGCTGTTGTTGAAGCTACTGCATTAACTTGGGCCCCAAAGGAGAGTTTCTCATCTAATATTATTCCCAAATGTTTCACCTTTTTAGAGGGTGTAGGGAGTGACCCCAGGGAGGCAGGCCACCAGTTAGGAGTCCAGAAGTTAAGATCATTCCCGAACAACATCACTTCGGTTTTACCAGAATTCAGTTTTAGGCAATTATCTGCCATCCATCTCCCAACCGATTCCATGCAGGCCTGAAAACGATTATCTATTCCCAGCTCTTGGCTGGGTAATAGAGACACCACAATTTGTGTGTCATCAGCATAGGACATGATCCCAAACCCGAATGCACTGATAACGGGGGCTTATGACGAGACATACACATTGAAGAGTGTTGGGCTCAGTGATGACCCCTGCGGTACACCACATGGCAGTGCAAAGAGTTTGGACTGAAATTTCCCTAAGGATACAATCTGTCCTCTGTCTGATAAAAAGGATTTGAGAAGGTCCCAAGCTTTACCCTGTACCCCACAGTCCTTGAGACGGTCCATCAGAATATCATGATGGACCGTATCAAATCCAGCAGACAGATCCAATAGGATCAGAGCTGCCCTGCCTCCTTGATCCACTGCTTCCCTGATCTCTTCCGTGGCCTTGATGAGTGCAGACTCAGTGCTGTGTCCCTCTCTAAAACCATATTGCGAGGGATCCAATGCTTGGACTTCCCCCAAAAAAGCACTGAGTTGACGATTCATAATTTTCTCAACCATTTTGGCAGGGAGAGGAAGACAAGAGATCGGGCGGAAGTTGTTGGGATCATTAGAGTCCAGGCTTGGCTTCTTCAGAAGGGGCAGTATTGAGGCCACCTTCCAAAGCTTGGGGAACTGTCCTGTTTCAAACATACCATTAAAAATGGATGCGAGAAAAAGAGCAATTGGACCGGGGGCCAGTTTTACGACCGTCACCGGGCATGGATCGAAAGGTGAGCCCGATTTGGCTCCCAGTAGGAGCTCAAGAGTATCGTGTACGGTCAGTGGCATAAATTTGTCCAAGCCAAGGGGAGGGATCCTCTTGGGCTCAAAAACCTCCTTCGCCATATTCAGTCCATCATCATTAGATCCGCTGAAGACTGAGAATATGCTCACCACTTTATTAAGGAAGAATTTGGCAGTCTCCTCACATAATTCCTGACTAGATTGGACACTAGCTGGGCTCGGGGAAGCTAGACTGGAGACAGTTCTAAAGAGTTCTTTGGCCGAGTTTTTTGCCAAATCAATTTGGGTCGAATAGAATTTTTGTTTTGCAGAGAAGATAGCTTGTTTATCAATCTGAAGGCTAGATTTATACAGTTTCTTCTCTGCTTTCATGTAGCCTTTCCTCCAATTACGTTCGAGGCGTTTACAGTTGCGTTTAAGATTTCTTACCTCCTCTGTAAACCATAGAGCAGAGGGATGTGATCTTTTAGGGAAGACAGTTTTTAGTGGAGCTAATTCATCACACACCTGTGCAAGCCACTTGGTGTAGGTGGACGCCTCCTCTACCCCCTGCGGTAAATGACCTGCTGTGGAAGTTAGAAGCTCCTGTAGAGCAGTCCCATCAACTCTATTCCAGGCTCTAGTCTCTATCTGTCCTTTGCGATAGCTACTCATCGCATGTTGACTCGCAATGGTTAGTTTGAATTGGACAGCAGCGTGGTCGGCCCACACAAGTGGTAATGTGCCTGTAAACGACAAGCCTGGATGGTTTGAAAAAATACCATCTAGGGTATGTCCTGCTACATGAGTTGGTCCCCTAACAAGTTGCTTAAAATCAGCACTATCCATCATGTCCATCAGCATTGCTGTGTCAGGGTCAGTAGAGAGCTCTAAATAAAAGTTAAAGTCTCCCAAGATGGTACAGGTGTTACAACAAAGACCCTCTTCCAGCAGATTACCAAGAGGAGCAGCAAACGAGTTTCTAGCTCCTGGTGGCCTGTACAATAAAATACCTTTAAAGGTATGATGGTCGGATAGGCTGAAATGAAAAGACAAAGCTTCACAGGCTGCTGCTGAGACGGACAGGAATACAGCTTTAATAGAGCTATGGTAGATTACTGCCAATCCACCCCCTTTCCTAACTGGCCTGTTCAATGCATGACAGAGGAAACCAGATGGGGTAGCTTTCACCAAATCTGGACCAGACACCTCGTCTGTCCATGCTTCAGTAATGAAAGCCATCTTTATTTTGTTTTCCTCTATGAGCCTTGCACACTGAAAACTATGTTTAACCAAGGACCTGGCATTCACCAAGATACATTTTAAAACTTGAGTATCATGCCCAGCTGCAACTGTCCTTTTATCATCCCTGGACCTAATGGGCTGATATCTGATAACAGGAAGAGCAGTATTACAATTAGGACAGGCCCCTGGAGGAGCAAACGGCTTTGAATCAAAAGAAAAACATATACATTCCGAGGCCCTATCCACCCTGTTCAGTTCCAGCAGGGTATTTTTGGAGTATGCAAGAATGGGGGGCTTACCTGGCACCAAATTACCAGGGGTTCTGGCGCTGTGCGCGGCGCGAGCACGGACAGGCGCAGACGGGCTTGCCTTCGGCGCGCCAGCGGCGTGCCCGCTGCGCACGACGACTGCGCGCTCGCGCCAGCGTCTCAATTTGTAGCTGACGTCAGGGAAAGCCTAGTCCGCTACCCCTCGTCCTCCCAAGATGGCTGCCCCCGCCCGACTCAAACACGAGTCAAGCTGTGCCACCAATCCTAAACCCCAAAGAATCGGATAGTTTAGGAGCAGAAAGATAAGAAGGATTTGAATAAAATTATCAGTTTTTAAAAGTAAGCGCCGCTTACAAAATGTGCAAAAAACGCTGACAGCTGCATGTGTTCCTGCAGTGCTGAGGTGCTGCTGCAGTGTTGATAGCTGTGTATGTTACTGCAGTGCCCAGATGTTGTAGCTTTGGCAATAGCTGTGCATGTTCCTGCAGTGCACAAGTGCTGCAGCTGTGTCGACAGCTGTGCGTGTTCCTGCAGCGCTGAGGTGTTGCTGCTATGGGCTAGCTGTGCATTTTCCTGCAGTGTCCAGGTGCTGCAGTTGTGGCAATAGCTATGCATGTCCCTATAGTGCACAGGTGCTGCAGCTGTGGCTATAGCTGTGCAAGTCCCTGCAGTCCACAAGTGATGCAGCTGTGGTGATAGCTGTGCATGTTCCAGCAGTGCAGAAGTGCTGTAGCTATGGTAATAGCTGTGCGTGTTCCTGCAGTGCACAAGTGCTGCAGCTATGGCAATAGCTGCACTTGTTCCTGCAGTGCACAAGTGCTGCAGCTATGGCAATAGCTGCACTTGTTCCCCCAGTGCACAAGTGCTGAGCAGTGGTAACAGTTGCACATTTTCCTGCAGTGCAGAGGTGCTGCAGCTGGGTGTATAGCTGTGCATGTTCCTGCAGTGCCCAGGTGCTGCAGCTGTGGTGATAGCTGTGTGTGTTCCTGCAGTTCACAGGTGCTGCAGCTGTGTCGATAGCTGCATGTGTTCCTTCAGTACAGAGGTGCCTTAGCTGTGTTGATAGCTGCACACGTTTCTGCAGTGCTGAGGTGCTGCAGCTGTGTTGGTAGCTGTGCATGTTCCTGCAGTGCCGAGGTGCTGCAGCAGTTTTGACAGCTGCACATGTTTCTGCAGTGCCGAGGTGCTGCAGCAGTGTTGACAGCTGCCCGTGTCCCTGCAGTGCTGAGGTGCTGCAGCTGTGTTCATAGCTGCACCTGTTTCTGCAGTGTTGATAGCTGCACATGTTTCTGCAGTGCTGAGGTGCTGCAGCTGTGGCTAAAGCTGTGCATGCTCCTGCAGTGCCCAGATGCTGCGCTGTGTTGATAGATACGCATGTTTCTGCAGTGCCGAGGTGCTGCAGATGTGTTGGTAGCTGCGCATGTTCCTGCAGTGCTGAGGTGCTGCAGCTGTGTTGACAGCTGCCCATGTTTCTGCAGTGCAGAGGTGCTGCAGCAGTGTTGACAGCTGCACGTTTCTGCAGTGCTGAGGTGCGGCAGCAGTGTTGACAGCTGCCCGTGTTCCTACAGTGCCGAGGTGCTGCAGCTGTGTTGATAGCTGTGCATGTTTCTGCAGTGCCGAGGTGCTGCAGCTTTGTTGATAGCTGCGCATGTTTCTGCAGTGCTGAGGTGCTGCAGCTGTGTTGATAGCTGCACATGTTTCTGCAGTGCAGAGGTGCTGCAGCTTTGTTGACAGCTGCACATGTTTCTGCAGTGCCGAGGTGCTGCAGCTGTGGTGATAGCTGTGCGTGTTCCTGCAGTGCCGAGGTGCTGCAGCTGTGTTGACAGCTGCGCATGTTTCTGCAGTACCGAGGTGCTGCAGCTGTGGTGATGGCTGTGCGTGTTCCTGCGGTGCCGAGGTGCTGCAGCTGTGTTGATAGCTGCACGTGTTTCTGCAGTGCACAGGTGCTGCAGCTGTGGTGAGAGCGGCGCACGTCCCTGCAGTGCATATCTGGAGCAACAGAAATTCAAGCAACAGAACTACAAGGCGTTCTGGTGAATGGTGAATGCCCCAAGAAATCCATCACAGCCGCATCTGGAATCCAGCGTCTCAGAGGAAGCATGGGCCAGCTTCCTGCGTGCCCATTTCAGCTGACACACAGGCACAGTGGTAACATCAGAAGCTGAAGGGACGCTCCATCTGAGGGAAATGGTATGCCAGGCGCTCAGTCCAAAGATACAGAGAGTGCGCCCATCATCGACACAAATGCCATACATCGTACACCCATTATCGACACAAACGCCATACATCATACACCCATCGACACAAATGCCATTCATCGTACACCTATCATCGACACAAACACTGTACATCGTACGCCCATCATCAGCAGAAGCGCCATTCATCGTACACCCATCATCGACAAAAACGCCATACATCATACACCCATCATCGACAAAAACGCCATTCATCGTACACCTATCATCGACACAAACACTGTACATTGTACGCCCATCATCAGCACAATCACCATTCATCGTACACCCATCATCGACACAAACGCCATACATCGTACACCCATCATCGACTCAAACGCCATACATCGGCAGATACCTAAGGGCAGAACCACCTGAGCCCCAGGTCCAAGCGGAATCTCCCAGGCCATCTACAAGACCGATCTGACAGAATGGGTGAGCACATGCCCCACTATTTAATCACGCCCCAAAGGAGCCATGACACCAGCATCTTGGAAAGGCTCCATTATAGCGCCTCTTTTCAAAGAGGAGACAGATCTGAAGCAGAGAACTACAGACTCAATGACAATGAAATAAAGTACTATGCAGCAATTTTACTGGAGCCCCTTCTCGACTGAGCCACAACAAACTCAATCATCCCGATCATCCAGACTGGGTTTAGAAAAAATCTGGACTTCGACAGACATCATGGCCTTGTCATTAATGTTTGATTCCCCGAAAGCTGCCAAACTCCCTCTTTACTTCTGCTTCATCGACTATAAACCGCTTTCAATTGTGTAAACCAAGGTAGGCTCAGGAGGAAATTAAGCAGCTGGCTTGTACCCCCGGTGCTCTAAGGAGCCATTGAACATCCATACTCTGATACCTGGGTCAGAATCAAGCTGGGAAGCGGAGCCAACGTATCCAGGGCCATTCCAGCGGCTGGTGGACTTGAACAGGACTGTGTCCAGGCCCTTACACTTCTCAATCTACTTCTGGCCGACTGTCCCCGTCATTGATCTCAGTCAACTCCAATGCCCCGAAGTTTGGCTCCATAATCCTCTCAAATCCTCTCCACGCTGATGACCTGGTGCTGATAAGTCGGATGAAGGTCGGTCTGCGGCGCCTTCTGAACGCCACCCAAGTATACTCCACCATGAATGGCCTGACAATGAACCCCAAGAAGACAGAAATCATGAACTGCTCCAGAAGTACAGATGGAAAGGTTAGCTGGTTTCTTGACTCCATCGAGGTCGATGAAACAAGTGAATATAAATACCTTGGCCTCATATTCGACAGCAGTGGAACTTTCAAACCCCAGAAGGAGGAAATGAAAAGAAAAGGGATCGCCCTGGCAGCAGGGCCAAGGGCCTTATTCAGAAACCTAAATGGCCTGTCGTATAGCCCCATTTTGGAAACAGCCAGGGCAAAGGTGGTGCCAACACTGCCTTATGGAAGTGAGGACTTACGGGGCAGAGACTCAAAAATCCTGGATACCATCATTGCAAAAATATATAGGCAAACCTTCCAACTCCCCAGTTACACATCACGTGCCCAGATCAGGCAGGAGACTGGGTTAGTTAAACAGCTATCTGCAAGGGGAGCAGCGTTTGCCGCCATCTGCTACAGACTGAAATCCGCCGAGGAGAACACCATAAATGACAACGCATGGATGGAAATAACCAATAGATCTCACTCACCTACCACAGGCTATCTCAATGCAGCGATTGATTTGCTTGGTCTAGCTGAATTATGGTCTGCAGCAGCGAGTTATGAAACCTTTAAAAGAGCTGTCAACAAAAGGTCCAAAATATTGTCATCCTTAGACGACAGGACAACCCTAGAGAAATGTACACATGGCTGGATGGTATTAAATAGCTAAACAATCTTGAAACCACAGCAATAGCTGGGAGAAGCCTTCAACGGCAGGATAAAAGGCTGATACGTGAAACACTGACTAGGGATCTTGAAACCACAGCAATATCTGGGAGAAGCCTTCAACAGCAGGATAAAAGGCTGATACTTGAAATGCCGACAAGGGATCTTGAAACCACAGCAATATCTGGGAGAAGCCTTCAACAGCAGGATAAAAGGCCGATACTTGAAATGCCTACTAGGGATCTTGAAACCACTGCAATATCTGGGAGAAGCCTTCAACAGCAGGATAAAAGGCCGATACTTGAAATGCCTACTAGGGATCTTGAAACCACTGCAATATCTGGGAGAAGCCTTCAACAGCAGGATAAAAGGCCGATAATTGAAATGCCGACTAGGGATCTTGAAACCACAGCAATATCTGGGAGAAGCCTTCAACAGCAGGATAAAAGGCCGATACTTGAAATGCCGACTAGCGATCTTGCCTTCAAGTTTACACGTCACCCCCTGGTCGAGGACAGAAGGGAAGGTGGCCCACAGGCTGTGCGGTCACCCAAACGAGGGCGCAATTCACATTATATGCCTTTGCAAGTCTACCCCCAGCCTCCTTCGACGTTGGCTGCGTCCTCCCTGGAATCAGTCAGGAGTGAGCTCCTGCAGACGAGCAATACTGGTCTGCCTTAATTCAGCTGAGCCACAATCAATCTCCCGAACAGTGAAATACCTCCAGGGTTTGAAAGAGCCCTAAAAAAGGCATCCGACCGTGTTGAACAAACCTACCCACCCTGAACCTTACCTTATCAAGGAAAGGAGAGACATACCTGCCTTCAGGTTGAAACGACTACATCAACTAACAATTTCTTCGGGACTCTTGGGTAGAGCTGAACAAAATTCCCCGCATTGAAATTTTGCCTTAACAAGGAAAGGAGGAGAGACCCCCGCCTCCAGATCAAAGCAGTCTCACCAGCCAACAACTTCTTGGTTCTCGGGGGGAGAAATTTAACCTCCCTCCTTCGCACCCCCTTTCAATCAAGCACCGAAGGGAGCACAACTATTAAAAGTTCAAGCACTCCAGACAGACCCAATCTTGCACTTGGCACTGAAGCACATCTTTTATTGTTGTTTTTAAAGTGTTTTTATTTGAACTCAATGCTGGGACTGGATCTGGAGAGGTTTCATCAACTTTGCACAGTAAGTCACTACCTACTTACCTGGCCAAAGGGCACACCTAAATGGCGAGACGATCCTGACACTATACACTGATGACACCTTTTTGCACAAACACTTTTGTCCCGGATCGGAGCACAGGTCCCTGCTGCGGTGTGCACACCTGACACACATTTAAAGGCCTCTTCCTGCCTATGCTCTCCTGCTGCTTTTTAAAAACAAAGGTTCAAGCAGAAGCACAACAGTCGAGTCCAATCTTGCACCTTGATCTGACACGAGACAACCATCTCTTATGTGGCTTCAAAGAGTATTTATTTGACTGTATACGGAAAAGTTTAGCAACTTTGCACCGCAAATCATCACTAGTCCCCTCGGTCAAAGGGCGATAACACTGGGACACTAGACGCTGGTGACACCTTGTTGCACAAGCACCTTTGTCCCCGCTCGGATCACCGCTGCCAGCTGGAGTGTGCATGCCACTTACGAACGTAAACAATTTTTATCATTTATTGCTTTTTATATTTCTTGTATTTTGTATATTGTAATGATTTTAGTTAATCGAAAAATAAAAAAGATTTATATCGTTATACTGTGCGCGTTCCTGCAAAGCGGGACCCAGCAGCAAACTCCCCTAACCAATCCTGGCGCTCCTCTCACCAGCATGAGAGCAGCTCCAGGATTGGAGGGAGCGGCCTCACTCAGTTCTACTAAGAGCACTGGAGGCCTGCGCTTTCCCATACCCAGCTGTTTAAGACAGCTGGTTTAGAGAAGTTTAAACGGCGCATGTGTGGCTGTCCCTCGCAAGACGGCCAGCCAAACAGACATGCACGTTTTAAAGAGCACAGCTCTCTGCTGCTGCCACTCAGCACGGCAGCACTGGCCCCGCCCGTCCCGTCACTCAGTTCAGGACGGGTCGGGAGCGAAAAATAAAACGGTAATTAATAAACTTTATTACCATTTTATTTTTCAGCTCAGGCCTGGGGCTTTTCTTAGTGGGGCGACGCTCCTGCGCTCAAACGGGGAGCCGCCCCTGTGCAGTTGTGGCAATAGCTGTGCATGTATTTATAGTTCACAGGTGCTGCAGCTGTGACAATAGCTGCGTGTGTGCCTGCAGTGCATAAGTGCTGCAGCTGTTTGAAACCTGTGCGTGTGCCTGCAGGTACTACAGGTTGGTGATAGCTGTACATGTTCCTGCAGTCTACAAGTGTTCCAGCTGTGGCGACAGACGTGCATGGTCTTAGCTGTGCATGTTCCTGCATTGCACAAGTGCTGCAGCTGTGGCGATAGACGAGCATGTTCCTGCAGTGCACAAGTGCTGCAGCTAGGTCAATAGCTGTGTGTGTTCCTGCAGTGCATAGGTGCTGCAGCTGTTTGAAACCTCTGCATGTACCTGCAGTGTTTAGGTACTACAGGTTGGTGATAGCTGTGCAAGTTCTTGCAGTGCCCAGGTGTTGCAGCTATGGTGATAGCTGTGAGTGTTCCTCCAGTGCTACAGCTCTGGTGATAGGTGTGCGTGTTCCTGCAGTGCACACGTGCTGCAGGGGTTGTGATAGCTGCGCGTGTCCCGGCAGTGCCCAGGTGCTGCAGCTGTGGCAATAGCCAAGCATGTCCCTGCAGTGCCCAGGTGCTGCACCTGTGGCGATAACTGTGCAAGTCGCTGCCGTGCCCAGGGCCTTCAGCTGTGGTGATAGCTAAGGAATGGAATGGAATGGAATGGAAAAGGCACTTATATAGCGCATGGCTACCCGGGGGCCTCCCAGCGCTTGGCTAGAACCAGAATCCAATAGCAGAACATTCAGGGAAATAGCAAGGTTTTTAGTTGCCTTCGGAAAGAGAGGTGGCTGGGTTCCCTGCGTAAATGAAGTGGTAGGGCGTTCCAAAGTTTGGCCGCATTAAGTGAAAAAAGGCGACCGCCACTTCTCGCCCTCTTGATCCTTGGGACCTCCACCAAGTGAAGTTCATCCGAGCGCAATTCCCTGGGGGCCTTGTAGCGACGAAACATTTTCAAGATTAAGGAAGACCCATTCCCTTGCAGAGACTTGTGGACAATACAAAGGGCCTTGAAGCTGATTCTTTCCAAGGCCGGTTTCGCAGAGAGGCGATTTGATATTCCAGATAATAATCTGGCCGCACAATTTTGGATCGTTTGCAGTTTCATAATTACTGCCAGAGGGGCCCCTAAGTAGAGTGCATTTCCATAGTCTATTCTGGACAATATCAAAGATTGGACTAATATTTTTTTGGCTTGGAAAGGAAGAAGAGGAAGCACTTTGCGGGCCATTCTAAGCAGTCCATAGCAAGTTGCCACTGTCTTCCTAGCTTGCACCTTGAAAGTCAAATTCTGGTCTAGCCAGATACCTAGGCTCTTTATCTTGCTCCTGGGCGTTGGGACTGGTCCCATACATGCTGGCCACATGGTACTCAATGAAACATTGGAAGGATTACCCAGGATCATAATCTCTGTTTTATTTCCATTGAGTTTAAGGTGGGACGCTCCCATCCACTTGGAGACTTCCTCCAGACATGAATGGAGGTCTTGGGATAGCTGCTTGGCTTGATTAAGCGCGACGACCAGTTGAGTGTCATCGGCGTAAGTCACCATTTGGATTCCAAAGGGGGCTACAATATCCGCCAGAGGGGCCATATACACATTAAAAAGAGTCGGACTCAGGGAGGATCCCTGAGGTACTCCACAACGCAGAGGCATTGATCTCGAGGTCATCTCATCTTCAAATATCTGGAAGGATCTATCTTCCAGGAAAGAACGCAGCCACTTCAATGCAGTGTCGACGACTCCCGACTTCCCAAGACGGTGAATCAGAATACGGTGATTCACCGTATCAAATGCTGCGCTCAGATCGAGAAGTATGATGACAGATGCCCATGTGCTGCAGCTTTGCTGCTAGCTGTGCATGCCCCTGCAGTGCGCAGGTGCTGCAGCTCTGGCGATGCTGTGAGTGTTTTCGCAGCACTCATGAGCTATAGCTGTGAGGATGGCTGTGCATGTTCCTGCAATGCCCAGGTGCTGCAGCTGTGGGGATTGCTGCACATGTTCCTGCAGTGCCCAGGTGCTTCAGCTATAGTGATAGCTGTGCAGTTCCCAGGTGCCGCGGCTATACTGATAGCTATGCGTGTTCTTTCAGTGTCCAGTTGCTACAGCTTGGGGATAGCTGCACATGTTCCTGCAGTGCCCAAGTGCTGCAGCTGTGGAGATAGCTGTGTGTGTTCCTGCAGTGTCCAGGTGCTGTAGGTTTGGTGATTGCTATGCATGCTCCTGCAGTGCTCAGGTGCAGCAGCTGTGGTGAGAGCTGTTCTGTTTCCTGCAGTGCACAAGTGCTACCACTCTGGTGAAAGCCATGCTTGCTCCTGCGGTGCACAAGTGCTGCAGCTCTGGCAATAGCTGTGCTTGCTCCTGCAGTGCCCAGGTGCTGAAGCTGTGGTGATAGCTGTGCTGCAGTTGTGGTGATTGCTGTGCTTGATCATGCAGTGCACAAGTGCTGCAGCTCTAGCAACAGCTGTGAAAATTCCTGCAGTGCACATGTGCTGCAGCTGTGGTGATAGGTGTGCAAGTTCCTGCAGTGCACAAGTGCTCCAGCTGTGGTGATAGCTGAGTGTGTATCTACAGTGCCCAGGTGCTGCAGCTGTGTTGATAGCTGAGCATGTCCCTGCAGTGCCCAGGTGCTGCAACTGTTGAGATAGCTGTGCATGTTCCTGCAGTGCGCAGGTGCTGCAGCTGTGGTTATAGCTGTGGTGATAGCTGTATTTGCTCCTTCAGTGCACAAGTGCTGCAGCTGTGGCAATAGCTGTGCATGTTCCTGCAGTGAACAAGTGCTACAGCTGTGGTGATAGTTGTGAATGTTCATGCAGTGCACAGGTACTGCAGCTGTGGCGATACCTTTGCATGTGTCTGCAGTGCACAAGTGCACCCATAATACTACACCCACAAGTGCACCCATAACACTACACCCTTAAGCACAGAAGATAATGGTCATTCCAAGGCACCACATCTATGTCCCAAGGAGATAATGCCACCACACCCTGCCAACATCCCAAATCACAACATCTATAACCAAAGCAGATATTACCATAATGCAATACCCCTTCCCATGAAACCACCTCCTTAACCCCAGAAGATAATGCGAAACACCATGACGACATTCCAAGAGACCACATCCATATCGTAACACAAAACCCACATCTTCATTTCCAACCCTCACCTAATGACGACACATTAAAATGTCAACTATCCAATTCCTAAGGATATGGTAATTACTCACACTGGTTAGGAGGCAGCACTCAACTTATAAATCAAAATGGCCCCTCAAGTTCCACACCTGCAAATTTCTCCTCTAATGGGCAATAAGAAATAGCACAGAACAACATACACATCCCAAGTCACTGCATGCATAACCCAATAAATAATGCTTGCACAACATGTTTGCGTGCCGAGACACAACATTCATAACCACAGACTATGCTTCCATAGCATCACACGCCTCTCCCATGGCATCACATCTGTAATCCAGAAGTTCATTCCTACAAACCAAGATCCAACATCCTCAACCAAATAAGATAATGCCACAACACCACACACTGATCCCAAGACATCATGGGGCATATTTACTAGAAAATGGCAGAGCTCTGTATTACGTCAAAATTTATAACGCCGCTCTCTATCAGTTTCAAAAAGCATAGATGCGCCGTATTTCCAAGAATGTGGTGTACCCCTGAGTTTCTCCTAGCGCTGGTGTTAAAAAAGCTGCCTAGCACCAGCGCAGGAACCCTTACGCCACATTGCAAGGGTGCCTGCACTGCAGGGATGATTGTTTATGTGCAGGAAGGGACATCTTAGCAATCAAACATTTCTCCTCGTATCGCCTGCTTAAGACCAGGTATTTCCTGGCGATATTTTTGGCGCTGCCCCATACATTGTAAATATGAGGCAGCGTCAAAAAGCAATGAGTGTTGCGACAGAACGCCCACTGCAACACCCATTGAACGTCCCTTTCACGGTAAGTGCTGCGTGAATAGGGGCATTATTTACGAGGTAGCATTAAGCCATGTTAAGTGGCCTAACGCCGCCTTGTAAATAAGGCGAAGGTCTTAATGCCACCAGAACATCGGAAAAAGTGACGTTCTGGTGGCGTTAACTTCTTGCAAATATGCCCCCACATTTGTAATCCAGAGGGATATTCCTTCAAACCAAAACCCAACATCCACATCCAAATGCGATAATGCCAAAAGACCACCAGTGGTGGCTGGTGACATTTGAAAGTGATGGGGCGTAAAATTATTGCCGTACTACACTATGGCGAGCGAGCGTGCCCGAACAACTCAAGGGGATTTGGGGGCTTCTCACCCCCCCCGAGAAAATTTTGAAAAAAAGAGTGGACAAATGGTGCATTTTCAAGCAAACTTGAGGAAGCAGGAAGGTTAATAAAGCAATCCGATTGAATTATTTATCATTTAAGAAATTGCCAATTTTCATGAGTTATAGAGGACAATCTTTGCATATGCTGATGTGGGGGGGCATATTGTGCCTGTGCGTGACTGCCCCATGTGTGGTTTGTGTGAAAGAGTCACTCGGAGGATTGCTTGCTATATGGCTAAACGGCTACCATGTTAGCTACTTTTTGGAATGCTAGGCGGCTTATCTTGTAACACAGATGGCCGAGCCTGATTTCAGGCTGCCGTGGTTTTAGAGCATGCAGGTTTTACCAGCAGAGTGCCCGCGCTTTTACTAAATGGCCTGTCAGCACTAAAACGAATTTCTTCCCGTAACCGCTTTTCAAGGTAAGCTTAAAGTCTGCAGCGCAAACGTTAATGTATGCAAGAAATATGCATAGGATCTGGAGACATTTTACAAATAATAATATCTGGAAAAAGAACAAACATACTGGAAATGTATTCCGGCATTATTCACGGAAAATAAAATGCCTTACTTTTCACATTAGTCGGGCAGACATAGGTTTTACTGGTCGGGAAGACAAAGGGGCTCATTACGATGGCGGAAGGCCCGCCACCGACAGCCTGTCGGTGGCGGGCCTTCCGCCATCGTACTGCTGTTTTCCCCCCACCATATCATGATGGCGGGGGGAATCGTTAGGTATGCGTGGCGGACTTAAAGACCGTCCGCCACGGTTCTGACAGGCGGTCCTTTTCCGACCGCCTGACGGAACTGTAATATAGCCCAACATTGCGGCGGTGCCTTGCAGGCACCGCCGTAGGGATTAGGATATCCCTTTCATCCATTCGTTTTGCTGTGGCCAAACCGCAGCAAAACAAATGGCGGGAATGGATTTGGGGGCCGTAGCGGGCCCCCCTTGATCCCTGGGACTGGGTCAGGGGCACTGGGGGGCACCTATGGTGCCCCCCTACATATCCCAGCACCATGTGGCAGGCACCGCATGATGCCTGCCACGTAGTGCAGGGATATGCAAATGCCTTTAATTTTGCATTGTGGCGGGGGCTGCTGAACGCATCCCCGCCACAATGCAAAATATAGGTGATGCGACCGCCATGGTGGCGGTCGCATCGTAATTTGGATTGTGGGGAGACCGCCTCATGGGCGGCCGGTCCCAAATCCAACACGATGGCGGACGGACGGAAGTCCGTCCGTCATCGTAATGAGCCCCATAGACTTTACCATAAAATGTGAAAAAATGCGTACAGAACAGACAAAATGATTAACCCGTTACCTACAGCGCTTTGGAATGGAAAACCTGACAGAAAGTGCTGTAGAAATTGAAGGCTGTTTGATCATTGTTTAAACCATTAAAAGTAGTATATTTGTCAAAGCTGAATCCACTAATTATGAACAAACCACGTACATGGTAACAACCTGTTTTTATGTAGGCGACAGACTAATGCCTACGAATCACAGTTGGCGCTATAATCCAGGGCAATGGAAACAGTACCCAGACCTGAAGGATGACAGGCTAAAATGGTTGTTACTCGGGCTCCAGCTCACGACCTGCAGATCACAGCACAGAGCTCGTCCCGAGCTGCGTCATGGTTCGACCTGCAGATCCCAGCACAGAGCTCTTCACGAACTGCGTCATGGTTCGACCTGCAGATCCCAGCACAGAGCTCGTCATGAGCTGCGTCATGGTTCGACCTGCAGATCCCGGCACAGAGCTCTTCACGAGCTGCGTCATGGTTCGACCTGCAGATCACAGCACAGTTTCTACATTGTCGGTGAGACGTCTCGTTGTCAACACTTTATATTTACTGTATGAATATTGCCAAGGATGATGGGCCTCCATAACGCGTCACAGCGAGGGAGCTACAAATGTGACTGTATCAAGCACAGCCTAAGGAATGAATGGTGTGAAGTTCTAAGAGTCATTAGGCTGAGAGCGCCATTTATTTATTTATTTATTTATTTATTTTATTTATTTAATGCGTTTTTATATAGCGCGGACTTTACCCGAAGGTGTCAGAGCGCTTCACAATAGGAACAGTAACATTACATGAGGAGAAGGTTACAAGTGAGCATAATACAAAAGCAAGCGTTACATTACATGAGGAAAAAGTGACAATTGTGCAAATAACAAAACAAACAAGATACAAAAAGAGGTATGCGTTGCAAGAGGAAAAAGTGACAGGTGTGCATGATACACGAGATACAAAATACAAATAGAGGTATAATACTGCAATAAGTGGCAGTCACTCAGAACACACTGGGAAGGCACTTCTATAGGCATGGAGTACAGAATTACCTATAGTGGAAGAACTTCCTTGAGGGAGTAGAGAGGGCGTGAATTAAACAAGAGACTTAAAAAGAAGGGTACACAAACATAAAATCCAACACAGCACGCAAGTGTGAGGAATGTACAGGAAAAAGTACAAAATTACAGTGAAAAGCGAACTTCCTAGAGGGGCCTGAGAGTGAAAATATTAGTTCTGAAAGTGTCTTTGGAAGAGAAGAGATTTGAGGTCAGCTTTGAAGATCTGGGTAGAGGAGGTGGCACGGAGCAATGGGGGAAGCGAGTTCCAGATTCTCACCGCATTGCCTGAGAAGGATTGCGCCATCGATCTTTCCCTTTTGAAGACGGGGGGCTCAAGCAGAAGCTTTTCCGCATTGCGAGAAGGGCGAGAGCCACTGGACAATTTCAATTTATTTGCTAGGTAACGAGGGGAGGACGTGTGTAAGGCTTTGTGTGTGATGCAGGCAGTTTTGTAAATAGATCTTGCCTCAATCGGAAGAGAGGACAGGATAGGAGTGACGTGGTCGCTTCGTTTAGACCCTGAAATGAAGCGAACTGATGAATGGAGGATGGATTTGAGAGGGGAGAGTGTGATTTGGGTAGGCCCGTCAGAAGAGAATTGCAATAATCCAGTCTTGAGAGAACCAGAGATTGTACCAAGGTTTTTAAGTCTTTCTCCGGGAAGAACCGACGGATCCCCCATACAAGGCGCAGCTGGTAACGTGCGTTCTTAGCAATAGAGTTGATGTGGGAGATTAGGTTGAGTCTTTTGTCAAGAATGACACCTAGGGATTTAGCGCTGTCAACAATGATGGGTTTGTTGTTGAGTAGGTTCAGCTGATCCATCCAAGATTGAACAGGAGGAGGTGAGAGAGAGGTAGAGAGGAGGAGGAATTCAGTTTTGGCGGGATTCAGAATGAGTTGGTGAGCTAACATCCAGTTGTGAATAGAGTTGAGAGTAGAGTTGAGTAGTGAGAGATCGTGTGCGGAAGATACCTTAAGGTAGATTTGAGTGTCGTCCGCATAAAGATGGTAATGGATCCCAGATTTGCTTAGAAGGTTCCCTAATGGTTCCAGGTAGAGATTAAACAAAGTGGGTGCCAGGATAGAACCTTGAGGGACGCCTTGACCTACGGCCAATGGAGATGAAAGACTGTTCGCTATCTTGATCATTTGGGATCTGTCCGAGAGGAAAGAGGCAAACCATTTGAGCACTGTGCCATCCAATCCCATTCTCTGTTGAAGAGTGTTGAGGAGGGTGCTATGATTAACAGTGTCAAAGGCTGCAGAGAGGTCTAGAAGAATCAGAAGACACGATTCCCCAGAGTCGAGTATATGCAGCGCATCATCAATCACTTGCAGCAGGGCTGTTTCAGTGCTGCAATTTTGGAGGAAGCCAGACTGGAAGACGTCGAGGAGGTTATTGTCCATAATATGTAAGGAAAGTTGTTTCGCAACACATTTTTCGGTGATTTTCGAAAGAAAAGGGAGGTTGGTGATAAGGCGGAAGTTTTGAGGTCGTTCGCATCGGCGGAGGGTTTTTTTAGAAGAGGGGTGACCTGTCCTGATTTGAGGGCAACCGGGAGGGTGCCTTGACTGAGGAAGAGATTGACTAGCCTGGTCCAGTAAGAGAGAGTATAGGTGTAGAAATCGATGGCGATGTCGCTAGGGATGGGGTCAGAAGAATGGTTGGAGGGTTTAGTTTTGAGGATGCATTTGAGGAGGTCATCTTCCGAGATGATGTCAAAGTTCTGCCAGGTAACTAAGGATTTCCGCTCCTCAATGGGGGTGGGGTGGGCGACCTGATCCACCAGTGCTTTGACCTTTTCTTCAAAGAATATAGCAAAATCTGCTGCTTTCTTTGTGGAATCCTCAGACTTAATGGTTAGGGGAGAACAGTTTGGGTTTTTGATGAGGTCAAAAAGTTTTTTGGGTCTGTTTTTGGCTGAGTCAAGGAGGGATCTGAAATGTGATGCTTTTTCAAGGAAGATGTGGTTCTGATATTTGGATCTTGCTGAACGTAAAAGAGAGAGCTTGGAGGTGGAAGGAGATTTCCTCCAATGTTTCTCCAGGAATCTAAGGTTTTTCCTTTCATCGTAGAGAGCTTTATTGAACCAAGGTGCTGAGGGGGTGGGTCTTTTCCTTTTGCTTTGGAGTGGAGCGACATTGTCGATTTCGACTGCTAGTACCGAGAGGCACTGAGAAGTGAGAGCTTTGACATCCACGTTGGGGTCTAGTCTAGGAAGTGCCCGCATAGCAGAATCATAAAAAGTGTCAAGATCAATGTTCTTAGTGTTGCAGAACCAGGTAGTAGCTCTTTTAGATTGGCCGAGAGTTATAACGTGCGATAGGTGAAAACGGAAGGGAATGAGGAAGTGGTCAGACCAGTCTACATGGATGGGGGGAGCAGTAGTCAGCAGGTCTGCTTTGGATATGACAAGGTCCAGAATTGCGCCCTTGGAATGTGTGGTTTCCGAGCAATGTTGGAAGAGATCATTGGCTGAGAGAAAGGTGGCAAGCTTGTTGGCAGCCGAGTCTTCCAAGGAGCCCCAGTGGAGGTTAAAGTCACCCAGGAAGATCTGTCTGTCACTTTGAGAAAATTGGTCACTGATGAAGTCAGTCAGTTCCTCCACAAAGGAAGAGCAGTTACCGGGTGGGTGGTAGATGGCATGGAATCTAAAGGGTGAGTCGTGATGTATTTGAAGTTCTAGGGATAGGCATTCGAATGTATGGAAAAGGGTGGTAGGGAAGGCTTTCATTTGAAGGGAGTTCCTGACGATGATAGCGACACCGCCCCCAATTTTGTCTGCCCTGTCATTTCTGAGGATAGAGTAGTCAGTGGGTACCAGAAGATCAAACAAAGTATGAGAGGAGTCATTAAACCAGGTCTCAGTGAGGAAGAACATGTCAAGATTCTGTTGTGTCACTGAACTGCTGTTGACCCTGATAAAAGCCCTTTCACAGAACTGAAACACGGACCACCATAGCGTGGCCCTGAAGTTTGCAGCCTGAATGGAACGTATTTATCACAGGAGTCACACAAGTTTGCTTGCATCTACCTGACCCACAGAGGTGGGTCGGATAGATGTGGACAGGGAAGGCGGCAAATCCAGAGGGCCCTTCATAACAGCGAATACTCCTTCCAAGAAGTAAGGAACATGAGGTTGATTTTGTTTATGAAAGGTGGGGGGGGGCATGCTTTTCAGAATTAATTGTTTGACTTTCCCTAAGTCTACAGTGCTAGGTCCAATTTTAGATTTGTGGTTTAAGAGGCAAGAAGCCCACACATATCAAACCTTCAGTTTTCCCTCTAAATGGAATGCTACTGTGGTTTTTGTTACCTTCGCAGTCAGTGAAAAGTTGCTACAAAAGTCACTGTTAGGACTACAGAAGCTGGTCCGGTGCTGCTCGACTGACACATTCAGAGGTACTTGCAGTACCGCTGGAGTCCTGCGTTTTGTCTGTGTGCGTCATTTAAAGTGCTGTCTTTGAGAAATTCCTCGAATTTCTAGGGGACACAAATCTCTCTGGTCTTTGAATGACCAAGTTATAGCCCTTTGTTAGAAAACGTGCCTGCAAGTTCCAGCCAATGCGTTGCGGTGAAGTTTCAATCACTACTCAGTCAAGAAATGAAGAGAGCCACCAGGCGGCCCTACACTGTTATTGCCAGTAGGGCAGCTTCAGTTTGAGACCTTTGTGTCTTTGCAACAATGCCTCTTTTCAAGTAACTAGGTCAACACTGATCCTGCAATCAGCACTGTCTATGCTGAGGGAGGTAAAGATGGGGACAGGGAATCAAGCCCCACCTCAGAACAAGCATTTGCAATGCAATAGGTCTCGCTAATGCAGAGTTTGAGCTATTGGCCTTGTAAATGACAATGTCTTTTATTTATGTGTTTTGAAAACCTGCAAGCGGTGCGTAAACACACACTTTGTACTTATAGTCCTTGCTTATGAGAAGCAAGGCTGACAGTAAAAGAGACGCAGTTACTGCTAGCCTTGCTTCTCAGATTTCAAAGTCCGTTAGAGGGATGCTTATCACTCTACGGCAATATAAATGAATGTGTGCCTAGTGCTTCCTTTGTCCAAAAACGGAAGGTGCTCGTTCCTGGCTTGTAAATCATGACAGCTGAAGTGGGGCCGTGTTTGCAGAGGTCGGTGTTAATTGTGATGCGCTTTTAAGCTATTGTGAAGCAGCCTTTCGCTTCCCCGCATGATAGCGTGTTTCACAATTTCATTTTCTCTCGCTTTCTTGCATACAATGTTGCTGTTTTTTGCGAGCATGTGCTTAAAAAACTCAAGCTTCATGTATTTAAGCCATTCTGATCATCGAGCCAAACACAGTGTTGTGCAAATTGCGATGAAATAACTGGTAACAACTTTAAACTATGCATGTTTGAATGAATATATTGCAAACTTTGGTTGTACACACTTCTCCCAGATAAACAGACATAATACCATGCTGTTGAACTTGAAAAGCACTCTGGCCCTTCACGAAAGTGCATTATAGCTTACGTATAGCAGAGGATATCCGCCACCCTCAACCTGTGCCCCAGCCCGGGCCCCCAGTAATTGTTGCTGTCTCCTGACAACAATAAAACTCCTCATGAGTCTGGGACTAGAGGCTGAGCAGGAGGTGTTTAGGGCATGCACACCTCTCCCATACATGCATAGCAGTACCACCGTGACCAGTTCTGCACTGAGAACTGTACATCAGCTGGGAGTGGGGGCGGCATTTTTCAATTCTCGCCCAGGGCGGCAAAACACCTAGAAACGGCCCTGCTCTCGGTGCAAAGTGTTTAGTGCCAAGATACATCCTGGTTATTATTTACGCACTCTAGTAAGTTTACCATAATGATTGGCAACAGCTGCCAGCACAGCCCCTTATTCGTGTACACAAATTCAAAAACATCCGATCCTTATTACATACAGCATGAAAGCCCGGAGCGGAACATATTCAAAGGTAAAAACAGCCGCCCTATAGAGCAAAAGGGAGAGCGAAACGCAGAGACAGCAACAATTCCCTCAAATTAAAAATAGAAGCAAACTGAAAATAATTTAATCGTTTAATAGTCAAACATCAGGTAGAAAATTTTAAAAAAAATTAACAGTAAGGAACAAATTTCAGGCTCGAGTCCTGCATATAATTAAGCAGTGACGCAAGCAAATCTCAAGCAAACTGTAAAAGGAGGACTCGAACACCGGAATGGCCCGCCTTAAAGGCAGTGTGCTGCACCATTCTGCTAAACATCCTTCATGCTACCACAGTGAGTGATTTGTATGTAGACTTCAAACTGAAACACTCAAAAACCATATTGAAATATACTCGTAGTGCTAACAAAAGAAGGTATGAGCTTAATTGTCAAAACATCAGTTTGCCATTAAAACACCACTGCGGATCTCTTCAATTAGGACATGGCGCAGGGGCCAGAGCTGCTGAATGGGGAGCTGGGGATCCCGGTTCCAGTCTCGGTGGCCCCAGGGGGACTACTGAGTGCAGGCTAGACTGTAATCACTCAAGTAAGTTACTGCTTGTGCCCCGGGGGCATTAAGGCATGTGCGCTTGTCTGGAGCACAGAAAACAATGAAAGCTACTTCAGAGGATCTCCACAGCAGAAACAAGCAGCGCGAAAAGAGCACTTGCAGTGTTTCTGTCATCACTTTACAATTAAAGGACTCTGAAGAGGCAAATAGTTTGTTATTAATTGATTAACTAAGTGAGCACACGACTTAACAAACAAGCCCAATCCCCCTTAAAACAAAGCCCAAATCGACCCAAAAACCTACTAGAAAAGCCCAACTGCCGTTAAACATCGAAAGGTGCTAAAAAGCTACAAAACACACAAAGGAACGGGAGGCACAGCCCAGGGACAGCACTGACACAACTGTGGCATTAAAAGAAGGTGGGAGGGAGGAATGCTGTAGTAAAATCTAAACAGCTATGGCACCAAAGCTGAACACAGGCACAGAGTAACAGAGTAGGAAACCAAGATTAAAATAGTCCCCCCAAAAACACATAAAGGAACATAGTGTAATAAGACAGTACTTAGTCCCTGCTGCATGGGAGGAACGGAAGAGAGAAAGGAGGGACAAAGAGGCAGGACTGGTCACTAGCAAGCAAGGATTTCTAAAGGACACTGAAACAAGTAAATCAGAAGCAAGGGGGTGGCTTTAACCCAACATAAGAAATTACAATAGGTCTCGAATGCTCGACCTAAAAAGTGAGAGGGTACAGAGGTCAGAGATGGAGGTTGATTAGAAGAGAGCATGAAGATTAAAAAGATGAGTGCGAAAAAAACTAAACTTAAGACAAAATAATGTTAAGGAAAGAGGTGGGGTTGAAACAAGAGTAAAGAAGTGATTAAAAGGGAAGTGAAGAATATGCCAGAGAAGGCTGATCAGTGAGGAGTAGGGGGTGATGAGCATCATGAAGTAGAGAAGGTGGAGATGGGGTGAAAAGATGGCGGAGGATGAAAAAGGAGCCTGAGGAAGTAGGATGGATGGAGCAGAGTATTGAATTGCAATAGTCAATCTATCAATCAATCAGGATTTATAAAGTGCGGCTAATCACCTGATATGTTTGAACAGCCAGGTAGGTCTTGATGGCCATTCAGAATTCCAGAAACAAGGTGATGGTCCGGAGTTGTGTGGGGAGGCTGTTCCAGGTCTTTGCTGCGATGTGGGAGAAGGAGCGTGCGAGTAGGGAGATGGGTGAGCATGTATTGAGTCAAGGGGGTAAGAGGTGGGCAAAGGAAGAGGAAAACAGAACGAAGTTGGAAGATGACTTGTGAAGGATGGGTCTGTTGAGAATGGTAAGTGGTCACATAGAAGGGCCATGAGCAAATGATAAGGGGTTGGGGAGGGGACAGAGAGGGTGTGTTAAGAGACTTGAGAGAATAAGAAGGAGCAGAGATTAATGGATAGGGAGGGTGACGGGTAAAGAAGGGGTGATGGGAGTGGGGGGGACTCGTGGGAGACAGGAGAATGGGAAAGAAGAGGAAGCGCCAGTCACTATTTAGGAGAGACAGTTCAATGTTGAGGCACTGACATCAGCTGTATATTGCCTCTTTGTTCGCCTTAAGTTATATTCTGCTCAAAAGACTGACAACAAAATAGTGGTTAAGAAACTAGCCACCAAATTACAAGTCCAATCGTCAGCCTCAGAAGATGTACTCTTGGCACAGTATTATCAGTATTATGTTAATTAGTTTTATAGACTGCACGAATACTCCTGGCGCTAAACTTTAGTGGCAGTGTGGAGGAACATGGAGGAAAAAGTCTACACAGTATTAAACAACAGGGTTTTTAGAGCTTTTCTGAATGCTAACCGATTGGGCACTCTTTTATGTGCAATGGAAGTGCATTCCAAGCTTTAGCTGCCACCAGCATGAAACGTCTGCCTCTCCAAGCAGCCTGCCTAAACCTGGCGACAGCTGCAAATTTGGCTGAAGCTGATCGTAGGGCCCTGCCTGGAGTGTAACATTTGAAGCAGTGTTGTAGAAAATCAGGGCCTGTATCATGTGGTGCCGTATCTGCGATGCAGAGTGCTTTAAAGGTGATTCTCTGTTTATGGAGAGCCAGTGCAGTATTTTTATAGGATTGGACACAGACTGATATTTTGGGATCTTCAATAGAAGTCTAGCTGCGGTGTTTCACACAGTCTGCAGTTTATTTAATAAGTATTGGTGTGCATTGAGAAATACACCATTGCAGTAGTTGAGTTTTGCCATTATCAGCAAAGTAACCATGATTTTCTGGAGGTTCGCTGGAATGAAAGGTAAAATATTTTTTATTGTCCTGAGGGTGAAAAAGGCAGAGGAGGTCACCGCATAGACTTGGTCAGTGTAGCGTAGTCTTTCATCGAGTAGGACTCCAAGACTACAGGTTTGCCTACTAGAGTAGGAAGAGGGCCCATATCATGCGGCCACCAGGTAGGGGTCCAAAAGGAGGTTTGGGCTCCGAACAGTATAACTTTATTTTGGTTTTTCCTGCATTAAGTTTCAGACAGTTCTTATTCATCCATGTGTTTAATGCTTGCAAACAGTCGCAAAATCTAGGCCCTGTGCTGGTATCTTCATTGCCAGGGAGACAAGCATTGGCATAGCCAATAGGTCTCGCCTTTGGGACCTTATAAGTGTTTAGTTATCCAGCACAATATCCATGGTGCAACAACATCAACTGTTGCATGGCTAAACACTTATAAGGTCCCAAAGGCGAGACCTATTGGCTATGCCAATGCTTGTTGGTTTGTTTGGTAGCAGCAACATTTTGGCCAGAAATGCTGTCCAGTCACAGTGGTGGCGCATCAGTGATGAGTGCGGGTGTTTACATAGAAGAATTACGATTTTGATACATTGTAGCAGTGTATGTATGGGATTTGTAGAGACAAACGTGTATCTCCTTCCCTAAGGGCTGTAAAGACATCAAGCGTTCATATTTACAGCCGGGTGCGTCAGTATTCACGTCTTTCAAGTTACAGCAGATTACTTTTCAGAGGTTTGGTGAGCTGAGCCTTGGTTCTTCTCTCATTTCGCATCGTGGCCAACAGGGCTTGCATACCAATGGCTTCTGAGTTACCACCTCAGGGCTACCAAGGGTACCCGTGGCGTAAGCAGGAGCCAATCAAATCAAACACAGCGAACTTCCCTTTGATTGGCTCCGTCTGTGCTCGACGTGGAGCTGCGCCTGTATTTCTCTCACGCTGTGGTGAACCGGTTCAAAAGAGGTTCCGGCGCCAACTGCTTCCAGGCTAGGTTGCGCTCATGGCACACTTGGCCTACTTGGCAGTGGGGGTAGCTGCATCACTGGTGTCCTCTGGGGGAGTACGGCTCTCGCCTGGAGGACTGATGTCCCAAAAGCACACACACAGATAGAGGGGGCCTGTCGGCTGTGCGCTCATCAGGTGTGCTCACTTGATGAATACCATGTATCCATGTATGGAATGTGCATATATGTCGTGCTTAGAGGTGGGCAAGCCTCTGAAAGCTCGAGCAGATACCTGGCTCAGCTTGAGGTACTTTTGGATCTCCCAACCCCTAAAAGAGCCGAGCTTTCCTGAGACTTCTGCCTTCCACCCATACTCGCCTCTCATGCGCCAAGAATTATTAGCAAAGCACACACCTTTGATGTTAAAAATAGAAAGAGTTACCACGCTAGTGGCTGATTTGTATTATAGGAAACCAGAAAACTTAGGTTCAATCCTGGCTTCCCTGTTTGATTAAAGTGTGTGATCCTAGGCAAATATTTCATCTCACCGACCTCCTTTATCTTAATTAACACGACAACGCCCTTAAATGCGTGTGTTTAGGATGTGCGAAGTACAAAAACCTCTGGTATTTGATTTAATGGGCTGTAATGTTGCTCCGTCTTGTAAAACAAACTAGGGCAAACACAGGGTACATACAGATGACAAATGACCTGCCTCTTAATTCCCTAATGACATTGTCAACAAGGCCGCGGAGCAGGAATATTTCCAAGTTCATGTTTAAAAAATAGCGCTTTTAATAATAATCTGATGTGTCAAGCACTTTCTTCAGCGTGTTAAAGACGTACACATTTTTTTTTTAATTTTGAAGATATTTAACATATTGACAGGACAATTATTACCAGGGCTCGGCTCGTACACGGACTCTTAATACCAGAGCCCGCCATTGGCTCGGCTCTCCCTGTTAATTTGTTGGCTCGCCCACCTCTCGGGCGTAATGCGCAAGGTTTTGCACCTGTGACGGTGCGTCCCCTCAGCCGATGCCACCTTCTCAAAAGTCCCCGAGTTTGAAAGACCCGAGAAAGCAGGAGTCACATCACCGCCCGGGTTAAGAATAATGTATGTTATTGAAAATAAACCGCAGGCTCCCCCTGCACCGCCTCACACACCGCTCCCCTCTCCCCCCACCCCCAACTGAGGAAGGCGAACACGGCTCCAGAGGTGGGAGATAGGAGGGCCCCCCCTCAGAGAAGGTAGCGGCAGCAGTGACTCATTGAAAAACAACGCCAAGTACTTTATAGGCGTCAGAAGGCGATCACGCATTGTCAAAGCAAACACACCGAGTCTGAAGTGGTCCCGTGATTAACTAGTAAAAAGCCCTTTTGTGAACCTAGAATCTTTGATTTTTGCATGTATTACCACAGTTTCCAGGTCACCCCTTCCTGGGATCCAATGGTCCCCTAGAGTGGATTTAATCAATCATAATACTATAATATTGTACATGGAGAATTTATGAGTGAATGCTCAGCTTTAATGAATTCCTTGCAGTTTAAATCCATGCTATTTGCATGCATAAATTCGACCTCGAAGCGAAAATAACTTTGTAAATCGAGTCCAGAGTGTCCTGATAAACATGAAGCCCAGAGGCAACCCTACAATGATGCAACATTTTTGGCAATATGTTAAAAAATCGAAAATGCATGAATACATAATCCTGGAGATGCGTGTTCGCTTCCTGTTTGCAGTGCAGCCTGACTTGAGATTGCGTTTGGGTTAAACCAGGGGACCACGAGTCCTCTGTACATTTAACAGCTAAAATCAAGCAAACTGTCATCAGATATTATAGAGCAAGAGATGCCAAATTAGAACGACTCGTACTTCCTAAATCACCGACGGCCTCGCTTCATAGAATCAACTCTGCTGGTCGTAAATCACAAGGGCTGCTCGAGGGTTCAGCTGTGAACAGGCCAATGCGTGTGACGGATGCGTGTGCAGGCGAGATGCTTGTGACGGATTCCATGATCCCAGAACCAGAGGCGAGGATTTACAACAAAGCAAGGCGGAAATAAACACTTACTGGAAAGCGGCCCTTGGCACCCTGCCATTGGGTCCTGGATGACTCCTGGGACGCGTGTGAACAGATGCCGTGGCACGAAGAGAGATGTTCTCGGACTGGAAGTGTAATGAAGAGAAATCCCTCTCCTTGCTACCAACACCTGTTCTACCTGGCCCTCGGAAGACGGGACATGGCGGCCTCTGATTCTGACGAGAAAGCATAGCTAAATAACCCCGATAGTCTGCAGAGTTTGGGGAGCTCACAAGCATTAAGGACTGTGCCTCCGGGGGCACGCGGAGAGGCACTTAACTGCGCTGTCTTGTGTACGAAGGCAAGGTGGTCAACAGCACAGACCAGCAAAACAAGCACAAGCGCGCGCGCCTCGTGCGGCAGCAGGGGGAGGGGAGAGAGGAGGGGGCCTGCGCGATTCCCTTGCGGGAGCGAGCAGCAAGGCGCGATAATTGATAACATATGGCGCCAGCTGCTCGCTTCCGCAAGGGAATCGCCAAACGTGCACGCGTTGCCATTGGAAGCAATGCAACGCTTGCATGTTTTTGGCCTCAAAACCAACTCCATGGCTAAAGGTCTTTTTCCTATGCAGCGCATGCGCGCTGCGTAGGCGAGACCTAAAAATGGGGGTGTTGTCTGCATAGGATGTAAGAGAGAAGCCACAGGATTTTATTAGGTCTGCCAGAGGGGTGAAATACACATTAAAAAGCGTCGGACTGAGCGAGGACCCCTGAGGGACCCCGCATGGGAGTGAGAAAGACTGTGAAACAAATTCACCCAGCCGAACAGTCTGTTCCCTACCGAGGATGAAGGCATTAAGCGGATCCCAAGCTGTGCGTGACATCCTGATTTTGGCTAGTCGATCCATCAGCAGCCCATAATTGACTGTGTCAAAGGCTGCTGATAGATCGAGTAGGATAAGAGGAGGTCCTTCACCCCGGTCGAGCTACAGCCTAATCTCCTCTGTAGCCTTAATCAGTGCCGTCTCCGTACTTTGGCCACCGCAGAAGCCAAATTGAGTGGAGTGCATAAGATTGTTGAATTGAATGTGCTTGACAAGTTGTTTCTTCACAATTTATTCAACTATCATTGATGGCAGAGGTAGGCAAGAGATGGGGCGATAGCTGTTGGGATCCCTAGGATGCAAAGAAGCTTTCTTTAAAAGAGGAAGCACTGAGGCTTTCTTCCAAATTGAAGGTAACGAGCCAGACTTAAACATTAAGTGAAAAATGGTCGTCAGCTTGGAAGCAATAGTTTCTGATGCTAACTTGGCGATTCTAGGGTTGCAGGGATCCTGCAGGGAACCGGATGTCATGGATCGAAGTAGTCTTGTAACTTCCTCTATTGAGGGCAGTGTGAACTCGCTAACAGTGGGCAGATAATGGTAGAAACAGACCCACATTTGATGCCTGGTTTGGCTTTGTTGCTAAGGTTGCCCCCTTTGATTGCTCTTTCAATTGTTATCACTTATTTAGTTGAAATATGCATGGCCCCAGGTCTTTGTAGCTCTCATATGTGCTCATAAGTATGGACTGTATAATCCAGGCCTTAGTGCTGCCACTAGTTAGAATGTTGAGAGGTACCAGGTAGGGGCTAATACAGGGATGCAGTATGCCTGGCCTGATTACGCACATCCATGCATACACACAAGCACATGCACACCCCTCATTCTTTTACAGACACAAAGGGGCATATTATCAAGAACGGCATTAAAATTATCGCCACTTTAGCGGCAGGAAACTGCCGCTAAAGCGGCGATAATGGGCTTGATAATATGTCCTTGAGAATTCCAATAGAAGCCCAGGATCACAGGAGAACATGGGCTTCTATTGGAATTCTCAAGGGCATATTATCAAGCCCATTATCGCCGCTTTAGCGGCAGTTTCCTGCCGCTAATGCGGCGATAATTTTAACGCCGTTCTTGATAATATGCCCCTAAATTATTATATCATAGGCAGCAGCAGCAGCAAAGGTGAGGCTGGCAGAAGAGGGTGAGATGGAGAGAGAGGGTAGAGAGAAGTAGAGAGAGCGGGTAAGATGGAGGAGGCTGAGGCAGGAGCGTGAGGATAGTGCGAAAAAAGGATGGTGAGGGGGAAATGAGAGCAAGTCGGAAGACAGCAGGGTGAGAAAGAGTGAGAGGAGGACAAGGAAGAGAGAAGGAAGAGGTGGAAAATAGAAGGGTTAAGTGGAGTGAGAGTAAGTTGATGCACAGTGAGAGGGTGGCGAGGTCAGGAGAGAGAGAAAGTAGGATAAGGTGGATAGAGAGGAGGATGAGGAAAGAAAAACAAGGCAATGAAATGGAGAAAGAGAAGGACACGGCAGAGGAAAGGTGAATAAGGTTGAGAGAGATTAGGAAGTGGTGAAGAGAGGAAGGTGGGAGGAAGCAGAGGGTGAGGTGAGTGTGACAGCAGGGTAAAGTAGAGAGAAAGGATGGTAAATTTGCGAGAGAGGAGGAGAGAGGAGGGTAAGGTAGAGAGAGCAGAAGAGATCAAGCCCATAGTTTTAAACCTCTAGAAATACACATTAGTAGACAGAACCCGGCGGTATGTATGGTATGCAGCTCACATCCATACAAGACCATCCACCATGCTGACACCCAGCTCTTCCACACTGGGGAAAATCTGAACAACCCAACTCATCTTTATAGCCTACCTATTCTTCTTCATGGCCATCCCAGAACCCAAATCCTGGAGGCGGGCCTGATTGCAACCAATGCTTATACAGGGTTCTGAGGTGACGTTGTCCTTCTGAGTTGAGACTGCAATCTTGTGTGTAGTCCATACTCGCAGCAGATTTGGGGATTCTCTGTTAAGGCATTCCCTAACAGTCGCGGCCCGTACAGGTAAGCGCAGTGGGGCGGAGATTGGGGCGGGGGGGCTGGTAGTCGACATACGACAGGATAGTGAACATAAAATAAATAAATAAAACTATGTAGTATCCTAGCACCTTGCCCATATTATATATATGCCTTCTCCACCACTTGCCCTGTCTGTAGAATGCTGCAGTTATGATGCGCATGAGAATGTTGGGAGTCTGCGGGCTAAGGCCTTCAGTTGAGTTTGGGCTGAGCGGCATGTTGGCTGCTCCTGGTGGGGCTGTTCCACTTGATCTACACATCTCCAAATAAACATCTTGAACATCATCTACTGTGTGTGGATTTAAATACTACATTATTTATGGTGACGAGCTGGAGAGGACCACATACTCTACTAAGAAACTTAAGGAATACAAGAAGAGAGATGAAGAGAAACTGGAACTTCAGAAAAAAAGAGATAGATCAAGATGACTTATACAAAAAAAAAACAACAAGATTGGAACTAGTTGTTCAACCTTCAAGCAAATAAAAGATGTAAGAGCAACTATCGACAAGCGAGGATGACTCTCAGGAGCAACAAGTCACAGGCACAAAAGGACATACTCACAGCGCGAGTTGTTTGCCAAGAAGTCATTATGAAACACAGCTTGCAGCAAAGTAAACAAAGAAGAGAAATACAGCACGCGTTAAAGCCCCACCAGTGTCCTGAACATTGGACAGCTCAAGCCAGACCGTGCTGTAGTCTGTGTCAAGTTGCCTCTTTAACAAGAAATGCGGATTCAGGAGAAGTAAGTGTCAACATTTTTCTTGGAGCTTCAGACAAGCTCTTCTCATAGCACACGTTTTTGGCCCACATCGCACTAACGAACGATGTACAAAGGTCGTGTGTTTGAAGTATTCTTGACATATAATTTGTTGGACATTCACTGTAAATTCTACAGCACCTCATGAAGTATTTGCATACATTGGTGTTTACGTTTGATTCTTCTGCTGAAGTACATCGTTCTTTCTGAGTTTAAAAAAAAATCAGAGACTTCCCAGATCTTGTGTACTGAAACACGCAATGATTACCAACATCGTACATGTTCGTCTACAGATCTACGGATCGGATCGGAAATGTGATGTACTCGCCTGTACTGGCTATTATTGTGGTGCCGGATGAGAGCATGTACTTGGACACACACGCACCAGGCGCATTGTACTAGCCCAGGGTGCACAGCCAGGTGAGGTTTATTTTTTAAAATGTTTGTTAGTCTACTTTGAGACACCTAATCTGCGGTGCAGTTCAACAGTCGCTTTTATTTTTAAAAAAAATAAATGTCACGAGGCGAGAGCACGCAAAATCTTACCTGCACTTGGATGACACCTTCGAGGCTCGAGGATTCTTCTGTGACGAAGCTGCTTGGAGCTGGTTCTTGGTGTTGCTTACTGGCGTTCTGATGCAAAGGCATGCAGGGAGCCATCCGGCACGACGTCATTGGCGTGCCGCCATTTTGAGTTTGCATTCGTAAAGCATCTGATCATAGAGCTCTCTACTTGAACACTCCTGGAACTGACAGAACATGTTTGTCGGAACTTTGGTGTTTTAACAACAAGAATAGTGTACATACTCTATCCAGGTACTATACTGTTTAAAAGATACTTTTTCACAGAAATTTGTGCACATTTTGGGAGACTGTTAACACATGGCTTAGGACACTTGTACTGCTCGTTATTCTGCTTTTGATACAAGTCTACGTGGCTTAGGAACTATATGTGTGAGAGACATTCTGCCTAGTCAAACCAAGAGACAGCTCGGGTGAGGAGTCGCTCACCGGTGCTTACTTGATTTACATAATAGCTATAACCATTTCTATGATGTCTTGTTTGTCAATGTAGCCTGTTTATGTATGGTTTATTTGATGTAAAATGAGTTTGCGTAATTTAGAGTTTAAGGATCTTGTCACGTATCAATGTACATTTACATCAGAGTCTGAGCTAAAGTTTTGAGCACACTCACCGTCCCTCGTTTTAGGGGCAGGATTTGGGTTATAGTCCCATTATCCTTAGTTTTACATGGATTTTCTCCCTACATGGGGAGCACACTCACCGTCCCTCGTTTTAGGGGCAGGATTTGGGTTATAGTCCCATTATCCTTAGTTTTACATGGATTTACTCCCTACATGGGGAGCACACTCACCGTCCCTCGTTTTAGGGGCAGGATTTGGGTTATAGCCCCATTATCCTTAGTTGTACATGGATTTTCTCCCTACATGGGGAGCACACTCACCGTCCCTCGTTTTAGGGGCAGGATTTGGGTTATAGTCTCATTATCCTTAGTTTTACATGGATTTACTCCCTACATGGGGAGCACACTCACCGTCCCTCGTTTTAGGGACAGGATTTGGGTTATAGTCCCATTATCCTTAGTTTTACATGGATTTACTACCTACATGGGGAGCACACTTACAGTCCCTCGTTTTAGGGGCAGGATTTGGGTTATAGTCCCATTATCCTTAGTTTTACATGGATTTCTCCCTACATGGGGAGCACTCTCACGTCCCTCGTTTTAGGGCCAGGATTTGGGTTATAGTCCCATTATCCTTAGATTTACAAGGGTTGCCTCCCCATCTCGGGAACTTACCTATTGTCCCTTGTTCCAGCGGCAGGAATTTGGGTTTTAGTCCCTCTTTCCTTGTTTCACTTTATTCACACTTGGTTCCGTTGCTAACTTTCCACAAGGTTGGGTGATGGGGTATAGTCCCTTTCGGTATGTTGTCATGGGTTACAGTCCCATTTTCACACGTTTAAAGTCTTATACCTTTACATGAAGGATGACTTTATGGGTCATATTCTTAAGTGTTGATCCCTCACGTGAGGGGTGTAAGATGTTTTTTTTTAGCCCCATCTTTATAACATATGATGTTTTCCTTACGTGGAAATTTTTCTATTTCTTTGCTTAACATTTTTTTTAATGGCGGGAAGATGGGTAATATTGAAATTTTGTTGTTGTTGTATTCTTATCCATCTTTTTGTGTTTTTAAATTGTTCACACTCTCGTGTTTTTGTACTTTACTGTATTTCCCTGAGTGTTGAACTATTTCATACATTCGTTCCTGTACTATGTCTTTCCTTCACGCATGCCTGTCTGGCCAGTTGGTGTGTCTGTGGGGAAGTAATTAGTATTTTCATGCTTAGTTTTCCCCCTAGTTGTTTTCTTTCGCTGTGTCCCTTTCTTTTCTCTTGTTATTTATAGAAAGGAGGATGGCTAGGTTCATCTGTCTGTTTTCTACTTTTCTTCTTTGTCGTTCATTTCTTCGCATTGCTGTGCTGCTTATGTATTTCTCCTTTTCTTCATTCTCCATGGTTCTTCTGTGCTGCTTATGTATTTCTCCTTTTCTTCATTCTTTATGGTTCTTCTGTGCTGCTTATGTATTTCTCCTTTTCTTCATTCTCCATGGTTCTTCTGTGCTGCTTATGTATTTCTCCTTTTCTTCATTCTTTATGGTTCTTCCTGTCCAGTGTTCCATCCTTTTTGCTTTCATTATGGAAGAAAGGGGATAATGTAGTATCCTAGCATCTTGTCCATGTTATATACATGCTTTCTCCACCACCTGCCCAGTCTGTAGAATGCTGCAGTTATGATGCGCATGAGAATGTTGGGAGTCTGTGGGCTAAGGCCTTCAGTTGAGTTTGGGCTGAGCAGCATGTTGGCTGCTCCTGGTTGGGCTGTTCCACTTGATCTACACATCTCCAAATAAACATCTTGAACATCATCTACTGTGTGTGGATTTAAATACTACAAACTACTTACCTTCCACTCCCCGCATCACAGACTAGGTAAGTGGTTTTATTTATTTTATGTTCACTATCCCGTCGTATGTTGACTTCCACCCCCACCAAACCCCCACCCCACTACTGCCCCACCGTGCTTACCTGCACGGGCTGCGACTGTTCATTAACGATGTGATACTGCAGGATACCACGAGGTGTGATAGACACTTATAAAATAACTCAGACAGCATGTCTGATGGAGAAGAGTGGTGCAACAAAGGAACCGGGGTCATCTGGATAAGGGCCAGTGGAGGCAGAACAACAGGAGTCCACAAGGTGCCAATGTGGTAATGGGGGTACCTGCGAGGAGAAAGACACTGCAAGATAGAATAGCGAGGAGGGCCACCAGCCGAAAGGAGCAGAGGGCAAGCCTCATCCTCTCTCCCGCACAAACACCTTCCAACATCCTCTCCTGGGCAGCCCTAAATTTAAAAAAACAGCCATCTGCAAGCATGGTAGAGATATAATAACCAGGTTTGTTGGATAAGCCGGGTCTGGTGGCTTTTTGAACTAATGCACCCACTGTGGTGACCTGTGTTTGACCTTATGGTCACAGGATCAAATCCAGGCGGGTCCACTCAGCCTTTCATCTTTCTGAGGTTGAATAAATGAGTACCATTGAGTTGGTAAACCATAAACATCTGTTATTCAGTGCCAAGATACCCTTCTGGGTGAACAAGCGCTTTACAAATACATGTTATGTTATAAAGGAAAGACGACCTCCAGACCATTCTTTTATTAAAGAATTGTATCTAAATCAACGACATAAGTGTTACAGATAATCATCTCGCTGACTATGCACTTAGTACAAAATTGACCAATAAAACTAGAATACTATGGGTCGAACCTTAAACAACGATACATATAAAGGTAATATTAAGGCAAAGCTACATCACTTGTTTCAAATCATTTCAATAAGCTTTATTCGATTTCATCAGTGGAAACCATAAAAGCAAAATACATATATAAAAACACAATTACTGTTCGCAAGGCTAACAAATCCTATACAAATTGGTTAGTTTATTTCTAATTCAAATACAACATCAAAAAAACAGCACTGATCCGCTTATCAGTGATTGCACTATACGATGATACCGGTTGGGCGGGGTTTGGTCTATTAGTTATGTTTATTAGAGGAAAAAAGAAAACAAAAGAAAGTGAGGAGAAGAAAAGAAAACAGAAGAAAACAAGAAATAGGAAGTGGGCCCTGGGGAAAGAGACGGGGTTTGAACACAGCAAGCTTTAGAGTGTGTCAAGTGAGATTGTGAGGGTACCATACCTACAACATCTTAGATGGTAGAGTAGGTATGTATATTTGTCCTTGTTTTCACAGATGCTTAACTTTTTCTTGATATGCATCTAATAGTTTACAAATTGGAGAGTTTGCTGAGATCCAGGGGTATTGCTGGGCCATATGTTCTGCTCCTCTAACGTTCCTCAGCCATTCCCACCACATGTGACTTGGGATATTGTCTAAATCCTTCCAGTTACTTCGAATTGTCATATATGCTAAAGTAAACATAGGATCTAGCAACAGCAAATGGTTTGACTCCAGTGTGGATTTAGCTTTACCTAGCACCCATTATGAACACTGAAATGAAGGAAAAAGAACTGCTGTGCAGCTGCAGCATCGAGATTATTAGAGAGTAGTGAAGAGGAGAGGGCTCTACTACCAGGCGTAGGGTTCAAGGCCTCGCAGCAGATGAATGTACACAGGTAACACCTGGGATTCAAAGTTGGAGCTGATCTCATCCTCAGAGCTCGCTAGGACAAACGCCTCTGGATGGGGGAACGAACGAGTAAAACGTCACAGTGAAGAGGACGAGCTCTGCCCCATCCCTGCTTTAAGTTGTGGAGTCCACAGGGTTCATGATTGGCTGAGGAGGAGGAGTGTATTGTAGTCGCCCACAAAGACTGCACACTTCAGATTAAAAGGAGCCAGCGGCATACAACAAAGTTGGGCCAAACTGAGCACGGTTCAATCAGTCGCGAAACGCAGAGAATTAATCATGGACCATTAATAAGAAACATTCCTAACACATCCATCCCTCTCTCCCGGCGCTCTTCACTCCTGTCCTGTTGCCGTCACGATCCGCAGCGTCCCCGCATTCCTCCCTCCCTCGTTGGGCTCTAGACTGAAGTAGGGCCGCAGGGTGGGGGGGAAGGAGGCCCCGGAGAAAGTGAAGAGCAGAGACCGGTCATCCACATTGTACACCGAGAGCCTGCCCGCCTCATAGTCCAGGAAGAGACCCACAGCCCTGGGGGGCGCCCGGGGGGGTCAGGAGGGTGGGAGGGGAGCTGTTAGCTTCATATTTACCATCTCTGAGCCCCACTGTTGATAGAGCGCCATGTCTTGTGAAATTTGTAGGGGTGCGTCATAATCACCGTTAGTCTGCACTCGAGAATATTTAGAAATATATTAATGAATGGCCGTAGAATGTAGTTAAACCGCATATATTAGAATGAATAAAAGAATAATTGTACTATTATAATCATGCAAATGTAATGTTTACTTGAAATATGCTTTAAATGATGCATAATTGATTTAGCTACTGTGTAATTGAGATGCCGTAGTTTAAACGTGTACCATATTAAGTGCACGTGTAGTTCACTATTGCATATTAAATGTAATGAACCGCTGTTTATAGAAATCATTAGAATTGTGTGTTTAAATTGTGCATATACGTTAAGGAAAGGCCTGTTCGTTCTTATGTTAGCATGTTATGTAGGCCGAGAAGTTGTTCTCTTGGGAAGGCTCTCTGGGCACCGATGGTAGATTTTCGCACAAAAGAAAGTTTCTGTTGAATGTATTTTCTGTTGCAGGTGCAAGGACATGCCTCGTTAGTGAAAGACTAGCTCTTTGTTTTAGGAGTTAGGATGGTGGGAGACATTGAGAGGGGAGTATACTGGAATGCAAGGATGATACTTTTGGCGGAGAAGGTGCCTGGAACCCAAGGTCACTGAAATCGTCCTGGATGAAGTAAGAGTTTCGATGGAAAAGTACTAGAAGGAAGACCTGGCCGAAGAGGCGTGATAAGGGCGTGTTCTATTGTATGTGGGTTTTGTATTAGGGATAGTGCCCCGAGGGAGGAGAGCAGATTCGAGGTAGAGGAGACCTGAGAGAAGGGCGAAAGAGAGATCCTTTTAGGAAGGAGTATCTTAGAACGAGCTCCATGCTAAGTGAGTGCACTTCTTAGGAAGTCTTCACAGCTGACACCTTTTATCTCTTTACTTGTCCCTGGCCTAGGGATGTCACCTTAGTGGTAGAGTAGGGACAGATTTAACGCTTTTCCCCTTAGTAGGTAAATGCAGAATAAAATAGAGATTGGAGCTGTCTTTGCTAGCCTAATGCTTCTGGAGTTAACGATTCTTCTTATTTTGAGTCGGGTGAGAATCCTGCGTAGGATGATGTTTGTATTAGTGCCCATCTATTTCTTTAACCTCGTGCTGAGGTGCTTGTATGTGCCGTTACTTTTGGCATTGTAATAAACCCCTAAAAATTGAATT